>CM042158.1:27160693-27218117 GCA_023376005.1 Doryteuthis pealeii | reverse complement strand
GGAAAATGGTTGAGATAAGAAACTGTAAACTTACACTACGGGCCACTTAAAATGCTCATGGCGCAACGTTATTACCGTAAAAAAAATGGACTCGGCGCTTCGGATAAAATTCTTGACGAGCTGAGTTTGCAATTCACAAAGCACTTTAATACCATTGGTTTGGTTTGTTTTGTTTTGCGGCATATCAACCTCAGTGGTCATTAATTGCCGATAAAGTTTTGAAATAAATCAAATTCTTATGGATTAATTACAATTTTTTATAAATACATTTCTATATTAACCATAGATGGGCACCCTAACAGGTACTTACCACGTCCGGGTCAGAGTGACCAGGGAAGCAATGGTGATGAAGGGATGCCCACATTCCCCCAAACCGCCAGAACTAAGAACCTCACCATCAGATAGAGTTAAACGTCCTTTCTCAGGACGTTAGGGACCCGCAGCCCACCGCCTTCTAGCAACCCATATGATAAAAAGGGCCTTTGAGGGTGCCATAAGGACAATAGGGTTGGGTAAAATCATATAGTGGCTAGGCTTGACGTGACCCAGCCGGTTGGATAGGAGGGGGGCCTCTCCGACGGCCCTCTAGCCCAAGATAAATACCATTGCGGAAAGGTATTAATCTGGTTCATCGGTTTCTTGAGTAACTAAAGTATTTACTGATATCCCACCATGTTTTTCAGTCTAACAAAAGGATTCATTATCGTGGGGAAACATGCACAACCAAAGTCCTGACGACAAAATTTTCCAAAAAAATATGCTTGAATCCCACTCAGGCCGAATAACTAACGTAAGTGTAGCGAAGTTGAAGGCAGAAAACTGTGACAGCACATTCACCCCCACCCCACGAACAAAGCGTGTCCGGATAGTTGGCTTGTGCGAGGGATAGTAGTGTGGCGAGTGGCCCACAGATACGAACTCGATAAACCTCTCTCACTGAAATGCTGTTGCAGTAACCCAGTGTAAACAGTATTGACACGTACTCAAAATTGGCTGGTGAATATTTAAGTTCGGATTATGTTTGGGCCTGTGCGAGGGGAGGAGTTGTGGCGAATGACCACGGGATATTTGAAACTCGATACCTCCTCGTCGCTGAAAATGCTGTTGCAGTAACCCGGATATAAACAGTTGAAAACGAAAATTCAAAATGCTCTGGTTAATATTGAACTTCTAAACAGGCAATTCCAGACAGAGTAGAATCCCGGATGTTACATATTAACTTGTATTTTAAGAGCCTGGTCCTCCCAGACTGAGAGAGAACGATAGTAGGAAGTTTTGCTTTAAGAAGCAGTCTCGTATTTGTGAGGAAATTGTTGCCAGGACTAAGACTTTGTCAGTTGGGAGAAACATATAACGTCAGACTCGACCAGTTTACTTTTCATCTTTTATACTCGTTTGTAGAGTAAAATTACCAAAGCCGTTTAATCCATTTATTCACTATCCTAATTCGCGAAATCAATCAATCTAAGTAAAAAAGTAAAGTCGACGCGTGGGCAATTCGGTATCAGCCAGACAGCGAGGATATATCCCCTTTCCACTAAGCGCTAAACCATGCGATATTTTTGCGTTCTATGGAGCGCCACACCATACCCGCACATTATCCCTATGCTACTCATACACTGAGTGTTCGAGCGCGGTATCGAACGGGAACCTTGTGATTCCTACGCAGGTGATTCTACCAAACTGAGCTAAAAACCGCGCCCTTTCTTTAAAAATCAGTCAACCTGAAA
The DNA here is from genome assembly GCA_023376005.1 of Doryteuthis pealeii. NCBI lineage: Eukaryota > Metazoa > Mollusca > Cephalopoda > Myopsida > Loliginidae > Doryteuthis > Doryteuthis pealeii. The sequence goes on along the minus strand of CM042158.1, from coordinate 27,216,387 downwards.
ATTAATCTTGACGATGTTGCTATATTAGTCAAAACCGAATAAAATTAAAAAAAACAAAAAAAACCACTTGAAAGGAAAAAAAAACAAACTACACCAAAATGAATATAAACTTAAAAGAACCGATTCTAACCTCTAGCATTTAAAATAACTCTACATGGATTGGCATATCGTTAGAAACGATAAATAAAAATTCATCTGTTGAATATATCGGTCAAAACGAAATAAAAACTTTTTAAGGAAAACTCTTACAAATCTGACTTCACTGCGTCCTAATCTCTGGCATAAATAAACCTAATACGAAATGAATGCCCGTTAATATGCTGCCATTAGGTTACGTCTTTTTTTTCTTTGTTTTCTTTTTTGTAATCAATTGACAAGGAAAAAGAAAATGTTACAAATCGAACCGACCTTCCTGAAAATTTCCCTATTTGTAAAATGTATTTTTAAAAAAATCTGAAACATCGACAAGTTTTAATAAAGTTTTTTCAATATTCCTCATTTTCCCTAGTATTTAATATTACCCAAGACTGTTTGAATATGCCATTAAAATTATTTCTCTTTGTTATCACTGGGTTTTGTTGTTTTTTTTTTCTTGTTTTTTTTTTAATCAATTTGACTGAAGAGAAAATGTACAAAATCGAAAACACCACTTTTTGAAAATCGTATTGTATTGTTATTTTTTTTTAAATCTGAAATATCGACAATTCTTTTTCAAATAATTTTTTTTTTTAAAAAATATCCCTTCAGTTCCCTAGGTAATAATATTACCCAAGCACTGTTTGATTGCCATTAAAAAATCATGCTTTTTTTGTTATCATCTCGGTTTTTTCTCTTTTTTTAATCCAATTGGACAGAAACAGAAAAATTTACAAAATCCGAACCGATACTTCTGGAAAAACTGATCGTGCGTTCTGTAAAGATCAACAGATCTTTTTAATGAAGTTTAAAACGAATCAGATTATCGATCATTCAATAGGAATATTGATCAGTAAAAAAATCAATCTAAAAAATCCCAAATACTGTGAAAATGTTTTAAAGGCGAAAATCGAAAGTCATTCTAATCACGTAGACAGATTGTTCACCTACACCAATATCGATATTAAAAATCCAATCCGCCTAAATTGATAATATTGCCACAAAAAATGTATATTATTTTTTAAAAAACTAGAACGAAGAACTGAAGTGCCTTGTATAGAGGTTATGAGCCTAGGACTATCAAAAGAGTTTTTCCCTTTATTGGACGTTATTTCCGTCATTAGTCGCTGCCGCATAATTGTATGGTGGTGTGGGTTTGTTTTACCATATCCTGTCGCGAGAATGCCAAGGGTGCATGTGCGTATTATATTTATTTATTCGAACCTTGTCCCCCAAAGCGGGAATCCGCACGATTCATGGTGTTTTTAGTTAGTTAGTAAAGTGTCAGTTTTCAACCAGAGATGTGACAGACGTGTGCTGCAGAGTTGTAAACTCAGACGCGCTGGTCGAATCATGTCTAATGCTAGTTATATATATATCTTTCATCATATTATAAAACAAATTTTGTAGTTGATTAATGTTATTACGTAAAAAGACCCTTAGTTAGAAACAATCAGACAACGTGAACTTAGAAAAAAAAGAGACAAGATGACGACCGACCAATATTATATATTATAAATAAGATGAGACAACCTCTAGACAAAAAAAGCAAGTTAGTCACAGTCTTAACTCATTATGTCTGTTGGTCTATACGAGTAATCTCTTGATTTATTATACCCAACGTAGTGGTATTACTATAACATATTTTTGGTGCCGCCAACTACCTTCTATTTATACCATTTTCACCTCAAACAAGATCCAAGCTACTCGGACGTTTGAGTTGGCGAGAACCAGTCTATTTAAAAACCCGAACCTTGTGCTCTTGTGGATCCCACTAGCGACAATTAAACGGCGCATACAAAAATGTCAGCCACTGGTTTTTAATATTGTATTACGATTTCACCCAAACACTATTCGATTCTTATTAGAATGCGAACCAGGGTCAAATGTTAAGCGGTAGTAAAGCTGCATTAAATTCGCGTTCTTCCTATCTCTGAGGGTGGTTGCCTAAACGACGGCTGATAATTCCAATCCGCCCTATATTTATTATATTATCTGGAGAAGGTTGACAAAAAACAAGGATGCACGATTTTCCAAATGGCCATCAGTGGGAAGGGAACTCAAACAGTATTCAATCAGGCCTTTTAATACTGCAATACACAACCAATGTGAAGAATCGCTTTGAAAATGTCAAAATCATGGAAGATATTCTATCTTTGTTTTTAGGGAAATAAAAAAAGAATATAGAATATAGGACACGAAAACAAATCAATACCATACAACATTAATCCCAATAATGCTAACACTTTTAGTTAAAAAACAATTACAAAAACATTAAATACACGATATGTTATTATGAAACATTATAATGATTATATTAAATGAAACAGAATTATTATAACATACTACAAAATATGCATCCTCCGGGTGCAAGTATTAAGTTTTAATGTAATAAAATCCGTATTAAATTAGAAAGCCTAAATAAGAATGCAGATAAAAAAGATTGAAACAGAGTGGGTATTAATAGAAAAATAGAAAATGAAAACTTTACTCTCCTCCATCATGCCGTCTTCCAATTGCTGAATTTTACTTATTTAAAACTATTTAGTAAAATTAAAGAATAAAGATTAAAAATCTACACTTATTTTTTCTTGTTAATGGATTTCATTTAAGACTTTGCATTGAGAGATTTTTGCGCTTATTTATTCAGTTAAATAAAAACCAAAAAACAGTAGGAAATCAATAAATACTAAGCAAACATAATTTAAGTAAAAATCACATTTTTAATATCAATATGCAAATTAGCCTTCCCGTTCACACTGCAAAAATCCGCTATTTTTGTATATATAAATACAATAGCATAGTTATTAAGTTATGTAGATATGGCACAACCACTAATTAAAAGGTGATGAAGGCAATATATTAATAATGAGGGTTAATACAAATAAATCCATGAAGAATGTGCATGTAAAAATAAACTATGTAAATGACTCGATTAGTGAATATTAGTTTCGGTTTACAGACGGAAAAAAAACAACAAATCTCCATTATAATAAGGATTTATATACATTTATCGTATACATATTATATTACAACCCATTATCGAATAACATATTATATGAGGAAACAAAAAGAAAAGCCCAAAAACCTCAAGAACAAAAGTGTTATAGGATTATATTCGCTTAGAGCTTTGAGCTCGATTATCAGTTGTTTTTAAGATATTATCAAGGTTTATCATACAAAGTTTTTGTTAGCAAAGCGGTAGTTTTTTGGAAGCGGAGGTTAGAGAGGAGCAGGAGGTCAAGTGGGTGGTAATCGTTAGTGAGAGAGGTTTTTTGAATGCGTCAAGCAGGAACCATTGGAGAGGTAAGAGAAAGCGAAAATCAGAAGGGGTGAGAGAGATAGAGATACTTGAGCAGGAGAAAGTAGAGAGAGATATTGTAAAAGAAAGATTTAGGGGCCGCGAGGTTGGGGATGGCTTCTTGCTCGCTCCTTTGCATCAACATTTCTCTCCAATGAAGGCCACACCCCCCCGAGATTCTGAGGTTTTGTTCTTTTGTTATCTCACATCTCCACGCATTACTCTTCGGCATTCATTCCAATCCTCTTTCCGGGCCATCATTATTATACCATTGTTCGCTGGGGTATTTACTTTCATTTACTGATCGTGTAAAAAAAGTCACTATAAGAGGAATAAACAATCTACTTCTAAACAAAAACGAAAAATCTCAAGAAAGTCCGGTTGGTTAGGGGCTTACAGTCATCGGCCTGTCAGTTGACAGTCAGGGTTCGAACACCTGCACAAGGGACAATAGCCTCTGCTGATGAGGGCCTAATTAGCCGCCGAAATGTACAAAAGAGATTGATTTTTGTTTTCTGCGATTGTTTAGCCTTTCATTTTGAGATAGGTATTGTTCCGCCTAATTAATTAATTATTAAATTAATTAACTTCGAAAAAAATTAGTACCGACTTCCAATTAAGCACAATATCTCCGCAAAAATTGTCGGACTAAAAAAGCCATTTCAAAACACATCGGCTTTGTGTTGATTAGCTTACATACATCTGATTATTATACATATATATACATTTTTATTCGTATACATATTAACTTTACATATTCATTATAGCGTATTATAAACATATTAGCTTATACATCATATTATACCATATTATATAGAAGCGATTATCGATTAACATAATCTATCATTAAGATTTGGGGACGTGTTATATTATATACCAATTCTTCCATTGAAGATAAAGTTTGCAAGATAAAAACATAAAAAAGAATCTAATTGTTAATGTAAATGATTCTGTTTGCACCGTGAAAGTTAAATGTTGAAACAATTGTGCTTTAGTTGATAGCCACAAAGATAAACAACACCCATTGTGAATAATCATTGAACTTAACTTTAACCAATTGCATAAGGCACTGTTTCCGACTTGGACCTTTCATAGGAAATTGGACGCATTATTTTTGTTATGCGCCATACCATTTCACAGACTGCACAAAATAGATTTAAGGAATGGCAAAACTACTTTCTCTTTATTAGCAGAGGACTAAATTTAAAGTACGCCGTTCCCTTTTCGAAGGAAACTGTCCTACAGGAAAGTTTTTTCAACGCGATTACAAAGAAAAACTTTCACCACTCCCTGCATCGAAAAGTATACAGCGGTGAGCCAAAAAAACAGACAAAATTCTTTTGAAATCATTGGCGCGTTTGGGCGGGTGGGGGGTTCATCCTATATTATATATATAAAAGAAAATTTGAAAAAACAAGCTATTCCGAAATTGGGATGAATTTAATTAATCGATGTTTAAAAACATTTCGGTTTACATTTGAAACCTTCATTCAGGATGTTCCTGGGGTGAAGAAAATGATGGATGTTTTTAATTGTGACAGGAGATGAAAATCTTTATTTTAGTTTAAACTTAAAAAGATTTTTCAGTCTCCTGTCACATTTATAAAAAAACATCCCATCATTTCTTCACCCCAAGAGAACATTTCCTGATGAAGGTTCAATGTACACCGAAATTGTTTTAAAGCATCGATTTATTAAAATTCATCCCAATTTCGCGGAATATACTTGTTTTTTTTCAACATTTTCTTTTATATTGTCGCGATTTAATTTCCATATTTACTGCCCTATATATAATGGCTATACTATTATGAAGGAGAATGCAACTAAAGAAAGAAAAGTACAGATGATGCGATAATGGAAAGATTGAATTTAATCAATATCACTAAACACATTTGTAGTTTCGGTCAGTTTATGTATGTGCTTACACGATTCAAACTATTATCTGATTATTAATTAAAAAACAATGGAAATGAAAGTAATAATAATAGGAAAGAATGTTAAAAACATTCCGTTACACAGAGAAAAATTCGCACCTTCATCAGTAGTGAAATTTCTTATATTGAATGATTTTTAGCTAATTTGTATAAATAATAGATAATTTTAATATGTTATAATTAATATTTTTACCACACCACCACACACACACACACATAGTATATATATATACACTATATTAGTATGATCTATTATATACCACTAATAGTTATATAATTATATAGTATCCAATTGCCGCTTTAACTTTGTACATCCCACAGTAGCGTTCAGTTTAAAATACCAAAAGTGGCTCGAATTAGTATAAAAAAAAAATAGAGAGCAGCAATATACTTCAATTAAGTCGTACTAATAATATTTACTGTTTAGAGCGGAAAATAAAAGGGTCTACCAACATGAGTTTCCTCAGCCCGGACCCTTTACCTCAACGTTCGATGCTAATACTTAGTTAGTAGTATATAATCTATATATATATATAATATATAATCGTGACTAATACTCATATGCTTCAATCGCCTCTCTACTACTACCATAGTTACTTAATACTAATATGATTCATACTTATGGTGACCGAACAAGAAAGGCACCTTGACTTTAAAAAATAGGATCTGTTTATTTGCGAATCCAACCTCGTGTACTTTACAAGAATTCTTCATCACCAAGAGGTACGGATATGAACATACAGGTGACCGGCTTGTAATTCCTTCTCAACGCGAAAAACAGCTGCCGTCTGTCGTCTTTTTTTAAATGTCTGTTTTGATTGTAAGCACCCTTTTCTGTTCACCATCTAAAGGACGATCGTCGCTAGTGTCCAAAAAAACCTAAAAAGCATACGAAAAAAAAACAGTGTAATCTATGTGCCATACGTGGGCTGTGGCAGGTATATCCCTGCAGCTGGCCTGGTTCTTTAGTGCATCTGCACTGCCCACAACAAACTGCTTATTGCCTTTCTGCGTCGGCTTGCTGTCTTTCTTCCTCTTTCTGTCTCTCTTTGCTGTCAGGTAACTGTCCCTTCCTCCACCCCACTCCTCTTCGCATGCCTTGTAGCCTTAACGTTTGAAGTTCGTCCAAAACCCATTTACTACCTCCCACATGCTTGGGTGTTAACGTGGCATATCCTCATGTCTCTCACGCGCCAGGGACATCTTTTAAAAAACCACAAAAAAGAAGGAGCGGAATGTTACATTACCAGTCTTAACATACCGCCCATACTAGTGGCTGACAATATACATCTTAATCTCGTAATCTTGTAGTGTACTAAATGGTTTTCTGTGCCTTTTTCTTCTTAATTTGTTATCGTAGCTTAGTCGGGCTGAGTAGGATCTGAAAAAATCTATCTTCCTATTCAGGGATCGCTCCTTCTTTTGTTAAACTTCTGAGCTGTCCATTCTCTTAGCTGATGTCTTTCTTCTTCTTAAGATGCAGGTTAAGATTTTCTGCGCTGTCATTTTGTTTTTAGTGACAAATGAACCATTTCTTTAGTGACTTCACATTTTATTTCTCTTTCTTGAACCCGTAATCATCAACCTCGATGTGACAGCTTAGCTAACTACTACTGGTTCTTCATACGTTAACAGCCAGCCAGCTAAAATACGAACAAAACCAAAAAATACCTTCCCACGGCTCAAACTCGGTAACGGGAGGAGAGAGGTCAAATTAAGGTTAAAAGGGGTCCACCAAAGTCTCTACGACGTTTAGGTTTAAATTCAAATAATTTCTCAAATTAAATGGGTATAATTGATAGTATACACATCAACTATGCAACAGGAATATGTACTAGTGAAGTCGCATATCCATTTGTTAAGTAAAAATTGTGGTTAAAAATGTCGTCGATTGCTTTTCATACAATCCTATGTCCTGTTTGTGAAGGCCATCTGGCTAATGGATTTTTATTTTCTGTGCGAGGGGTTTGTTCAAGTTGATCTGAGTGACCGGTGGCTTGTACTCTCTTTGGCGCTAGTTTTCTGGCATTCGCTTATTAATGATTGACCGTTTCGTCTTTATCTCCCACATTATGCACTTACTATTCTGCTGCGTCTTATCTATTTTTGCCTTTATATAGTTTTGTTCTAATGGACTGTTTGCGTTTATAAGGGATTCGGTTTTTTCTTGAGGTTTCCTTTTCTTAGCCATGGTCCATGTCTTTCTGATCTGTATTATTATATTTGTTATTGTTTTTTTTTGTTTTTTAAGGGGCGGGGTTTCGTCAAAATGTAACACTGTCTTTGAATTTATTCACAGTTTAACTGGACGGATATGTCGCGTGTGCGTGAGGTAATATTTTCGAAGATGTTTTCCGTTGTGTGTCTGTAGTAAACCATTGCCCTTTGCAAGAATTTATGCGCAACTGAAAATAACTTGGACACATTTGTAAATAAGATATATCCTATGTGCGATATATGAGTAAATTTCCTGTGTGAGACTAACTATGCAAAACAACATATATCCTGTGCAGGATATATAAGTAAATCAAGATATATCCTGTTCGGGTTATATGAGTAAAACAAGATATTTCCTATATGGGATAATTATGCAAAACAAGATATATCCTGTGGTGGGATATATAAGTAAAGATGATATATTCTATGTGGAATATATAAGTAAACAATATATCTACACGGGATATATAAGCAAACAATGTATATTCTATATGGGCTATTCACAAAAAAGATATATTCTTGTGTGGATATAGGAAGTAAAATAAGATATATTCCTCGTGGAAGAACGATATGCCAAATTTTATTGAATATCAATAAAAACTAAAGTACTCGGAATGGTATATCAATCAGTATCAGTCGGACAGTGAATCCCTTTTCACTAGCGTTAGACTAGGGAGATTGTTTTACATCTGAGGGAAAGCGCCACACCTATAATCAGCTTCTCACTTTACCGCCCACGTCTAAAACTGTGTAACCTATGTGCTGAGTTGGCGAAGTGCTGGAATCGTGAACCTGAAACTTTGTGATTTCCAAGACGGTAGTTGGATATTTGGAAATATTTTTATATTTCAAATCCGTATACTATTGATTTTTCAAAGAATTTCAAAATCATTTTAAATCATTTTAAAAAATTGATATTTTTTCTGGAAATCAGACAAAATAATATTTGCATTCAAAAGAGAGTAATGGACCACGTGGGGTAAATATCAAAAGGCGGGAAGTAGCATGATACGACAGACTCAAAGAGAATAAGCTTTTCGAAAATAAATTTTTAAAAAAAGACCGAACGCCAAACGAAGTTATTTTGTAAAAATCGATAAGATCTTAACTGTTAAATGCATTGAGAGAAATTTTCTCACTTATCAAAACACAAAACTTCACGAATTGGCAGTTTTCCTTTGAAAGAGTCACACAGTGGGAGATACAGTCACTTGCCTTCAGGCCCTTTTCTGATGCCATAGAAAGATCTTCAGCTGCTGACAAATCAATAAAGATGATTTCTTAAAAGAAGGAAAATAAAACAAGTCTTTATGATAATTGTCTAGACATGAAATCGCAAGGAAAAATTGAAATGTTCACGTTGCTTTTCCAATTAATTGATTGATTGATTGATTTTTCACGGTATGTAACACGTCTAGAATTATTTTATAACTAGTGGCAAGGGGTTCGCATTATTGTATGTTTATATTTACATTTACATTTATTATATATATATAAATATATATAAACACAACACACACACAGTACACACACATATTATATATTTGATATATATATATATTTGTGTGTGTGTTTATATATATATATATATAATAATAATATATTATTATATATATATAGTATATATATCTTTGGTGTGTGTATATTTATGTATGTATGTAATGTATGTAAATGGAAAGCCTCTGAAATTAATAGGTCTGTTCACATACATACGTATCTCAATTTTTTTATTGGCATTTTCAGTCTCGGAAGACTATAATTTAGTTTCTGTGCCACTGAGTTACAGCGCCTCCTGGTGACTGTAGAGTCCAATGTTAGAAAAAACATTCTCGACACAGATGTCGCATGTGAAGGCTGTCCCTAAAGATGTTGATGTTGCGGTATAGCTTATATTGTAGCTTAGTATTTTTCTTAGGAACCTCTTAGCTTCATATGTGTGTTGCGCCCAGGATGGACTTATCAGTATGTAAATGAGTCCTCTGGAAGTAAGAGCTCATGATCGGATATAGCCAGACCAAAGAAAGCAAGCAGTCCGAGGATGTCCTCTAATACTTGTTCCATACAGGCTGGAACTGGCAGTCAATCAAGACAGAGAAAGTGCTACGTCGCAGAACTGGGTTCGGGACTATAGCTTGCGTTGGCGACCGGATTCTTCTCAATAAGAGCGCACAACTCCATGTCATAGAGAGTGCTCATCCTTCGCGTATTCGTCAACCTGATACTGCACAGCGCATACCCTATTCCGTTTATAACGGTTGGTAATAACATGCCCCAGCTATGGACGCGACTGAGATACGCGCGCTATCTCATTCACTCAAACACATAGACTTATGGGAATTTGAAGAAGCTCGGAATCTAACGACTCGTTTATGCTAAATAACAGAAACGCTGCTAGTCAATCACGTTGGAACTATGCGAGAAAAAAAAAAATTGTGCTGTTCTGCATTAAAAATAATATCGATTTTTACTTTCTCTCTTAAAATAAAATAATTTTATATTTTAAAAAATAAAATAGATACTCTCATCTTTCTCCATTTTCTCTGAAATACTTCATACCTACGCTCCAAGCATTGATATGCTCATACTTCTCTCCTGGTATATGATCAAAGACATTACACATATATCTTTGCTTGTCATACTTGTCTATAAGTACTATCCTATGAACACTGGTTCGTACTTTTTGTATCTTACGTTCTTCTAGCGTACCCTTATGTCTATAACGTCTCACTTAACATGGATGTTGGTTCGTTATGGACCTATAGTACATATCAACTATATCTCATTCTCACGCTCACGCTCTCTCCGCCTCACGCCACTCTCACTCTAAACTAATTCAGCTTAAAATACGACTATATATTTTTATTATATATTCATTATAGCATGACTCTAGCACACTTTTATTTCTCTAATTACAGTAACATGTCTCACTGTGTAAAGTGGTATGTGATCTACGAGCTCAACGTCACATTGTTACATATCTGACGGCCTGTACTTTCACCGACTCGTAAAGCTATATATCTGTATAGAGTACCCGCAACGCTCGACGTTGTCGTATTGAATTTACCTAATATATGTCAAGAAAGGTGCCGCTCGTCAGATTTATATGGTAATATAGAGGGACTCAGTGCGCCGCTGAGGAATAGTGGGCGGTTGATCTATTATAATAACCGATCTCGAGCAATAGAGAATTTAATGGCGCTACCGCATACATCGCTCGCTCTCTCGGTCCCACTTCTCTCTGATAGGCCTATTTCAGTTGTATACACTCTCTCATCGTTTGTCTTCTCTTCATCTATATCTTTATTCCATTCTCTCATACTGTTGCGTATCTTAATTGGTCCTCGGATTTTTCAGTATAAGTCCATCATATATTGATATATATATATTAATTATAATATATATATATATATATATATAACCAAAAGAGAAATTAGAACAGTTATACTAAGCAAACATATTTAATTGTGGTGTATCATTGAGCACCACTCTATAATGAGTGTAAACGGGTCATGTCGAATCAAATCCTGAGAACGACACGCTTTTTCACAAGCGCGACCAAAAAACTACTTGGTAGAACACAAATCTCCGAACATTCTACCTTTCAATGCTGCACAACCAATACACTAACACATTGAGAAAGAATTAGAATATCAGATAAACAAGCTAAAATACCTAGGGCAGATACACGAGCCATCCGAGAAGTAATTTATGAGTTGTGATATATTTTTTCCTAGTGCTACCGATTGGTTGTATCTCCTAAAGGTGCGACCTTGTATATCTTATGTAATTCTAGGATGGAGAAGATCATCGTTGAGGTGTGAATGGACCCAGCACCAACGAAGTTACATAAACAACTATGTGAACACAGGTGGGTGTACTGAGAAATTCTCAAGATGTGCTGATCAATAAGTGATTGAGTGGTGGGATTACCAAGAAACTCTTAGTGGCGTCTCAGTATATTGACTTGATGTGTAGGGTTGATGAGGGATATAATTAAGAATATATTGATTAGTATAAATAATATAGAAATAAGAATATAAACTGGTAAAAAAAAGAAAATACACCCCTATCACTACACTCATAAAAAACAACAACAGATATAATACAAATGCTGAATAGAGTAGTTGTTGATTTGCTATAGGTATGTGTGTGCTAAACAGTTGGTTTTCCTCACGAGATTACACCGCAAACATAATATCGATCGCATTACTCTGGATCGACGCTAATTTCCACTACAATGCGAGTAATATAAATAACGATGAATGTAGAAGTCGACGGTGAGTTTTTTAGCATTGGTACACCGTTTGTCCACTCTCACGCGGCTCTGTACACTTTGTCGCTATAGATAGTAGAAATAACTAAAGAAATCTTTTCTGGTAAACTTGTATTTTGGTATTGTGTGGCTGTCACGTATCTACACTCTCACGCACGCTAATAGAGCCAGAGGCACCCTGGGCGAGGGAGCTCTTGCACCTCAACCTCATCATCCCTCCAGCCTGAATGGTGTACACATCAATATGTGGTGGAACAAGTATGGGCTCTTTACCTTGTGGTTGGGCACACGGTCTAGGAGAAGGAAAACCTCAGAAGTCTTTCGCAATTATACCTGTATTTGATTTATACTTCCTCCAATCTAGTGAAGTTGCTCGAAACACATTCCATGCTTCGCGTTGGCACGGGACGCGAGGAATTGCGATCATTTTATAATCATCATTATTGCATTAATTGATATATAGGATAGAAATACTTATTACTTAAATCTATGTATATTAATGGGTATCTCCAGAAATATCAGTCAATAAAACTCACATCTCGACTAGAATCTACAATGGAAGAGGCTATTATCATTATAAGTAGAGTGAATGTATCAATAAATATATAAGGATTTAATGTATATTTAATGGAACAATTGAATCTCACTCATTAAACACATACGAATATCAACTCATGAGGTTAGAAATGTAAAGCCTGTGTGTGGCTGTTATATGTCAACCTTGAGTCTTGGGCTACGAGACACTCGCATGTAGATGGTTTATGCAAAGTCGTAATTAAATACTTAGATGTTACAGGGCACTTGTTTGTAATGCCTGTTAACTCCGCTATTGAGAGAAGAATGTGAGAAAAACAACCTTATATTATTCAGCAGAATTAATACGAAGAAAAAGCAAGTCTAATCGATATCAAATAGTTGCTAATTCGACTTCGCAGATAGCCGGGACAATATTTGCTGAAGTAATGTTCATATAATTAAATAGATGAAACTCTGCAATCAGTATATCTGGCCATAACCTATACCACTTACAACTTATTTAACACTTATGTTTTTTTACATATATTTTATCTTAATAATACTACATTAACACCGTTCGGAATTCACTTCCTTTCTTCTCAACGAGATATTAATCTATATTATTCTCACATAGCTCGTCGGATTATAATTTATTATCCACATTATTTATTTTATATCAACATATATATATTTAATATAATATAATTAATATAAATTATATATATATTTGCCTTTCTTTTTCGAATTTATGATAAATTTATAATTTTTTAATGAGGTGTATTCATCTCATTGTCGTCTATTTCTACGCACTGCTGGAACCAAAAATATGAATACTTGCAGTTGTCCAAGAATAAATCCATCCTTGAGAATAAAGTGTTATTTCGGATCAATATACTGGAGGTGGTCGTTCTTTCTCTTGAACTGCGCTTTTGTCGTCTTGAGGACGCTGAACTCAATAATTGATCAGACACCCCCGCCTTCTCCTTCTCTATCATCTCTCTATCTCTCCATCTCTCTCTCTCTCTCTCTCAGCTCTCTCTCTCTTCATATATATTATTATATATTATATATACTATATATATATGTACCTATACCAAATCCGCGTTCACATCCCATGTGTCCTTGTTTAGTCTAACACTGTAGAATGTAAAGATTTTCTAAAGTCAAATCTTCTTACTGTAGAATGACTTTCATATAGAATGACTCTACTCATTAAAAAGATACGAGGACGGACAAGTAATATCCTGCTAAAAGAGGCTTCAAAAATTGAAGACCTAATCTTATTTACTAGCAGGACCTGTTGATATAACACAGTCTGAGAATTGAATTACTACAACGTTTGATATGTTTACTTAATAGCTATTGCAATTCGTTCAATATGTAAAAGTATAATAATCATGATTTATTCTCCCCACCCTCTTTTTTTTCTTTCTTTCTTTTTAACTTTTCATTATGCTCGATTGAAGCAGATCAGCGTCATACCTTCTGTGGGCTCACCCCCCTCTCTCTCTCTCTCTCTCTCCTCCCCTCTCTCTCTCTTTCTCTCTCTCTCTCTCTCTCTCTTTCCCCGCCTTCTTGTTATATTTATGCGTGTAGCATGTCCTTTTTCTTCCCTTTCATTCTTTATAATAAAAACGGAATGGTCTTTTATTAAGCTGAGTTGACGACACTCATTAAAAATAAGAAATCAGCGAATAATCAACACCAGATTATCAGGATTTACATCTTTTCATTTCATCTTGGACGGTTTAGACACTTTCATCTTTACCCAGAGAGTGTTTCAAGATGAAAACGGTCATGCAATTAAGGAACCGTGTTAAATACATAAATGTCTCTAACACATTTTATTCCAAGTATATATATATTATATATAATATATAATATAATATATATATATAAACATTTGCAGACACTGTGTTTTGACCTATCAAGTCTCTTCAGTGTGGCTTAGAGATTATCAGGCTACCTCCAGCCGGGATGGAAACGATCGATTTAACATTAGTCAAACTTCTTGACCACTCGGGCATCAGCACCGACAGACTGGAACGAGGATTTTAACTGATAAATACATACATCTGTATATTTGTAACGGCCGCCTGAGAGTGTTCCATCTGTTTCTTGTTTTTTTTTGTTTTTTTTTATTGGAGAGCGTTGCTATTCCAAAACCATTCAATTTTACCTTTCTCACGCGCAGAGCCGAGTATCCTTGCTGGGTAAACCATTGATTGTATAAAAAAAGAAAGAAAAAGAAAGAATGTTCATATAAGTTTGGGAATTTATAGAAACTCAATTTCACCATGCCGCAAGTTCTGATCCGTACAGGTCATCCGTTTCAAAGAACTTGGCTTATTGAAATGATTGACGTAATTACTTTAGTCTACGATTTTAGTTAACAATGTGATCTGTTCTAATATTTTAGAATTGTGATAACAATCCAAATTCATGGAATTGTTGGTCTACTATATTCTAGTAATTTATGTCTGGAGAAATCAATAATAGGTAACATGTTCAATATGGGATTAACATCATGATCACTCTTAAGTCTAAAGAGAGAGTAATAGCTCAATTGATAGACTACAACCACGTTCGAATTCCAGTTGTCCCTATTAAATTTTTTATATTTCCCATCAGCTATGGGTTTAAATAGTACCACTTATGATCTTCTTCAGCAATGGCTTTGAACCAGGAGTGATGTTGGACGCGCGTGGTTTAATGGTTAGAGTCGTCGAAATTGACTCGTCGACCCGAGTTCAAATACTAGACGAAGCTACAGTTCATATAGCGCTAATAACCTTGAGAAAGGTATGAATTCAACCATTCTCTCTCCAGCTATGGGTGAATAGTAGGGCAGACTAGGCTCTTTAACCTTGGTTAGACAACCAGTTGAGGAGAAGGAAAATGAATTCAAACCTGTTAAACTCCATTTGGGGGGGGGGGCTCACTACTATAAAAGGTTCAGTACTAATTAGAGATCTATTTCACTAATATATGGATTAAAGGTTATAAATGCGTGTTAACTTTCCATTTTTGCTGAATGAATTATATCAAGTGTCTATATAGTTACTTTTGTATCGAGAAGTGGGGTAGATTATTTAAAAGTATGCGCCCGCCGCACACAGAAACACACACGCAAACACAAACTTATATAATATATATATATATACTATATATATATACACTACACACACAACACACACACACACACATATATATAATATATATATTATGATATTGCCCGCACACAGAGATACACGCACACACAAACTCATATATATATATATGTATATATATACACACACACAAACTCATATATATAAACATACACACACACACACACACACACACACACATACACCACATATATATATATAAATATAATATATATAGCGAATCCCTGGGCCAATATTCTAATAAATCAAAGATCTACTCGTAAAATTACACAGAGTTAATCTGTAAAGGAGGCGGACTTACATCCCGACAGATTTTACCATTGGAACAGAGAATCGTTGCGAAACCCAAAATCTGTAATGATGCTGGCGAAACATTACCAATTGTCCGCCTTTATGCATCTCGACGATGTTTTACAAGAGTATATATATAATATATATATATATATATATATATATATATATATATATATATATCACGTCACGTTGACACGACGGATTTCCATGACTCTCGTGCTCTCTGTCTCTCGCCACCTGCCCCAATGGGTCATTGCTCCTGGCAAGTACTACTCACGAGATCCAGTAACGGCACAGAGTTGAT
Organism: Doryteuthis pealeii; assembly: GCA_023376005.1. Classification (NCBI taxonomy): domain Eukaryota; kingdom Metazoa; phylum Mollusca; class Cephalopoda; order Myopsida; family Loliginidae; genus Doryteuthis; species Doryteuthis pealeii. The sequence goes on along the minus strand of CM042158.1, from coordinate 27,200,243 downwards.
CAATGTAACCCTTTCCTGGTATCCCACTTCCGTGTGTCAATCTGTAGGTGTCTACAGAAGAACGTCACTAATGAGATGGTCCTTATTTTTCCTGCAGTATCTAGCCTGCTTTGGGCTTAAGCCATGTTGCTAATTTTTTTGAACAATGTTGTTCGATTGACTACCTCACCAGGTGGCGCCTATTAATGGCAGTCCCACAATTTTGCTGACAACAAATTTGGCTTTCCGTGTCTTTACAAAGAAGTTGCTTCGCACCGTGCGCTCAAGGACGTACAGACAACACCGTAGTTCAAAAATAGTTCTTTATTTTTTCATACAGTGAATGCCGTGAAAACTGTGAAATTAAACGAAAATTCGAATAAGTCACAATACCACACAATAAAATGAAATACAAATACAATAAAATAGACAAATATTACACAGAAATTCCAACTATAAAAACATTTAAAGCACAAACTATGAATTACAAATTACACATATGAAGGGGGGGTTTGGGGTATTTAGAACTCAAATGCCACAAAAAAGCACAAACAATAATTTAACAGGGGAAAGGGATATTTCTCATTTTGAGAAATTACAAATTAAAACAAAAAATAACAACATGTAAATAAAATGCAGTTTCAGAGAAGAGAATGGAGGACTTAAATACCTTTTGCTGGCACTCAGGGACTTGCACATTAAAGGGACCAATATCTTAGTGGTTCTAAGAATTTGTTTCAAAAACTACCGCCAAAGTTGCTCACAATCGGAGCCTCAAAAAGCTTGACTTGCTCAAATGACCATCTCAACGGAAAGAAAGATTTTGCCAGCACTCTTTTTAGACTTGACAATACCAAAAATTCCTACTCAATCCAAGACTTTATCTTTTATTTAAAACCCTTTTCTATTTCACTGCACAAAACAGCAGAGAGTTACTCATCATAAAACACAAAGGCAAAATAAGCAATCCAAACAATCTCAGAAAATGCCCTTACACATATAATAGGGGTTATTAAAAAACCCAAGAACTATTTTTTATAAGGTAACCATTTTTACCAGGAGGGTGATCAGGGTCAAGGGGTACTTTATTTGGGGTTGGAGGAGGGAATGGGAAAGGGAGGCCTAAAAACCGGACATGATGCCAATGACAAGGCAAAATTTGTTTACTGCTGGAATCAGCCTCAAAACAGTGACAGCTACAGCGCCCCTTCTCGATTATAACTGATTATTTGGTTTGCATTCTTTCATGGAATGTGTGTGTATGTGATTGTGTATGTGCGTGTGTTATGTGTGTGTATATATGGTTGTGTTTCCATCTGTGTGTGGATAGTAGGGCAACTGTCTGTATTCATGTATACTAGCAGGACCGGTGGATATATATATATATATATATATATTATATATATATATATATATATATATTTATCAACCCCTCCGTATGAGCAGGTTCAATTTCTTAAGCGGCGTTTAGCAGGTTTGAATTCAGAGTTTTCCTAGACTGGTTACCTAGCCATGGTTAAATAAACCAATCCGCCCTACTATTTGCCCATAGCTGGAGGGAGAGTAGTTGGGTTCACACCTTTCCCAAAGGTATTAGCACTATGTTAAATGCAAATAGCTTCGTTTAGGATTTGAACTCGGGTTGACGAGTCCACTTCCTACGAATGTATCATGCACCTCCAACTTCCAGTTATTTGTTAGGGGTTAGGGTTAGGGTTAGGGTTGGGGTTAGTTTTATAATTTTAAAAAACTCTAAAAATCGTCTGTTAACAAACAACTGGATGATGACGGTGTAAATGAAAAAAATATACTTATGAATCGAGATCTCGATTCATAAGTATATTTTTTTCATTTACACCGTCATCATCCAGTTGTTTGTTAACAGACGATTTTTAGAGTTTTTTAAAATTATAAAACTAACAAATACCTGGAAGTTGGAGGTGCATGATAGACTGTGTGTGTGTGGATGACCCTATATATATATATATATATATATATATATATATATATATATATATATATATATAATATGGCAACATTCTCTTAACATCGTGCATTAAAAAAAAACACATTTTACACCGACGCAAGTCTAACAGCCTTAGACAAAATATGAAAAAGAATGTTATTCTAAATTGTCTTCGTGTTTAGATAACTGGAGAAACATTTTTGTAAAATGTAGAAACGTGAATACAAAACTGTCCAATTCTATAATTTATTCACAAGTTCCATCATTCCCGCATTTCCCCAGTGTCCAAGAACATGTCGATTTCTACATGTTTAAATGTATCCAATGGGATTTACATTATATACTAGCAATACAAGACATATTTTTTCTTATAATATGTCAGATATAAATGTCTTAACCTATTATGTAAATTCAAGAAAGTTATATATATATATATATATATATATAATATATATATATATATATATATATATATATATATATATGAAGATAGGAAGATTGGAGTAAAATCCGACAGTGTGAGTGAGGTAAAAGGAAAATGAACAAAAATAATGACTCAAACAAGTAGAAGTAGGAGAGAAATATTTCGTCCTTCTTAGGCGAAGAACATCTTCAGTCTGACTTTATTCAAAGCAAAATACGTACATTTGTGTTTATAGAAGAGAAAGTGAGTTAGTGGTGAAATTGAGGGGTAGGGAGGTTAGAGAGGATTTGATTGAAACGAGAATAACATCATATAAAGTGGAGGGGGAGTTCAGAGGATGCTGATTTGTGTGGGAAGATGAGAAGAGGAGGTTGCTAGGTGCTTGTTGGGAAAGGAGGGGTGGTTGGGAGAAGTGGGTAAAATACTTGGTTAGGAGGGAGTTTGATATATTGCATGGGGATGATAAGGAGGAAGGTATGTTGGGTGTCATTAAATTAGGCCGTCAGTTTTATGGTTGATTAAGATGGGAAAAAATACAACACCAAAATTTTAAAAAAATAAATTCCACAGCCAAAGACATAAATATTGACCACCTACCCCGTTTAATCTCGTTTCTTCCCCCTCCACTCGCAAAGAATCAAAATTCCCATTCTTTTACTGCCCGTTCTTGTGTAGACAGAGATACTTAAAACACTCACTGATAATTTTTGCTGGGTACGTGACAGCTGTAGTGGGGGTAACGTGAAGGTATAATATACATTTTTTCTTTCCATCATGTTGTTCCCAACATTTACATGGTCTTATCCCCCTATTTTACCCAATATATATACAGTGTGACTTTTAAACGATCGACCGGTTGTTACTTTTGAAAAAGCACCGGTCGAAAGGGCCCTTAAGTTTCTCCTTCTTTCGCTCTCTTTTCTTCTTATTCGTTTGAAATTGCTGATCAATAAAGTATGATATTTTTTTAGAATTATACATAAATTTAGCTGTACCAAAGATTTGTTTATATCTATCTATCTACCCATATATATATATATATATATATATATATATATATATATATATATGGACAATAAACAGGTCATTGACCGTACATTAAAGGGGGAGATAATGGAGGAAGACAGGAGAAATAGAGTGGGTACGAGGACAATAAGTTCTTATCTAATTAAAAAAAATATCACTGTGAATTTGTATATTATAATGTTTTGGCAAATGTTTCCTTTTTGTTTACAGTTACAAAAAATAGTTTACAAAATGCAATCTATAACGCGTAAGAGTTTTGAAACAGTATTATTCCTCCAAAAACTGTTTTCGTATAGATAACAAAACCTTCAGTTCTTAATTGGTTGTTGAGCTAATGTAATAAAAATACTCGTTTAATTTATTCTTTTTTTCCACGTTGAAAACACCGATTACCTCTCAATCCCCAAAGCAGCGAGAAGTCTGTTGTACATAAATGGGTAACCATTTAAGCAACAGCAGGTACTGCAACCAACCTTATATCAAAATGATTGAATTCGGCATTAAATGACCCGAAAAGTGTTTATATGCCGTAAAACAAAACAAACAATCACTATCATTCCTACATTTCATTTACTTCCTTCTTTCAACCAATTCTTACACTATTGAAAGGTATGACCACCCCCGAATGTGGCCACCTGTTGGCCGTGAGTGGCGACACGTAAAGCAGAAGGATGGAAACTTAGTGGCTGAGCATTTAACGCTGAATCTTAGGCTAGACAAACGGTCAGAGAGGCCCCCTTCAATCAATCGGCTGGTCACGTTGGGCCCTAGAGCGTATATGACTTTCCCAAGTCATGGAAAATGGACTCGTCGCCCCGAGTTCAAATTCCACATTTGGTAATTGCATTTCCCTTAGCGCTAATACCCTTGGGATAGGTATGTATCTTACTCTCCCTCCAGCTATGGATAAATAGTAGGGCAGACTGGGCTCTTTAACCTTGGTTAAGTGACCGGTCTAGGAGAAGGAAAACTCTCAATTCAAAATCTGTTAAACCCCGCTTAAGAAATTGACCTTGTGTCACATCCTGCTCGTGCGGAGGGGTTGGTAAATATATATATATGACTTTCCTAACCCTATAGCTTTCATGGCAAGTCCTAACTCTTTTTATCATATATGTGCTAGACGTTGGTGGTTGCGGATCTAAATGTCCTTGGTATGATGTAAACCTATAACTGATTGTGAGGTTCCAGTTCTGGAGCACTGGGGAATATGGAAAACCCCTTCATGACAATTACTCCCAGGTCCAGCTATACCCGGAGTGGTAGTACCTGTTAGAGTCCCACCTATAGGTTAAAACTAAAAAATAATATTAAAATGTGTTTAAAAAATGGTGTACCTATGAAGAATTAATCAAAGAAAACGTCTTTAGCATAAAATAAGCCAACGATTGTTGATGGTAGTATTATTTGTTTTATTCTGACTATTGTTACGACAAAAAGGTTCCCGATTACGACAAGAAGGTCCCAGAGTTCGAATAGAAGGTTCTCGAGTCCGAGAAAGTTCCCGAGTCCGACGAGAAATACCTGAAGAAGACAAGAGGGCACATCGGCCGAAACGTTGTACAGATAACAAGATGAGGACAATAATATAAATAATACTAATTATCAAGCCTCATATAAAAAAAATTCCGAGAAATGATTATTGATGTGCCGTAAAAACCAACCAACCAACCAACCAACCAACCACTATTTAATTTCCCTCTTTTTTAACCACTTTTAATCTATTGCAAACATTGATATGGGATTACCAATATCAGTATCAGATATCGATATATCATCATTAATCCGTTCATATCGGAATTCGGTCGAATTTTTCCTTGTTTGTCTTATAGCATTTTTCTGCATATGTCCATTGTTTTTTATCCTACTTTCTCTCTTCTCTTCTTCAATTCATTTTCTTATTTTCTTTAGTGTTTACCCTCTTCACCCCCACCCCCCACCCACCCGCCGATGTAATAAAGATGGTTTTTACTCACTCAATTACGAACGCTATCACCGAATTAATCAATCAAATAATCAATCATTCTGCTGTTTGCAGATTGTTCTCTCCATTCAACTTGATCCAATTCCATCGATCATCTCTTTTATATGATCATCGTTGTATCATTTACGTTCAATTTTATGGATCCATTGATATGTCAAGAAGATTATATGTATTTATCTATTCGGTCTATCCGTTCATCTGTCTATACAGTCTATTTATCTATCTATCATGAGGTCTATATATATATATAATATATATATATATATATATATATATATATATATATATATATATATCTATTCGATCTATCTTTCGATCTATATATTCGTTCTATCTATGTATCAATTCAGTATATCTAGCTAGCTAGCTAGCTAGATAGATAGATAGATAGATAGCTATTTGGTATATTTATTTGTCTATTTGGTCTATCTATCTATTTAGTCTATTTATCATTCGGTCTATCTATTAGGACTATCTATCAATCAATCTATCTATCTATTTTGTTTTATTATTTCTCTATCTATCTATCTATCTATCTATCTAATCTATCATTCAGTCTTTCTATTAGGTCTATCTATCAATCCATCTATATATATATCTATATCTATCTCTCTTTCTCTCTCTCTCTCTCTCTCTCTCTCTCTATCTATATATATATATATATATATATATATATATATATATATATGAATATGATATATTGAAAAAACAAAGGATGTTTACAAATGCATGGGCTCATCAGGAGAGAATGTGCAAACCGTTTCGGGGCCTTCCTCTCTCTCCTGATGAGCCCATGCATTTGTGAACATCCTTTGTTTTTTCAATATATCATATTCACACTGTCGGATTAAGTTCATTTTATTTTCATATATATATATATATATATATTATATATTATATATATATATATATATATATATATTTCTGTTGTGTTTTAATTTAAGTTTGGTTTGGTTTGGTGGATGTTACGGCATGTCAACCTTTGTCAGGTTATTCATGCCGCTATCGTTTTGAAATATTAATGCTTGATGGGTATTCATATTTAACTCATTTTTTAAAATTCATGTTTCTATTTAAATCATAGATGGGAGATTAACAGGTAATAACACTTCGGATCAGAATCGTCATGGGTTTAATGGCGATGAAGGGGTACTCCACACTCCCCATGTAGTTGTATCAGTATCAGTTACATTCAATTTCATGGATCAATTGATGCTATCATTGCTTCATTTTAACAGCATGAATTCCACGCAAGAATTTGCCGGATTAATGGGAATCCAACACCTTGGGTCTTATTTATTCATATTAGTCAATGTTGCTTGGCCTTAACGGCATGAATTCCAATTACGAATTTGCACCGATGCTGGATCAACGGAAATCAACCACCTTGGGTCTTATTTGTTTGTATTTGTCTACTTCCTACGACACTAACCATTACACTACGACACACTATATATATAGTTTTACACCAGGCACACACACTATATATATATAATATATATTATATATATATATATATATATATAATATATATATATATTCTTTCTTTTTTGAAACTTTTTCTTTGACTTTGACAGAGTCTTCCTTCTTCTAGATTGGTTAGCAACTCAACGTTAAAGAGCACCGTCTCCCCAATTATTTTACCCAAAGTTGTGGGGGGATATATGGATTCATACCTTTCCCAAGGGTATTAGCGTTGGGTCAAATGCAAACGGCCTTGTCTAGGATTTGAACTCGCGTCGACGAGTCCATTTCCTTCGTATATTTACTCAAGTAACTGCATTTTCCCTTAGCGCTAATACCCTTGGGAAAGGTATGAATCCAATTCTCCCTCCAGCTATGGCATGAATTCCCGTTAAGAATTTGCACCAATGCCGGATTAATGGGAATCCACCATCTTGGGTCTTATTTGTTTGTATTTGTCAATGCTGTTTGGATTTAACGGCATATATTCCAGGTAAGAATTTGTACCGATGCCGGATTAACGGGAATCCACCACATTGGGTCTTATCTATTTGTATTTGTCCATGTTCTTGGCATTAACGACATGAATTCCAATTACGAATTTGCACCGATGTTGGATTAACGGGAATCCACTTCCTTGAGTCTTATTTGATTATATTTGTTCATCTGGCTTGACTTTAACGGCATGAATTCCAGGTTCGCATTTGCACCGATGCCAGATTAACGGGACTCCACCACATTGGGTCTTATCTGTTAATATTTGTCCATGTTGCTTGGCTTTAACGACAGGACTTCCACGAAAGAATTTGCATCGGTGCCGGATTAACGGGAATCCACCATCTTGGGTCTTATTCGTTTGTATTTGTCAATGTTGCTTGGCTTTAATGGCATGAATTCAGGTATATATATATTATATATATATATATTATATTATATATATATATATATGGTCATCCACAGACACGTGTTTCGACTTATCAAGTCTCTGCAGTGTGGCTAGACATTTTGTAAGCTACCTACAGCCGGAATTGAACTCCGGTCGGTTGGGTGTCAGTCCGGCACCTTAACCATTAGGCTGTCTTCACTTACAGGGGATTTTAACTGTTTTAATACACACGTAGCTTTGTGTGTAAAGGCCGTCACAGAGTGCTCCATTCATCTGTTCGGATTATTTGTTGCGTTTTAAATCAAGTTTAGTTTCGAAGATTACTGCAGTTCAACCCTTGTTGGGTTATTTTATGCTGATGGCGTTATGTTCTAAAACCGTAAAAACTGTAGTCTTTTCGTGTTGTGACTTCTAAAAATTACTCAAACATATGGTATTTGAGTAATATTTAGAAACCGATATACACAAAATAAAAAGGTGTTAAATAAGAAGGGCTTAAATAGTACCAGTCATATTCTTCTACAAGGATGGCTTTGGCATTAAATAACCCAAAAAGTTTCATATGTCATTAAACAAGAAACCAAGGAAAACCAAAACGATTGTGATTTTCCTGAGTTTAATCCCTGATAACTCTTACATTTTTAGCTTTTATGAGGGATACCCGTTGCGTATTGGCTAACGTACTGAACTATAACATTAGAGTAAGCGAGTTCGATCGCCAGTCACGCTATTATGTTCACGTTTGAACTTCATCGACGGGAAAACATATAGAACCCTTATTCATCAAACTATATGTTATATAGTGTCAGACCCATGCCGTCTGGAACTTAAGTTCCTGGTAGGGTCATCGAAGGTTGGTCAGTTCTGGTACCAAGTGGCATTATGGCCACAACCCGGTCAAAGTAACTCTGGAGAAAATTCAAAGGGCGTCTCCATCATCGTCAGGAATCAACGGCTTTTGGAAAATCTGCAGCAAACAAGGGTATCTCCTTACTCTGATTGGGATATGCATGCTATTTGGGGACAGCTTTTGAATTTTATATTCCCTTGTTACACTTTCCATGAATTCACCGAACCAGGCTGAACGCCGTAACAGAAACAGAATGAAGTTACTCAAGATATATATATAGAGGGGTAAAGTGACAGGCAGTTGTTAATTGCAAATTACGACTAATCAAAATGGAATATTTTCAAACATAACTTCATCCCAAAACTAAGGAAGGATTTGGGATGTATTTACTGTCATTAAACTAAAAAGGAAAAAAAGCTATATAGCAAACAATCACCGATTCACTCAGCTTTAGTATAAAATATATCATTATACAAACGGATCAGAGTTTCATCTTTTCTGATTGGGTCCGCCTGGAGAGGGAAGTATGATGTTGTAAGACCTGAAAATCCCCGTGGAACCAAGTATTGACATCACTGACGACGCCCTCCGAAACGTAATAAAGTCCGTACATATTCAATGACTAACTTTTAGTTAAGTATTTCCTTCAAGTCTCCTATTGTATATTAGTACCAAGCATGTCTCTGTGTGGCTGTTACGTATCCCTGAGCCAATATATAAGAATTTATTATCTATACGTAAAATACACAAAGCGAATCTGGAAAGGAGGCGACCTAATAACATGTCAGATCTACCGGTGGAACAGATATAAAGTTGCGAAACCCGAAATATGTAAGGATACTGGTGTCACATCACCAATTGTCCTCCTTTGATGCATCTCGGCGAAGACAATACACGGAGACCAAACCAATTTTTATATACAGCTATATATTTTTCTATAACATATATATTTCTCTATAACAGCTATATATGTTTCTATAACTTTTCTATAACTATATATATTTATATATGAGGAAAAATGAGTAAAGAAAAGAAAATGGATAAAATGAATTTAATCGATCACTTACACATGTGTTTCGGTCAGTTTATGTGTGTTAAAATATTTCGCACACATACAAGAATTGACCTTCATCAGAGTATATATTTATTTTTATGTTTTATTTTTTATATTTATATATATTTTTTATATTTTTATATTTTATTTATATATATTTTTTATATTTTTATATTTTATTTTTATATTTTATTTTTTATATTTATATATATTTTTCTATAACAGCTATATATATTTTTTTATATATATTTTTTATATTTTTATATTTCATTTTTATATTTTATTTTTTATATTTATATATATTTTTCCAAAACAGCTATAATATTGCGAAACCCGAAATATGTAAGGATATTGGTATAACATCACCAATTGTCCTCCTTTGAGGCATCTCGGCGATTATTTACAAGTCAATACACGGAGACCAAACCAATTTTTCTAGGATTACAATGGATGTCCTTTAATAGGGATTTATTTTCTTTATTTCGTTCTCTCTGCGAAACCACATCCAAATAATATCAATCGCTAATGGAATTTTATGAATTAGAAGTACAGATTTTTAAAGGCAAATGTCTGCTAACGAGTTTTATGTATCAGGATAAATCCAGTGAGTCTCACTAAAGAGTTATATCTACTTTCTGAATTCACCTTTATTATCAGTAGCGTTATTAATTCATTGAATATATTATATAAGATATATTAAGGAACCATTAAATTCTATTTAACTCCCTTGCTTTATTAACAATAGTCAGAGCCTCTTTTTCAACATTTGAATAATTAAAATCCAGCTTTTGTTGAAATCTTCAGAAACAACTACAGAAAAAAATGTAAATATGAGCATAAAAATGAATGCAATTCTCTAACCTCTAGGTATAAGATAATTCTAAAATTAATCAATCAATCAATTCCATTAATGTAAACCATCAAGGTGGCCCAATTTCGGTATCAGCCAGACAGCCTATCCCCTTTTCACTAGCACTAGACCAATGAAATTGTTTTTGCGCCTGAGGTGGGGCGCAAATGATTGTGGGGAGCCATGCACAAACTGAAGATCATCCAGTGGAGATTGTAAAAATTACATATATCCCTTCGCCATTCCTCTTTTGAGGCACCTCAGGCACTGGGCATAGTCCTGTCCTTTTTAGATGAGGATCAGGTGTTGCCTGGGGTGGCTGGGATCATGCTAATAGTCTATGTCTTACCGGTTCCGATATAATTGATAGTTTGTTTTTGTTCTTTGTTTTTTTTGTTTTGTTTTGTTTTTTTCGTGTTTATTTAATGTTTTCATATCTTGTATTAGTTTCACCTAAGTAACATTTCTCGGGTCATTTCTATTGTTGCTTTTATTGGCTGTTATGACTAATCTGTCTATATATCTTTTATATTATTAATTACGGGTGTTATCATCAGCCTCTTTGATTTTTCATTGCTTTTATATCGTAATGAATTCACGAGATTATCTTTCTTTTGTTTCCGCTCAACGCCATCTTTTTTATCTTTCTCTGAAAAATAAAGATTCAAATGAGTTTCGATTAAAAAATACGGATAATACTGTTTAATAATAATAATAATAATAATAATAATAATAATAATAATGGCGAATTGTGAGCTTAATCTAAAAGTAAAGAAAATTATTTTTTCTATTATTTTCATTGCATATATAAGTCTTTAGGGTGGTCTGAAGTCGGTACCAGTCAGACAGCGAGGGAGTTTATCACCTTTTAAATAGCTCTAGACTAAGGAGATTGCTTTGTAGCGTCTGAGCCAGAGCACCACACCTAGCATCAAATCCTCACTTTAGCGCGCAGATCTCTGTGTTACACATACGCTGGTCTGGCGAGGGCCGGTATCGAACAAGGGACCTTGAGGTTCACAGTCGAACACAGACTCTCTCTCTCTCTCTCTCTCTATATATATATATATATATATATATATATATATATATATATATATATATGACTGATTGTCTCATCTCTGCCTCCACCCCCTACATTTGTTGATTAATAATAACAACAACAACAATAATAATAATAATAATAATAATAATAATAATAATAATAATAATAATAATAATAATAACTTGTCAACTGGTGTATTTTGCAGTGCCAGCGAATCACAGGGTGAAGTTAAAGGAAAATGAAAAAATTGACAAATATCTGGACCTTGCCAGAGAACTGAAAAAGTTATGGAATATGAAAGTGAAAGTTATACCAATTGTAGTTGGTGCACTTGGAACAGTCCCAAAAGCATTAGAAAAGGTTTTGGAAAGTTTGGATATCAGAGGAAGGATTGAAACCATTCAGAACACTGCACTGCTGCAATCTGCCAGAATACTCAGAAGAGTCCTGGAGACCTGAGGAGACTTGCTGTCACTCAGACTCCAGTGAAAGACTATCAGCTAACACTGATGTGAAAACTCAAATAATAATAATAATAATTGTTGTTGATGTTGCTGAGTATATACATACATTAACGTTTTAAAAATTACTTTCCTTCTACGTAGTGACATTCACTTCGGAAGGCCTTTTATACACACAAACTATATTGTATACTTTTAAACAAAACAAACCGCTTCTTAATTGAATTTTAACTATATTCTATGTAATGCAGTTTTTAACGTACCAACAAATATTAACGCTCCATATTATGAAAAAGGGGACTTTGTAACGTTTATTACTCAAGTTAAAGATATAAATTGTATTACATTTGTACAACTGTTTTATCAATTCATAAAAAATTATTATCCACATCTACAGTAGAGAGCATCTACGTGCGATCGGAGATGCCTCCTCCGATCAGTTAGTTGGTCATGTTAATCCCTAGCACCTATATTATTGTTCTAACATAAAACCGGAACCCGCAACACTTTTTTATCATGTATGTGCTAGAAGGCGATGGCTGACGGTCTTCATGTCCTGGGACTGACGTTAAACCCTATCTGATGGTGAACTTCCTGTTCTGTAAGTCTGAGAAATGTGGAGCACCCCTTCATCACCATTGCTCCCAGGAACATTCTGACCGGAGTGGCAGTACCTGTTAGGGTCCCATCTATAGGTAAAATAGAACATTTGTTCATTTAAAAAATGAGTTTAAATAATTTACTACCAAACTATCACTGCGATACCTTCAAAACTTTACCGGCATTAAATGGCCGACCGAGGTGTGATATGCCGTAAAAGAAAACAAACAAACCTATCGATAATGAATACAAGTTGTTCAGCAGAAAATGACCCAATGAATTGAGATAGGCAGATAGATGTGAATAAATGAAGATACATATGAATTAATTGAGATAGGTAGATTGATAGATAAATAGATAGATGGATAGATAGATAGATAGGTAGATAAATATGAATAAATGATAGATATGAATGAATTGAGATAGGTAGATAGATAGATATATAGGTAGATATATATGAATGAATGAAGATACATATGAATGAATTGAGATAGATAGATAGATAGGCAGATAGATATGAATAAATGAAGATATATATGAATGAAATGAGATAGATAGATAGATAGATAGGCAGATAGATATGTATAAATGAAGATATATATGAATGAAATGAGATAGATAGATAAATAGATAGATAGGCAGATAGATATGAATAAATGAAGATACATATGAATGAATTGAGATAGATAGATAGATAGATAGATAGATAAATAGATATGAATAAATGAAGATACATATGAATGAATTGAGATAGATAGATAGATAGATAGACAGATAGATATGTATAAATGAAGATATATATGAATGAAATGAGATAGGTAGATAGATGGATAGATAGATAGATATGAATAAAGGAAGATATGTATGAATGAATTGAGATAGATAGATAGATAGATAGATAGATATGTATAAATGAAGATATATATGAATGAAATGAGATAGGTAGATAGATAGATGGATAGATAGATAGATATGAATAAAGGAAGATACGTATGAATGAATTGAGATAGATAGATAGATAGATAGATAGATAGATAGATATGAATAAATGAAGATACACATGAATGAATTGAGATAGATAGATAGATAGATATGAATAAATGAAGATACATATGAATGAATTGAGATAGATAGATAGATAGATAGATAGATAGATAGATAGATAGATATGAATAAATGAAGATACATATGAATGAATTGAGATAGATAGATAGATAGATAGACAGATAGATATGAATAAATGAAGATACATATGAATGAATTGAGATAGGTAGATAGATAGATAGATGGATATGAATAAATGAAGATATATTTGAATGAATTGAGATTGATAGATACATACATAGATAGATAGATAGATAGATAGATAGGCAGATAGATATGAATAAATGAAGATACATATGACATGCAGTAAAATCCAATCAATCAACTAACCAACCAACGTAGATGTAAGTATAGAGTTAGTTACATAAATATCCGGTTTAGCTCAGTCGGTAGTGTGTCCTGTTTGTAAACTCATGATTCCTTGTTCGATACCGACCCTCGCCAACTGAGTGGCACGGAAATCTGTGCGGTAAAGTGAGGTAGGTGTAGCGCACGCCTCAGATGCTAAAAAAATCTCCTTGGTTTAGCGCTAGTGGAAAAGGGATACACTCCCTCGCTGTCTGGCTGATACCGACTTTAGGACACCCCGACGACTTTACCTTTATACATATTATATGCTATGTTTGACAGAGAGATAGAGATGATGAGCACTGTTCTTCTCATCACATTTTCAACAATTACCGTTATAGCAGTTAGGAGAAACGTGCAACGGGGTTATGTATTTATAATTACAAGATTAAGAAGCATTGTCTAATCAGTGTGTGTGTGGGGGGGGGGTCACAGTCAAGTCTGACTCAAGGTTCCAATCGACAGTCTAAACACTCCTAACTGTATCACACTCCAAAATCCAATATCCAAAATTATTTCTTTGTCCCGCTCGTCTCGACAACAAAATACTACTGCAGTCGTTCTTACTGGTCTGTGAGAATAAGTCCTTTAAATACACCTCAATTTCATCACATCCGGGCTCCTCACTCATAATTGTCCGTGCAGCACGTGCGACACTCGTCAGCACGGCGCGACCACCTACATCTGGGCCACTATGCTATTTCTTATTTCAGTGATCGTCCACAGCTTTCACATTCTGAAGGAAGCGGGTTCGACTCTAGGTCAGTCCTACATGCCAGGCAAAGCCTAGCCCGTTTCCTTCGAGAATACGGCAAGTCTTCACGCCCGCCACTCTCTCTGTCACAACGTGTTGCACGAGGTAGTCTCCTCTCTCACTACACATTGTAATACCAACCGCAAGAGTTAGGATCAATGGAGTTACAGATTAGAATGGAGGAAATTCAATATGATTGCTGTAAATCAGTTTTTGACAACTGTTCAGGATATTACTGAACGAGATATAAAAAAATGTCGCAAGTGTTCCCTGAAGAAATGGTATAAAATTAATTAACTTTGAATTATTTTCCTCGACCCAATTAATCGGATATTAAAACTCATCAAGAAATATCAATGAAGGAATCGGGGATATTTATTAATTTTCATTATAAAAAGTTCAATTATACTCATAGAGTTTATTTAAAGCATTTACCTTATCGTGAAAAGAAAACTGGATCTTGCCGAATATTTCAAGATAGACGTGAACAAAATGAAATAGATAGAGGAATGTGATAGCCGGTTTAGCTCAGTCGTTTAGAGTGTTCGGCTAGTAATCACAAGTTCTTGGTTCGATACCCGACCTCGCTAACTCAGCGTAGTAGCACAGGGATCTGTGTGGTAAAGTGAGCAGCTGATGGTAGGGTAGGTGTGGCGCTTCACCTCACATGGTAAAATAATCTCGTTGGTCTAGCGCTAGTGAAAAGGAATAAAACTCATTCGCTGTCTAGGTGATACGACAATAGGCCGCGCCCGACGACTTCCCTTATATATTATATTATATATATATATATATATATATATATATATATACAGAGAAAGAAAGAGAGAGAGTGAGAGAGAGAGAGCAGACAGACAGACAGATAGACAGACAGAGAAGAAAATCTGTACAGAAATAAGATCGTTTCCTTCTCCTCTTTATCCTCCTTCTTTTTCTTCTTCTTTTTCTTCTTCAAAGCCTCTATGCGGCTGCTGTTTTGCTCTCTCTATTCTCAGTTTCTCCTGGTTTATTTATGCCCGTGCTTATAGCCTTCATACGGGCATCTGGGTTTAACATATGGGAACGTGAGATAACCCAATCTTCAGCGCTACGCTCAAGTATCGCCTTTTCATATAAAAAAAATGTGCTACACGGCAATTCCTTCGTGAATACGATACGTCCCCATTTCCGCCACTCGACTCGTGTTCTCTGTCCCAGAAAATTAACATTGTTGATCATTGCTATCAACTGACTGACAATCACACTTAATTAACACGAACGATTTCTGCTTATGAGGCAACTGTTTTAAATATTTTTAAACTAACGACACTACATGCCAAATAAGAGATTCCGCAAATTAATTATGTAACAGGTATAAGTAAAAATGAATGGTGCCATGTTTCCTGTTTTTGTATAAAATCTAGAGTGTGTATATTATGCGACCTCATATTTAAGAATATTTTCTGCTGATATCGGAAGGTGTCCTTGTCTTTAGGGCATGTAAGATTTTTTCGTTCGTTGAGCAATTGCACACGCTCTGTTTTCAAGAATCATCCAACCAAATTCTGATTACACAGTTATAGTTCAAGTTCTTTATATATATATAAATATATATAGAACAATATTCATTTCCATATGGGCAAATACAATAGTAACTCATAAGTTTCGCATTATTATTACGCGCTAGTTTGCGATGCGAATATGTGACGACTGATTCAGATCGATCCGTTGTTGGTGCTCGATGTGTTAAGTATTTTACAATCTTATGGACCATCCTGTAGGCTTTAAGCAAGAGCGCTTGTCCAGTGGAATTGGATCCTTGGTAATCTTCTTATAAAGAATCCTTTGGTTATTCTGGTAAAGAGTCCCGAGTATTGTAAGTCCCTCCTCAATGAGTGCTAGTAGAACTATGACCAGTATCAGTGTTTAAGTAATCTATCAACCACGCAGTATGGCTAGTGATTGGCGTAGTATTAAACCACGTGACCACAGTTAGTCTATAAATTCAGGTGGGAAATTGTAGAACACCTTATATACAAAATATTCCAACAATGTAGTATCCTGTTATTTGGTGCCCTAACAGGCAGTGCATTGCTTAATCCAGTGTGTTGTTTGAAACCCCCCACAAAAGCAGCGTGTACTTATTCAGAAAATGTATGCCTTACGAGCTCGAACAGGACCAGAACTCCAAAGAAGCAACCAAATAAATCTTTGTGTAAAAGCAGAAGGCGCAGTTGTTCAGAGTACAGTAACTAGATGATTCAAGAATTTTTGCTCAGACTGCAAGAACCTCAACAATCTGGTTCTTATAAAATATTAGGTTACTTAAAGGAAAAGTACACAATGCGGAATACTTCAGTTGGGGAAACAACAAACGCGTTAGCTACATTTATACACTTTTATTATAACATGTATAGGGGAACGAAGTTCCCCAGGCTATATAATGTCACAAGTGTCCAAACATACATAGTAGTGTAACAGAGGCAAAATAGGTGGAAACCACTTACTGTATGTAGAGTCTGTACTGTCTGGCATGCACCATGTGTGTACTGGAGAGAGGTGACTAGCACGCCCGTACTTGTCCAGTAGCTTCGGCCAAAGAGGGTGATCTTCTTGGGTTCCTACGTCACGTGACCAAAAAGGGGCTCTTGACGCAGGAGATCTCCCTCAGACAAGGGAGACTGCTCTTACAGCATTAAAACCGTGTATTCCAAAGCCATACCCAAAGCCGTAGACGCAAAATTAAGCGAGTAGCACTCAAAGAGTATTAGTCGAAATATTACAGTTCAGTATCGTTTGTTACCTTCACGACCAAGGCAAAAACATCTGGATTTACCGAATTATGCAACACGTTACTGACATATTGTAGCATTTGACTCAACTTTGTTACTAATACAGTTATATAATTCCAATTAATTCTATCACAAATCTGTAATCTGTACAAAATTTTATAGCTTCGAGTAACTATTCTCATTTATTAATAACAGTCGTTTGTTTATAAATTTATGTTGTTACTTATTCTCTTCCTCAGATCAGACGTTGATTCTTCTTATCCAAATTGTGTTTTTCGTTAAATGTTTCCATCTTAATTATCAAGAAGTAACACGGAGGCATATTTATTGTACACTTCTTCATTTCACCGATTCATTACCCACACGCATATAGGGAGCTGGTGATCACAGATCGTAATACCCTGTGCCTTATTCAAGCACTCTAATTCAACTGATAAATTTCTATCCCGATTTTACCAGGGTCCTCTGCTCACGTGATTTTCGTCCAATAAGAAGCCTCACCCCATTTCACTCCGAATTCATGCTTCGTCAATGAAAATAAATGACTCAAGTATCATTCCGCCGTTTTGGTCATCATGTTGAATTACCTACTCTTTGCGAAAACAACAGTCTATGTCAAGCCATTATTTAACAAAATAATTTGCACTAACTAATAACAATTCATTGTTATAAAATACTATCACAGTTAATAAATGTACAGTCACGTTGAAAGCACGGTTATCCGCTTGATGACCGAAGTTAAGCAGTGATGAGTCTGTTTAATGCATAACCGGGTGACCACTTAAGCTATAGTAGGTACTGTCGTTTCTTATCAATTTTTCAGATCAAATGACCAGAAAGGGTTTGATTAAACCGTAAAACAAAACTGTACCGTAGTCACGGTGCCATAAAAGGCTTATGTAGTATTGTGGTAGGCCGGTCAACTACTAGTTACAGCAACATTCAAAATAATAGGGAGTGCCCCTCCCCAAAGAAAAAACAATATACGAAAGAATGGTGGGATGCAGATAGACATAAGGTGTTGTTTATTTCTCGCTCGCTCTATGGGATCTTTTCAGCGAAAGAGAGGAAGAATAAGTGAATCTTTTCTATCATAAATTCCATTCATTACTACTATCTCGCAACTTACGAGGTCAGGTAAAACACCTCCATAGCGGAGCATGAAAACTCGACGTGCGTCTTCTTGTGAGATACCCTGCGAAAGAGGATCAGTCCCCTTACTTCCGCTTGTGGTCACTGGGTGGGTAAAGAGACATATCAGAAAATTTAAGATTTCCTTTTTTTTTAATTTAGTACAGGGGTCATTGACCGTTGACATATATTAAGTGTTTTTAGAATTTTAATTCGCTTAAAACTTTCTTTTCTTTTTTATTTCTTTCTCTTTCTCTTCACCCTGAAATTGGATTAACGTTTATTTTTAATTTAAATTTTCTATATACCGTTTAATTACGTTACAAAATCAAACAACCAAAAGATAACCATACAGTTTTTTCTTTTGAATTACATTTTAAAACAAACATGGAAATTGTGTCTACTATTTTATTGATGAAATTAAAAATTAATGAAAACACTAACATTCAAATTATTTCTACCAATTTATTATAATATTTCTATAATTTATTATAATAAAAATATTTTTACCAGTTTATAAAACCAAACAGAACAAAACTGTTAACCTACAAAGTATTCATTTACAGATCCTATCTACAAAAAGTATACAAGAACAGAGATTATAATTCCATCAAGTGTTTAGATGCCATTAGACTAAATAAATAACCAACTAACATAAAAATATTATGATAATCATTAAGTTAATGAAAAAGTCTAACATTATTTATACTAATTTACTGATATACACGTGTGTGTGTATGTGTATGTTGTGTGTGTGTTTGTTGTGTGTGTGTGTGTGGTGTGTGTGTGTGCATGCGTGTGTGGTGTTTTTTTTGCGAATATATTACCAAATGAATTAGTTTCGCTAATAGATTAGAAAATCCTGATTATCAAAATCGGTTCAATAATTTCTACAAATATTCTTTGCTAGATTGATTTATATCAATTCTAAAATTTACATTATCTTCAATGGTTTCTATCAAAGCAACACAATCTTTTTAATATACAAAATAAACCATAATCTGCCTTCCTTCCAATTAATTCATATATTAATTTTGTTTTTTTCCGGTGGGTGTGAAATTTATTATTTAACAAATTCTCTCAAATATGGATTTTAGAATATAGTAGCATTTTTGTCAAAACAGAACGCAAGAAAAAGTCATCCTTACTCTTATATTCAAGTATATTCTGAAAATATATGAGTGATAATTTGGAGTTATTAGGATATTTTTTGGCTGCTGTTGTTTGTCTGTTTGGGAAATTGAACTATTTTGGTTTGTTATGACTGTTTCTGTTATTATTCCAAGACTATTTTTTAGAATTTAATGAGGTGATAAACAGCTAACTGTTTTTTGTTGCTTCGTTTGTTTGTTTGTTTAGAAAGATCGAACTGTTTTGACTTTAATTTTCTAGTTTATGAGTTTTTCTCACATTAATTCATTGTTGACGTGGGGATCAAATAGTAATCAAACGAGGATGCGTTATCACTTTTTTAGCTTTAGATTGGAAACGTAAATGAAGACGCGTCCATCTTTAGAATGTGTTAGTTTTAGTTGTATGTTTAATGCGTATCAATTCTTGATGGGTTATATAATTCCAACATTGATTGATTTCTGAATGTCTTATTACGAAAATAACTCTATTTGAATGATCTATTGTTCTCTTTCAAATTGAACTCCTTATTTGATGGAAAGTAAAATTATAGCCCATTAGAAATAGACATGAACAAATCAATACATCACACACACACATCACCAATAATCCTTCACACTTATTAAAACCAATTTACTAAGAAGTATAAAATATAAACAGTTATCATCCAGCTTTAATATGCATGTACACAACAATGTGAAAGATCTGTTTGAAATGTCAACATGAAGGATATTCTCTTCTTTTTTGAGGGGAAATAAAAAAGAAATATAGAATATAGACATGAAACAAATCAATACCATACAACATAATCCCCAATAATGCTAATACATTGTTAAAACCAATTATTAAAACGTATAAATATAAATACACGATATGTATAACTTCCTAACTGTTAGGCATGACATAACCCCAGGCGGGTTGATATGCCGTTAAAATGAATGAACAAACAAACAATTTATTTTTACTTGATAATCTTTATCCTTAGTTATGATATCAGGTATTTCTATCTCATAAATAATTTGCACAGTTATATGATTTAAAGTGTTCGTATCTAATATTACGTGTGTAATCTTCCCAAAAGAAAGGTCAACAAATCGCTGGGGATGAGAGCAAACTGTTCATTCGGCTATTGGAAACACTGTTGTGTTTGCTAAAAAATACACCTGTGCTTGCCCCTGCGCTTGCATCGCTGCCACGCTCAGTTTTCGCTTGACACTCGTTTTTAATGGAGCTCCCGATTGATTCTGCCACCACGTGCCAACTTCACGCAGTTATTCAGATTTTTAATGCAACAGTTATTAATCTAATTGAAATGTATCGCCAATTAACGGAAGCGTACGGCGAGTCGTGCATGGATGTTAAAAAAAGCCATCAACAAGTGGTGTAGGGAGTTTGCAACGACATGAGCTTCAAAGCTTCCTTAACGACATGAAGACGTGCTGCTATGTAATGGACATAAAAAATATTCCACAGCACCGACAAAAAGTCATCGACCAAAGTGGCGATAATGTAGAAAAATAGATACATGTTGTAACTTTAAAATGATTTAAGAATAATTGACAATAAACAATAAAAGCTTCTCTGATTTCTAAATAATTTTGGTATTACCTGGCGTAATATATAATTTGCAGACACATAAGTGGTTTCACTAATTATTCATTTTTAATATAATTATAGTTATTTAGTTATATGTTTTTTCTAGGTACCATCACCAAAATACGTCACGTATCAGTTTTAGCCATATTGAAGAGAGAAACATAAAATATTTTAAATCTTTTTTTAAATCTGCAAAAAAGAAATAACGGAACATAAAGAGTTGTTACAAAGAAAAACGGTAAATTCAAACATGAAATTATCTGATTGGGGAAAATAAGTTAAACAGTCCGTTTTTTTTACACACAAGGGTCAGTGTCGTTATTGGATATTTTTTAGGCAGAAATTCTGTATTCAGGGACCTTTTTAACGATAAAACTCTCGATTGAAACTTTTAAATATCTTCTGTACAATTATTCTGGACTCGTATCTTTATAGACAAAAAGTAAAAATCGTTTTTGTCTGTTCATTTTTTCATATTTCTTTATAAAATCAGTGGGGTAGACCCTCGTAAAATATATTTCCCTTAATATATTTAGAAAAAAAGTATTTCAGATATATTTCTCAAAAGGGTAGTAATTCTGGAAATTCTAATGACAATCGACTATTAATTGATTTTTCATAGAATTTTTTTTTAAAGCTTCTAGTCATCGAATTTGTGTTTTTGGCTCCATTAAATGTCAATTGATTTAACCGTGCAAAAATGTAAAAATTGTTTTTTGTTCATAATTTATATTATTTCCGTGAGCTGATTTAAAAAAAAAATCCTCAAGTAGTTCTTTTAATCTTTCTCCTTTCGAGTGGACAAACATTTTTCAAGATAATTAACCTTCACGCAAGGTTCATTGTGTCAAATATAGGGGGCGGGGGCATAAATTTCACATGGAAAATTGGTGGTATCTAATGTCTTCAAGTAACTGATATTAAAAATCATTCGTAAAGAATATAGCGTCAATTATCTAGCTAACTTAAAACAACTAATTCGCACACATTTAAACTTGTGTTTAATTATTCGTATCTAGAATTGATAATTAAATTGTAAGAAGTCATTTGTATAGACAATTAAATTGTTTCAAACATTCTTATCCGATCCTAATATTTTCCAACACATTTGTTTTACCCATAGATGGGACCCTAACATGGACTATCACCCGTATCAGAGTGAGTCAAGGAGCATTGTCAATGTCATGTTCAATGAACCTCTCCTTAGATAAGCTCTACGTAAAAAAACACAGTTAACGAAATCTATTGAACTCAAACGTGTGGATACAAGCTCGAAAAAAAAGATGTGTGGATATAAGTGCATGTCACGTTTGTAGGCGTGAAACTCGTGAGGGATCTCAATTCAGCTTATATCATTTCAAAATACTGTACTGCATTTATGCTCAGAGATCACTCTATTTTACTTATCAAGACAGTTATAATAGCACGAACACATATATGTATATGATCTTTCATACTTTTTGGTTTCACACACACACACACACACACACACCCATGCACACATATACATATACATATAGGTAGGAGTAGTGGGGACATGAAGTCAACGGTGCTTGGTTACTGACAGTTACTGACCTATGCTATTCTCAAACCAAATGTCATTCAACTTCGTTTGAGAATCGTATAGTCAAGAAACTGTCAGTAGCCAAGCACCGTTGACTTCATGTCCACGCTAGGCTAACATTGATACATATGATCTATCCATGATATTGATCAATATTTACTTATAAACACACCACTATATATTATCAATATATATATATATATATATATAATATATATATATATATATATATATATGTAAAAACAAAATTTTTTTTTTGTGTGATGAAACAAGAAAATACAGTGCTCAATCACAAATTGTAAGAGCTAATATTTATTTATTTTTTACAAAGTTTTCACAGATCAATGTTCATTATTAACAGCGACCCAGGTTTCATGCAAAATAGCATCATCAGGCTGTCGAGCAAGATCCTATGGTGTTTGTTGGAGTTCTTTACTCAATGTCACATTTTGGATTGCAAATAACGTCGGTTAGTTCCGCGGACGCTATTATAGCTCGGAGTTACTAAAAATAAATTTTCTCGACTACCTGATGATTGCTATTTAGCATGAAACCTGGGTCGCTGTTAATAATGAACATTGATCTGTGAAAAATTTGTAAAATAAATAAATATATATATATATATATATGTGTATAGTTTGATCGTGGTGTAATGTTTATCGTAGACACATCGATCTAAGTTCAAATCATGTACGTCACTGTTTTCATTTCACATAGAACTGTTACATTTGGGAAAGGTATGAATCCAAATTCTCTTCCTTCAGATTTGGGTAAATAGATAGGCATACTGGACTCTTTAACCTTGTTATGGGAACCAATCTGGAAATGGAATAACTTAGAATTCCAACCTGTTAAGCCTTCGCTTAAACATTGACCTTTTGTCACATTCTGCACATGGAGTGGGGTTGGTGAATACATATATATTCCAAGTTTTGGTGGATTATTGAACTCATTCTAAATAAACGGATTCTTCAAGAGAGTTGACATTCAACACATGGTTTTCTAAAGTATTTATTAATAAATCTCGCTGACCTGAACACAGGAATGAAATTTACGTCTAACGAAATCAGATTCATTCTAATCAGATCAAATGAAATAAATATGTCTTCAATAAATATCGGTTGTATATAAAGCCTTGTTACAAAGACGACACATAATCAAACAGCATTCATTTCTCTGGAATAGGAAACATCGTTGAGTACCCTGGGGTATGGCAAATCTACCACCCTTTTGATAGCACGATTCTCTTTTCTTTGGGGCATCGAATAATTTTCCGTTCTTGTGTATTAGAACGTGCTCTATTTTTTTTCGAAGCATCGAATCTATTTATGTTTGCTAGGCTATCGCTCAATGTTACTTCCCTGGGGCAAGGGACATGTTCCTTTCCCGCGGTCTTGCACGTTTGTTAAATTTCCCTGAGGTATGGTCCAATTGTTCTTCCTTGGGACATCGTACAATATTCATCTGCTCTTTCGTATTACTTATTGAGCATTCAACATCTTGAATGTTCGTATAAATCTCTCGTCGGGTAATCGCTGGGAAGAGTCTTTCTTCGAGAGAAGAATCAGACTCGTGCAAAGAAAAACTCCAAATGGTTGCAGTTGTAGAAAATGGACTCACCAACCATAGTTCAATCCTGGAAAAATCTGTTCGCATTTCACATAGTGCTAATACCCTTGGGAAAGGTATATGTTCAACTACTCTCCTCCAGCTATGGTAAATATAGGACAGACTGGGCTCTTTAACCTTGGTTAGGTTAACCAGTCTAAGAGAAAGAAACCTCTGGTAAACACTGCTTAAGAAATTGACCTTGTGTCACATCCTACTCAGATGGAGGTGCTGGTAAATATATATATGATATAAATTGTTCTAATATAGATAATATATATCTAATATGGATAAATACATGGTTTCAAATAATTATTTCTATTTAATAATTGTTGTTTTGTATACACTTATATGGTTTCAAGTAACTAATAATAATAACCCTTAGTAAACAATTATAGCTTCAAGTAACTATTCTTAATACAAACAATTTACAATTATATGGTATCAAGTATTCCTAACTAATACAAATAATTTTCACTCACTAATATTAATAATTATATGGTTTCAAGTTTTTTTTTAAATTTCTGTTTCATATAGTCATTTGTTTGCGCTCAATTATATTGTTTTCAAGTAACCAATGAAAAACCTTATTAAACAATCATAGCTTCAAGTAACTATTCTTAATATTCCTAATGTAAATAATTTGCATACAGTTGTATGGTTTCAAGTATTTCTGTCTAATATTAATAATTTAATGATATCAAGTATTTCTGTTTGATATTAGTCATTTATTTGCACACAGTTATATGGTTTCAAGTAACTAATAATAACAACCGTGAGAAGAATTACGCTATATTCATTTGCATTTACCCAACCCTCCACACGAGCAGGATGTGACACATGACCCATTTCTAAGCGGGGTTTAACAGGTTTGAATCCAGAGATTTACTTCTCCGGGACCAGTTGGCAAAACCTTTTAACTCATGTACCTGAGGTAACAGAAAACGTTCGTTTGTTGGTTGGATTTTATGGCATGTCAACCCTTTTTGGATTATTTAATGCTGAAAATGTTTTGTTCTATTCATGCTTGATGGATGTTCAAAATGTTTTTAAACTCAATTTTTAAACACATCTTTTAAAACTGATTTTTCTATTTAACCATTATTTAGCAAGTACTAACACTCCGGGTCAGAGTTGATCTGCGAGTAATGGCGATGAAGGTGTAAAACACTCCCCAGAGCTCCAAAACTGAAACTTCCCCATCAGATGCAGATATTTTTTAAAAAAAATGGGTTTTGATTGATTGTGTTATAATATACAATGACACTTGATTCGACGATTTTGTGCCTGTTGCTTTTATAAATGAAGGCAAATATAATCGTAATTATGGTTTGTTAGTATATTATGTGAGATCACGGAAAATACACATACGAGCATATCTATATATATATATAAGAGTTTCAATGAATCCCATGTTATGAGCGTGTCGACGCATAACTCCGAAAATATATGTCAATCAGATTTAAAATATTGCATATACTTCAATATGCTTATAATTAAGAAACACCGAAAATTTAATTATTACTTTTTGCTGATTAAGGGAGATAATTGATTCAAAGAAAATCAAAATATTTCTGGAACACTTCATAATTCTTCATAAGTAATTAAAGAAAGACCCGTTGTATGTTAACCCATCCACCCTATAATTTAACGTGTCTAGATGAATATAATTCGCAGTACGCCGCTTTCAGTTTCCGATCTTTTGACAGTAAATACCCGGCCTGGGCGAAGATCAAAATTTAGTATCTGCGCCTGGACCCGAGAAGCCACAAAAGATTCTCGCTTGATATATATATATATATATATATATATATATATATATATATATATATATATATATATATTAATATTAAATATATATATTAACTCATTTTCATTGCTAATATTGACAAATTTTTCGATTTATAAAGATTATAATCAGAGCATATTGTCAATTTTAGCAATGAAAATGATCTTAAAAAAATATTAATTTTAAAAAACATTGTGTGTTTTCATACCCTTTTATCTATACATATACCGTCGGATTCATTTCCTTACTCTTAACTCATATATATATTATATATATATATATATATATATATATGAAATCCCGAAGGTAAGGTTTTAATATTATTTAGAAATCACAGAAACTTTTATTCTTTATACTCAGTAACGTTTACATCATTTTAAAGTGTAAACATCTATCTATATGTTGGCAAAATCACTATTTCGGTCAATACATTGTGTAGGTGCTGTGCAGGTATTGTATGCCCATGTCATACCAGCTCACCGCGATATCGGCGAGAAAGCGTGGAATCTCGTCGTCGTTGCAGACTCCCTATAACATGTGCGGACTAATACATATATGTGCATCATATTGAGTTTGACGTGGCAATACTATAACAAAGATAACTATACAAACGTATATTAATCTTAGACATAGGACTAAATTGCAACTATTTGTGGACAGGTGAGTGTATGTAAAAAATATATATAGAAAACGACTCCTATGTTTGCGATAATGAATCATTTTAAATAATGGATATTATAATTTTTCATCATTAGTTTAGCTAGGAATGGAGATGTTTTTGAAAAACACCTGGTCTGTGATTGATGGTGTTATAATTAGAGATGACACGAGATTCGATGATTTTTACCTTTTGCTTTTTATGAATGAAGGCCAATATTCTCAAACGTATTAAAAGCAATTATGTATATAATTCTAGAAATCAATGAAATAACATTAGAATAAGAGTAATATTTTTATAATCGTTCTAATTTAGTTAATTAGTTTTTCTAATTTCAATATAATATTTTATTACATTAAAACATAAATACTTGTACCCCGGGAGAGAATACTTTTACTAGTACTTGATAATTACTGTTTTTCCATCCTGGACAACGCCAGGCTTTCCTGCTAAAAATGTACTAATCTTTCAGAAATAATTTAATAAATTATAATATTGAATACATAATCAAATATTAATAAATAGTTACTCGGTGGTATTGATCTCTAATATTTGTTTCATTCTCCAGCGTATTAAAATCAATCATATGAATGATTTTATATAGAAGCCAGTTAAAACATGATTAAGATAAGTGAATTATTTTTTGTATGCGTTCTTATTTAATTTCCTTAGTATTTCTAATAATATATTCAATTAAATTAAATTGAAAACATACACCAGGAGGGCGCATATTCCTGTCTTGTCAACCCCTATAGGGTTATTTAAGCCGAAGATGTTTTGTTTTATTCATGCTTGATGGGTATTAAAAAATAAATACATTTTCAAACTCATTTTTCTATTTCACCCATAGACGGGACACTAACAGGTACAACTCTCCGGGCCCGAGTGGACCTGGGAGTAATGGCGACGAAGAGGTACTCCCCACTCCCCAGAGCTCTAGAATTGGAACTACACCATTAGATGCAACTTAACGTCATACCCAAGAATAATGCAGAATCAAATAATTTTGATTTGGTTTCTTACAGTACCTGCTGTTGTTGAATTAATATATTATATTCTTTACTATTACTGATTTTTTTACCCCGGACAACATCAGGTTCTCCTGCTAGAAATATACTAATCCGTCACAAACTTGAATATTGCAAGTGTATTGAAAAGGGAAATGAACCCATAACGTGGCAATTCTGTTTTATTGAATAATATTATTTTAGCCTGGAAACGTATATTTGATTACACGGGCAAGATGTTATCGAACAAAGAGAAAATATCACATAAAAGCGAAGGTATAATTTGTTTTCCTTCATCTAATATAGCCGGAACACATGACGACAAAAACGTCATGAGATTGATATAAAACACGTAGAATGAATTTTGACAGTAATTACATTTGCCATGTGAAATATTAACACACGTTCCTACGTTATTTGAAAATGTTCTTTGTTCTTCGTCTCTACAGTTAAGTAATATACATATTACAAAAAATATAAAAACACAATAGAAAGTATTTATCTGCTATCTTCCGGCATACATCACACCTTACTTCTCTTCTTGGGATTTCTCATTTTGGAATGCTCTGGGGGGCTTTTTAACGATACCTGATGTGGTCGTTCTTAAGATTTGCCGGATACCGAGCTCCAATAGTGGGACTACCAGTGCGGTCCGAATTCATTTGATTAGCAATGACAATTGAAACTGGGTTACCTACCATCGAATCTCATTTAATGCATATGATTTAAGTGTATACTTGCTATATGTCTTCTGTTTTGAAATCAGGTACTTTATTGACTGTTAAGGTATTAAGGCGTGCATTAGTAGCACACTGGTAGTGAGTTTCCTGCGACATCATTAATTACGGACAAAAAGACATAATAATGTGATTCACTCTGAGGACAGAATTCAATACATAACCAATTAAATTTTCATCATCATAAGGTCACGCTGTCAGCACGCATTCTCAAGAGACTTTCTCGTCAACGGTCCCTATCAGTTAACGCCCCTGACATATTTTAGGCTCGGCTTCTTTAATCACCCCAGAGCTGACTGATGTATGGTTTTGCTGGTCGGTCCCATACAGGTGTGTATATGTGTACGTATCCGTAAGAGAACGTCACTAATGTGTTCATCCTTGCTTCTCCAGCAGTGTCCAGTATCTCTTTTTTGCCTTACCTGGATGGTTCATGTAATAGAAGACAGGTGACCGTACAGCCGTTTTCATGTGGGATACTGCTTAAAGGATTTGTCCAACGCAGCATGAAGCATCCTTGGGTTATCTTGAATTTTAAGTGACTAAATTCCTAACATAAAATTGTACTTGTGCATTATTTTAAATGAACTTAAATTTTTAGTAAAAATACATTTTATGATATGTGGAGTTAAAAACATGCATTAAAATGGATTTGAAAAGCGTTGTGTTTTCTCCATGAAAATTAAGTTCAATAAAAAGATGGCTGCCTGAAATAATTTTTGCTTAATCTTATCAGTAAAAATCATTTGGAAAAATTTTTATAGTAAAGATTATTTCCAATACATTTTAATAGTAAAAATCATTTCCAATGCATTTTTATTGTAAAAATCATTTCCAATGCATTTTTATAGTAAAAATAATTTCCAATGCATTTTTGTAAAAATCTCGAAAATCAAAAACTGCTATTTCTCTGAATTTTTAAGATGAGACTTGATAATTTATATCATTTTTATCCGATCAAGTTTAATGGGTGAGTAATGTGAAACAATTTTATTAATAATTGAGATTTAGTTTGAGTATAAAAGACTCTTCTGAGTGTTCTAGCCGAATTCAACAATGTTGTTTGAATGGTCCCGATTCATCCTCCTGTTCAGATTTTTGGTGTATATAAGGTGTGTGATAGATCTCCGCTCCTACTTATAGACTAGGCGAGATCATGTGACCTATTTTTTGGCCAATCACTGTCAGTACTCTGAGGCTGATACAATACATAACCGACCCTACTGGTCATAATTTCGCTACCATTCTTGGACGACGGACATAGGATTAAATCACTGGATCTTTACCAATACGCAGGATAGGACTTATACGCTTACCAAAGGATCACCAAAGGATTCCATAACATAGGACTTTCTTTAAGCCCTTTTCAACTGGCCGAGGATGGCATTTAAAAACTTAACACCCCCCAATTTCCAATTTATCCAGATACCTTTTGTTCCAAGGACACCAACTTTTGGTACGAACTTTCCCCTTTATTCTATCCTATCTCAATAATGCTGTTGTCTGGATGGTCTTAATTCGTCCGTTCCAAGTGCACTAAGAACAATTGGTATCACTTTCATCCTCATATTCTACAGGGTTTTGTTTTTCAATTTTCTAGCAATATCTATGTATTTATCGATCTTTCCGAGATTTTTACTTCATATTTACACTATTAAAAAGTTCTCTTTTTCTTGTTAGCTATATTAAGTCAGGTATTCTGGCATGGATAGGTGATATGTATTTATCTCAAAATCCTAGATTATTATTATTATTATTATTATTATTATTATTATTATTATTATTATTATTATTCACACTTGCGGTATCCGGTGGTTCACAGGAGGCTGAGTGACAGCAAGTCTCCTCAGGTCTTCAGGACATTTTTGAGTATTCTAGTCGATCTAAAAGATGATGTAGTTTGGATGAACTCGATTCTTCCTTTGATTGTTAGTTTCTCTAGTCTCGTTTTCCTGACCCTTGGGAACCGTTTCAAAGGTACCAATTACAATTATTATTCACTCCTTTTGTGTTTTCACATCAGCGTTAGCTGATGGTCTTTCACTGGAGTCTGGGTGACAGCAAGTCTCCTCAGGTCCCCAGGACTCTTCTAAGTATTCTAGCAGATTGCAGCAGTGCAGTATTCTGGATGGTCTCAATCTTTCCTCTGGTGTCCAGATTTTCCAATCCCTTTATCTACAATTGGTATCACTTTGACTTTCATATTCCATAACTTTTTCAGTTCTCTGGCAAGGTCCAGGTATTTGTCCATTTTTTCATTTTGCTTCAGCCTCACCCTGTGATCTGCTGGAACTGCAAAATCCACCAGTCGACAAGTTCTTTCTTTTTTGTTAATCACCACTAGGTCTGGTATTCTTGCTGGGATAAGGTGATCCGTTTTTACCTCAAAGTCCCAGGGAATTTTATGCGTTTCGTTCTCATGAACAGAGTCTGGCTTATGCATATACCATTTTGTTGTATGGTCAAAATTTAATTTTTTGCATAATTCCCAGTGGATCACCTTCCAAACCCAGTCGTGTCTAGTTTTGTACTCCCGTTGTGCTAGTTTGCTACATTCGCAGAGTACATGATTTACAGTCTCATCTCTATTACCGCTGTAACGTAGGTGCAAAGTTATTAGATACTTTGCATACAAATAACTCCGACGAAGGTTAACAGACAAAACTTTTAATATATACAGCACATGGATATAAAGAGATACTAAGTACATAGGTAAAAGGGTACATAAACAAAGAGTACATAAATAAAGATGAAGACACATTCATGAATGGTACAAGATAACATATAAAAGTACAGACATGAGACTAAGGGTAGTCCATACTGTGTGAAGAACTTACAGTAATGTAAGTGGGGCGAACGCCCCAACGAGACGGAGTGAGACCTTAACTAACCCATGGTGTCTCGTAGTATCAGGCCGGAAAAGAGACCGAAAGGGTTTGAATCCGGCGCTTAAATTCTATAGCTCCCTAGCGGGCACCAGCAACTAAGTCGGGCAGACAACTCCACCAGGCAAATACGAAACCAACGCTACACCGCAAAGTCTACATTCACTATTTTGTTGGGTCTTATCAATTATTATTATTATTATTATTATTATTATTATTATTATTATTGTCGTTGTTGTTGTTGTTGCTATTGTAGTAGTAGTAGTAGTAGTAGTAGTAGTAGTAGTAGTAGTATAGCGTAGTTTAAAAAATCACAATGATGGACTGAATTGAGAGTTCACTTCAGTATCGGATTATTATGTTGGAACTGAATCACAAAAAATCCCTGGCGTACATAATAAGTTTTTTTTTTTTCAAAAAGGATAATTCTGTACTTTTGAAATTCCGACACATATTCTTGAGGGAAAGGTTTATCTTCTAATCTATGGCTTATATTTTCTTTTTTTTTTTTTTCATTACTTATTCTTATCATCCTCCTTGTGCTTACTTATCTTTTTCCCCTGTTGACATCAAGTTTTTACATCACATCACTGTCCGTCCTTTCTGTGCTGTGGTATCAGTATATTAATAGGCTTGTTCCTTAATCTTCCGACCGTTATCCTCTTGTAACAGGCTCAGGTTAAAAAATGAGACCATCCAAGTCGTCCAAGATGAAATCCAAAAATGCAAATCCTGATTATTTGTTGTCGCTTCTCCGCCGGGTTCTTAGGTCTTAAGTGTTGTCACCGCAGCTATTATAAAGACAGAAAGGGAAGAAAAAGGACATTCTACACAGAAAAATATAATAAGATAGAAAAAAAGGTAGGAAAAAGATAGAGAGTAGGGAAAAGATAAAGAAAGGGAGAGATAAAGCTAATCTGTTTCAATCGAACATAATGAAAAGATGAAAAGAAGGAAAGAAAAAGAAGAGTGG
The DNA here is from genome assembly GCA_023376005.1 of Doryteuthis pealeii. NCBI lineage: Eukaryota > Metazoa > Mollusca > Cephalopoda > Myopsida > Loliginidae > Doryteuthis > Doryteuthis pealeii. Next base: position 27,167,598 of record CM042158.1, on the reverse strand, counting down.
AGCAGACTTAAATCAAAATGATTATACGTTTTACATATTGAACTATTTACAATAGCTCTTAAGTAAACATAAATTCTACAACTCTTAAGTAAACATAAATTCTACAGGGTGTTCGGGATAAATTTGATAGGTTCATAAGGACAAAGAAAAAGGGCTTAGTAACTACAAAATTTAATGGATTAAAAAGAAATTCAACAAGCACGGAAATTAGACTACTGTCAACAAGCTTCACTCAAATTAACCGCCATTAGTGTCGATCACAGCCTCAGTCCTGCTCCGGAACATGGAGCAAGCTGATGTTACAGTTTCCCTGGGAAAGTCTCCAAAACTACCTTGATTCTGTCGATTAACTGGGCTTTTGTAGTACTGGGACGGCGATTGGTGTCTTTTTCAACAGCGCCACATATATATTGGGGTAAGATCTTGGGAGTTTTGAGGCCAAACATTGGGACTGTTGTAGCCATAAAAATTCGCCGACAAACATTTTTGACTTTTCCCAGAGATGTGACAGGATGCCGAATCCTGCTTCCATAGATACGGCCTACCATTGGCTATCTTTGTTTTCCAGGGCTTGACTACAATGTTTAGCAACTCCACGTAGGCATCGGAATTCAATCTGATACCCCTCCTGCAGATTTCCGAGGAATTCTGCTGTACGAATGCAATCAGATCGTCTGTTATGTTGCCTTCTTCTAACCACAGCCTCGTAGTCTCCATTACAATTCTACATTTCATGCCTGATTGTTTTTACAGTGTTCAATGAGCCTTGGGCAGCAACCATAATCTCCTTATTTTGATGACCGGCGCAGATCATCATGGTACAAGTTATTGTCTTCCATGATTCAGGTGCGTTCAGTCATCCATTCTATCTGCCATCACGTATATGAATGGTGAAGGGTCCAAACCTTTAAATGATCCGTAGTGGGCGTCAGTACCTCCAACCTACGGAGAAAAATAACCAAATATAAATATGTCAAATTTATCTCGAACACTCTGTATATTTCTCTATAAAGTTGTTCTATAATCTTTTATTCTTCACATATTTTGGCTTTTATTTTCTTGTTTATTATTTTTCTATTATTTGTCTTTTATGTAATTTTTATTATGTTTTATTCTTTGTTAATTAATTTTGTTTTATAATTATTCGGTAAAAATGAATTGTTAAATATATCATTGATTTATACTCCTATTATATTTTATTCAGCGTCTCATATGGAACATATGGGGTAAAGGTTTTCTTATATTCCTCTCGGACTTAAGTAGTATTTGGTCTTTGCTGATATTCACCGAATTTCCTCCATGTAAAGACGTGTGCTTGGTCGTTACACAAATAAATATATATATAGGGTGATAAAAAACAGACGTTTTAAAAGTCAGGCCTGTTATGGGGGGGGGTCACCCTATATATATATATATATATATATATATATATATATATATATATATATATATATGGTAAATAAGGAATGAAAGAACAAAACTCAGACAAAAATGTGTAGTATATTTCGCTGGATTCTTGAACTCAGCTTCTTCTGATTTTATTGAATTATCAGGATCATACAAGTATATGATATCCTAATAATTCAATAAAAAGAAGAAAAGCTGAGTTCAAGACTCCAGCAAAATATACTACACATTTGTGTCTGAGTTTTGTTCTTTCATTCCTTATTTTACCTCATTCCGTCGGATTCATTTTAACCCCCTTTCCTCATATATATATATATATTTACTTATCAATAAAACACGCACTATAATCAATATATATATATATATATATATATATATATATATATATATATATATATTATATATATATGCACACACACATGGTGACCTAAAAATATAATTTATTGAATGTTTCCGTGGGCTCGTAGGCTGTTTTTTCGCTAACACTTGATGCCTTTCTGAACAAGTATTATCTGCACTCTAACTCAGATAATTGAGTTTGTATCTTCTCTCTACTTTACCACAAAAATCTAAACCGTGCTACTAATGCGCTGTTTTCGCGGGGGCTGGTATTGAAACCGGAAATTTGAGGTTCTGAGGCGGATATTCTACCGACTGAGTTAAATCTGCCTAGTGCAAATGATTGTTACATGATTATATAATACCACATACTCTTATTTATCCACAAGCAAAAGAAAGAAAAACATTAAAAAATAGAATACATTGGGAACGCTCTTTCAGAGGAAAATTCTCCCACTTCCAAAAGTGTTTAATAATATGTCCGTATGTTATCGATTGTAATAATCAAAATCTAATGTTCACTTAACACACGTTTCTTTCTCAAGCTCTCTACTTTACCACAGATATCCAAGACGTACTATTAATGGGTTCAGTGAGCGAGGACCAGTATCGAACTCGGAAACTTGTGATTCTGAGGCGAATGTCCTACCGACTGAGCTAAATCGCACTTAATAAAAATAATAGGCACATAATCATATTGTGTCAAGTATTCTTATTTACCACCCACCAAAAGAAAAGAAAAACAAGACAGAACCCCAAAACAGTAGTGTGTAATGGGACCTCTTGTTCTAAAGGAAAATGTTTCAAGAGTCTTTAATAACACTAGCAACAGAAAACACCCTCCGGGCGCCGTAAAAATTAATTTTGAAAGACAATGCCTGAGAGGGTGGGAGTTAAAAATTCAATGTCAGAGGGTTTGTAACATAAGTAAGCAAAATCCTCATATTTAAAAAAGAAGTAAAAAAAACAATTTGAAATGAAAACTGAGCCCCGTCCCTCTCAAATAAAATGTTGCGTGCATGTAATAATCAAACAATTATTGTGCTTATTTTCCACATCAATTTTCCACAAAATCGTAGGTATTTATTTATTTGTAAACTTTTTAGTTAACTTCTTGTTACTGTAAAAAAAAAAAATTAAAAAAGGACGAGAGTAAAAAACAATTTTTAAAATTGCTTACTCAAATCGATACACAATAAAACATATTCTGATTGAATGCACACACCTCTCCCACACTCGATGAAAGTTCTACAATGTTGACAGCATGGACAAACTATTTGGAAAAATAGATCCCAAGAGGATATTAAACTTTTTGAAAAGAACCGACCTCTTATCAAGGATGTAAGTTCACAGACTTAAAAAAATCACCCACTCACACTCTTGATGTTAAAATTCTCAACAGAAAACTTGATTACAGCAAATAAACCCTTATACATTTTTGAATACCTAATTACCAATAGAAGTATTCGGCATAAAATAACCCAAGGGGTTGACATGCCGTAAAACCCAACCAACCAAACCAATCAAATGCTGGGTGTATATAGCATAAGAATATTGTGACGTAAGCTGTGACGTAGAGCTTTGGCGTAGTTTTTGTTACAGACATAAATACAGACAATCTCCATTATTAAGAGCGATATCATTATGTTATCGAACGTTATAAACAAAACATAACATTAACAAAATCAATGACAATTCGGTTCTTTTTTCTGTACTAAAATTGTCTGTAAAAATAGTCAGCTGTTTTATTTCTTCCTACCACTCAGTATTTTGTGCGAAAAAGTGACAGTTTTTATAACTTTTTTGTGGCTTCGGACCGATATAGATTTTCAAATTTATTTAAAGATAATCTCCTATTCCCATTCAAGTATGCCCATTAAACGCCGCTTGAAATTGTGTTAAGTATCTGGTCGGCATCCTTAGTTCCAGATGTAATAAGTAAGTAAGCAAGCCAATAAGAATCCGGTGTTATAGTATTCTTTGTAAGTCCGTCGTCCAAGATGATCCAAATAGCAATGAGCCAAGGTTAAGAATCAGACCTCTATAAATACACCAACAGCAGCAGCAGCACTGCCTGTGATTGGACAATAGGAATCTTTCTCGGGTCACGTTGTAGTCGACGAGTCTATATTTAGGAGTGACCATTTGCCCCATGCCTTATATCCCAAAAACTTTCAACAAATTGAACTTTTGTCACATCTTGCTATGTGCGAAACTGACAGTTACTTTACTCCGTTGACTTTGTGTGTTGGCATTCTTACGTCTACTAGGGACGATGGCGTAGTGTCCATTTTTTATCTGCAACTGTGTGAGTGGCTGAACTGACCAATTTTTGAATGACAATCTCTGGTGCAGTGACTGCAAACACAGTGACGCTTGCTGGAGTTGGTGTTGTATCTCCTTCCTTTTGGCTCTCTTTTCTGCGACGGCTTCTTTCCTCCATGTTTCACTCCTTCTCGTTCACATTAATACAATGATCCAAATTATTAACGCGAAGATTTATCGAGGGTCGGTATTGAAACTGGAAACTTGCGGTTCTGAGGCTAATGCTCTACCGACTGAGCTAAACCGACCCCTGACACAAACAATTGGCATTTAATCATATGGTGCTAATGATTCCTATGTATGAACTACAAAGAAGAAAAAAGTAGAGTGTAATGAGAACACTTTTCCAAAGGAATATGCTCCCACTTCCTGGAGTGTTTAATAACATGTCAGTGATGTTATTGATCGTAATAAACAAAACCTAATTAACACTTAACTCACGTTTCTTCCTCGGACTAGCCAGGCGCCAATTTAACGTAAATAACTGTATGAAGTGCACTCAGGTGAACTTGTAGGAAAATACAGACATGTAATATTCGGTTGATATTTGGGGCAAGGGGATATTATTTATTCAGTTTTAGTGAATGTTTTATTGGCAATGTTTTTTGGGGGTACTCTCGTGCAAGAGATAATATTAGTTTATGTATAAAAAGCATGACATTTCACGGAAATACCCGAAAACTTTGAGACACAAGGTTTAAGTTTATGGTAAAGTTTAGGGTTAAGGTTAGGGTAAGTGTTAGGGTAAGTTTTAGAGCGAGGGTCAGTTTAAGGGTTAAGCTTAGGATTAGTTATATGGTTGGGGTTAGGCTAGTTCGGGAGAGCCCGTAATCTAATGTTATTTTAAAGGTAAAATGTGATTCTAATGATTTCTCTATTGCGTGCTATTCTTTATTTTTACCGGTGCCTGCAACTGATCATGAGGAGGTGGAGGGGAGAAGGAGGGGAGAAGGAGGGGAGAGAGGGCTCTTTAAGTACTTTTAACTTAGAAGAAGTGAGCCTCCTTTAGTTTTCTCCTGAGTTTTCCTTCTCGTAGACCGGTTTTTATACAAAGGTTAAAGAACCCAGTATGCTCTACTATTTAGCCCCAGCCGGGGGGAGAATATTTGGACTCGTAAATTTACAAATGTATTAGAGATATGTGAAATGCAAGCAGCGGCCTCCAGGATTTGAACACGCCTCGCCGGGGCATTTTTTTTTTCAAACCAGTAAAAAAAAATTAAACTCATTTTTTTCTATTTAACACATCCCGGGTTTTTTCTATTTATCATCATCCCGGATTAAAGTTGACCTGGAAATTATGGTGATGAAGGGTACACATTACTCAGAGCTCCAGAATTGGAACTTTCATATCACATAGCTTTTAACGTCATACCCAGGACATTAAAATCTTCAGCCTCAACTTTCTAGTACATATATGCTATAAAGAGTTGGGGCTTGTCATAAGGGCAAGAGTCTTCGGACAATCATATAGGTGTTAGTGATTGACCTGACCAGTCGGCTGATCGTAGATGTTATTTCGGAGCGCCTCTCTTACGTGTAGATTCTATATAAACAAATGTTTTTTTGTTTTTTTTTTTTTGCTTTGTTTTTTTTTTTTTGTATAGAATTGATATTACATTCTTGTTTAATATTTTTTTGTCTAGACTTATTTCTGATATTCGACAGAATTTTTTGACATATACATTGTAAGTTCTTGTATAAATATCCCTAGAGAATTCTCCTCAAAAGCAACACAATTTGTAAGAAAGAAAAAAATATAACAAAAAAGCTTTAGTCATAATCAGATATTTTTTGTCAGTTTACAGTTTTTCTTGTATACATTGTTTTTTGCTTTTCTTTTTTCTTTTTCTTTTTTTTTTTTTTTTTTACTAAAAGGGTCTGGTATCATCTTCTATTGGTCATTCCGTGTCTATTTTTTAATTGAACCTATATTGTTATTGTCCTCTAGACTTGGGTTTTTCGGGTTAGGCATTACAATTCTACTTCATGACGTCTTTCAAGATAATAAGAGGGTTACTTAGTAGCGCCACCTCCTCTCCAAGTAAATTCTGATAGATTTTATCAGATATATACACATTTATCGGGTTATGTTAAACCATTTACTTCATGACGTCTTTCAAGGTACCATGTTTCCGCGAAAATGATGCAGGGCTTATATTAATTCTCACTCCAAATGTATATTGATAAACTGTCGTTTTGGGGACGGTTATTGTAGACTTAGATCTTCAATTAAAAGTCGATGAAATCAAGTTGCCCCCCCCCCCACCGGCTTCCGCCGCTGGAAGACTATGAAAACGGAAGTTTAGTTAGTTTAGTCAGTTAAGGCGGATATGACATGATGTAATGACGTACCAGATTCGACACCGCTGCGGCTCGGAAAGTTGTTTGTTGTTGTTTATTGATTTTAACGGCGTATCAACCCGTCTGGGGTTATGTCATGCTTAACGGTTAGGAAGTTATACATATAGTGTATTTATATTTAAAGCAGTTCGTTTAAAACCTACATTTCTTTCACAATTGAAAAAGCATTGTTATTCCAAAGTGGTTCGTCGGGTAAACAGTTTAGAGGGGTCGAATGTTTTGGGTGAAATATTGTATACATATATATTTTTTAGTAATTACAACAAACACACTATAAGGTTATAGAAATAATAAAAGAAAAAACAAATCATTCACAGAAGGAATCAATAAGCCTTGTATTAAAACATTAAAGATACAGTAATAAGGGAAGTCAAAATGTAATGTTCAAAGTCCAGCGGAATAATTTTTTTTTAAAGTTCAGTAATTCAGAGGAAGGAATGGTAAGAAAGGTATTGCATCTATATAGGCAG
>CM042158.1:27153193-27155693 GCA_023376005.1 Doryteuthis pealeii | reverse complement strand
TCTCAAGGGTATAGAGCTATGAAAAATACAAAGAGCCTCGCCCGGAATTACAACTAAATTCGCTGTTTATATTTCCTACGACAAAAACTATTACTCGACGGCCCCTCCACACACACACGCGCGCGCGCGTATATATATATATATATATATATATATATATATATGTGTGTGTCACTCTTGTCCCAATAATAAATTCCGGAAAATACTCAACGATAACACCACCATTATAGAAACACAAACATGTAAACAACGACTAAAAATCTTAGAAGCACTCCATATTAGACACAAAAATCCAAAAGTTAACAAAATGAACTTTCATAATAGCACCTATGTTCTAAAATGCCTATAATTACCTTAACAAATTATAAAATTATAATAATATTAAAAATGATAATAAAAACAATAATAACACTAATAATAACAACAACAATTATGAACACAACCTATATAAATAGAAAATGGAAAAGCCCATTGTTGTACGGTTTCAAAATACCTTTAAATGGACCACGATAGGCGGAAAGTACTTGGTTTATGACATATGACAAATACATCAGCCAATTCTCGCCAGAGATTACAAAAACAATCCGGCAATATGAAAAGACAAAACTTGCAGACAAAAAATGGCTGCATATTTAACAATATATGTCTACAAGAAGAAATGCTGCCTGAATATACACACACACACACAGACACAACACACACACACACACACACACACACACACACACACACACATATATATATATGTGTGAAAATAAAATGGAAATTATCCGACAGTATGATTAAGATATAATGAAAAAACAAAAGATGTTTACAACTGAAATAGGCTCATCAGGAGAGAAGTGTGCAAACCGTTTCGAGGCCAAATCCTCGACGGTTTAAAAAGCAACACCGGCCCATCCTCAACTAATATGAGGACCCTATCGCATTATAATGTATCGACCGCACGTGGGTCGGTCATCAACAAAAATAAGACGGGAAAATGCTTTTTAAACCGTCGAGAAATTTGGCCCCGAAACGGTTTGCACACTTCTCTCCTGATGAGCCTATTTCGGTTGTAAACATCTTTTGTTTTTTCATTATATCTTATTCATATATATATATATATATATTGAAGGTGTCCAGGGTATGACGTTAAACTGCATCAAATGGGGAAAATCTGGAGCTCTGGGGCGTGTGGAGTACTCCTTAATCGCCATTACTGCTAGGTCTACTCTGACCCTGTATTACCTGTTAGCACCCTAATTATGTGCTAAATAGAAGAAAAAATAATTAATTATTTTCGGCACTTTTGCAGATCGAAGTTGAGCGTGCGTTTTAAGTGTTTTGTTTCTTTCTCCTTGTTTTTTTGTACGTCTTTTTTTCTTTCTTTGTTTGAATTGTTAATTTTAATAAGAGAAGAACACATTTTGAAATTAATATAGATTTCATCATTTCCAGTTTCACATAATAAATGTTTAATATTTGCCTCTAGCTGATTTTCAGCCGCAGCTGTTGCTATACTTCTAAAGAGTTTAAACGACAAAAATTAATAAAGAAATAGATATCTTCTGTTCAACACAAAGAACATATGGCTTTTGGAGTGAAATCAAAGGTCTGTGCTTTGTGTTTACATTAGAAATTGCCGGCTCATTGTTGTTGCTCTGAACAAGAATATATAATGTACAGAATTGAGAATACCTCCAAGGGTGAGAGCATTCGTGACTTGTGATATAATTCTCAATATACATATATACAACTGATTTCCATACTATTCGAGGAATACATGCCAAAATACATACCAGACTCATTATTTGGAAAAACGGACCATATGACCTTTAGGCACCCCATTTGCTTTACTGATTCATATGAACTTTTTTTTTTATTTACACCGTCAACATCCGGTTGTTTGTTAGGAGTTAGGGTTAGGGTTAGGGTTAGGGTTAGGGTTAGTTTTATAATTAAAAAAATCGTCTGTTAACAAACAACCGAACGTTGACGGTGTAAATGAAAAAAATGTACTTATGAATCATTAAAGCAAACGGGTGCCTAAAGGTCATATGGTCCGGAAAATACTATCAGAGGTCAGCTCAGAATAGTTCAATGACCTGAGACCATGGAAGAAAATATTAGTTCATTTATTTGTCTGAACATCAAGATGAGGCAAGATAATTTGTATTATTTAAATATTTCAGACTGTTATCCTCATTTTATTGTTATATACATAACGTGTCGGTCGATGTGACCTTTGGCCTTCTTCAGATGTTTCTTCTATAACTCGGTAACGATCTTGTTGAACTTGGGAAATTCCGTGTAGTCATAATCGGGAGTCTTCATGGAACGTCGAACCAAACACTTTATTTGAAAAAATTTAGGATAGATTGTTCTCTATAACTTGACGAGTTCTTTTTATTGGCGTCAACTATTTTTTAACGAAATAGGAAAATTATAAAAGTCATTTTTATTAGTTACATGAGATGGTTTTGTTAAAATGGAAAATAAAAATATTGTATTCATTTGT
>CM042158.1:27138193-27143193 GCA_023376005.1 Doryteuthis pealeii | reverse complement strand
TGTATGTGTGCGAAATATTTTCACACACATCAACTGACCGAACACATGTTTGTAAGTGATATCGATTAATGTTGATATCGATTAAATTCATTTTATCCATGTTACTTTCTTTTTTACTCATTTTTCTCATATAATATATATATATATATATAATATATATATATATATATATATATAACACTGGTTGAAACTGAGCTTGTGTCACATCTGATCTTGGCGAAGAGTTTAGATAAGTACATAACAGTGCGTGTATTGTGTGGAATTGTGTATAAATTATTTTACAAATGTACATGCTGACAATATTCTATATGTTAAAAGCTTCAATGCTAAAATTAAAAGATATTTTCCAAATCAAAAGATGTTGAAATATGACAAATAAGTATCGATTTATGGTAAATATCAAAACATAACGATTCAGTAAGTTGAAAAAAAAAAGAGGTGAGAGAGTTCATTTGCAAATTGCTTTTCCCATTTATTTAAATTTGGCTTTATTTGCATTTCAACTCATAGATATCTTTTCAAATAAATAAGAACCTCTATTCGATCAGTAATGCAAATTTATTGGCTGAATTCTAATGAAAAAATACTGTCAAAGTTCAGATATCTAATCTAGAAGATTCACTTTATGATAATGCTTCATTTTCTATATTTTTTTATTTAATGGAGATTGTGTGTTTTTCTGTCTGTAACCGAAACTATATCACTACTCAGTCACAATTCCTTAATTATTACGTCAAATTATCCATATGGTTTCATTCTTTAAACCTTCAATTATTGATAAATTGTTTTACATATTAATACTGTGATCATATCTACATGCCTAATAACATGTATTGTATTTATATATACAACAAAATAGCGTCATACAGTATGAACGGAAGGCTATTTGCATATTGATATTTAAATTTGATTTTAATAAATGTGTGCTTGGTATTATTGATTTCTAATTGTTGGTTTTATCTTAATGAATATGAGCAAAAATCCGAAGATAAATCTTAAAAGAAATTATTTACAAGAAGAAATAACTGTAATATTATTCTTTACTTCCTATTTAACTAAATAGTTAAATTAGAAAAAAATTAGTAATGAAAGACGGAGGGGGGGAAGAGTAAGTTTCAGTGTTCTATTTTTTGATTATAGCCCCTCTGTTGCAAATCTTTTTTCATTTATTTCGTTAGTCTAATTTGATATGATATTTTATTACATTAAAACTTAAGTACTTGCACCCGGAGGGTGCATATATTTGCTAGTTATTAATAAAGAAGAGTAAGGTATATGATTTAAAACCGTACGTGTCATAATTATTTGAACAAACATATAAACAAACAGTTTTCTAACAGCATGATTTTTAGTTAAGGACAAAAACTGGTTCACAGAGGTTAAGCAGTGAAGAGCATATTCAATACTTTGTCCGGTGATTGTTATTTGTCCCATTTTATTTCACCCAATTTTAAAAATGAAACATTCCAAATGGTTTATGCCCTACATAGAATTAATTGAAAAAAAAAAACAAAAAAACAAAACAAAGGAAGTTACGTTTTGTTTTTAATTTTTCATTTCTAATATAATATTGCAAATCATCGTTTCTGGTTTAGATAGCTCGTCTTGATTTTTGTTTTGTTTCGTGGAAATTTCACGGGTTCTGCTAGTGATTATTATTACACTAAGTTTACCTCAAACAAGCACTTTTTCAAAGTAACCTTCCAACGTGGGTACATATCTGTACATAAATTAATCCGACAAAGAAGTTATATATGATAGCAAACATAGACTTTATTTTGTGAGGACGTGGAGTAAAATACATACATTAGAGTTATACATATACTCATTACAAGTACAAGATAGATATATGGAACAGATGCATTAATATACACAAAGGATGTAGGACTAAGTCCTATAGAAGTGATACAGAGTTACATCTAGAAATAAGTCACTACTTATACTTTGCTGGGGACAAAGCCCCCCACTTAAGGGGCATATGCACCAAGCACCTAACCATTTGCAGTGGTTGCCGGGCCCTGGAAAAGTGAGAGGTTTTCTCCCGGGCTGCTGTTTAAAAGCAGCAGCCCCAAATGGGCGAAAATCTGCAGCAAAGGGAGATAACCCATTTGGACTTATGTCCATCCCAACAGAGCGGACATCGCTACATGGGAATACATTTTGTCTCTATTTTTTAAAGTTTCAGAATGAGTTTCTTCCTTTAACCGTGGCGAGAAAGCCAACCAACCAACCAATCAAGAGACGAGATAGTTCACATCAATATACCTGCAACCTTAGACTAAGAAGAAAAAAATTTCGACCTAGCTTGTTTGTAGATGATCGAATTTGCAACAATGCTTTGTTGCGACCTTGACAATCAAGTTTAATATGAATTAAACCTCGTAGGTCTTATAATAGAAGGAAAAAAAAGAAAAAAAGAAATATTCCATTATCCCATCGGTGCCGACCGGCCCTGATCAATTACGAATACTCAAAAAAGTGGGGGAGTGTACTAGTAGGTAATGTGGCATCTATTACTTATTCAACCGATCAAATAAGAGATCAGTATTAATAGCAACAATAACAATAATTTTTTTTTAAAGAAAAGAAAAGTGTATTTAGGCACTATTCGAGTTTTCCTCTCTCCTAAAATTGCAGGTAAGTGTTTTCCCAACACATTTCCCAGAGAAAGGTGATGCACTCCCTGCGACGGTCGCGTCGTTTTGTGTATTTTTCACGTTAAATTTGGTGGTAACCTATTTTGACAAATAGCTTTTTAGTCTTATTGTTTTTCAGTACATTTTATTAGTCGAAAATTATGTTGCTTGTTTTGAATGTAACGAACATTTAATTAAGAAATTCGCGAATTCTTTTAGACGATTATTTCTAATTTAAATAAGTAGCACTTTAGAAATCTATTAATATCAACATTTTTGTCAGGGTTGCTATTTCTATTTAAGAACTAAAGATATTTAATCATTTTACATTTTCAACTTAAAAAAAAACACCAATCAATCAAACCAGGAGAGGTGCTTAGCGTAACAATTATCATCGTACAAAATGCAAACGGTACAAAAATGTAAACATTGTTTTTCGTTCATAATTTTCATTATTTCCGTAAGCTGAGACCAAGGAGATTATTTTGGCATCTGAGTGGAGCGCCACACCTACCATCAGCTCATTACTTTACCATATATTCCCTGTACTACTCATATGCTAAGTTGACGAGGGCCGTTATCGAACTAAGAACCTTGTGGTTTCTAGCCGAACGCTCTACCGACTGAGCTAACCCGGCGACTTGATTCGACATTAAATGACCCAAAATGGGTCGATATGCTGTTTTGAATGTGACGAACGTTTTATTAAGAAATTCGCGAGTTTCTTTAGGATGATGATTTCTGATTTAAATAAGTAGCACTTTAGAAATCTATTAATATCAACATTTTTTGTCAGGATTGCTATTTATATTTAAGAACTAAAGATATTTAATCATTTTACATCTTCAACTTAAAAAAACACCAATCAATCAAACCAGGAGAGGTGCTTAGCGTAACAGTTATCATCGTACAAAATGCAAACGGTACAAAAATGTAAACATTGTTTTTCGTTCATAATTTTCACTATTTCTGTGAGCTGAAAATTTAAAAGAAAATCATCAGAAGTTGTTTTAATGTTTCTTCTTTCGAATGGACAAAAAGTTTTTAAGATAATATTAATTTTTATGGAAGATGTATTGTCTTAAACATAGGGGGGGTAAGTTTCACAGGGAAAATTGGTGGTACCTAATGGTTACTTGGAATTATTTAGGTTTGACATTGTATAAAATTTCTTTATTTGGAAATTGCAACATCACAAATGTGATCGTATGAGGGAAGATACCTGACTCCGTTCAAATCTCTAACTATTGTATTTATCTGGTTTGTTGGCTGCACTCCCCAGAAAAAAGATTATTTCATAGAAATATTAGGCACAATGCCCGAAAATTATTTTGTGGGTACAGGATAACAAATCGATGCTAAATACTCTCATCTGTGACCTTTCGCAGCCTGCTTTCACCAAAATACCCAGGGCAGTCTATGGTTGTCGAACCTACTTCATATACAACGATCATCCACCATTAGAGTGACTGCAATTCAAATGCCTTTCGACAATTGGTAATAGACGAGGCCCAGTTGTGGGATAATTGAACTTGTCTTGCCGTGTCCATTTCCTATGACCATAACCATAACACACCGTGCCTCCAAGAAATTGAATGCAAACGTTGACTGTTGCATGTTAGACTGCTCATCCACCAGGATTCCGTCCTTGAGCATCACGGTTATTCATCCAGCAGATACTGCTAAGTGTTTAAAAAAAGAGAAGGAACGGTAGGATAAGTGTGAGAGTCTAAAGGGAATAATTTGACGAAGTAAGTTCTAATTGACCTCGGTTGGCTGGGGTGAATGCCCATGGCCTTGTAGCAAACGTACTGGACTGCGACATTGTAGTAATAGAATTCTAACTCAAGTCGTGCTATTACATTCACTTTTTGACGAATACTTTTGGGAAAGGTATGAATCCCATCACTGCTCTAGCTATCGGTTAAATAGTACCAGTACTATTCTTCTATGGGGATGAATTTGGAATTAAATAACCCACTGATATATCTTTAAACAGAGAAACCGAACCAAGCCTCACGCATCCACGCATTCACCTCTTCTATCTTTTCCTTATTCTTTCTTATTGAATTTGTTGATTTCTTGCCATTGATATTGTAATTAAGTATGAAGTGTCTACCTGTTTAAAATGATAGAGAAAATAGATTTTTGAACTGTACAGTTACGATTTTATGGGCCATCTTTAGGCTTCATGCAAGAGCGCTTGTCAGCGGAGATCCTTGGTAAAGAATCATTTGGTTGTTCCTTGGTGCTCCTCAGTCTTGGTCAGTCCTTCGTCAATGACTGCTAATGGACGCCACTCAGTATCAGTGACAGCCAACAAGCCACGCATTAAGGTTGTTGTTTGGCTGAGATTTAAACCAC
>CM042158.1:27113193-27135693 GCA_023376005.1 Doryteuthis pealeii | reverse complement strand
CCACCCTATATATATATATATATATATTATATATATTATATATATATATATATATATAAATGTATGTATGTATATCTTATTATAATGGAGATTGTGTGTTTGTCTGTCTGTAACCGAAACTAAATCACTACTTAAGTCACAATTCCCTTAGTTATTGACGTCACATTCCCATGAATTTATTTTTTTCTAAACCTCAATTATTGATAAAATTGTTTTACCTTATTAATACTGTTAGATTAATCTACATACTAATACCATGCATTATATTTATATATTCAACAAAATAGTTGTTTACAGTGTGAACGAGAAGGCTAATTTGCATATTGATATTAAGAATTTGATTTTAATAAATATATGCTTAGTATTATTGATTTCTAATTGTTTGGTTTTCTCTTAATGAATCTGAGCAAAAATCTTGGGGATAAATCTTAATAGAAATCCATAAACAAGACGAAAGAACTGTAATTTTATTAAATACTTCACTATCTAACTAAATAGATAAATTAGGAAAAATGAAAGACGCGAGTGAGGGAAAATGATGGAAGAGTTAGATTTAAAGCTGTTCTATTTTTCGATTATACCCCCTCAGTTATCATTTTCGAAATAGTTTCTAATTTGATACAATATTTTATTACATCAAAACCTAAATACTTGCACCAAAAGGGTGCATATATTTGCTAGTATATATAATTTTTGTAAGTAGTACTGCAGTTGGAGATTTATGACTCCACGTTACTGTGACGCCACCAGTAATTCCGACTCGTCTTACACTAGAGTGAAAGAAAAACACACACACACACCCACACTCACTCACACACACACAAAAATAAAAAATAAAAAATAAACAACAACAACAAGAAAAACAGACTGCCTAACGTACAGATCACAAATCACTCTTTTTTTTTGTTTGTTTTTATTTCAAAAGTAATTTTCTAGCCAAGGACATCCCTCTGTGCCATGTCTTCACGTCCCATGTTAACGCATTCTTTTGTATAATTAATCATGACTATTTGACTTTCTATACATAGAGTAGTCCCATCGGTGTGTAATAATTAACAGACTAATATCGTAGCACTAATAATTACTGAGCTAGCAAGTCCTGTGGACATACCACATCTTATTATAATGGAGATTGTGGGTTTGTCTGTCTGTAACCGAAACTATATTACTATACAAGTCACAATTCCCTTTGTTATTTACACACATTCTCCATGATTTTATTTTTTATTTAAACCTCAATTATTAGTAAAATTGTTTTACCTCATTAAGACTGTTAACAATATCGACATGCTAATAACATGCAATTATATTTATATATTCAACGAAATAGCGGTTTACAGTGTGAATGGGAAGGCTAATTTGCTTTTAATAAATATATGCTTAGTATTATTGATTTCTAATTGTTTGGTTTTATCTTAATAAATATGAGCAAAAATCTCGGGGATAAATCTTAATAGAAATCTATTAACATAAAGAAATAACTGTAATTTTATTATTTTCTTCCTATTTTAACTAAATAGTTAAATTAGGGAAATTTACCACTGAAAGACGGGAGTAAGGGAAAATGGTGGAACAGTTAGTTTCAAAGTTGTTCTATTTTCCGATTATACCCCCTCTGTTCCAAATATTTTTATCTGAATTCTTATTCAGTTTCATTAGCCTTTCTAATTAAACATGATATTTTATTATATTAAAACTTAAATACTTGCACCCGGAGGGTGCATATATTTGCTAGTTATAATAATAAAATTATTACAACGTTTGATATGCTTACTTAAGAGATATTGCATTATATATATATATTCAATATGTATGAAGTGTAATAGTCTTGATTTATTTATCACTTTTTTTTCTTTCTTTCCTTCTTTTTAATCTTTTTTTATGCTTGATTGAAACAGATTAGTGTCATCGTTTTCACGCGCTCAGTTCCTCTCTATATATTTCCTCAACTCTCTTTCTCTCTTTCTTTTTTCTTATGTTACTTCTGTGTAGCATGTCCTTTTTCTTCCCTTTCTTTCTTTATACTTTTTTAAAAAGAGAATGGTCCATTATTTAGCTGAGGTGACGAAGCTCATAAAAAATAAGAATTCGGTGGATAAGAAAGACCAGATAATCCGGATTTACATTTTAGTATTTAATCTTGAACGATTTGGACAGTCATTTTTAACTAGAATGCGTTGTAAGATGATTACGGTCGTACTTTTAAGGAACACGAGGGTTATTACTACTGAATAGAGAGTTCTACTCTCTTTTGATTGTCCATACTTGCAGCCTCATCTTAAATCCTACTCATGTCGAACGGGTTGGGTAAATTACTTCATTCGAATAAATAACGGCGTACACTTTTAGCGTGACGGTTATCGTTACAAATTGAGACCGATACCGCCGAATTCAATTCCCGGAGAGTAATGTTTGTGATTCAGTTTATGCTAATACCATTGGAAAATTCATGCACTCGTCTCCCCTTGGATTAAATAATAAAGCAGATTGTCCTATTTCTCCATGCTTAGGTATCTAGTCTAGGAGAATAAGTAGGTATGTGTGTATGTATACGGTATGAACATGTTTCAACGTAGGTGTTAATGGGGGGGTGTTTGTAATAGAAAATATGGATGTGAATGGTTGTGGTGGAAGAACATATCTATATATCAATAAAAAAACGTGTTAGTGAAAAAGTCCTAACTTGTAATTTTAAACATGTTACTGTATTAAGATTTGTGTCATTCTTAAGAAGAATTAGTCGATTGATTAATTGATTAATTGATTTTAATGGCATATCAATCTATCTCGGGTTATTTTATGTCTACAGATTCGGGAATCGCATACATTCTAAGATCATATTTACATTTTTGTGTTGTTGTTTCTTAAGAGTTTTTTTTCACACAGTCCTATCGAATATGAATAATTTCAAGACAGATTCATTTGACCCATAGATGGGATCCGAATAGGGACTACCACTCCGGGTCAGAGTAGACCTTGGAATAATGGCAATGACAGGACATTTCATACTCACCGAGTCTCCTGAACTGGAGCCTCACCATCTGATGATATAAATTCCGAATCTATACAAGCTCTAAATATTGATCGTTTGATGTTATTTCTGTTGTTTGTTTTATGTTTGTATTTCAGTTCTAATCATCATCATTCCATCATGCTGGCAGTACGGATATCTATGACAATCTCAGGCCATTCTTTCCTATCATTCATTGCCCCTAGGAGGTCTTCTGTGCAGCATCCAGTATCGGCACAAAATTGATCTATGTAAGTCTTTGCAGGGCGACCAACTTTGGCGTGCCCATGTGATGGCTTCCATGGCAGAACGTCACATATGAGTTCATCCATGCTTCTCCAGCAGTGACCAGCGTGTCTTGTTCACATCACACTGATGGTTTGTGTGATATGGGGCTGGTGGCCATACAGCTGTGGGGTCTTCTTGCTTATATGGCAAATTCATGCTCTCGTCTCCTCTCGGATTAAATAAGAGAGCAGGTTGTCCTATTTCGCCATGCTTAGGTATTTAGTCTAGGAGAATGTAAATTCCGAATCTAAACAAGCTCTAAACCGCTTGAATATTGACCGTTTGATGTTAGTTATTTCATGTTATTTAATTTATTGTATTGCTATGTCCCAATGTCGGTTGTATGTTATAGAGTCATAGGTTGGGAGTCACGGTATACCATAGCAATAAGCAAAAACCAATACATTTAGACTGAAATTGAAGTGTTCTGTTCACCTAAATTTAGTTTATTCACGAATATATACGTTAAGGAGAATCGCATTAGACACAGTAAGTAATGTAATTACATAGAGGCTTACATATACAATATATCAAAATGTCTCGGTAAACATCATTGTTTGAAAATTTCTAAATAATGTATGTATTTGATGATACTGTATAAACATTTGATATATATATATATATATATATATATATATATATATATATATATATATATATATATATACGTTAAAACACAGAAAAACTTAACAAACTATCATTTCGCTATACAACTATAAATATATATATATCTCATTATAATGGAGATTGTGGGTTTGTCTGTCTGTAACCGAAACTATATTACTATACAAGTCACAATTCCCTGTGTTATTTACACACATTCTCCATGATTTTATTTTCTATTTAAACCTCAATTATTAGTAAAATATTTTTACATCATTAAGACTGTTAACAATATCTACATACTAATAACATGCAATTATATTCATATATTCAACGAAATAGCGGTTTACAGTGTGAATGGGAAGGCTAATTTGCATATTGATCATAAAAAAATTTGCTTTTAATAAATATATGCTTAGTATTATTGATTTCTAATTGTTTGGTTTTATCTTAATAAATATGAGCAAAAATCTCGGGGATAAATCTTAACAGAAATCTATTAACATAAAGAAATAACTGTGATTTTATTCTTTTCTTCCTATTTTAACTAAATAGTTAAATTAGGGAAATTTACCACTGAAAGACGGGAGTAAGGGAAAATGGTGGAACAGTTAGTTTCAAAGTTGTTCTATTTTCCGATTATACCCCCTCTGTTCCAAATATTTTTATCTGAAGTCTTATTCAGTTTCATTAGCCTTTCTAATTTAACATGATATTTTATTATATTAAAACTTAAATACTTGCACCCGGAGGGTGCATATATTTGCTAGTATATATAAAGATAAATCTAATGAGTCAGACGAACCTACTAAAAGTTTCGGGGCTAAGATCTGACTCAGATCTTAGCCCTGAAGAGCATTAAACGAAACTTTTAGTAGGTTCATCTGACTCATTAAATTTATCTTTATTATTTGCTCTTCTTAGGTATTGAGCACTTTTTACTTATTAGCATTAGTCTCCTGGCGGTTTTGTATGAATATATATATCTTATACATATATGCATATAAATTGTTTTTCTTTTGGCCAAAATATTGTACCAATAAATTATTTTTTGTTGGTACGATTATCTTGGTCTTTTCTTTTTTCCAAAATTTTTTTCTTCCCGGTTGATGTTTGGTTGTATATTTTTACAATCAAACTATTTGCTGTGTTTTTTCTCACCGCAAGGATTTACCAATAAATTTGGTATATATATATATATATATATATATATATATATATATATATTTACCGTAATCAATTTCGACCATCGGAATATTTTGTATCTTTCTATTTCAGTAAAAAAAGAAAAAAGTGTTATTACTTACATTCCGTTCTGTTTCGCATATTTATGCATTGTTTTGTTTTTTTGTTTATTGTTTTTTCTTTTTTTTTCTTTTTTTCTTTTCTTCTACTTCTCCATTAATTTTACACCAAGAGCATCGTCCCAGTCATGACAATGAATTATTTTTAAAAATGTCTGAGCCCCGCGAACCTGATTTTAACAACGACTCTAAACGCTGACTGGCTGTAGAATTAGCCAACCAGATGTACAGAGATCGAGGTCTGCGTTGGCATACTCTATTTAAAGCTACTTTTCTGTTAGTGTTGAACAAACAGGCAGCGCATTCGGGTTTGATCATCTCTAATGGGGTCTAACTGGCGAGGGGATATTATGTTGGAAGACTAGACCCCCCCTAATGAACTGAAAACCCTATTCAGCGCTGTTAAGTCAGTCGATTCTCAAACAACAAATTTATTTTGATCAAATTTTTTTAACTCAATCAACAATTCTTGTCTGACGAGTTTTTGTTTGATACATTCTAACTGTCTGGCCATCATTTTAATATCCAGGTGGAATTGGTCTATGGATCCAACAAATGTTTTACTACGAGCGCTTTCTGCACTACTTAGTACCATCATCAGGTGTTAAACTGGTGAGATGTTTCCATTGTTTCCTTTTTAAACAAACAGTAGCAGTAGGAATTAGTAGGAGGATGGCCTCACAAGTTTATAAGAATGTTATGGGGAATCGTGGGAGGAGAATTGGCGGGAATTTATAGGGATTTGAGAACATATTGACCAGTTTTGAAGTTCATCTTATAAAGGTGTTTTTGTTTTATTTAATGTATAGGACTTCGAGTATTTGAAGTTATTTTTTTTCTTTTTGCAGTATACGTGTATTTTTAGTTAGAAAAATTAAAAAATAGATTGTTTAAAGTTTGTATCACACAATTACTGTTACATAATCATTAGATACCTAATGATTATGACAATAGTGTAGAAATCATGTTAGTGCAGCTGATGGCCTTGAGGGTGAGTGACAGCGCTTGACCTCGATCTCACCTTGTGTTCTGGGGAGAATCGTGAGAACGGAACCCCGATAGAAGGCCCTTCCGGTTAATGAGTAAGCAACTCAGGCAGTAACAGTTAGAACTTAGAAGCGAAGCTAGCAAGATGTGAGTCTCACTGCGCAGTTGTCTGGTCTGGTGATCTACGAATAAAGTAACATCATCGTAAATCGAAGTCTTGTGATTATTACTAAAAACTAACAATGACACAAGGCTTCTGATAAGGAATGATCCTCAACAGAAACCAGACACGGAACCCTCAATAGAAGACCAGACGAGACCTTAGAAGATATACCAGACCAAGATAGATGATAGACGGCCGGCCAGAAGACTAGACGACCAGAGTAAGAAGACTTAAGAAGGTATATAACATATATAGATATATAGTGCCGGTAAAGAGGGTATGCAATATATACCTATTTGGTACCGTCAAAGAAAAGGCGCTACGTAACATTACAAGACAACAACTTTTTAAACAATTACCTTTTAGATTACCTAGATTGCTCGTTAACAACATTTTTACTCTTTTTAGCTATTAGTTTGAAATATATTTAGATATATTTCATATATATTTCCCCGGTAAATTGCCGGTGGTCTATTTTACTAGAATCGTTGTAACAAGCTCCAAAAGCTATTTATTTTACCGGAACCGGTAAATTAGCTTACGGTTCTAGTTTAGAAAGGGACAAAGCATAAAAAGTTATATTTTGTGTAAGAATTAGAATTTTACAGAACTCTCTTTCACTCTGTCACTCTGTCTCTCTGTCTCTGTCTCTCTGTCTGTCTCTCTATCTCTATCTCTATCTCTCTCTCTCTCTCTCTATATATATATATATATATATATATATATTGATAAGTCATCAGCAGACACGTGTTTCGGCGTTTCACAGCTCTTCAGTGTGGCTAAAACAAACAATCTTTGGTCAGGGTCGAACTTAGACTATATATATATATATATATATATATATATATATATATATATATATATATATATATATGTATATATATATATATATATATATATAATATATATATATTCAACAATTTAATTAAATAAAACACAATCTTTATCATTTTCAAGTTTTCTATTTTTCATTTCAAGTTTCCTAATAATTATTTTGATGTTACAATCTGAAAAGCCTTAATGATTTCTCCAAAAGAGACATGTGTGGCAGACCAACTACTTTCGGTTCTTATCCAAACCATTATCAAGATGTATATCTGTCCATCCTGATCAAAACTGTTTAAAGTTTTACTAACTATTTCTTTGCTTTTATCACCAAGTTTATGCAAAGCAACCGTGGCAGTTTATTTTTAAAAAAATATTACTATTAAGCTAGGCAAACGTAATTTAGGATATAAATTGTTCTATTTGAAGCATTTTTTGGAATATAAATAGTTCTTTATCTCTCTCTCTCTCTCTCTCTCTCTCTCTCTCTCTCTCTCTCTCACACACACACACACACACACACACACGCATACACACACACACACTCTCTCTCTCTCTCTCTGAATATATATATATGCATTTTATGGAATATAAATAGTTCCATATATCTCTCCTTCTCTCTCTCTCTCTCTCTCTCTCTCTCTCTCTCTCTCTCTCTTCACACACACACACACACACACACACACAAACACAAACACGAATACACACACACTATATATATAGATACATTTTATGGAATATAAATAGTCCTATATATCTCTCCTTCTCTCTCTCTCTCCCTTTCTCTCACTCACAAACACGCATACACACACATACATACACCCTCTCTCTCCCTCCCTCTCTCTCTCTCTGAATATATATATATATATATATATATATTATATATATGTGTGTGTGTGTGTGTGTGTGTGTGTGTGTACATTATATTTTATGGAATATAAATAGTGCTATATATCTCCTTCTCTCTCTCCTTCTCTCTCTCTCTCTCTCTCTCTCTCTCTCTCTCTCTCTCTCTCTCTCTCTGAATATATATACATATATATATATATATATTAGAAGGGCTAACCGGATTTTCCCGGATAAAGGTTGTGGCTTTGACACTTTAGAATATATAAAAAGTAATATGTATATATATTTTGTAATATATGCCTTCTTGATATAATTATTTATTTAGTTAGTTATGGGATTTTAAGATTAATGTGGACTGTTTAAGAAACTAGCGGAAAGAAGTTTTAATTGCTTTTCAGTTACGGATGACTGCTTATAACTTCTACATTTACATAAACTTCCTGTTGTTCTAAATTAGTCGTGTCAATCTCATGGTTGTGTTGTCTACCTTCAGGTGATTACTTGTAATCTGTTCTAAAAATTCCATTTTATGACAGTAGAACTATTTCATTTGCTTAATGTAAGCAAACTTACTAACAATAAAACACGTAGTACTTTCATATATATATGTATATATATATAATGTATATATATATATATATATATATATATATATATCAAAGAAAATATACTTACACATATATAATGATTATTATCATTATTATCATACGTATATATATATATATATATATATATATATATATATATATGAATGTGTATATATATATCAAATAAAATGTACTTATATATATGTATACATATATATATATGTATACATATATATATATCAAATAAAATGTACTTATATAAATATATATACATATATATATGTATATATATAAGTATATTTTATTTAATATACACATATTTACATATATTTATTTGATATATATGTATATATACATGTATATATATATGTGTGTGTACATATGTATATAACAAATAAAATGGATTAAATACCGATCATGTCTGCTGTTATAAATTAATTTCCACGGATATATATATATATATATATATATATATATATACCACTTCATTAACCCAGGTCACAAAATCCCATGTACTATATATATATATATATATATATATATATATATATATATATATAGTATGAACAAAAAGTAATAAGACAAGCAGGAATATTTCTTATATGTTGTTTATTCTCAACTAGTTTTGACCTTAGGTCATCTTCAGGAGAAAATTTCTTATTTGAAGAAATTGTTTATAGATTTTTGAAAGGGAGCATTATAGAAGAACTATAAAAATGGAAGTGTTTTTGAGAGTTTGACATGCTATTAAAATCCGTGTCGATAAGTGTGTTAGTAGTAGCAAGTCCATTTGTTCTGTGAAGAATCTCTATGAGCACACACACACATATATATATATTATATATATATATATATATATATGTGTGTGTGTGTGTGTGTGTGTGTGTGTGTTAGTGAAGTTTCTAGGGATAGGATAACAATTATCGCCTGTTGATGTAGCCGAACAGATCATGACATCTATGAATATTAGAAACAGATTCTTAATACATAGTTATCTAAATAAGTTTTCTTTACTGTAAAATTTACTATCACAACACAGTGTCGATATATTTTGTCAAATATCAATGTATAATTCTCACTTGTTTTATTTTTCAATCTCATTCAATACATATATATATATATATATATATATATATATATATATATATATATTTTGCCAATCTGAATAAAATTAAAACGTGGTCTGACGAAGCTCGGTTTGCCTCAGATACCACTAAAATGGTCCATAATCACGATACCCCTGGTATTTAAAGCCTTTTTATTCACAAATAAATTTACTCTGTTAATAAATTAAGCATTGAGCTCTCAACGGAACCTGACCTCTTCAACAAACTGCTGGTAGAAAATAGGACCTGCCTAGAATCACCTTTGTACCAAGAAACTTGGTACCCCAACAAAGAATTAATATATATATATATATATATATATATATATTATATATATATATATATATGCTTCTTCTGTGCGTATAAAAACCTGCGTTTAGAATAATGAAATCGTTAGAATAACAAGACAGAATATTATGTTGAAATAGTTAATTTTATTTTTAATTCTACACTGTATTTTACTCCCCGTTTTTTTTTTAAAACTATATTTTTGTTTTCACTCAACAATTACATTTTGACTAAAAGAATGTAATAGTTAATGTATATACAGTCATCCACAGACACGTGTTTCGACTTATCAAGTCTCTTCAGTTTGGCTAGACATTTGTAATCTACCTACATCCGGGATTGAAATCCGATCGGTTGGGTGTCAGTCTGTCACCTTAACCATAAGGCTGTCATCACCTACAGAATGCGAATGTTTTAATACACACATCGCTTTGTATGTAAAGACCGTCATAGAGTGCTCCATTCCTTATATAGGAGAGCGTTGCGTTCGCGCTTTTACTTGGCGGCCCTCTGCGGAATTACCCCAGAGTGCTCAACCTGGGGATAGGGAGCATATGCAGAGTCACCCACAGACACGTGTTTCGACTTATCAAATCTCTTTAGTGTGGCTAGACACACACACACACACACACACACACATATATATATATATATATATATATATATATATATATCAATCCCTCCACACGAGGAGGATATTACACTAGGTCTGTTTATTACGCGGAGTTTAACAGGCTGGAATTCAACATTTTTCGTTCTGTTAGACTGGTTGCCTAACCAAGCTTGATTAGCTCAGTCTGCCCTACTATTTACCCATAGTTGGAGGGAGATTAGTTGGATTCATACCTTTTCCAAAGATATTAGCGCTAGGAGAAATGCAAACAGCCTCGTCCAATATTTGAACTCGGGTCGACGAGTCAGTTTTCTATTACTCTAACCATAATACGAAGCACCTCCATTAAAAAGGAGGGAAATACTCTATATATGAAAATGCCATAGTAAATAATAAAGTTGACGAGGTGGCCTAATGTCGGAATCAACCGAACAGCTAGGGAGTCTATCCACTTTTTACTAGCGCTAGAACAAGGAGATTGTTTTTGTATCTGAGGTGGAGCGCCACACCATCAGCTCCTCACTTTATTGGCAAAAAGATTCGTTATCCATCTAAGTTGTCTGCGTGATGGAGTGTATACCTGTATGTGTGTTGGGTGTGTGTGTGTGTATGTGTGTATTTGCACGTCCGCGTCTACATGTGTGTGTGTGTGTGGGTATATATTTGTGTGTGTGTATGTGGGACTGTTATTGAACTTGCTTACTCAGACATTTAGCGGTTAACAACAACGGCACCAGATGCAATCGAGATAGGCGTTTTACATTGTTCAAAGAGATTTGTTTTGTCAAATACATCAGATAAAGAGAAGATATCGTTGTCAAGTGTAAGCTGTGCAAAACTTTACAAGTACTCATATATGATAGGTTGTATTTAAAAATAGGGGGGAGGGGCAGGACAGGAAAATTATTGTTATGCATGCGCACGGGCGGGGGCGCGTACACACACACATATATATCTATATATGTGTGTGTGTGTGTGTGTGTGTGTGTGTGCGAATACATAAGTGTAGGTGTGAGTACTATTTTTCTATATGATGGATATAGATATTTAATCCTTCACCTTATAATAAATAGTTAGGCAGATCAAAGTTGTCTTTCTATCTGTCTATCCATCTATCTATCTATCTCTCTCTCTCTATCTATCTATATATATATATGTATATGGAAGTAAGATGAGGAAATATTCCATATATATATATATATATATATATATATATATATATATATATATATATATATTATTGCCAAAGTTGACGTCAAATCCGTATTTTGCAAAATAAATTCATCCCACCCGCACCCGATTGAAAGAGATATAAAAAATCAGGGAATTATATGATTTTAATGAAATTTTCAGTGTTGATTTATCAATGAATGAATTTTATAATGCATAATTTATTTTATTTCACAACTTTGATTTTTTTCAAGTCACTTAATTTTGATCCCTCCCCTATTTTTGGTGCGCAAAATATCGGTGGTATTATATAAAGGGGAAACTAATTACAGTATAAATAAAAAGACAAAAGATTGACGGTGTGAATAGAAGAAAACAAATTTTTTTAGATGGTCTTATTTTTCTGCGTGTTAAGACAAAAAAGACAAAGACATTTCATTTAAAAGTTATTAATTCTTCTGTAATGAGTGTATTTATTATTTTTTGTTATTGATTTCTAAGAAGAAATTTTTATGAGCTTTAAAATCCTAAATAATGTTTTTTTATTCCGTAAATACATAAAAGGCGGGCAGGTTGCAATATATTTGCGCAAAATTGACCAAAAATCATAGTATATAACAGACAATGCCAATTGTTCACTCATTTTTATACTGAAAACGAATTAACATTAATTAAATCGATTATTTAAGATCAAGTTTTTGTCCAAGTCACAAAGTAGTAACATAATGAACATCAGTAAACAAAAATAATATTACACATGTAATTTATCTTTAATACATTTTAAACTATTATTTTTGATCAGTTGTGCTCAAATACATCTAGTATAAAATTTATCAAAATTAAATTTTGTGTAATATTATTTTGCTTTTTTTTATACTCATCCTCATAATATAATGTTACTACTTTTCTCTAAACGTAAATGCGATATGAAAGCGGTATGTTAAACCTCAACCAACCAAGTTTTCTCAACTAGAAAATGGAAATATGTTGCCCTCCCCACTCTTTAGAATAATTTTTTTAGCGGTTTGAACTCGTTTTGATCGACAAATAACTTGTAGTGGTTTTAAAGCGTTAAAAGTAAGCCACCCACAGATTTTTTTTTATCGACAAGTAAATGCAAATATTTTACCCACTCGCTTTAGAATATCTTCTTTTTTTTTTTTGTATTTTCGTCTTGATTCAAAACAACTGTCAAAAATGTTCAAATAAATACAACCGATTTTCGAAAATAAAAACAATAAATATATTATTAAACAAAAACAATAGAAATATTTATATTTATTTGTCGAGAAAAGATTGGTGTGGGATAAAATATCGTTTTCATATCACATTAACAAATCGGGACAAACGCCTTCAAACAACTAGGGAATTCATAAGTAGCACGGGTCGAATTTTTAGCTGGTACCGCATAGCGTTTTTTAGGGCAGTAGGCCATGACGCATTTATGTGATATGAACCGACAAAAAGTCGACCTTAAATAATCGATTTAATTAATTTTAATTTGTTTTAAATTGAAAATGAGCCAACATTTTGGCAGTCCCGGGGATTAGGGAAAAAAGAGAGTTTGCAAAATGAATTAAATTAAAAAGTAGATAAGTAAGTAAAGTCGTCGGGGAGGCCTAGAGTTGGTATCAGCCATTCAGCGAGGGAGTCTATCCCATTTTCACTTGCGCTATACCAAGGAGATAGTTTTTTTAGCGTATGAGGGGACACGCCACACCTACCGTCAGCTCTTTACTTTACCACACATATCCCCGTGCTACTCATACGCTGAGTTTGCGAGGGCCGGTTAAAATACGGACAGGGAGTTTTAAAAATATTAAAATCATTTCGTAAGATTTTAAAGAAAGGAAATGTTTGACCGAATTTAAATTGAAATGGATAATGTTTCACTCCACAGTAGTAAAGAGTTACAAACTCTTTTACCGAAAAAGAAATGTTAGCTCGAACAAAACAGATTTCACTACACAATAGAAACGAGTTAATAACTGCTTTCCCCTTCCCCGCCGTACCAGCAAAAATTCTCCTTTTTAGGCCTACTGGAGAGACGGGTTCTAGGAAGGGCGAGTCCACTGCTGCCCCTCTACCCGCTCACCCCTACTTTAAAATTAATTTTAACATAGTTAAATGTCTCTAACAGAATAACTCTCCTTCACTTTCTCTCTCACACTTACTCACATAGAGAGACTAATATTATATAAGGAGGAGGTAATCAAATATACATAGAGAGTAATTAGAACCAATTCAAATTTAATTTTTTTCAAGCATAACGCAATCCTAAGGGCAAGGTATATTTTAGTATGAAGTTTGTGTCATTAATTTAAATAGGAAAAAGCCTTTAGGAAATAAAAGGTTTTAATCTCAGCTTTAGTATAATAATAGTTAGAAGATATATATATATATGGAGAGAGAGAAATATATATACACACACACACACACACACACACATATATATATATATATATATATATTACCTAGGGGTAAGGAATCGGACTAATGAAAAGTCGACCGGGTTTTTCTCCCGGCTAGAACTAGTCCCTAAAGGTAGCCACAGTGATGAGACGTTAAAGATCGAAACACGGTGTAATAAAATTGCTCTACTCACGTATTGAGCACTTTATATTTGTTATATCGCTGTCTTATCATTGTGAAACTTGAATCAACTAACCATTGTGACCATTTTCACTGGTAAGTCACTTTTCCACAAATAGCATATATATATATATATATATATATATATATATATATATATTATATATATATAGAATAAACTACAGACACGTGTTTCGAGGTATCACCTCTCATCAGTGCAGTTATACCATTTTAGCAGCTACCTCTGGCCGGGTTCGAGACCCGAACGAACTTACGCTCGCCAAACCTCTTACCCATACGGCCACAGTCAGCTGTCAAGTATAGCAGGCTATTTAATTGCTACATTTCTAAGCGGAAATGAATTCACCTAAAAGTCTCAAACTGTGTAAACAAAGTGAGTCTTAGCTGAACTCCGAATACGGTGAATTTTGCAATTAAATCCCTTCTAAATAAAGTGCTCAACCGAAATTGGGAGCGTATAATAGAGTAAACTACAGACACGTGTTTCGAGGTATCACCTCTCATCAGTGCTGTTATACCATTTTAGCAGCTACCTCTGGCCGGGTTCGAGACCCGAACGAACTTACGCTCGCCAAACCTCTTACCCATACGGCCACAGTCAGCTGCCAAGTATATATATATATATTAGTAAAGAGGATGGAAATACATCCGATATATTTTGAGAAAATAGATGGAAAAACATAAATATATTTGTATTGATTCATTAATACTTATTTAATAAATGTTCATCCATTCAAATATATTTCTGTATTTCCAGTTATCTTCTCCAGGTACAAGGGCTAAAGTTTTATTGAGGAGCACAGGAGGACAAATTCCTCATTCAATTCCATGTCTTACTCAAGCTATTTCCAACCTAAGTAAAGGCCAAAGTGGAGTGTTGCATGTCATGGATTGCTCAACCACAAGGATTCTATAAGTAAGCATCACGGGTCACCACCCATGGGCAACCGGTAACTCCATTGTGCAGGATTTTACCCTTTTGCAGAGATGCATCCGTGTAGTCTTAGGCCAATCCGACAGGGAGGTCTCAAAACGAAGATATGGTTTTATGATATACAGCGCCACCTTGTGGAGAATTTTGATGTTTAGACTTTAAGTCTAATGAACTATTAAGTAACATAATTTTCCATTCATCACAGTCATTCTCTTAGCTGTACTCAGTATAATGCCTGTTAACAATAACTAAACAAAGAATTGTCGGTTTCAATTTATTATAACAAAAAGCACTGATAAAGCACTATGGTTTCCTTTTGTGTGTGACTAATAATGTATTTAAACTGAGAGTTCTTATTTGTATTCATAGGTTTTTCTGATCACGTTCATTCTACTTATGTCACGCTCTCTCTCTCTCTCTCTCTCTCTTCTCTCTCTCTCTCTCTCTCTCTCTCTCTCTCTCTCTTCTCTATCTATCTATCTATCTATCTCTATCACACACACACACACACACACACACACACACACACCCATATATATATATATAATATATATATATTATATATATATAATATATGATAAGTTATCATATTTCTCGTGTAATAAAAGTCACTAGAAGAGGAATATTAACCTACTCTAAACAAATCGTAAAATCTAAGAAGTCCGTTTGGTGTAAGGGTTATGGGATCGGCCTGTCAGCTTGGCAGTCCGGTTTCAAATAACGCACAGGGCGGTCTTCCGATCTATAGCTCTGCTGATGAGGCCTAATAGGCCGAAATGTACATACAGAGATTGATTTTTCTCGATTTGTTTAGCCATACATTTAATAGGTATTCCCGCCTAATTCATTATTAATTAATTAATTTTCAAAATTAGGTACGACTCCAATTAAGCACTTATTCTCCCCCCCCCCCAAAAAAAAAATATATATATATATATATATATATAGGCAGCTTTTTTCTCTACCACGCTTTCGGTGTTTAAGGTGTACCTTGAACACCGAAACCGTGGTAGAGAGAAAAACTTTTCTACACCTATAAATATTCTATATTTTACAAGATGGAGCCCTTTTCGATTTATTACTTATGCTACTGCAATGATAACGCTAGTAACTTTTTGATGATATATATATATAATATATATATATATATATATATATATAATATATATATATATATTAGTGTGGGATGGTCACTGTTTAGGCTTTTGCGGGAATGGCCCGTACCAAAGGCAGTATTATTGGTAAAATATATAAAATAGAGCTGTTATATAATATAATAAAATAAATATATAAATGTTTACATATCTATTTATTAGGTGACAAAGGAAAAATCACGACTATATTGGTTTCATGCGAGTAAATCATCAGGTGAAGATGTTTCAAATGCAAGGAAAATCGAAAAAATTTCAAAAAAATTCAGGAAATTCAATAGACATAGGATGTGTATCATCGTTTTCTGTTGATGAGATATTACTGCCTAGGTATGTGATTTGCTTTACCAATTTCAGTCCTGGAGACTTAAGAAGATTTTCTGTCACTCATAGATTAATGAAAAATTTTCTATTTCTCCGAATGTTTGAGATGAGGTTTGAAGATTAGTATTATCTGCGTTATTCGGACTATTGTCCCCATCTTCATTGTTATTTGTACAACGTTTCGGCCGATATGCCCTCCGGCCTTCTTCAGGTATTTCTTGTCAGACTCGGGAACCTTCTCGGACTCGGGAACCTTCTTTTCGAACTCGGGAACTTTCTTGCCGTAATCAGGAGCCATCACGTAACTTTGAACCTAACCCTTTATTTAGTTCACATGGGTATCCTGTTCTCAT
The DNA here is from genome assembly GCA_023376005.1 of Doryteuthis pealeii. Classification (NCBI taxonomy): domain Eukaryota; kingdom Metazoa; phylum Mollusca; class Cephalopoda; order Myopsida; family Loliginidae; genus Doryteuthis; species Doryteuthis pealeii. The sequence goes on along the minus strand of CM042158.1, from coordinate 27,118,525 downwards.
TCCGCTAACCATAGCTGGGGTAGGAGTTGTGTTAATTATTTTTCTAACTGCCTTCACTCAGGATTGAACGCGGGTTCCAGAGATAACTGTCACTTAGAACTGTATTAACTAACTACCTTATCCACTAGGCCATGTGTCCAATAGGACTACGATTACAACAAGAAGGTTCCCGAGTCCGAGAAGGTTCCCAAGTCCAACAAGAAATACCTGAAGAAGGCCGGAGGGCATATCGGCCGAAACGTTGTACAGATTACAATGAAGATGGGGACAATAGTCCGAATAACGCAGATAATACTGAAAAAATTTCTGTCACTCATAGATTAATGAAAAACCAACTGTTCGATCTGGTAAGAAAAACTCGCATGGGTTTCGTTTTTTCTTTCTTTTTTTTCTTCTTTTGTTAATGGCGTATCCATCTTCGTGGTATATTTAAGGCCAACGCCACCGTTATAGAAAAATAGCATACTTGTATTTTGTAACCTATAGATTGGGGATAGGAAGGTTAATACGTTTCCGTAGGTTGTTGTTGTTTATTGATTTTAACGGCATATCAACCCGTCTTGGGTTATGCCATGCCTAACGGTTAGAAGTTATACATATCGTGTATTTATATTTATACTTTTAGTAATTGTTTTAACAATGTGTTTAGCATTATGGGGATTATGTTTTATGGTATTGATTTGTTTCATTCTCATATTCTATGGTATAATTCTATTTCCCTAAAAAAGAGAGAATATCCTCCATGTTGACATTTCTCAACAGATCTTTCATATTGTTTGCTTTAAAATAACGGTTTCAAGAAACCTGCATTCCAGGAATAAGTGTTTAACTGTCAAAGGTGGTTGACATTGTGGTTGTTGTTCTTGTTTGAGTATATTGAAGTGCGTTAGTCTTGTATGACCAATGCGTATTCGGGACACAATGACTTGTTCCTTTCTAGACTTCCTTAAAGTTGGTCTCCAGTCTCCGAAAGTGGATTTGATTAGGAAGAGTTCATTGTGGATGTTGTTATTCCAGTGGCGTTGCCATTTTGTATGAAGGAATCTATTAATTTTAGGTTTCAAATCAGTATATGGTATCTTGGAATTGTCTGGGATCAAATCTAGAGCCGATTTAGCTGCGGGGTCACTGGATTTCGATTTACATTATCACTACATTATCGCAGTCACAGGGACTTCCACAATTAGCTTAGAGTGAAAACAATGGGAATAATTATCTGGCCTCTAAATCTTCTGATACTATCTCAGAAAACCCACTTGGCATTTTAAAAAGCAATTCATTTTAAAGCACTGTAAACCTTCATTTAATAGGCATATCAACCTTCGTGGTTTATTCAGTGCCAAGCGCTATCCTATTAGAAAAATTGAGCAGTCGAACTATGTAACAATAGATTGGGGGATATGGAGGTTCATTGTTTCCCTAGGGTATTAGTCCGAAAGTGAACGTAATAACGCGACTGGAACGAAATCGCTCACTAGTATATCGCAGTCCAGCACATTAGCTACAACGCCACAGGCACTCCCTAGCACTGCGCGTGAATAATAATGGAAAATAATTATTCTCGCCTCTACATCTTCTGATACCATCTCAGGAACGTGTTTGGCATTTAAAAAGATTGTGACATGCACTAATCTCTTTTCAATCAGTTTGTAATCATTCGTTCTGTGGCAAGCGATACCTTTGTTTTCTAAAAAAGGAATTTCTATTCATAATTTTGAACAATATTTTATGTATAAATTCTTTACTTTTTGTCTTTCTTAGGAGATTCAAATATATATATATATATATATATTTATATATATATATATATATATTATAATATATATATATATATTATATATCTATAAAAAGATCCTCAATATACATGATGAATGAAACGCTTAAGACTGGGGAGTGAGAGTGCACTTAAAATTAAAGAGGGTGTCTACATATGTAATAAAACTAGTCATGATATTGAATATGCTTGTAGCCTTTAAAGAAATCCCTTTACAAACGGTTTAATTTAAAATCCTTGTTATTATCTTTTATGTTTGTCAACATTGTGCTTTTGAAAAAAAGAACATCAATTCAAGCCGGCAAAAAGTAGGCGGTGTATTCTTTTTTCAAAATTCTTTCTCTTTCTCTCTCTCCCTCTCTCTCTTTCTCTCTCTCTCTCTTTCTTTCTCTCTCTTCTCTCTCCTACTTACACACACACAGCACTGGCTCTCCTCTCTCTCTATCTTACACACACACACCTGTCTCTCTCTCTTCTCTTCTCTCTTCTATCACACACTGTCTCTCTCTCTCTCTTCACAACACACACACACTTTCTATTCTCTTCACACACACCACTCTCTCTCTTTCACACACACACTCTCTCTCTCTCTCTCTCTCTCTCTCACACACACACACTGTCTGTCTCTCACACACATATACACACACATAACTGTCTCTCCTCTCTCTCTTTCTCCTCTCTCTCTCTCTCTCTCTCACACACACACACACTGTCTAGCTCTCACAAAACATATACACACACACACTGTCTCTCTTCTCTCTCACACATACACCACACACACTGTCGCTTCTCTCTGTCTCTCTGTCTCTCTCACACACACCACACACTGTTCTCTCTTCGCCTTCACACACACACACACACACACACTGTCGCTCTCTCTCTCCTCTCTCTCTTCTCTCTCTCTAATCTCTTCACACACACTGTCTCTCTCTCTCACATATCACACCACACACACTGTCTATTCTCTCACACACACACTCTCTCTCCTCCACACACACTCTCTCTCTCTCTTCACACAACACACACTGTCTGTCTCTCACACACATATACACACACACACTGTCTCTCTCTCTCTCTCTCTCTCTCTCTCTCTCTCACGCACACACACTGTCTTCTCTCACAAACATATACACACACACACTGTCTCTCTCTCTCTCTCTCTCACACACACACACACACACACACACTGTCGCTCTCTCTGTCTCTCTGTCTCTTCTCATACGCACACACACTGTCTCTCTCTCCCTCTCTCTCACACACACACAAACACTGTCGCTCTCTCTCTCAACACACACTGTCTGTCTCTCACACACTTATTACACACACACACTGTCTCCTCTCTCTCCCTCTCAACACACCACACACACACTGTCGCTCGCTCTCTCTCTCTCTCTCTCTATCTAATCTATCTCTCACACACACTGTCTCTCTCTTCTCTCTCTCTCTCTCTCTCTCTCACATATACACACACACACACTGTCTCTCACTCTCACACTCACTCACTCTCATTCTCTCCCTTTTGCGCTCTGTATCCTTTTCACAAACTCACAATCACAATCTTAGAATATGGATACCCAGGAATATCTCTCTCCAAACGTTCCAATCGGTTTTCGCTCCTGACAGGTTCTCCGCACGGCATCTACAATCCACACATAGTTGATTGATGTAGATTTTGTTGTGTGACCTATACTGTTGAGTACATGTCTAGGCGTCAATCCATCTCTTATATTAGTTACTCCTTGTTTCTCCACAGTGTCCAGCATATCTTGTTCGTCTTATTCAAATCGTTAGTCTGAATTCTCACTGATAAGCTAAAACGACAATTCTTCCAGGCTGTGGTTATATCAGTGCTGCTGTATGGCTGCACCACTTGGACCCTAACGAAGCGCCTTGAGGATACGCTTGATGGGAGCTGCATAAGAATGCTGCGTGCAGTTCTGAACAACTCGTGGAAACAGCGCCCTACAAGGAAGGAGTTGTACAGCCACCTGTCCCCCATCTCACAAACCATCCGAGTGAGACGGACTAGGTATGCAGAACACTGCTGGAGAAGGAAGGACGAGCTCATAAGCGACGTTGTCCTGTGGAAGCCCACACATGGACATGCAAACGTGGAGCGCCCAGCAAGGACCTACATTGACGAACTATGCGAGGATGCTGGTTGCTGGGCAGAAGACCTCCCAGGAGCAATAAATGAAAGGGAAGGTTGGCGAGAGATTGCCATGGATATCCGTGCTACATGCGCGACATGATGATAATGATGATGATGATGATGACGATGATGATGATGAGGAGGAGGTAAGTGGCCGTACAGTTGGGTTTTTCTGAATTTCTGTTTCCATGAGTTCAAGACAGCACGCAGCATCCTTGTATAATTCCATCTAACCTTTTCTTTAGGCATTTCAGCCCTGTCGGCTGCGGCTTCAGAATACACCGACCGCATCTCTGCAAAGTGTTAAGACCACTCAGTTGGGCTACCAGTTATCCGTGAGTGGCAATCCTTGATGCTTAAAGACGGACTTCTGGTGGCTGAGATCCCCGTGCCATGCAACACTCCTAGTTAGTACTTACTTAGGCTAAACAGGCGGTCGGAGAGGAACTTTCTAACAATCCGTTGGTCACGTCAAGCTCTAACGTCAATATGACTGTCCCAACCGTATTGTTCCTACAGCAAACCCCAAAACTTTTTTATCAAAAAGTCAAAATCTTGTGATCAGATATAAATTTATTTCAGCCTTCTGGCATTTTTAAATCTGATTTGAAAATGGTCAATGATTAAATGACCGCGGTGGGGTTTTAATAAAATGTGTGTTTGTGCGCGTATTCAAATAAAGAAAAACTTAACAAACCGTCATCCCGTAATGACCAGAAACTCAAAAGATTTTTAAAATTTGAATCCCATTATTTTTGTAAGACTCGTCTGATGAGGCTGGGCTCTTAAGAATTTTTATTACTTTTTTTAATTTTAAAAATCTTTTGAGTTTCTCGTCGAAATAAATTGTTACGGGATGACGGTTTGTTAAGTTTTTCTTTCTTTGAAAGTTAAATATTGCTCTGAAAATAATCTAATTTATTGATTATTATACACTGAGCCCTCTTTAGGGATTTATAAAAACCCTTGTATAAATATATGTTTGCACCTACAAGAGCATACAGTATGGTTATACAGTGAGATTTTGAATATCCCAAATAGAATCATTCCTTACAAGCAGTCATTTGAGAGAGATACTTCATTGTATGTAAGTTGGAGTCATCAGCTTTATATATATATATATGAGACATAAACAAACAGACGATGTTTGTGATATGGCTATTTTCAGCCGACAAGTCCGTTTGGTGTGGAGGTAAGACACTTGCCTGCTAATTTGACAGACAGGTTTCGAATCACACACGGGGCGGTCTTCGTATCTATAGCTCTGCTGATGAGGCCTAATAGGCCGAAATGTACATACAGAGATTGATTTTTCTCGATTTGTTTAGCCTTACATTTAAATAGTTTAATCCCGCCTAATTAATTATTAATGAATTAAATTTCAAAAAATAGGTTCGACTTCATTT
>CM042158.1:27093193-27110693 GCA_023376005.1 Doryteuthis pealeii | reverse complement strand
ATGTTATATCTTAGGTATCCTTAAAAGCGTAGGTTTGCAAAGAAGAATAATGGACAAGATGAATTGGATAAAAATTGTTTATTGAAATAACGAGTGTGAAAATTGTTGTTGTTGTTGATGTAGATAATCGTAGTAGTTCTCTGGAGTGGCCGAGGGGTCGTAAGTCAGGAATGGCCGTGGGGTCGGTGAGGTGTAGGTATCGTATGATGATACGTCAGGAATCTCTCTTGGCCTGGTGCGAGGCGTGAGGTAATAGAAGTTGAGTTGATACGGTCACTTGGTGCGGGAAATAAGTCAGGAATATCTCAGTGAGTTGTAGTGGGTAGCGCCGTAGTGGTCAAGGGGGTAAGGATGTCGCCCGGCTACGGTGAGGTGTTGAAGTAAGGCTGAGTGTCCGTGTGGGCGAGGGCGCAACGTGGTAGTGGGAAAATAGCGGCCTTTTGATCCTGCCCGCCTGGTGGAGTTCTCGGCGTCCAGGCCGTCCGTCAACTGCCGATTCTCAAAAATGCCTGGGTTTATATGCTAGTGACGTAGGCTCCAGAATGCCTTTGGGGTGTTTAGCGGGAAGATTTTTCATTAGCTGAAATTCCGGATTCCTTACAATATTATTTTTTGTTTATTTTGGAATTCCTTTCAAGCGTAACTCAATCCGAGCCTATGCGCAGAACTGCGTCGAATTGGTCACTTCGTGATAGGGTATCATTGAGTTCACTTCCGCTTGTTGCCTCCGACTTGAGTTTTGATGTTTTATGATAGCGAGGTGTATTTTGTGAGTAAGAATTGTGAATCATAATAGATATCTTCTCTCTGATATAACATATATATATATATATATATATATATATATATATATATATATATATGTGTGTGTGTGTGTGTGTTGTGTGTGTGTGTGTGTGTAAAGTTAAACCTAAGGAGTCGGATATACCAACTAATAGTTTCGCTCATCAGGGCAAGAATCCTATTCTAGTTTTAAACTTTATTATTTGCTCTACTTAGGTATCGAGCACATTTTACATTTTAGCTTTAGACAATCCTACCAGTTTATATATATATATATATATATATATATATATATATATATATATATATATATATATATTCTTCTTTTGGTCAAGTGTTATAGTGTCAATCGATTATTTTCAGTCGGTACGACCCTCTTGGCCTTTTCTTTTTTTCATTTTTTCTACAGGTGTAGTTTGGTAGTATATTTTTACTAACAAACTCTTTGCCGGTTTTTTTTATTCATTCTTTTTTGATAGTCAATTTTTTCAAACCCATTTTTAAATAAATCATTAGTACTCAATTTTGATCATTTTTGATCAAATTAACCCATAAATCGTACCCTAACATGTATTACTACCCGGGGTCAGGGTCGACCTGGGAATAATGGTGATAAAACTAAGGTAGTACCACTATGTGAAACGTTATCAGCCTCGTCCATTATGTTTTATATATATGATGTGTTTAAAAAATAATTTTCATTAACTCCATATGTATTATTAAATACTACTGGTTGGTATTCAATCGCCATTTATATATCTACATACTAATCCTATAAGTAAACCCTTGCGGTTAAAAAAACACGGCAAAGAGTTTGTTAGTAAAAATATACTACCAAACTTGTCTGGCACAATGACAACATATAAGAAAGCCCAGTTTGCTAGAAACACATAACATTAGCGAATTCATCTTAGCGAGGAGATTGCTAATTGTCGTGGGAGCCAGTCGATCTTAATAGTGAAGCCATTAGTAAGGATCTAATTTAATTAGCTCAAGTGAGACTAGCTGGTTTAACATGGCAGGCGCGATGCCTAAATTTGATTTACAGTAAAATAAGGATTCCTTTTCTGTAGAATACAATAAACTGACCACAACGATCATATAGCTGCAAAGAGCTAAAAGTGTTTAGATCGAATCTGAAGTAACTTAAACACCTGTTTCCTTTCATTTGGTTAGATATGGTGCCTGATTGATAGGTAAATCAAGTTATTCATTATATCAAGAATCTAGGTGAACGGTTCAAACCTGCTTTCAAATTCAGTAACTAACCTAAATCCTGATTTAGTATATCGGTAACACAGTGAGCACATGTTTTTTGGGTAGAGCATCCGCTGAGGACACCATAATTTTCCAGGTTCGATACCGGTCAACGCCAATAGTCCAAGTGGTGCAGTCAATTAGTAGAACTAAGACGGCTACATCATAAGTATCGCACATATCCAAGCTATGCTACTCATGTGTTCAGTATCATAGCTTGGATATGTACTTACTTATGATGTAGCCGTGTTAGTGCTACTATATCACTGCACCACTTGGGCTATAACGAAACGCTTAGAGATAAAGCTAGATGGGAATTACATAACGATGATGCGTGCAATCTAACAAATCTTGGAAGCAGCACCCCCCCCCCAAAAAAAAAAAACAGCAGTTCAGCCGCTTACCACCGATCACACAAACCATCCAAGTAAGATGTACAAGCCAACATGGACACATAAGTGACGTTCGCTTGTGGGGGAAAAAACAGTAAAAATCTACCTCAATCAGGGCTGTGCGCATTCTAGATGGCATGCCGATGACTTTGAGAGACTATGATTAATACGGACGGATGATAAGAGAGATTCAATTGAATCCGTACTGTCAGTGCGACCTGAAGATGATTATGACTAAAATCTCATATATGTGTATTTGAATTATATTGACTAGCAAAAAAAAAAAAAAAAAAAAAAAAAAAACGCACTCCAGGTAGTGTATAAATTAATTTTTAAGAGATTTCGCCTAAGAAGGTGAGAGTTAAAAATTCAATGTCAGAAAGTTTGTATTCTAAGAAAGTAAAGTCATCAAATTTATTAAAGTAGTAAATAAATAAATCATTTTGAAATGGGAACTTAGTTCTGTCTCTCTCAAATAAAGTGTTACGTGCATCTATTAATTATTAATTAAGTGATTATTTTGAATGTGTTACGCATAAACTTCGACAAAAAGTCGTAGGTATTTCGTTATTTGTATGTAACCATTTTAATTAACTACTTGTTACTGAAAAAAGGGAGAGTTAAAATAATTAAAAATAAAAAAATATATAACACCTGACAAGACGTCTGTCTTGTCCGGTATTATATATATTTTTATTTTTAATTATAGGCATGCACGACACTGCTGGAGAAGCAAGGATGAACTCATAAGCGACGTTCTCCTGTGGAAGCCAACACATGGTCATGCAAGTGTGGGGCGCCCAGCTAGGACCTACATTGACCAGCTATGCGAAGATTCTTGTTGCTCCGCAGAGGACCTCCCATGTGCAATGAATGATAGGGAAGGTTGGCGAGAGATTGTCATGGATACCCGTGTTGCATGCGCGACATGATGATGATGATTTATTAAAACTTATTTTAAAAAACAATGCGGACTGTGTAATGTTTATAAATCAAATTCTATGTTTAAGGATTTTTAATATAAATTAAATACTCATTGATACATTTACACTATTCCAAAGGTTTTTTTACGTAAGCAGAGAGACAACGAATGTACATTATTAATACGTTGTGCTTTATTCTATGTATTGACGATTTTGAGTAATGTGACGTAAGCAGTGTAGACAAATGGAAACCGAATCTAAATTATTAATAGATATAAGATGTCTGATATATTCAAGATACAAGAAGAACAAAATTTCTCTTCTTTTTTGTGGGGAGATTATTTTAGGTCTGGCGCTCTTTTCTGGTGTTAGTGGAAAGGGAATAGAGTTCCTCACTGGCTATGTGATACCGACAATAGCTTGCTCACCATTAAACCACAATAAGACACATCCTTTCAGCACGCGTAGTATTTGACTCAGACACACGTATGGAGCATCCAGCGAGGATCGAACTTGCTATTCAGTTGTAATGGATCTGCGAGATGAGTTTGGCAATCTTTACACCACAATGGAATGCCTTCCAGAGAATAGCTAGCTGACCATAACAGCACAACAGGATACCCCTTCTATTTATCCAACCCTTTGGCCACGCGTAGGATCTGACTCAAGGAAGCACGTATAACGTGTCCAGCGAAGATTGAACACGCTATTTAGTAGTAATGGATCTGCGAAATAAGCTTGCTGATTATTACCGCACAATGGGATGCTTCCCTTATTTACCGAACCCTTTCGCCACGCTTAGGATTTGAGGCAAGGACGCAAGTATGGTGTATCCAGCGAAGATCGAACTAGCTATTCATTAGTAATCGATACGTGTGATTAACTTGCTGAAAATTACATGACCAATGGAGGCCCTTCATACGAAACATACTTAAATAAGGATAATAAAACAAAATTGACATTGTGTCATTTATCAGAAGACGAACTTTACCGCGTAATTCTAAAGATTGTTGTGTACAGTGTGTCTTTCCCGGTTATTATATGAATATCAGCCATTTGACTTGTCCAGCAAATTTTGAACATATGTGTAGCGTTCTAAAGGGTGAGGGAAGGTAGTTATACGTATTTCATGCATTTAAATCTTTTAAGTTCTTCTTAGTCTTTATATTCTCTTTCCCACTATTTTTTGTTTTCTTTATTTGGTGATAGTTTTAAGGTGCCACCTTTTTTCAATTTCTATTTCCAAGTCTTTGTATTTAGTTATTTTATTATGCTTCTTGATTGATATATTATTATCAATTGTGTTTTTATATATTATTATGCTTCTTGTTTGATATATTATTATCAATTATATTATTATATATTATTATGCTTCTTGTTTTAAATATTGTTATCAATTATATTATTATATATTATTATGCTTCTTGATTGATATATTATTATCAATTATATTATTATATATTATTATGCTTCTTGTTTTAAATATTGTTATCAATTATATTATTATATATTATTATGCTTCTTGATTGATATATTATTATCAATTATATTATTATATATTATTATTCTTCTTGATTGATATATTATTATCAATTATATTATATATTATTATGATTCTTGATTGATATATTAATATCAATTATATTATTATATATATTATGCTTCTTGATTGATATATTATTATCATTATTATTATATATTATTATATTATTATATTATTATCATTTATATTATATATTATTATGATTCTTGATTGATATATTTATCAATTATATTATTATATATTATTATGCTTCTTGATTGATATATTATTATCAATTATATTATTATATATTATTATATTCTTATTGATATATTATTATCAATTATATTATTATATATTATTATGATTCTTGATTGATATATTATTATCAATTATATTATTATATATTATTATGCTTCTTGATTGATATATTATTATCAATTATATTATTATATATTATATTGCTTCTTGATTGATATATTATTATCAATTATGTTATTATATATTATTATTATTCTTTATTGATACATTATTATCAATTATATTATTATATATTATTATTCTTCTTGATTGATATATTATTATTAATTATATTATTATATATTATTATGTTTCTTGATTGATATATTATTATCAGTTAGCTTAAATCTACTCTATCTAATAATATATATTAACCAAGCTCTGCTAAGTATAGTAATCAACGACAGAAAGACGAAATCAGAAAATTATATCATGTCATTCTTAATGACCTGTATACTTGAAAAACAGCATTCCTAGATGAGGACAATTGTCCGAAATATCATACATTTTCATACCAAAACCTCATCTCATAAATACACAAATAACATTCCTAGAGTTGGATTTCTTTGCAGTCAGGTCATTCAGATACATATAGTATATATATTTACCAACCCCTCCGCACGAGCAGGATGCAACACAAGGTCAATTTCTTAAGCGGAGTTTCGCAGGTTTGAATTCAGAGTTTTCCTTCTCCTAGGCCGGTTGCCTAACCAAGGTTAAAGAGCCCAGTCTGCCCTACTATTTACCCATAGCTGGAGGGAGAGTAGGATTCATACCTTTCCCATGGGTATTAGCGCTAAGTAAAATGCATTTACCACATCCAGGATTTGAACTCGGGGCGACGAGTCCATTTATAGTATAGGCATGGCACAAGGCTACATCTATAGGAGACAATTGAGGACCGAACTCACTACTAGTAGTAGACTAAGTTGTTAATTGTTATACAAAGAGGTTCGACAAAAAGCTAAACACACAGTGAAGATCGAACCCACAATTAAGTGTAGGGATGCAATAAACAATTATTTCCCTTAGAGAATTGTCTCTTAGGGGAGCCTTGTGGTGTATCACCGGACAGTCTCAGAAACCCATTCTAGGCTCCTTTGCATCAGTTATTTGAACAGTAGAGACGGTGTAATACGACTCCGGTCAAAGTGGACCTAGGAGAAATGATGATGAAAGAGTGGTACACATTTTCGAGAGCTTCAGAATTAAAACCTCATCACTAGATGCAGTTTAACGTCCTACCCAGGACACCTGTGCCACAGAGACTCTTCTTCCTTTTAGATTTTGTTACTAGCAGTATTGATTTTTTTTCTTTTAATTTTTAATTGATTTTTCTGTGAAGTATTTTCTCTGCTGATGTTGGCTTAGAACACGTATCTGAGGATTTTATCTGGAGTCGTTTCCTCTTCAGTGTATTGGAGAAAGCTTTCATTTTGTTTGAAAATGAAACATTAAAAACATGCGATTTAGAAATTCACTTTAAATTGTGTTTCATCTTAACGTGTGAATATTAAAGGATTTGCTATTAAAAACAGAATTGTTTTAGCCTTTCAAATAGCAAATCTTAGTTCATCGCAACAAATATTTACTCAACCTCTGTCTAGCTCTCTATCTTATTCAGCTCGGTCATATCTGTTTCTATCGTATTCCATCTCTCTCTCTCTCTCTCTCTCTCTCTCTCTCTCTCTCTCTCACTCTCTCTCTCTCTCACACACACACACACACACACACACACACACACTATCTCTCTCTCTTCGCTCTCATTTGGCTCACATCCGCATCTATCGTATTCAGATTCACCCCCCCTCTCTCTCTCTCTCTCTCTCTCTCTCTCTCTCAGTCACATCCGTATCTATCGTATACAGGTATCTGTCTCTCTCTGTCACTGTCTGTCTCTCTTATTTTGGTCACATCCGTATCTATCGTATACAGGTTCTCTCTCTCCCCCCTTCCCCCTTCTCTCTCTCTCTCTCTCATTTGGGTCACATCCGTATCTATCGTATACAGATTTCTCTCTCTATCTCTCTCTCTCTCTCTCTCTCTCTCTCTCTTCTCTCTCTCTCACAGTCTCATCCGTATCTATCGTATACAGGTCTCTGTCTCTTCTCTGTCTCTGTCTGTCTCTCTTATTTTGGTCACAACCGTATCTATCGTATACAGGTTTCTCTCTCTCCCTCATCTCTCTCTCTCTCTCTCTCTCTATATATATATATATATATATATATATATATATCTTTCTCTCTCTCAGTTCAGTCAAATAGGCCCTAAGGTATTCAAATTTCTCTCTCTCCTTCCCACCCTCCCTCTCTCTCTCTCTCTCTCTCTCTCTCTCTCTCTCTCTCTCTCTCTCTCGGTCACATCCGTATCTATCATATACAGGTCTCTGTCTCTCTCTGTCTCTGTCTGTCTCTCTTAATTTTTGTCACATCCGTATCTATCGTATACAGGATTATCTCTCTCCCCTCCTCTCTCTCTCTCTCTCTTTCTCTCTCTCTCTCTCTCTCTCTCTCTCTCTCTCTCTCTCTCAGTTCGGTCAAAATCTCTCCCTATCGTATTTAAATTTCTCTCTCCCCCTCCCATCTTCTCTCTCTCTCTCTCTCTCTCTCTCTCTCTCTCTCTCTCTCTCTCTCTCTCTCTCTATTTCAGTTCAGTCACACCTGTCTCTATTGTATTCAGCTTTTTATCTCTTTCTCTGTCTCTTTCATTTTTCTCTTAATATATATATTTCTATCTCAGCTCGGACACATCTATTTCTTTTATTTCTAGTATTTCTCGCTCTATCTCTCTATTTGAGTTCTGTCACATATCCATATTGTATTCGGGTCTTTTTGTCTGCCTGTCTCTCTCTTTCTATTTATCTCTCATTCTATGTATCTGTATATCTCAGTTCGCTTACATCTGTACCTATCATATTCATCTCTCTCTCTCTCTCTCTCTCTCTCTCTCTCTCTCTCTCTCTCTCTCTCTCTCTCTCTCTCTCTCTCTCTCTCTCTCCGAATTTCTTAAAATCTCTTTTTATATGATCTCATATTTTCTCATGGATTCTCATCTGCTCTCTCTCTCTCTCTCTCTCTCCTCTCTCTCTCTCTCTCTCTCTCTCTCTCTCTCTCTCTCATTCTTTCTTCTTTCTCTCTCTCATTATTTCTTCTTTCCCTCTCTGTTTGGCCACATCTGTTCATCATATGTAGGATTCTCTCTCTTACTTACTTTCTTTTTTTCTTTCTCTCTATGACTCATTCTCTCTGTCTGTCTGTCAGTCAGTCTGTCTCTCTCCATCTCTCTCTCTGTTTCTATCTCTGCCTCTCCGTCTCTATGTCTGCCTGTGTCTGTATGTGTGTGTGTCTGTATGTGTGTATGTGTGTGTGTGTGTGTGTGTGTGAATATAACTATCTATTTCAGCTTGATCAGATGATATTTAGGTTTTTATCTATCAATATGCCAATCTGTCTCTTTCTCTATCCCCCTCATTTACTGTATGTCTGTCTCTCTCAACCCACACCCTCTCTCTGTATATATATGAGAGAAAGAGAGATAGAGATGAATTCATAGAGCAATAGTGTATGGTTATTACTATATCACATTTGTGAGTTAGTAATGGTCCAGGATCTTGCGGTATCATAAGAGGAATGCTTAATATCAGTGATAGAGCTATTATATATATATATATATATATATATATATATATATATATATATATATATATATATATATATATATATTCTATGCATGTTGAATTAAAACAAAAGACTCATCTCCTATTTAACAATTTTATTTGTGATTTTTTCAAGTTTTCTGGCCAACTTTTTAATATTTGGGTGGAATTCGTGGATAAGTCCACCAAAGTTCATGTCCTGAGTACTTTCGGCACTTCGAAGTGCCATCATCAGGGGTGACGTGTTCCAGTTTTTCAGATTATATTAATGGATGTAGAGGCTGGAAGGAAGAGAATTGATAGGAAAAGTGTTATAGGCATTTTAAAATGCATTGGAAATTGATTTTGTTTAAGAATGTTTTATATAGTTTTATGTATAAAGCTTCTAGTATTTGGCGTTTTTTCTTTATTTTTTTCTTTGTGCAGAATGTGTGTATTTTCCGTTAAGATATTTCGGTAATTAGAGTGGGGGCATGAATGTAATTTTAGGTGTTGTGAACTTTGATGGACTAATCCACGAATTCCACCCGAATATTAAAAAGTTGGCCAAAAAACTTGAAAAAATTACAGATAAAATTGTATTCTACTGAGTCTCTCTCATCATCTGTCCCTAAACAGTCATCACCTCTCATAGTCGTCCGTATGGCATGTAGAATATAGAATTTATATATATATATATATATATATATATATATATATATATAGAGAGAGAGAGAGAGAGAGAGAGAGAAAGAGAGACAGGCAGACGGACAGACAGACAGACAGACAGAGACAGAGAGTATAGATTCGTGGCACACCAGCAATGGAATATCAAAAATGTTGATGATTCGTAGATTAAATTCGATTAGAATTAAAGCTAAGGGTGCCCATTGAAAAGGTCTAAGGCTGTAATTTTAATCGATTTACATGTATGGATTCTTCGAGATTAGATGAGATCCAGTGAATATCTCTCGGTAAGATATCTTGCCTTTACGGAAAAAAAGCAATTGCATTCATCTTGAAACCGTAAGATATCAGATATATTATATCAATATAATTCCAATATATATATATAAGATTTTCATCATCATCATCATAATCATCATCATCATCGCATTCATGATTTCAGGTCACACTGACAGTACGTATTCTCCTGAGTCTCTCTCATCATCTCTCCCTATCAGTCATCACCTATCATAGTCGTCCGTATGGCATGTAGAATCCACACAGAGCTGATTTATGTAGTTTTTTTTGCTGCTTTTGCTTTCAAAAGAAACGTCACATGAGTTATTCCTTGCTTCACCGGTAGTGTCTATGTTGTCTTGTTTGTCTTAGTTAGATGGTTTATGTGACTGGTGGTAAGTGGCCATACAGCTGTTTTTTGTGGCGTGCTACTTCCAAGAGTTGTTTAAGAAAGCACGCAGTATCCTCATGTAGGTCTCACCTAGCTTTATCTCTAAGCGTTTATAATCCAACTGGTGCAGTCATAAAGATACAGATACACCTACAGCTTGGAAGAATTCCTGATTTCTTTTTCTGATCAGAGAGTTTTAAATCCCGAATATATAACTGCACGGTTTGTTGGCTGGCTGGCTGATTGGTTGGTTATTCTTATGGCACGTCAACCTTTCTTGGGTTATTCAATTATTATATCACCCGGTACATGAAATGAAACTACAACAAACCTCATTTCTTTATTGGTTTAGCTCAATCGGTTGTGCATATATGCCTATAAACCACAAGTCTACGGGTTCGATACCGTGTTGTATCGCCTGCTACTGGACTTCAATGAAACCGCAGACACGTATATATAAAAATATGACCCGTCTTTATTTTTTTCGGTTTGTGGGTGGTGAGGGGCGCAGAGTGTTCACAATGAACATGCCCGAGGGAATTGGTGACGGGAGGCGACGAGGTTATGCTCACGGCTGACTCACTGGGGACTGACTGCCCTTCGGAATCCACAAACCTTTATATACGATAAATATGCCCACGCATTTTTTCATCTTTTGATCTGATAACGGACAGACTTCCTTTTTTATATATTTCTTTGTTTTTCTCTTTGTTTCTTCACCGGAAGATTTTTCTTCCGTTTTCCCTTTTTTTTTACATATATTTCTTTATCTTTCTCTTTGTTTTTTCGCATGGCTCTCGTCAAATGAAGTGAAGTGGGGAGCTCGTGGTAGGTGTGCCACTCCACATCAGAGGCAAAACAATCTCCCTGGTCTAGTGCTAGCGAAAGAGGGATAGACTCCCTCGCTTTCCGGATGATACCGAAAAAAGGCCACTCCAACGACGTTAGTAACTTATTATTTTTTTCCTTTTATTTGTGGTTTATTTGCTTTTTATTATGTTTTATCCTTTACTAATTCGTTTTATCAAAAAACAATCTCCCCGGTCTAGCGCTAGTGAAAAGGGGATAGACTCTTTCGCTGTTTGGCTGATACTGACTATAGGCTACACTTTTTTACGGCACACATTCATCGACATCAACATCTGTCATCAAAATTTCGATATTTTAAACGCCAGAAACATACAAGGAAATACCGACAAAGATATCCAATAAATTGGCTGGTCACATCAATCCCTAGCACCTATATGATTGTCCTAACTCTATTTATCCTTATGGCAAGCCCCAGCCATTTTCGTCATATATATATATTTACTAACCCCTCCACACGAACAGGATGTGATACATGGTCAATTTCTTAAGCGGAGTCAAACAGGTTTGAGTTCAGAGTTTTCCTTCTCCTAGATCGGTTGCCTAACCAAGGTTAAAGAGCACAGTCTGCCCTACTATTAATCCATAGCTGGAGGGAGAGTATGATTCATACCTTTCCGAATGGTATTAGCTCTAAGTGAAATGCAATTACCACGTCCAGGATTTGAACTCGGGTCGACGAGTCCTTTTCCCATTGTTGGAGTTTTTGTAATATAAGGCGTCTGCCAGACGGCTACTTTTACATATAGACTCGCCGACTACCATGTGACCAGCGAAGCCAACCTCTTATCCAATAACTGGCAGTGCTGCTGCTGCTGTTGTTGTATTTATACTGGCTAATTCTAATCTTAGCTCATTGCTACTTTGATCTTCTTGGACGTCGGACCTAAAGGATACTATACCACAGGACTTATTGACTTACCAAAGGATACTATACCACATGACTTATTGACTTACTTATTTACTTTAAGTTCTTTTACAACTGGCCAAGAATTGCGGCCAGATACTTAACACCTATAACTTTAACCATTACACCACGCACATTCATGACCATTTTTTTCTTTTTTTCATTTTTGTTATGTTCTAGAAAGCGATAAATGAGGGTCTTAAACTCAATATGATAGTGGGGTACAATTCTGAAGCTCTGTGTGATGTGGAGTACATCTTCATCACCATTGCAACCAGGTATACTCAGAACCGAAGTGGTAGTACCTGTTAGCCTCCCATAAATGAGTTGGATTAAATAGAAAAAAATGTGTTTAAAAATGTGTTTAAAAATTGAGTTTAAAAAAATGGTAATCAAGAGTACCCATCAAGAATGAATAAAACAAAAACGTTTTCGACATAAAATAACCCAACAAGGATTGACATGCCGTAAAATCCAACCAATCAACCAACCAACCAAATATCCAACCAAAAAAGACAAAATAAGACGATACAACTTTAAACAGATGGAACCGAAACGAGAATATATTTCTTAAAACAGGCATTCTATTAACATCAACGAAATACAAATACTTGACGCCGATACAATATGACTGATGCAATGCATTTGGGATGTCAGCCATACGATAATACATCCCAACTGTTTGGAAATCTTCGCGAAAATAGAAACATTAACAGGTGCCGGATCTCCGTGCGAGGCTGCCAATAAATTTCCTCAACTCCACTAAAAACAAATTACGTAAAACGAGGCGATCTTCCATTAGATGCTTTCACACTATTTCCGCTCATTCACTTGTCCCGTAACATTTTTAGTCGTGGCGCCGTAACTCGTGGGGAGGTTGCTTGTTTGGCTGGGTTTTACGGCATGTCAACACTTGTAGGGTTATTTTATGTCGAAGATGTTTAGTTTTATTCATTCTTTCATCATCCGCCCTGTCGGCTGAGGCGTTAGAATGCATCGACTGCACCTCTGCAGAGGGGTAAGACTCCCCCAATGGGGCCACCTGTTGGCCGTGGGTGGCGACCCGTGATGCTTAAGGATAGAGCCCAGGTGGTTGAGCAGTTCATGACATGCAATACTCCACTTCAATGAAACCACAAACACGTATATATAAAAACATGACCCGTCTTTATTTTTTTCGGTTTGTGGGTGGTGAGGGGCTAGACAGGCGGTCGGAGAAGCCCCCTCCGATCAATTGGCTGGTCACGTCAAGCCCTAGCACCTATATGATTTTCCCAACCATATTGCCCTTATGGCAAGCCCCAACCCTTTTTATCATATGGGTGCTAGAAGGCGGTGGTTGCGGGTCTACATGCCCTGGGAATGACGTTAAACTCTATCTGATGGTGAGGTTCCAGTTTTGGAGGTTTGGGGAATGTGGAGCACCCCTTCATCACCATTTCTCTCTGGTCCACTCTGACCCGGAGTGGTAGTACCTGTTAGGGTCCCTTCTATTGATAAATAGAAAAATTGTATTATCCATTAAGAATTGATTTATTTCAAAACTTTATCGGCATTAAATGACCCACTGAGGTTGATATGCTGTAAAAAAAAACCAAACCAATCACTTGTCCCGTAACATTTTTAGTCGTGGCGCCGTAACTCGTGGGGAGGTTGGTTGTTTGGCTCGATTTTATGGCATGTCAACACTTGTAGGGTTATTTTATGCCGAAGGTGTTTAGTTTTATTCATTCTATTCATGTTATTCATCATGTCGCGCAAGCAGCTCGGATATCCATGACAATCTCTCGCCAACCTTCCCTATCACTCATTGCCCCTGGGAGGTCTTCTGCGCAGCAACCAGCATCCTCACAGAGTTAGTCAATGTATACCCTTGATGGGCGATTCGCACTAGCATGTCCATGTGTTGGCTTCCACAGGAGAACGTCGCTTATGAGCTCACCCTTGTTCTCCAGCAGTATCCCGCATGCCTAGTTCGTCTTACTCGGATGGTCTGTGAGATGGTGGGCAGGTGGCTATACAGCTGCTTCCTTGTGGGGTGTTGTTTCCAGGACTTGTTCAAGACTGCGCGTAGCATTCTTGTGCAGCTCCCATCTAGCTTATTCTCAAGGCGCTTCGTTAGTGTCCAAGTGGTGCAGCTATAGGTGTACCCAATGTTTTGACAACTCATTTTTAAACACATCTTTTAACTCATTATGTTTATAAAGGACCGGTTTAGCTCAGTCCGTAGAGCGATCGACTAGGAACCACAAGATTCCGGGTTCGATACCCGTTCTCGCCAACTCAGCGTATGAGTAGCACCGGGATCTGTGCGGCAAAGTAAGGAGCTGATGGTAGGTGTGACGCTCTACCTAAGACGCTAAAATAATCTCCTTGGTCTAGCACTATTGAAAATGGGATAGACTCCCTCGCTGTCTGGGTGATACCGACTTTAGGCTACCCCGACGACTGTACTGTGTATGTATATATTATTTTTGTCGTGTCAGTACTGCTGTATGGCTGCACAACCTGGACCCTAACTAAGCGACTAGAGAATAAACTAGACGGGAGCTGCAGAAGAATACTACGGGTGATCCTGAACAAGGCGTGGAAACAGCACCCTGAGAGAACAGCTGTACGGTCACCTGCCACATATCACCCAAACCATCCAAGTAAGACGGACAAGACACGCGGGACACTGCTGGAGAAGCGAGGACGAACTCATAAGCGACGTCCTCCTGTGGAAGCCAGCACATGGACACGCCAGTGTGGGCCGACCAGCAAAGACGTACATTGATCAGCTCTGTGCGGATTCAGGATGCTGCAGAGAGGACCTCCTGAGAATGATGAGCGATAGGGACGGATGGAGAGAGATTGTCATGGATATCCGTGCAGACAGCATGACATGATGATGAATGAGGAGCTGATGGTAGGTGTGGCGCTCCACCTAAGATGCTAAAATAATCTCCTTGGTCTAGCGCTATTGAAAATGGGATAGACTCCCTCGCTGTCTGGGTGATACCGACTTTAGGCCACCCCGACGACTGTACTGTGTATGTGTATATTATTTGCCTTTCCTAATGAGGAATATTGACGTTGATATTAGCCAAACACAGCGCTATTGAAAATGGGATAGACTCCCTCGCTGTCTGGGTGATACCAACTTTAGGCCACCCCGACGATTGTACTTTGTATGTGTATATTATTTGCCTTTCCTAATGAGGAATATTGAAGTTGATATTAGCCAAACACAGCGCTATTGAAAATGGGATAGACTCCCTCGCTGTCTGGGTGATACCGACTTTAGGCCACTCCGACGACTGTACTTTGTATGTGTATATTATTTGCCTTTCCTAATGAGGAATATTGAAGTTGATATTAGCCAAACACAGATTAAATTAGCAGACACCAATACAATACGAGACATTTTTTCGGTTTTAATTACCATTTAGCAATCAATGATATTGGACAGAAATATCTGAAATGATCTTTATTTTTTTATTTTGATTCTTTATTATCTCATAAAGAATTAAAAAAAGATTAGATCGATTAATAGTGAAAGGAAGAAATAATATTGTGATTTATTTTTTGAACACACGCATGTCTATATATATATATATATATATATATATATAATATATATATATATATATTAATAATAAGTTATCCACAGACACGTGTTTCGAGGTTACATCTCTCAGTGTGGCTAAACTTTAACAGCTACCTCTGGCCGATTTTGAGACCTGAATGAATTTTCGTCAGCCAAGAGGTAAACTGTTAAAGTGTAGCCACACTGATAAGAGGTGAAACCTAAAAAAAAGGGTCTGTGGATAACTTATATATATATATATATATATATATATATATATTCTTACTCATATTTTTTTTTTTCTTACTCATATATATATATATACATGCGTGCGTATGTTGAAAAAAACTGAAAAAATCACAATATTATTCCCACCTTTCACTATTAATCGATTCAATCTATTTTATCTTTATTATCTCGTTTTCCCAAAAATATTCTCCCATATTTGACAGCCGCTACTGGCCGGCTATCAAATTTAGGAGAATATTTAATTGATACATTTCTAAGCGGAAATGAATTTACTAGAGTCCTCTAATGCTCCCAAAATTCGGTAGAGCTTTCTAGGGGTGACTTAAATTAACTTTCACTGCCAGCATATATAAAGCAATGATCATCTGTTCACAGACTGGGTCTCTCTGGTGATCGTAAAATATTTAAACAAATGTATGTATTTAATTTTTTAAACACCGCCCCTTTACGACACCTGTCAAATGGCCGAGAGTTAACGAATCGGGCGGACAGAAAGTCAGTCGGATTTCACTCCTGGTCAGAGGTAGTTGTTGTGTCTAGCCACACTGAAGAAGAGGCGTGAAACACAGAAACACTGTGTCTGTGGATGACGTATATATATATATATATATATATATATATATATATATATATATATAACCCCCAGCCCACTACAAGGTACACCGAGCACGCACGACCAAAAATAAACAAACTTCAAAAAATACTACGAACCACCTGGCGCCATGTACACCCACACACGAGGAATAAAACATCGCTATCTCTATCAGCAGCCACCCCCACCCCCACACCACAACCCCAATATAAGTAACAGCCAGAACACAACGGTCAATTTCTTTCCACGTCTGAAGAAGGGAGTTAAAAATTCAATGTCGGAGGGTTTGTATCATAAGTAAGCAAAATCCTCATATTTATTAAAGGAGTAAAAAAAAAAAAAAGAACATTTTTAAATGAAAACTGAGCCCCGCCCCTCTCAAATAAAATGTTGCGTGTATTTAATAATCAAACAATTATTTTGAATATTTTCCACATCAATTTTCCACAAAATCGTAGGTATTTATTTATTTGAAAACTTTTTAGTTAACTTCTTGTTACTGTAAAAAAAAGGACGAGAGTAAAAAACAATTTTTAAAATTGCTTACTCAAATTTTGGGTGTATATAGCATAATAATATTGTGACGTAAGCTGTGACATAGAGCTGTGACGTAGTTTTTGTTACAGACAGAAATACAGACAATCTCCTTTATTAATCGATTATTATTGATTTATGTTAAGAAAGCAATTACAATGCGTATAAAAATAAAATAATGTTCAGTCTAATCGATTTCAAAAAAACTTCATCATCAGAGACTTTTTCTGAAATGGACGCGGTCTTGTGTGGTTTTTGGTATGGACGTTATAAACACACGTCTCGTGGTTTTTTTTATAACGCCACGCGGAAGGGTCGTGATAGCCGTTGTTCAATCAATTTCAATTTCATTCTTTTTATCTATTTATTTATTTATTTATTCATTTATTTTTCTTTATTTGTTTTATGTATATATATATGTATATATGGAATGCTGTCTTTTTATCAAATTAATTTAATAAGTTTGGTAAAGAAAAAAAACTTGTCTAGCATTGGGTTAGAGATTACTATTTACAACTCGCAGACATTTTTATTACTTTATTCAATAGCATACAATCTTTCTTGAGTTATTTAATTCCAAATCCATCCTTCTAAAAGAACTGTAATGGTGCTATTTAT
>CM042158.1:27048193-27083193 GCA_023376005.1 Doryteuthis pealeii | reverse complement strand
AATCAAACGATTTTTCGAAAGCCATAGCATAGCTGCTGCTGCTGCTAATGCTTGGTCTATCAGCAGGGGCTCTCCTGACTGTTTATCAGCAGAAAGAAAGAAAGAAAGAAACAACGAAAATGTTAGCGACTCGCCTGGCTGTTTTAGCAGCAGAAAGAAAGAAAGAAAGAAACAATGAAAATGTTAGCGACAAACTAAATTTTAACGTAAAATAAATTCGTTTTTTTTTTTATCTTTCTAAATATTTATTTATATTTATCGTATGTTTTTGAAACTAATTTTACTCACTTAATTTAAATTGTTGTCATGCACAAAAAATTGTAGAAAAATGAAAATTGTTTCAAAACACAAGTTTACGGTTACATTTTTTTAAAATAAGATTTTAAATGTCAATAAAAATCAGTCACCAGTATAGGGTTGTATAAATGTAAATTAAAAAAAATGATAAAACGAGTTGTTTTGTAATTAATACTAATGGTTTAAAAAAAAAGTCTTAATAGTTTAGAGAACTAATGAAGACGTTTTAAAATGTAAGCAAAAATAGATATTGCATTCTCTTTATCGTTAAGAACTAGATTTGAATTGTCATGTAGAAAAAATTCAAAGGCATAAATTACAATCTATTTCTAACTTATCAAGCAATTAAAAACTGAATTTAAAATTGTCCCCAAATACTATTATTATTTTCAAACTGGAGTTTCAGTGAAACTTTTTGTGAAAAGAAGAGAAAATAATCTTGCTCAATTTATAATTTGTACGAGTCTTTATCAATTGAATTATTTTTTATAGCGAGTTAGAAAAAAATCATTTTGCTTCGGACAGCAAAAGTATGTTTTAACGAAAAATCAAATCTTATTCATATCGCAATCTTTTTATTCCTGTCTTTAAAATATTAATTTAGTTAGAAATGAAATGAAATAATCTATCTTCCAAATATTTATTTGATAAGAAAGAGCGAAGTAAAAAAACAATAATAAGCGCTTATTATTTATTAAATAAATAATAAGCGCTTATTATTGTTTAATAAATTTTATTTCGTTTATTTAATAAATATAATATAACTCAACTTTGTATATATACGAAAAAATTAAAAACAAAAGAATTTTAGAAAGAAAAGCCTTTTACAAAAATAGGAAGTTAAATTATAACTACTTATTTCGTAACTAAGTAAACATAGTTGTATTCGTATTGTAATAAAAACAAAACAAAATTATAATAAAAATACGATGTAGTTAAACATTTCGTATATAAACAAAAACAGTGTATGATATGTTCTTACCTTAAACATAAATAAAAAATGATTCTAATGTACGTAACTTGAATGAGAAAATGTGTTCTTTAATTTATCATAATTCTAATGATAAATAAATAGGCAGATTTTTTTTTTAAATTAAGGGCGGACCTGAACTTTTGGAACACCCTCTAAAATTTTTGTTTTTAATTTTTTTTCTTCTTTCAATGGATTATTATCGATTGCACACCAATCTATCAGACTGTAAAAAAAATTTTTTAAAAGTTATTTATTTTTCGAGTTTTCAGGGGTGCTCAGTTTCCCGTATAAGTTTGTCGTAAATTGAACCCCCTTATCGGAACCGCTAAAAAGAAAATTTTATTTATTTATTTATTTTTCCTTCAATGGATTATTATCGATTACACACCAATCAATCAGATTTTTAAAAGATTCTTGAAAGTTCTTTATTTTTTGAGTTTTCAGGGGTGCTGATTTTTTTTCAGGGGTGCTCATTTCCCTGTATAGTATAGTAAATCGAACCCCCATATCGGAACTGCTCGAAAGGAAACTGGCGCAAATGTGTCAAAGTTAGGGTGGCCCAGAAAAAACAGAACCCAAATTATTTATTTATTTTCCCATTAAACTTACCTTAAACACCAACCCCAACACCAACCCCTAACCCTAACCCTAACCCCAAATCCTAACCCCCCTACTTGAATTTAACAGTTTTATTACAAAATTTGTGGGTTCTGTTTTTTCTGTGTCACCTTAATTTTGACACCTTAGTGCAAATTCAGCCCAACTGTTAAGATAGAGCGGTTTCGATACGGGGGTTCGATTTACTATAAACTTATACGGGGAAATGAGCACCCCTAAAAACTCGAAAAATAAATAACTTTTTAGAATTTTTTTACAATCTGATATATTGGTGTGTAAACGATAATAATCCATTGAAGAAAAAGAAAAGAAATTACAAAGAAAAATTTTTTTTTCAGCGGTTCCGATATGGGGGATCGGTTTACGATAAACTTATACGGGGAAATGAGCACCCCTGAAAACTCGAAAATAAATAACTTTTTTTAGTTTTTTTTTTTTACAATCGGATAGATTGGTTTGCAATCGATAATAATCCGTTGAAAAAAAAATAATTAAAAACGAAAATTTTAGAGGGCGTGGGGTTCCAAAAGTTCAGGTCCGCCAAATTAAGTCACCACTTTTTTCTCTCTCTTTCTTTTTTTTAGTCCGGTCATGGACCGGGTACTTTAGCTAGTATATATATAATATCAATTTTATTCTTGTGAACGTTTTTTTTTTGTGTGTGATAAAAGAGACAGAAGAAATGCAAAAGTGAACAAAAGACAGAACAAAAACCGAGTTCCAATACTTAACAGTTGTTTTTCCTCGGTTAATTTTATGTTTTCCAATATTTCGGGTGACCTCACCGTTTATCAAGGTATTTTTGACAACTATAAGTGTGTAGAAAATGAAACGAAATAAATGTGAGAAAAATATATAAAAACACATAAAAATGTTATATATACTAGCAAATATATGCACCCTCCGGGTGCAAGTATTTAAGTTTTGATATAATAAAATATCATATTAAATTAGAAAGGCTAATGAAACTGACTAAGAATGCAGATAAAAAGATCTGCAACAGAGGGGGTATAATCGAAAAATAGAACAACTTTGAAACTAACTATTCCATCATTTTCCATTACTCCCCTCTTTCATTGGTAAATTTTCCTAATTTAACTATTTAGTTAAAATAGAAAGTAAAGGATAATATTACAGTTATTTCTTCTTGTAAATAAATTTCTTTTAAGATTTATCCACGAGATTTTTGTTTATATTTCTTAAGATAAAACCAAACAATTAGAAATCAATAACACCAAGCACATATTTATTAAAATAAAATTTTAAATATCAATATGCAAATTAACCTTCTCGTTCAAACTGTAAACCGCTATTTTGTTGTATATATAAATACAATTGCATGTTATTAGTACGTAGATATGGTCAACAGTATTAATAATGTAAAACAATTTTTATTAATAACTGAAGGTTTAAAAGAATGAAATCATCGAGAATTTGACGTAAATAATTAAGGGAATTGTGACTTGAGTAGTAATATAGTTTCGGTTACAGACAGAAATACACACAATCTCCATTATAATAAGATATGTATATATATATATATATATATACATTGAAAGCAAACGCTAACCAACGACTAACAATTTTCTTTGGTCGTTCTCCTCTTATTATTCCTATTGTTATTGAGTTCTGTTCGGAGTTTACAGCATCACACGGAGACAAATTGGTCACTCAGACAAGTATAGTTACATACATAGAGATTAACGAGAATTCAAGAAACGTAAACACGTCTTGCTTGTATAAAATAATGAATTTTTAAAAAATCAAAACCATTTTTTCATATCTTATCATTTTTGTTATAAAATATTCTTCACTGTTTGGACAAGAAAACTGATGATTACTTCATTATAATTGAGTAGAGGGAAACAGATTACAATAATAACAGGACTTTATTTAAGTAAGTAAGTAAAGTCGTCGGGGTAACCTAGAGTCGGTATCAGCCAGGCAGCGAGGGAGTCTATCCCCTTTTCACTAGTGCTAGACCAAGGAGATTATTTTAGCATCCGAGGTGGAGCGCCACACCTACCATCAGATCCTTACTTTACCGCATAGATCCCTGTGCTACTCATACGCTGAGTTGGCGGGGGCCGATATCGAACTAGGAACCTTGTGGTTTCTAGCCGAACACTCTACCAACTGAGCTAAACTGGCCCAATTATGAGGTAAATCGATAAAGAGCTTTCTAATATCCCATCATACAGGTAAAGTATGCCGAGACAATTTGGTAAAACCGTGGGGGAAATGTGATAGGCAAACAGCTCATGAGATATCAATCCTCGTGGATAATTCGAGGTAAAAAGACTCATAGTAGAAGAGCAATAATGATATTATCTAACTCGTAGCTGGAGGAATAAGAGGTTTAATAACTTTCCCAATGGTATCACTCTGAAAGTGAACGTAATAGAACGACTGGAGTTTGAACTCGCTTACGACGATGTCACCGTCCAGCATGTTAGCCAGTATGCCACGGGTATTCGCCCCCCCCCCGCCCGGGTTTCTTTGTTCGTTGGTTGGTTGGATTTTACATCATGGCAACCCTCGTTGGATTATTTTATACTGAAGACGTTTTATTTTATTCATTCCTGAACTGGTATTCAAAATTTAATTATCTTCATTACTGATGACCCCGGACTTGAATGGACACGCAACACACAAAATGATAACCCCGAGGCAAGAAAGAGCACTCTAAAATAAACAATATATCTGCAACTTGTACACATCCTCGGAAAAACCGCTGAAATATACACATCTTTTTTCGAAGACATTTCGATCCTAGTGGCTGAGCAGTACATGACATGCAGCTCCACGTCGGTCCTTACAGAGACTAGACGGGCGGTCGGAAAGGCCCCCTTCGATCAACCGGCTTGTCACGCCAAGCCCTAGCACCTATACGATTGTACCAACCCTATTGCTCTGAGGGTCTAAGTGTTCTGGATATGACGTTAAATGCATCTAATGATGGGGGATCAATTTTTGACGTCTGGAGTATGTGGAGTGCCCCTTCATCAGTATTAGTCTTAGCTCTACTTTGACCCTGGGTGTTGGTACCTGTTAGGGTTTCATCTATAGCTAAATAGAAAGAAAAATGAGTTTAAAAACGTGTTTAAAAATTGTATCTATAGGGATTGGCGCCTATATTTTTACGGCATGTAGAATTAACCAAATTAAAATAATTAAGTTTTCTTAAATAACTAATTTTACAATGGAATTTCATGAGTTTAGAATTAGGTAAACAAAAGAGAATAGAATGAATATTAGTTTAGAAATATTTTAGAAACAATAGAAACAATGGTTTAAATTCCATGGGAAAATATGCACGCCATCGGAATGTACGAAAATCATTCGATATTGCATCATTGCAAATCACCTGATATTTGATGAATATTTTAGCTTAATGATCACAATAGACAATGAAAAAAAAGAAAATTATAAAAAGGCCCATAGAGCTGAAAAACAAGACAGAGAGTGGGAGCTTACGCTAGTCCCGACTCGAATTTAAATGTTTTTCGGTGATTGTGGTCCAAATCAAGGTTTTCTATGTATTGTATTGTGGAGCGTGAGAATGTCTTCTACTATGTCTAAACCTTTGATTATATGGATATCTGAAGTAAATTGGGCTATATTATCCCATTGTCAGATATTCTGACTGCATAGTTTGTTTTCACTTGAAGAGCGTAAGTGAGAAATTGTGAATGCGTGAAAAAGAGTGGTTCATCTTCCAAGTGAGTCTGGAAGGTGCCTTTTCGATAGATTGCCTTGAGGAAAATTGTATTTTTGTCGTGTGTTTCTCAATTTCGAAATGTTGTCATATCGGGAAAAGACATGGAATTGTGAATTTTTTGTGAAATTCCATTTTTGATTTCGTGTATTGATAGGATTCTGTCATTAAGTATCACGAGTTGACATCCACGGCCAACTGGTGGCCACATCGGTGTGGTCTTATGTATATACAGAGGCGCCTTTATCGTATTCTACAACCCCTGCCGACAGGATGTGGACGCTCCCACTTATTAATGGTCTGCAAGAGTAGTTCACTAGTAATTTCACCAATGGAGACCCCCAGCGGGTTATTTTCTATTTGCTTTCCACATAGAAGAATTATCTAGTATGATCTCTGTAATGAGCCGTGCAATCTCCTGTAAATTACGCAACTGATTGACGTCACCTACATTTGCATTAAAAAACTGTTTACTTCTTACTAAAGAGATATTTATTTGTGAATGCCGTGTTAAGTCGGTCAACGATGCCCCTGTGATGTGTCTGGCTGTGCAAAAAAAACAAAACCCGCAATTAAAAAACATGCAGCCAGGGTTAAATGAATATTTTCAGACCATAGAAAAATTGTGTATCCGTCCAAGCAATTTCGGAAATGGCGGTCCATTTTGCAAAATTGTCCGACCTGATATGACATACAAAACTGTCGACTGTGACGATTGCTCAAGTAATCTCGGCAAGAGATTTTTTTATCTTTTTTGTTTTTGTTTTTGTTTCAATCATCTTTTGGGCGGGAAAAAAATGAGATGCTGATTCATTAATCTAGGAAATGAAAAATGTTGCCTTTGTTTTTTTTTATATGATTTCACATTTTTCTCATGGATACTCATCCCCCCCTCTCTCTCTCTCTCTCTTCTCTCTCTCTCTCTCTCTCTCTCTCTCTCTCTCTCTCTCTCACACACACTCACACATACAGCCTTAAAGCAGAGATGTAAAAAGAAAGATGTATTCCTGCTTGAATGTATGAATATCAGTCTGACTATATGTCTGTCTCTCCCCCCCTCTCTCTCTCTCTCTCTCTCTCTCTCTCTCTCTCTCTCTCCGAATTTCTTAAAATCTCTTTTTATATGATCTCACATGGATTTCATCTGTCTCTCTCTCTCTCTCTCTCTCTCTCTTTCTTTCTCTCTCTCTCCCTCTCCCCCTCTCTCTCTTCTTTCTCTCTCTTCTCTCTCTTCTTGCTCTCTCTTTCTCTCTCTCTTTCTTTCTCTCTCTCTCTCTCTGTCTTGCTCTCTCTCTTTCTCTCTCTCTCTCTTCCTCTTCTCTCTCTCTCTCTCTGTCTTGCTCTCTCTGTCTCTCCCCTCTCTCTCTCTCTCTCTCTCTCTCTCTCTCTCTCTCTCTCTCTCTCTATCTCTGAATTTCTTAAAATCTCTTTGTTAATCAAGCAAGCTTAATAACCAAACTCAACAACTCCAGAAATAGCCGGGTTTTGTTTTAATGATTATCTTGGGAAATTGTGCTAATATCTTAGTTTTCATCATTTTATTCCCCTCATTCTTTTGCTGTAGTCATTTAAAAAAGAACTAAATACCGAACATTCTTTTACTCCGATTCCTTTACGATTTTTTCTCAATTCCTTTGTCTTATTCTTTTCTTTCATTTTATTTTCCGTTATACCAAAATCTTTGTCTTTTTCTTCCCTTGTATCAGATGGGGAGTTTTGAGCCGAAGAGATGTGATTAGACAGAGAAGGGGAGATTTATAAGTGCGGTAGGAATAGAAATAAAAGAGATGGGGAGAGAAAAGAAAGGATTTTATTCTAATGGGAGAGAAGGTGAAAGTGAAAAACGAAAAAGAAGAAAAAGCTGTTAATCAAAGATGGTAAAAGTGTAAGAGATATTATTTGTCTTCTTTTTCATCTTCTCTTCTAATTTCTTCTTTCTCTCCCCGGATGGGAAGTTGGAGTGGAAGTGTGATCAGACAACGAGAAGAGATTTATAGGTACAGTATGAAGAGAAATACGAAAAGGAGAGAGTAAGAAAAAGATCTAAGTCTAATGAAAAAGAAGATACGAAGATGAAAAAGAAGAACAACCTGATTATGAGAGAAGGTAAAAAAAAAAAAAAAAAACCCGAAAAAAAACGGATTTTTCTTGTTTTTGTCATCCCTTACCTTTTTCCCTTTCGTTAGACTTTTTTCTTTCTCTCCCCTTAATTCTTATTTCTCTTCCTACCATGTTTATAAATACCTATTCTTTCTAATGATAACTCATAACTTTGATTGAACTCCCCATCTGATATCCCTCATATTCCTTGCCTCTCTCCTTTTACCCCCTCTCCTAGTTACTATTAACCTTCCCCTTCTCTCTCTCTCCCCCTCTCTCTCTCTCTCTCTCTCTGTTTCTTACCACGTTCCGCGTTCTCCCCCTCCCGTCACTTTTAGCGACAAAATAACTATTAGTCTGTCTAAATCTCCAGGCTAAAATATAATATCTATTCTGTGTAACAATTAACCGAGCGCCGAGACAAATGGAGTGTTGAAAATTGATGTAAAAAATTGTTGTCTTTACCAAATGTAAAAAGACTTTATCAATATGCGTGTTGAATTGTCTATTTTTGTTTTGTTTTTAATCATTTAACGACGGTGATCAAAGCCAACCCGCCCAGTAGTATTTTATTACTAGTTTTACACAATAATCGTCCCATCGTGGTGAAATGGCTAGCAAGCGATTCACGCAGATCAATTCCTACTGAATATCGAGTTCGTTCCTCACTGAATGCCATATACATATTTACCAACCACTCAGCACAGGCAGGATGTGACACAAGTTCAATTTTTTAAGCAGAGTTTAACAGGTTTGGATTCAGAGTTTTCCTTCTTCTATACTGATTGCCTAACCAAGGTTAAAGACACCAGTCTGCCTTACGATTTAGCGATATCTACAGGAAGAATAGAAGGGACCATACCATTTCCATGTGCATTAGCACTATGTGATGCAAAAGCTTTGTCCAGGATTTGAGCTCGAGTCAACGAGTCCATTTCATGCGAAATTTAAGTTCATGTCTATATTCTATGGTATAATTTTATTTCCCTCAAAATGGTCAGAATCTCCTCCATGTTGACATTTTCAAATAGATATTTCATATTGTTTGCATTGAAATAACGGTTTCTGATGTGAGCAAAAAACCTGCATTCCATGAATACGTGTTTAACAGTCAATGGTGTTTGACATGTTTCATACTGTGGTTGTTGTTCTTATTTGAGTATATAGGCGTACGTTAGTCTTGTGTGACCAATGCGTAATCGTGAAACAATGACTTGTTCCTTTCTAGTGGATTTGATTAGGAAGAGTTCATTGTAGATGTTGGCGTACACCACTTTCACCAAAGCTCCAAAATAGGGACCTCGCCAATTCAGTGTTGTTACATTAAATTTCATTTTTAAATGTTGATCTCTTAAGTACAAGTAAATTTCAAAAGACTAAAAAGTCAATATGCTTTCTTTTTTATTGATAAGTACAAAATGTCGATGTTATTCAATAAATAGCGGTAATTTCCGTGAAAGAAAGAAACATTTTTTTCATAATTATCTATATATTAATACTCGTGTTCCCTAAGTGTACGACTGTTATCATCTTGCAATAACCTGGTTAAAAATGAGACCATCCAAATCGTACAATATGAAATGAAAGAGGTAAATCTTGATTATCTGGTGTTGTTTTTCCACCGAATTATTATTGCTTATGGGTGCCGTATACTGTGGTATATCCACAGGTCTTGCTCGTTTTCCATAAAATATGAATTCTTCATCATTTGGAATTGGCTCATAAAACTCACAAGAATATTATTTATGGCTATTCAAAATGAAAGATTATTAAACAGATTTGGTTCGGTTTGTTTTGTTTTACGGCATATCAACCTCAGTGGGTCATTTAATGCCGATAAAGTTTTGAAATAAATTAATTCTTAATGGATACACATTTTTTTTATAAATACATTTTTTATTTAACCCATAGGTGGGACGCTAATAGGTACTACCACTCCGGGTCAGAGTGGACCAGGGAACAATGGTAATGAAGCGGTGCCTCAGCATCAGATAGTTTAACGTCATTCCCATGACATGTAGACCTTCAACCCCTGCCTTCTAGCACCCATATGATAAAAAGGGCAATAGAGTTGGGGCAATCATATGGGTGCTAGGGCTTGACGTGACCAGCCGATTGATCGGAGGGGGCCTCTTCGACCGTCCTTCTAGCCTAAGAAGGGTCTAAGTGGAGTGTTTAAGGTCATGGACTGCTTATCCACCAAGACACCGTGCTTAAGCATCACGGGTCGCCACTCACGGCCAACAGGTGGCCCCATTTGAGGGAGTCTTACCCCTCTGCAGTGGTTCAGTCGGTGCATTCTAACGCCACAACCGACGGGGCGGAAATCAAACAGAGTGCTCAAAGCTGTCATCAAATTGGTGGTGGCTGAGAAGAGCAAAGCTTGTGAAATTTACAGAAGAATGTCTTTCTTCAATTACGCTGTGGACTTGTAAATTACTTTTTTAATAGCTTGAATATATTATGAACAATTTTGATACTCATTATACACTTTTATATAATTTTACATCAAACTCTTTTGAGTTTTATTATGAACTATAATGCTTCTAATTTTTTAAAATAAAATTTATTTTATTTTTAACACAGAACACACATTTTTTTAAATTCCAGCATTGATTAATAGCGTTTTGTTTGTACCCTTTCTTCTAACGCTTGTTCATTCCGTCTTTCTCTCATATGTTGCTCTTGATGATGACCGATCTATTGAAGCGGGCGAAATAGATTTCTAACAGCCATTATAAACATCATTTGTTTTTTTCAAAAATGCTAAATATATACTGTCGGATTAATTTCCATCTATTTTCAGAAGAATGTCTGTACAGAGAAGCAGGTTTTCGTCGAAAAATGTTTACAAATTGACTAAACTTGGATTTACCAAAACAAACCTGATCCACAAAGAAAGTGTATCAATGGTAAATACACTGATTCGCCGGTAAAGAAAAAACTTCCCTGCACAACGGTCAATAAAGAACATGATAATGAAAGACTTCTGCGACATGAAAGGACCCATCATTCTTAATTTCCTTGAAAAAGTTATAACGAGTAAACAGTGTTTTATATTGGCAAATGCTCTTGGAAAATTTACCTTAATTGTATGGTTCTTGTTTACAAAAAAAAAACAAATTAATGAAAAAATTATATTATGAATAGCAACATTTGTTTTTAATTTCCTGTTTTATGAAAATGCACCAGTAAAGCTTCTGTTTACAAAAAAGAATCATTATGTTTTTCTAAATGTTAAAACAAAACCTATTTATGAAAGAAATATTTTAAAAATGTAAAAATGTTTTCCACACATATAATTAATTCATATATCTACATACTGAAATTGATTCAAGGAAAGGTGACACACAAAAAGCAGAAGTAAAAATAGTGGCAATTAGCATATATATATATATATATATATATATATATATATATATATATACAAGGTTTGTCAAAAAATTATCGAGATTTTTTGTACTTTTTTACACATCTTGTATTCTGAAAAAATAACGTTCCATTCATGATATTTTTCAGAATACAAGGTGTGTCAAGAAAGTAACAAGTTTAAAGCTGTATTTACCAAGATAGAAATGAAGAATTAAGGGAACGTTATTTTTTCAGAATATAAGGTGTGTCAAAAAGTACAACAATATTTTGACACACATTTTATATATATATATATATATATATATATATATATATATATTATATATATATATTATATATTTAAAATAGAAATTAGAAGGCAATTGACAATACAATGGAATAGGTGTTAAAAATGATGTTTATTTACCTGTTTCCGAAATATTTTCGTGATAACTCCCATCTTCAGAGGTTTTAGAAGTACTTGTGTTTTTTTTTAGTACTTATCTTACTGCGCTTGCATAAACGTTGTTGTTTATTAAGTTAAATAAAGGAACTCCGGATGTTTGAAAATGTTCGGGTTTTTCCGTGGTGAATAGTCGGCCCGTTCGTGCGCGCATGCGCGCATGCAGTTTCAAATATGGATCTTCGAAAAAATTTTTAATTCTTTGACTATGGCAAATTCAGCCTCGCTCAGGCGTAGTGAAATAAGGGTTTTTATAGTTTGCTTGAAGCATTGTACGTATGTGTTTAAAATAGAAATTA
The DNA here is from genome assembly GCA_023376005.1 of Doryteuthis pealeii. Taxonomy (NCBI): domain Eukaryota; kingdom Metazoa; phylum Mollusca; class Cephalopoda; order Myopsida; family Loliginidae; genus Doryteuthis; species Doryteuthis pealeii. The sequence goes on along the minus strand of CM042158.1, from coordinate 27,071,374 downwards.
GAAGGCAATTGACAATGCAATGGAATAAGTGTTTAAAATGATGTTTATTTATCTGTTTCCGAAATATTTTCGGGATAAATCCCATCTTCAGAGGTTTTAGAAGTGCTTGTGTTTTTGTTTTTTTTAGTAATCTTACTGCGCTGGCGTAAACGTTTGTGTTTATTAAGTTAAGTTAAACGAACGGGCCGACGATTCACCACGAAAAACCCGAACATTTTCAAACATCCGGCGTTCCTTTATTTAACTTAATAAACAACAAACATTTACGCCGTAATTAATAATGTAGTTCTAACAATATTTTAGTGAGTGACCCAACCTATGTCTACAATTGGAGATCGATTCACATCTATTATTTAAAAGTTTTTTTCTTATCCAGGAATTTAATTATACTTAACTTTTCTTGTAGACAAAGGTAGCATGGATCATTTAGAGATTTGCACATATTTGATTTTTTTTAGGATATTCCATTCAATAATTGGTGTCATATTTTTATCTTTTAAATCCCAAATATATCTAGATAAAGTTGTTGCGTTTCTAAGCTTAATATTAGTAAATGAATGCTTATGTTTTGTAAATCTAATTTTGAACTCCGACTTTGTGCATCCCACATAGAATTTAGTTATATTTGGCTTTTGGTCAGATGTTACTGAGGCCTGGTAAATGACGCTTTTAGTTAATCATCTTCCCTTCATGGGGCACATTGTAGGACTTCGACAATTGCATTGTTTCTGTTTATCCTGATTATTATTTATATTTTGTGTGTAGTTATTTATTATTTTATTATTGTGTTTCTTAATAATCATTTCTACATTATCTGTGCAAGAGAAACTAATTTTTAAATTGTTTTTGTTAAATATTTTATGTAATATATGGTTGTCTGGAAAGTGTTTGTTAACTAAATTTAAAAACATTTTTAACTTTTTTAGTTTTTACTTGTAAATTGAACGGAGGGTTGTACCAGATTATTATTCTATTTCTTGTTCTGATGTTTTTGTTTTTATCTTGTGGATTGCTTTTATGCTCATTGTTAAATTTGAGTTTGTGTTTCGTGTATCCGATATCAAGTAATGCTTTATTATATGAATCGCTAGTAATGTAGTTTTGGTTACAGATAGACACACACCGAATCTTTATTATATATAGATATATTCACCTTGCAATCAGCATTGATAAACAAATCAATACCTTTATATATTTTGAGTTCCATAACATCAAGATTCTAACACGTGATTATACACCTTGACCAGCAATTAATGTCTTCTTGGCTTATAAAGCATTGGACACCCAATCTCCATTATAATAAGATTTAAGGGTTTTATAAAGCAAGACAGCACAAAACAGATTCTTTAAAACCGTTTATTTCAACTGCAGCTGGTACATTGTTTGCGCTTTTGTTGAGGCCGTTTGAACTTTCTCACCTCCCGTCCGTTGTGTAATCTTTTATTGTTACGTTTTCCAAAGAAGAAGAGACGTAGAGGTTGTACGTGACATTCGGGAGTTTGTATCAATAAAGAGATGCATTGAGTTCACATGAAACTTTAAATAACGTATTTTAGTGGTTTTTGTTTCCTTTGTATTTCCTACCGACTCACATTGCTCTGAACGAATGTACAGATTCTCTTGCTACTTTCCCCAGTTTGAGTCGCCATCTTTGTAGAAGCCGTAACTCTTTGCACTCCCGTAAATGTAAGCATTCTTTTGAAATATATCAAAAGACTACACAAGTTCTGTCTGGAACGTATCCAGATCGACCGGCCTTTATATGACCTGACAATCTAGATATTAATACACTTGTTCCTTAATTTTCCGACGCTTATTATCTTGCAACACCCTCAGGTTAAGAATGAGACCGTCCAAATCGTCAAATAAGAAATCCAAAAATGGAAATCTTGATTATCTGATGTCGCTTATCCGCCGAGTATTTATTTTTATGGGTGTTGCTACCTCGCCATTCCGTTTTTATCATAAAGAAAGCAAGGTAAAAAAAAATGAATTCTTCGCAGAAAAATATAATAAGAAATAAAGACGAAGAGTAGGGAAAGATAGAGAGAGAGGTGAACGCGTGAAGCGATAATGCTAATATGTATAAATCGAACATAATGAAAAGGAAGAGAGAGAGAGAGAGAGAGAGAGAGAGAGAGAGAGAGAGAGAGAGAGAGAGAGAGTGTGTGTGTGTGCCTGTCTGTGTGTGTGTGTGTGTGTGTGTGATATCAAGATTGTTATACTTTTACATATTGAACAATTAACAATAGCTCTTTAAAAACAGTTCATACGTTGTAATAATTATCATACTGTGCTATATCCACAGGCCCTGCTAGTAATTCTGAATGCACCAGTAGGCATGATTCGTGGTTTTCCTGCAGGTTTTTCTGCACCGGGAAACATTCAGTGTATTTGGGTACTAGTTGACTCAGTGGGATGTCAAAGTTTAGGTAACAAAAATGCATGCCGAAAGGGGAGGGGGCTAAGAAAAAATGTGATATTTTAAACAAATACCAGGTACCACTAAAGGTGGGGGGTAATTCCTAAAATGAGGTAACCAAGCCAGTACCCGGTTGAAAGTTAACGGTTGTAGTTATTTTATACAATACTAAAATGTATGGAGGCGGGTGCCTTAATGGTTAGAGTCATGGGAAATGAACTCGTCAATACGAGTTCAAATCCTGGATGAGGCTGTTTGCCTTAACTATAGCGCTAAAACCCTTGGGAAAGATATGAGTCCATATATTCCCCCCAGCTATGGGGGAAATTAGTAGGGCAGACTGGGATCTTTAAGTTTGGATAGATAACCAGTCAAGGAGTAGAAAATTATTATTATTATTATTATTATTATTATTATTATCGAGCTTTTCACACCTGCCGTAGAAGGTGGTCCACTGGAGGCAGAGAGACAGGAAGTCTCCTCAGGTCTCCCGGACTCTTCTGAGAATTCTAGCCGATGTTATTATTATTATTATTATTATTATTATTATTATTATTATTAATAATAATAATAATAATAATAATATTCATCTTTTATCTTTTTTAGGAAAATATTAATACATATATATTCTCCATATACAAATCAAAGTTTACATTTTTATATTTCTTCTTTTTTTTCTTCAAATATACATTTCTCACGAGTCTATTTCTGCTCGATTAAAATATGGTAATAAATGTAAAAACGATTTTTTTCAAACTATTTTGGAATCCGGCCGACTTCTTGAGGGAATTAAAATATTCCGGACCGAATACGCTCCTGCCACTCTGAAATGTTGAATTACCAAATTTTAATTCTTACAAATGTGTTCGGGGATATTTTGCTTTTTTTTCTGAAGAAATATTGAAAGGTTTTTGGACTGTGCGTTCGTAGTGTCCGAAATACGTTCGCTCTATTACGTTCACCTTTTGACCATACACTTGGGAAAGGTATGAACCACATCATACCACATGCTGTTGGTAAAATATTTCCACTAATGTTCACCTTTAAGGAAATGTATTAAATAACCCACGAATATTGACATGCCATTAAACAAAGAAACCGAAACAAGTCCAAGAATTTCTTTGAAAACATGTTAGTGCATTCCCTGATGATCCTGAAAACATATCTATCCAAAATCTGCTTAAAGGTCGCCTTATTAGATGACAATTAAGCCAGCTTCGACGGCGGGCCTTCGGTTCAATACTGATTCTTCATACATTGATTACATATCCGATTTAATCAAATTTGAACAAGCTTTTTCTTATCGTATATAACACGATGAGTTATTTTGCTATTGTCAACTAATTTTTAACGGAAAAAGAAAGTCTAAAAGTTATTTTTTAGCTAACGTAAATGTTTTTTGTAAAATTCAAAAATCAAAATATCATATAAATTCTGATTTTCTGTATTGTGGACGAAAATGTTACAGCTGTGACCTAAAAGTTGACATAGTTCTCAAATCAATGATGTTTTCAGGGCTGGCAGTTTAGCACTTATTGACCTTGTCACGATGACAGGAATAGCTACAATCTTTCTATACACACTTGCTCTGAATTGTAAATTTTTAGTCTGAAGCCCGGATAGTCTGAGGCCGCATACCCGAAAACGAAGTTTGTCACAGGGCCACGGGGAATTCAAGATTGCTGAAATAAAAAAAATTGCCACTAGGAGAAATAGACTTTGCGACCAAGAACAATTCCATAAAGAACTAATTCCACATTTTAAAAAAAGCCAGACAAAGCTCCTCATTGTGTATTTTCTCTTCGACCTAGTGTGGACCACGTATTCATTTATCATATATGAATAAAACTGTTGTTATTGTTAACAGCGTGTTATCTTATTTCCACTAATTTTTTTTAACCCATCACAAAGACAAAGATAAAGTTGCATTGATCCCAGTTCCGCGGGTCAAAGAAACATAGTCTGGGTGCAGAGGGCATCGAAAGAGCAGCTGGCTATAGACACATGTGGTAGTCACAGAAATAATTCATACCGTAATTGGTATAGGACCACACATACAAGACAATATTTCTTTATTTAAAAGTATAATAATCTTGATATCACACATACACACACACACACACAACACACACAGACAGGCACCCACAGACAGACACACACTCAAACACTCACTCTCTCTCTCTCTCTCTCTCTCTCTCTCTTCTCTCTCTCTCTCTCTCTTCTCTCTCATTGCAAAACTGCATGATAAAAAGATTGTTGGTCTTCGATAGGCGACCATAAATTACAGATTAATTCAAAATTGATCGCTACATTTTCATAGTGCATTAATATTTACGCTTATCTTTTAAAATTTCAATGATAATTCTTTTTCTGTTACTTAATTTAAAGATGTTTTAATATATGTACGTCCTTACTTTTCGTACAAACAATTATCTATATTTCCTGAGTGACTTTCGCTGAATTTCGCAATTAATTTCAGTTATTTCCAAATATATTTACAAGTTTAAAAAAAAGTGTTATCGCACAAAAATGTGTTGCATAAAATCACGTAAAAAAAATCGCCAAAATCAATCGCAGGAATTAAAAGTTCAGAATCCAAAATTTCAGGATTTCGAGTCCGGATTCGACACGGAATATTCTTGATTTACTCTCAGGATCGACCTGATTTCAAAGCGGTATGACTTGTTGGACTACGGCTTCTAGTAGTAAAGTTGTAAACATGTAACACACTTACAAACTAATATTTTGATTTTGCTTTTTGGTTTGTTTGTTTTACGGCATATCACCCTCGGTGGGTTAGTTAATGTTGATAAAGTTGTGAAATAAATTCATTCTTAATGCATAATATAATTTTGTTTATAAACTCATGTTTTTTTATTTAACCCATAGATGGGCTAATATTTTGACTCATTTTGTAAGTACGGCCATTGTCGTCAAAAAGAATAATGTAAATAATCGCCGAAGACAATGACAGTAATTCAAATTTGGGGATCCGATATTTTAGGATCGCGAGTCCGGATTCAGCCAGGAATGTTTTTATTTTTGGTCGCGGAGTCAGCATCGTTCAAAAAATGGTATGATATGTTGGGCTACGGTTTAGCACTATGGCCGGTTTAGGTCAGTCAGTAAAGCATCCTACTAGGAACCACAAGATTCCAGTTTTAATACCGCTGCTCGCCAACTTGGCTCCTCACTTTACAGCTCATACTCTATGGGCTGTAAAGTGATGAACTGATGGTAGGTGTTGTGCTCCACCTAAGACGCCAAAACAATAGTTTTGGTCTACTGCTAATTAAAAGGTGATAGACTCTCTCACAGTGACTGTGACAATAAAATCGATAACTTTAATTTTCACCAAAAATACGTAGATATATATATTTACCAACTCCTCCGCACGAGTAGGATGTGACACAAGGTCAATTTCTTAAGCGGAGTTTAACAGGTTTGAATTCAGAGTTTTCCTTCTCCTAGACTGGTTACCTAACCAAGGTTAAAGAGCCCAGTCTGCCCTACTATTTATCCATAGCTGGAGGGAGAGTAGGATTCATACCTTTCCCAAGGGTATTAAAATACGTAGATATAATGGCTGAAAAAGGGGCATTTTGGGGGGGCATCTTTGAAGCCCCATATCTCCCCCAATTCTCAACAGAATTCTACCGTCTTTTACCATGTGATGCTCTATCAAAAATTATATTAAATTAGCACTTTAATTTCGCAGGTAATTGGCCATTTTCACCTACTCTCAGGGGGGGGGGTTATCAGGCCTCAAATCTCACCTAAAACACCGAATTGAGCACTTTTTTCTCCATCAGAAAATTCTACGCTACTTTTACTTTCCTTTCGGCCTCTAGGAATAAAGTTGTCAAAATGTGACACTCTTACACACTGATATTTACATTTATTATTCGAGATTGTAACGAAGATTTTTAAAGGTTCAATTCTACGAAGCAATTACGTTGCTTTTGTTCTCTACTAACCATCATAAGTAAAGTCGTCGGGGTGGCCTATAGTCGGTATCAGCCAGACAGTGATGGAGTATATCCCCTTTTCACTAGCGATAGATCAAGGAGATTATTTTAACGTCTGAGGTCGAGCGCCACATCTACATCAGCTCCTTACTTTTACCCGCACTGTGCTAGTCATACGCTGAGTTGGCGAAAGCCGGTATCGAAGCCCGAACCTTGTGGCTCCTAGTCCGACGCTCTACCGAATGAGCTATACCGGCTCCTCATACTGTGAGCTAAAATGAAACAATAAAGAACTGGATAGAGAAGATCTTAAATAGTTTCATCGTCTCTGATACATATCTGAGCAGGGCAATAAAAGTGTCTCCATAGCTTGAACATTTGAAGTAGTACTTATGCACATAAGCACTTCCTACACCAACGAACACATCAATAGAAAATTTTGCTTGACACTAAACTTACTCGTATATTACAAATTGTAAAGTGTGTCTTTTCGATTGATAATCTTGTTTGAAGTTCTATAGTCCACCTTTCTAAAAGCGTGTGGCATAATGGTTAGCGTCGTGGGAAATGGACTTGTCAACCCGAGTTCAAATCCCAGATAAGGCTGTTTGCATTTCACATAGCGCTAATACCCTCGGGAAAGGTATGAATCCATATATTCTCCTCTAGCTATGGGTAAATAGTAGGGTAGACTGGGCTCTTTAACCTTGGTAGGTAACCAGTCTAGAGAGGGAAAACTCTGATTCAAAATTCCTGAGGTCAGTTGTTTGATTAGGTTTGTGGCATTCCTTGTGCACCAATTCTTTTCCTATCGACTGTGCAAAAAGTGTGGAATGGTCCAACACAAGCCTTCACTACTATAAACAAATCACTGTGTGGGTTGTTCATTGTATGAACCCTCATGTGTCGAAAATCGACGAGAGAGTCATCAAATCTTGATTAAAACATAACATTTTTTCAGTGAGATGTTTTTATTCCCAAATGAAACATACATAAGTATAAGTATACATGAGTGGCCTATTGTTGGTATCATTCAGACAGTGAGGGTGTCTACCCCTTTCGCTAGCACAGATCATGAAGAAATTTTTTGCAGAGAAAGTTATAGAATGCTGCTTAGCACGCCAGGAAATGTAGGCATTAAATTCAAATAGTTATTTTTTTTTACATTTCCTTTCTTCTTAGTTTTATATAGTTATTAGGTGACCCATTGTTCTAAGAGGTCTTCTTGATGGGTACGACTGTTAAAGAACTATATTCCACTTTCTAAAAGTACCAAGAAATCACAGAGAACGTTACATGATTGTTGTGATTGAATTCATCAAATACAACATTGAAAATCCGGGAAAAATGTATATTATTATTGTACAGTAATCTTATTATAATGGAGATTGTGGGTTTGTATGTCTGTAACCGAAACTATATTACTATTCAAGTCACAATTCCCTTTGTTATTTACATCCCATTCTCCATGATTTTATTTTTTTATTTAAACCTCAATTATTAATAAAATTGTTTTACATCATTAAGACTGTTGACCTTATCTATATACTAATAACATGCAATTGTATTTATATATACAACATAGCGGTTTACAGTGTGAATGGGAAGGCTAATTTGCATATTGATCTTAAAAATTTGATTCTAATAAATATATGCTTAGTATTATTGATTTCTAATTGTTTGGTTTTTATATTAATGAATATGAGCAAAAATCTCGGGGATAAAATCTTAAAGAAACCCATTAACAAGAAGAATATTGTAATATTATTCTTTACTTCCTATTTTAACTAAATAGTTAAATTAGGAAATTTACCAATGAAAGACGGGAGTAAGGGAAAATGATGGAAGAGTTAGTTTCAAAGTTGTTCTATTTTTCAATCATACCCCCTCTGTTCCAAATCTTTTTTATCTGAATTCTTATTCAGTTTCATTAGCCTTTCTAATTTAACATGATATTTTATTATTTAAAACTTAAATACTTGCACCCAGAGGGTGCATTATTTGCTAGTATAAATAATGAATTTCAGCACACAGTTCCAAAAGTATAAGCGGTTCGACTAGTAGTGACTAGACTATGAATACTAAAATACATAACTCGACTACGAATAACCTCCCGTAGTCGTATCTTTATATGTGTCGGATGGACGAGAGTCCAAATATCTCTGATGGGTAAGTGTCTTCCCTTACAAACATGAAAATATACATAAATATTCATGTTCTTCCCATGTGTTACTTAGTTGTTAGGTGCCCCATAATTTAAGCCTGTCCCTTCCATGGATGATACTGTTGAAAAATCTATACTCCTTCTGTAAGTATCATAAAATGGTAGAGAAAGTTACATAAGTCTGCGTAGTATGTGAAGAAATATAGGCTTCAAAATCAAATATTTTTTTTTTTAGAATTCATTCCCTTGTTCTATTTTGACATTCGGTACCTCATTATTTCGGCCTTGTAACAAGTCTAAGCTATTCTTTTAAGAATAGCTCACGTGGTTAGCAAGGTATCGAAGAAGGTGATGTGAAGCTGTGTCTTCTTTCTTCCGTTATGGACAACAGGAAAACGATTCACAATTACACGCTTATTTTGTCTTCTTCTTGAAGATTACTTCTAAGTCCACTCTGACCCAGAGCGATAGTACCTGTTAGAATTTCAACTATGGCCTAAGTAGATTAGAAATGAGTTAAAATATGTTTAAAAATAAGGCTAAAATATTGAATGTCGAATAATAATAAATAAAACATAAAAATAACATGTAATAATATATATGCATGTGTGTTTGTATTTTTATTAGTATGTACACACACACACACACACACACACATATATATATATATATAATATATATATATATATATATATATTGTGGCAGCATTTTTTCTTTTAAACAGGTTTTGTTAAACTCTACTGACAATTCTTTCTGCCAGTTCGATCCTTTCTACCAATTCCACCCGGATATTAAAAAGATGGCCAGACAGTTAGAAAGGATCGAACAAAAACTAGTCCGACAAGAATTGTCACGAGAGTTTAACAAAATACACACACACCCACACACACATACATATATATATATGTGTGTGTGTGTGTGTGTGTGTGTGTACGTCTGTGTGTGTCTGTTGTGTGTGTGTGTGTGTGTGTGTGTGTGTGTATTATTCATTTACTTCCTGAAACTGGTTTATGGGGTGATTATCAGGAAATGAACATGGCCACTCTCTACAATCGTCTACACACACACACACACACACACACACACACGCATATATATATTATATGTATATATATAATAGTTTTTTTCCGTAGTTTAGGGTCTTTCCATGTGTTGGTTTTAACCAAGCTGATGCAGGTAGACCATAAGAGAGCTCAATGTACCTAATACCAGTGAGTAAAAGGACAGAGCAAGAAATTCAGTAAATGAAGAAAAACTCTAAACTTGCTTCATTACAATAATTTATTTAAACCGTATTAATACGCCATCTTCAGGTAATCACAAGAACATGACTCTTACTGAGAATTTCCCAAAGTAACCCTCCCTCCCCTAAATTGATAGATATAAAAGAGATGTTACAGCCTTCTACTAAATCTATATGATTTTTAAGAGACAAATCATATATATGTTGTTGACACCATACCGTCCACTAAGGACGATGACGTAGTGTCCAAAAAGAAAATATAAATTATCTGCATTTGTGCAAGTGAGTCTGCAGGCAAATTCCTGAGTGGCAGTCTTTGGTGCATTGACTACACACAAACTGTGATGCATTCTGGGACTGCTGTCTTTTCTCCCTCTTTCTGGCTCTCTTTGCTTTCGAGGCTACTCTCCTCTCCACATCACCCCTCTTCGTGCCTTGCTTTACGTAAAGGCACCAGGCCACTCGATTTTTTGCATCTACCTCTCACGCGTTTGTGTCAATGTGGTATATCGTCATGTCTCTTCCGCAGATAACTTTAAATCGTAAATGTGTGTGTGTGTGTGTGTATATATATACACGCAGACACACACACACATATATATATATATACACACACATATACATATATATATACACACACACACATATATATATATATACACACGGACATATATATATATACACACACGCTCGCACATACATATATACATACATATATACACACATGTATATATACACCCACAAACACTCATATATATATATATATATACACACACACACATATATATATATATACACAAACATATATATATATATACACACACATATATGTATATATATATATATGTGTGTGTGTTGTATGTATGTATATATATATATAAATATATAGGTTCATCCACAGACACGTGTTTCGACTTATCAAGTCTCTTCAGTGTGGCTAGAACATTTTGGAAGCTACCTACAGCCGGAATTGAAATCCGATCGGTTTGGTGTCAGTCCAGCACCTTAACCATTAGGCTGTTTTCACTTACAGAATGGCAAGGGGATTTTTTAACTGTTTTAATACACACATCGCTTTGTGTGTAAAGGCCGTCACAAATATGTGTGTGTGTGTGTGTGTGTGTGTGTGTGTGTGTGTGTGTGTGTGTGTTTATGCGTGTAGCTGGATGGTATCTGGTGTTTCCTTGGTAAGATTCAACCAAAATTGAGAACTCAAATGTACATATAAAGAACTGAACCTGACCGTTTCTTAATTTCAGTTATCATATGATATGCGTTATTTTCAGCCAGAGTTGACCAAAAATAATCACGGCCATTATTAAATTCAGACACGTCTTATTTTTAATTCGACAAAGTGCGAGTGAAATTAAGAAATTTTTTTGTGCGCATCAAAATCGAAAAACTCTCTCCTAATTGCATCGGGTTTGTTCATTTTACAAATCAGATTTGAAAACGAGATTGTAATCGCTAAATACCACTCAAATTCATTTCTTTCTTTCTCTGTGTGTGTGTGTGTGTCTCTCTCTCTCTCTCTCTCTCTCTCTCTCTCTCTCTTCTCTCTCTCTGTTTCTGTGTGTGTGTCTCTCTCTCTTCCCTTTCCCTTTCTTCTCTCTCTCTCTTTCTCTCTGTCTCTCTCTTCTTGCTCTCTCTCTCTCTATATATAATATATATGTATCATTTTCCCCATCTCTCTCTCTCTCTCTCTCTATCTATCCTATCTATCCTCTATCTCTCTTTCTCTCTCTCTCTCTTTATCTCTCTTTCTCTCCTCTTTCTCTCTCACGGTCCTGCAGTTGCTGTACCGGTTCTTACTGTGCCACTCAGTCTCTCTCTGTCTCTGTCTCTGTCTCTGTCTCTCTGTCTCTCTCTGTCTCTGTCTCTCTGTCTCTCTGTCTCTCTCTCTCTCTCTCTCTCTCTCTCTCTCTCTCTCTCTCTCTCTCTCTCTCTCTCTGTGTTGTGGCTAGCTGCATGTAAGTGTTTGATGGTGCTTCTCTCTCTCTCACTTTCTCTCTCACACTCTCTCTCTCTCTATATATATATGTGTGTGTGTGTCTCTGTGTGTGTCTGTGTATGTGTAGTGGATAGCTGCATGCGTTAGTGCCTGAGAGGTGTGTGATAATATCTGTGTATGTGTAAATGCGTATCGGATATCTATATGTGTGTGTTCCTATGCGTATATGTTTGTATGTCAATGTGTATGTCAGTGGCTGTGTGTGTGCCAATCCATATGTGCGTGAGTGGGCCTATTTTTTGTGTCGGCGTGTGTGATTAGTTGCTGCATGCGTGAGTGCCTATGCATATGTGTGTGAGGGTGCCCATGTGTGTGTATGTGCGTGTGGAATAGCTGCATATGTGTGTCCCATTGCTTATATGAGTGAGTATGCCTATGTGTGTGTCTATGACTGTGTCTATGAAATAGCTACATGGTTGAGCGTCTATGTGTGCCTATGCATATGTGTGTCTATGTCTGTTTGTCTGTGTGTATATGGAATAGCTGCATGCGTGAGTGCTTACGCTATGTGTGTGCGGGTGCCTATGTGTGTGTATGTCTGCGCGTATTGGATAGCTGTATGTGCGTGTTCCTATGCGTATGTGTGTGAATGTGCTTATTTCTGTGTGTGTGTTTTTGTGTGTCTGGGTGTGGTGTGTAGCTGAATGGGTGTGTGCCTCTGCATATGTATGAGTGTGCCTATGTGTATGCTTGTGTGTATGTATATATGTATCCGTGCGCACACGAGAATAAAAATTTTCAAATTGTCAGTGCAAAAACTTTTTTAAATTAAAAAAAAATACTGATGTCACACACTGAAACTAATCCGTTTAACCAAAGATGGTTATCAGCTAGCAATGGGCTAAAGGGAAAAATATGAAACGTATGAAACAATCAACATAAGAAACGGAAAGAAAACAACAACCATGAAATGTTAGCAAAGAAACCATGACATATGAGCAAAGAAACCATGAAATGTTAGCAAAGAAACCATGAAATGTTAGCAAAGAAACCATGAAATGTGAGCAAAGAAGCCATGACATGTGAGCAAAGAAACCATGAAATGTGAGCAAAGAAGCCATGACATGTGAGCAAAGAAACCATGACATGTGAGCAAAGAAACCATGAAATGTGAGCAAAGAAACCATGAAATGTGAGCAAAGAAAGCAGTATGTTAACTACACAACCAGAATACGCACCCTCTGGGTATAAGTAATTAGGTTTTAATGTAATTATATATATTAAATTAGAAAGTCTAACAAAATTAAATAAGAACGCATATAAAAAGATTACATTCATTTTAATTATATTTTAATTCTAGCACATATATTATAGAAAGTGTTGGGGTTCGTCAAAAAACCCATAGGGTTGGGACAATCATATAGATGCTAGGGGTTTACATGACCAACCGATTGATCGGATGGGGTCTCTTCGACCGCCAGTCACGCCCAAGTCAGGGCAAAATGATGCGTTGCAACTCAGTGACTGCTCAGCCACAAGGTTCCTGTCCTTTAGCATCATGTGTCGCCATTCCTGGCCAACAGGGGACAACATTGCGGGGATTTAACTCCTCTCTAGAAGTGTAGTCGGTGTACTCTACTGCCCCGACCGACAGGGTGGAGAAACATCCGCTCTTCACTCTGTGGTCGCTGGTTCATTCTCTAGTGGCGGAGATTGTGGTATGCACTGCTGATGAGAGGAGGTCGAAATAGCTGTCCAGTACTCCTGATGTCGGTGTTTGCCGAGTGGGTTATGAATATTTCATTAATCATCAACTAATTTTTTCAAATTAGGTATGACTTCAATTAAGCTAATATTCTCCCAAAAATTGTCGGCTATCGCATATCAAACAAACTGTTTGCCTACTTTCATATATATATATAATTATATATACATATATACATATATATATATATATATACATATATATATATGTACTTATATATATATGTACATCATATATACATATTATATATATTATATATATATATGTACATATATACATATATATCATATATATATGTATACATATATACATATATACATATTTATATATTATATTATCATATATATACATATATATATATATAATATAGGTACATATATATATATAATATATACATATATACATATATATGTATACATATATATATGTAAACTATATACATATATCTATATTCATATATAAATGTACATTTATACATATATACATATATATATGTGTACATATATATATATATATATCACAGAAAATATATATCACAATTATATATATATACATTATATATATATATTCTCTTAAATATATGCACACACACTATATATATAATGTGTGAATTTATTTAAGAGCATATATATATATATATATATATATATATTATATATTTATATATATATATGTGTGTGTGTGTGTGTGTGTGTGTGTGTGTGTTACCCTGTAAAACGTTGTTTTGTATCTTTTCTTTTGTATCATGACATACAAATCTAAACACACTCATATATATATATATATTATAATATATATATATATATATATATATATATATATATATATATGCCCTGAAAAAAATGCTACGAACTCATCAGTATAGTATTTTACACAATGTTTCTATCAAGGAAACTAACAGTTTACAAAGTACTGTTTATTTTATTTTCAGGTGTGTTTTACCCTGCAACGCAGTCACCCTCACCTAGAACATACATTTAATGCCATCTTTCCCTTTGACATATCGTACTCAAATCTATATTGTTCTAAACAAACTTTACCGAATACAGCTTTTTTACATGTCAGTTACTACTGACCGATATACCAGAAGAAATTGGTGCTTTTACTGCCACGTTTGCATATCGGCTTTTTCGATAATCCTTTCCCCTTGGCAACAAATACATCAATTAACCGAGGGTTAAATACGCCCAACTCCAAGGTTTATAGATTTAACCTTTTACTGCGCATGGCCGTCATCATTTGTCTAATTAACGTGAGATTTGTTTGTCATCTTCTATAGAATTCAGATGTAAAATATGATTTTACTGACAGTTATCATAAAAAAACTTAATTCCAATTAAATTCTTTTTTTTTTTCATTTATGTTTTTATTCACAATATCTATTGTTGTTAGACTAATGTTACGCGTATTATTTGTGTCTTCCATTTGTTCACAAAAATTGTGAATAAATGGACGTCTTTTCAGAGTAATATATATATATATAATATTATATGTTGTGTGTGTGTTGTGTTGTGTGTGGTGTGTGTGTGTGTGTGTGTGTGTGTGTGTGTGTGTGTGGTGTTAAGTTTTTAAAATGCCATCCTTGGCCAATTGAAAAGGGCTTAAAGTAAGTAAGTCCTGAATTATGGAATTTTTTTGGTAAGCGAATAAGTCCTATCCAGCGTATTGTTAAAGGTTCAGTGATTTAATCCTATGTTCCGTCGTCTACGAATTTCGCAGTAGTTATGAGTAGTTATGGATAGTACTGACGGTATAAGTATTGTATCAGCAGCAGAGTACTGCCAGCGATTGGCCAAGAGTTTGATCACATAGTTCTCGCGAGTCTATAAATGGGAGTGGTATCTAGCACGCACCTTATATAAAATTCTCAAATATATATATATATATATATATATATATATATATATATATATGTTTGTGTGCGTGTGTATTTATATATGTGTCTGTATATATATATATGTGTGTGTGTGTGTGTGTGTGTGTGTGTGTGTGTCTGTGTGTATCATTTGGGTCCTCCATTTGTTCACACAAAATTGGAAAGGATTGACGTATTTTCTGAATAATATATATATATATATATATATATATATATATATATATATACGGTCTGGTCTGCCCTACTATTTACAGATAGCTGGAAGAAGAGTATAATTCATACCTTTCCCAAGGGTATTAGCGCTAAGTGAAATGCAATTGTCACGTCCAGGATTTGAACTCGTAAAGACGAGACCATTTCCCATGACTCTAACCATTACACCACGCGCTCCTACAGTTTAAGGTCATATAACTTAATATGATGGGAAAACCGTGCAAACAGATAACAATGACTGATTATTAACTCAATATATATATATATATATATATATATATATATATATATATATTGATTTTATATAGAGAGGAAATGACATAATTGATATTTGAAATTATATTACCATGACCAGACAACTTGGCAAACACCATTTTGCAACATCCGGAGCACTGGAAAGCTGTTTCGACCTCATTTGGTCTCATCAGCAGTGTACCACTCCACCATAGAGATTGAAGAGCGGAGACTCTACACCTGGGCCACAGCCCACGCCACATACGGAGAATGCCAAATCATCAAGTGAAGGTAATGGTATTCAAACGCAGCCACTTAACCTATATTTGTCGTGTATCCCATCGCAGGATTACAGAGGACAAGGTCACCTCCAGGACAAATATATGTATATATATATATATATATATATATATATATATATATATGTGTGTGTGTGTGTGTGTGTGTGTTCAACAGAATGTCTGAAAAAATTGAGGAAAAACGGATAAAGCATAAAGTACTACATTCAATTGAGATTTCGCCTCGGTATGTTCATAAAGTTTGTAAGAAGTTTTTATTTGAGACAATGAGTGGGGTGGGAAAAGAAGGTGAAGGGTGGGATGCGCCGAAAGGTGTGTTGAAAAAAATAAAAAGACTAGAGGGAGAAGTGTCAACAGAGATACGGTGGCTAGTGAGTTCAAAGTGGTTCGGTCAGGGTAATTGAAAATCAGGGGTGAAGGAAAACGGTGGATAGTAATTAGTGTTTGTTTTTTAAAATTATGATAGGGAATTGGAAGTTTTTGTTTTTTGTTTTCATGTGTTTCAAACCATCCCAGTAAGATGAAAAAGACATGCTTGACACTGCCGAAGACGAACTAATTAACGGCATTCTCCATTGGAAACATGCACCTGCCAGAGTGGCCTGTCCGGCAAAGACCTACATTGCTCAACACTGAGCCGATTCCGGATGCTACACAGAGGACTTCTAAAGGGTGGTGAACGATAGAGACGGCTGACAAGAGATTGTCATGGACATCCACGCAGCTAGCGTAACCTGATGATGATGATGAGGCGGATAAGGATGATGAAGCAATTTCCATCCGATCCAATTTCCAACTGAATAGCTATACGACTTCTGAACGGCTTTTTCAATTATCTAAATTTCGATAGATAACTATATATATATATATATATATATATATATATATCAACCTCCGCACGAGCAGGATGTGACACAAGGTCAATTTCTTAAGCGGAGTTCAACAGGTTTGAATTCAGAGTTTTCCTTCTCCTAGACTGGTTACCTAGTCATGGTTAAAACGTCCTGTGTGCCCTGCTATTTACCCATAGCTGGAGGGGGAATTGGATTCTTACCTTTCCCAAGGGTATTAGCGCCATGTGAAATTCCAAGAGCTTCGTCCAGGAATTGAACTCCGTTGACGAGTCCACTTCCTACAACTCTAACCATTAGACCACGCGCCTCCATATATATATATATATATATATATATATATATATATATATCATATATATATATATATGTGTGTGTGTGTGTGTGTGTGTGTGTGTTAATACGCTATTACCTATCTACGTATGTGCGCCCTGTCATCACCTCATAGAAATGATAAACCCATATCGTTGTAATTGTGAGGAAATATTAGGAAAATAACGTTTTACACGCCAGAGGCAAAAAGAAAGAAAAAAGAAATGCTAGAGATCGAAAGCGGTGACATATTGTCTGTTTCATAGAAATAGAAAGAAAGAAAAAAAGAAAAATAAGTGAGGAAAAAAGAGAAAAAGGCAGAAACACTGATTTGTGTTTTCAAATTTCAATCGTAAAAAAATATTTGAAAACACAAATCAGTGACACGATACCGGATATGAAATCTTTAATTTTTTAACAATCAGATTAGATGAGGCAAAAAATGCCGAAATAAATTGAAATATATATATGAAATAAGGTACTGATATATTCATTTATTTACAATACTACGTATATATAAAAATATATACGTAAATCTATATATGTACGTTTGAGTTCTCAACATTGATTAATTCCTTTCAAGGAAATATTTGATACCATCCACCTATGTATATATATATATATATATATATATATAGGGTCATCCACAGACCCGTGTTTCGACTTATCAAGTCTCTTCAGTGTGGCTAGACATTTTCTAAACTATCTACAGCCGGAATTGAACTCCGGTCGGTTGGGTGTCAGTCCGGCACCTTAACCATTAGGCTGCCTTCACTTACAAAATGGGAAAGGGGTTTTTAACTGTGTTATACACACATCGCTTTGTGTGTAAGCCGTCACAGAGTGCTCCATTCTTCATATAGAAGAGCGTTGCGTTTACGCTTGAGTTGGCGGCCGTCAGCGAGATCCCCCCCAGAGTGCTCAACCCTAGGGGATGGGGAGCATATATATATATATATATATATATATATTATATATATATATATATGTATGTATGTATGTATATGGGGCATATATATATATATATATATATATGTGTGTGTGTGTGTGTGTGTGTGTGTGAGTGTGTGTGGTGTGTGTGTGTGTGGATGACTTATATTATATATGCTCCGTAACCGGTAGAGCTCTTTAAGGAGCGACTTTAATAAACTTTCACTGCCAGCATAACGCAATGATCATCTGTTTAAGATTTGATCTCACCGGTGATCGTAAAGTATATACACAGATGTATGTATTTAAAATAGTTAAAACAGCGCTCCTTAATGGCAGCTGGCGATGGCCTAGAGGTCAACGGATCGGTCAGACGTAAAGTCAGTCGGGTTTTGCTTATGGTCGGAGTTAGTTGCTGTGTCTAGCTACACTGATGAGACGTGAAACGTCGAAACACGGTTTCTGTGGATAAATTATTATCTCTCTCTCTCTCTATATATATATATATATATATATATATATATATATGTGTGTGTGTGTGTGTGTGCGTGTGCGAGGGTATCTAGAAATCAAAGAAATATCTATTTATATTGCCAATAATGACATTAAAAATTTTGAACA
This sequence comes from Doryteuthis pealeii, assembly GCA_023376005.1. Taxonomy (NCBI): domain Eukaryota; kingdom Metazoa; phylum Mollusca; class Cephalopoda; order Myopsida; family Loliginidae; genus Doryteuthis; species Doryteuthis pealeii. The sequence continues at coordinate 27,052,525 of CM042158.1, read as the reverse complement.
TGTATCTATATTTTTATATATATATTTACCACCCACCGCACGGTAGGATGTGACACAAAGGTCAATTTTTAAGCGGAGGACAACATGCTTGAATTCAGAGTTTTCCTTCTCCTAGACCGGTTGCCTAACCAAGGTTATAGAGCCCAGCTCCTGTCCAACTATTTATCATAATTGGAGGAAGGAGTAGGATTCATACATTTCCAGGGTATTAGCGCTAAGTGAAATGCAATTACAATGGTCCAGGATTTGAAACTCGGGGCAACGAGTCCATTTCCCATGACTTCAACCATTACACCACGCTTTTATATAAGAGCATTTTTATTCGATGCATTTTTGTAGGCACTACCGCAATGTTATTGATATCTTAGAAACTGTCCATCACCCAACGCCGCTGAGAACGATGAGTCTATTCACAATTTAGTTGGGTGAAACTTAAGGAAATTAAGGTTAGTAAATCTTAATAATATAGATCCGGTGTCTGTTTGTCTGTAACGAAACTTATGTCACTGCTTACTTCACAATACCTAAAGTAATTGCATAATTTATCAATGAGTATTTCATTTATCTATAGTCAAAATCCTAAATACTATTATGATATCCATATAAATTATTAATAATAAGTCTATGAAATCTGGGTTAGATTTGCCTAAAAATATCATGTTATTTGTGCATTTAAAATCCTGCAATGTGCCTAGTTTATCACTAAGTTGTGGTATTTGCATACTGGCTTTAACAAAACGGCTTTAATAAATATTTACTTGGTGTTTTTGATCTCTAATATTATTGCTTTATTAAAATCTATCCTATGATTGAGTTTATCAAGAAACCAATTATAATATAACTAAATTGTGTATCTTTTATATGCGTTCTTATTTAATTTTGTTACTCTTTCTAATTTGATTTTATTTAATTAACGTTAAAACTTAAATACTTCCGGCGGGGAGCACATATTTTTCTTAGAAAGAAGAAAGGATGAGGTGAAACAAAGACGATCTTGTTCAATAATTAGTTGAGTGATTACTTAAGTAGCATCATGTACAGTAAGCAACTCGAGGCCAGTTTGGCATAACCAAAGAAAGCTTAGTAAATAACATGGCTGCTGACTCGACAATTCAACCAGGTTGATGTTAAAAACTGGCACTGAGAATTTAATATCATGCCCTATTGGTATTCGTTAAAACATTTATAGGTAATATAAACAGATGTAGCAAGTTTTAAGTGGATTTTTGATAAACGTTCATCATGAATTGCTTCACCACAACAAACACACACACACACCACACATATATTATTATATAATATATATATATATATATATTATATATACAATTAGCAATATACATGCCATATATGCCATATATATGCACATTTTACGTGAAGCATACATCATATACTTATTATTATATAAAAGAGTCCTGTCGTGTCGATCTAAAACTCCGATGATATAAATGACTCCGATTTGAAATGTTGCATTACTTTATATCTTATTATAATGGAGATTGTGAGTTTTCCATCTGTAACCGAAACTAAATCATGCTCAAGTACAATTCCTTTGTTTTGAGGTCACATTGACCATGAATTTTATTTTTATTTAAACTCAATTATTAATTAAAATTGTTTTACATTATTATACTGTTAGACCATTTATTAATATTAACAACATGCAATTACATTTAATATCACAAAATAGCGGTTTAAGCAGTGTGAAGGAAAGCTAATTTGCATATTGATATTAAAAATGTGATTTTAATAAACATATGCTTTAGTATTATTGATTGCTAAACTGTTTGGTTTTATTTTAATGAATATAGGGCAAAACTCGTGCAATGATCTTAAATGAAATCATTAACAAGAAAGGATAAGTGTCATTTTATTCTTTACTATCTTTTTAACTAAATACTTAAATTAGAAAAAATAAAAAAAATGAAAGACGAGAGTGATGGAAGAGTAAATTTCAATTTTTTCGATTATCCTCCTCTGTTTCAAATTTTTTTATCTGCATTCTTATTTAGTTTCATTGACTTTCTAATTTAATACGATATTTTATTACACTAAACTTAAATACTTGGCCGCCGGAGGGTGCATATATTGCTAGTGCTTATAACAAGAAACACACAACATTTAATTATTGATTTTGCTGATTAAGTGAGATAATAATTAATTAAACGAATATCAAAAGATTCGTGGAAATCTTCATGAGTAGTACAGAAACATCACTGAGGTTTAACAACCACTTATAAATGGAAACCTGTCAGGTGCAATAGAATTTCGCCGTAGCTCCCACTTCAGTTTCGCTATTTATGGGTAAATAACTAGTTTGGGTAAATATAAATATACTTCAGTAGCCGTAAGCCAGTTTTAGCATGTACAATTTCATTATACCCGCTATGTTTTAAATAAAACATTTTATTTTTTTGCTATTAGTATAGTATTTTTCGTTTTAAATTCTATTGTTATTTAATCGCAAAACTCAATGTCATTTTACGATCAAAGAAATACAATAATTAATAAATGTCCCTTTTTTGAAAGTTAATATTTAATATAAATTATAAAGCTTGATCTTCTCTTTTGTAAAACCTGGTTGATAGTAATAGAACATATTATTAGTTTTTTTAATCTAACAGGATATGAATTAACACTTTTAAAGGTTAGTTTTAGTGAATAGTAAAAAGAAGATTTCAACAATTAACTGGAAAGAAAAAAAGAAAGAAAAAAAAAAACTTGTTAATTTTTCCCCCCTTTATGACGTTTTAAGTTTTAAACAAAAAAATAATTGGGTTGCCTAAAAAAACGGAAAAAAGAACCAAAAATTAAATTGGGATCAAGTTTTTTTTATGAAATATGTAAAAAAAAAAAAAAACTCTAAAATAAAAAATTAAAAAAATTAAAAAGTTATGAGTATTTTAGATATATTCTTTTTCGAATATTTCCTGTTTTGTAAAGTAGTACTATTGTAAAAAAAATTCTTGTGTTTTTTTAAAGAATAGAAATATCAAAGAAGTAAGGATTCTATTTCTTAGAATAAAATTATATTGATTTTTTAACATTAGGTTGGACGCCATTTTCTATCAAGATCCGAATGTGAATTTTGCGGAGCTATTCAATTGCTAGAGAAAACCGATCTATGCGAAAGCTCTGGGGAGACTTTGCATGACAGTAAAAACTATGCCGTTCGAAATCGTATTAATATGCAAGCTAACAACATTTTTTTTGAGGGGTTGTCTCCCATAAACTAGAATAATGATAGTATTGGGAGCAGCTTTTATATATGTGGATAATATAACTATTAAAAGGCATCGTCTTGCTCTACTCGTTTTTCTCAAACACTGAGAACACGACATAGATAGTAGGTATGATAGAAGATAGATATGACAGTGCAGTAAAACAGACCAGTTACTATACATATTATATATATATTAATATATATATATTTATATATTATATATATATCGATAAATGATAGATAGTTTTTGAACAGAACGAAAGAACAGAAAGATAGATAGACTAGATATGAAAAGAACAGGAAAGGATAGATAAAGATAGAATCGAATGTCTTTCTAATGATTGGATTATAACGAGATAATGATAGTTATATAGACAAGGAACGAATGACATGTTAACTATTATATATATATATTATATAATATTATATTATAATATATATTATATTTATATATATATAGATGAATAGAGAATATGAGAAAAGTAATTGATACAAAAGGTGCTCAATGTTAATAAACAGTGCAGATTTACAATCAATAATAATGATATTAATCATACTATAAGTTTATGGTTACAGCAATGTCAGAATGAGTCAAATGGTCGAGCTTTTTAAAAACCAGTTGTTTTTAGCGTTTTTTATAACGTGAAGCTGTCAAGGATGGATGTTAATAAGGCAGAGAGAGAGAGAGAGAGAGAGAGAGAGAAGGAGAGAGGAGAGAGAGAGAGAGAGAGGAGATGAATAGCAGAGCAGAACAAAGTAGGATACGGATATATAGATGATAGATTGAATATATATATATTGATATATAGACGACTTGCCTAAAAGCAAATTAAACCCGTGTTTCATTTATTTCTTCTGGTTCTTTGCTTCCTGTTAATTGTATTTTTAGATTTGTTGAAAGACTTGTGTCTTAGGCAGAAATGTATGCATTGGTTAGTCAGGAGGCTGCATATAAAATAGTTTAAGAATAGTGATAATCCGTAAAAAAGGCGTTTGCCTATGGGGTCACAACTATAGAGGGTTATCGAACTAGGATAATATTAAGCTTCTTGTTTAGGGTTTCCTAGAAAAGCTTGCTATTTGCAGTACAAGACAATATGGTGTCATGT
>CM042158.1:27045237-27048093 GCA_023376005.1 Doryteuthis pealeii | reverse complement strand
CGATGCAATCGAGATAGGCGTTTTACATTGTTCAAACGAGATAGTCGTTTTTGCATAATACATCAATAAAGAGAAGATATCGTTGTCAAGTGTAAGCTGTGCCAAAACTTTACAAAATACTCATATATGAAAAGTTGTATTTAAAAATAGCGGGGAGGCAGGACAGGAAAATTATTGTATGCATTGCGCACGGGCGGGGGGCGCGTACACACACACATATATATCTATATATATTATATTGTGTGTGTGTGGTTGTGTGTGTGTGTGTGTGTGTGTTGTGCGAATTACATAAGTGTAGGTGTGAGTACTATTTTTTCTATATGATGGAATAGATATTTAATCCTTTCACCTTATAATAAAATAGTTAGGCAGATCAAAGTTGTCTTTCTATCTGTCATCCATCTATCTATCTCTCTCTCTCTCTCATCTATCTATATATATATATATATATTATGTATATGGAAGTAAGATGAGGAAATATTCTATATATATACTATATATATATATATATATATAATATATATATTGCCAAAGTTGACGTCAAATCCGTATTTGCAAAAATAAATTCATCCCCACCCGCCACCCGATAAAGAGATATAAAAAATCAGGGGAATTATATGATTTTAATGAAATTTCTCAGTGTGATTTATCAAATGAATGAATTTTCTAATGCATAATTATATTTTATTTCACAAACTTGATTTTTTCAAGTCACTTAATTTTGATCCCTCCCCTATTTTTGGTGCGCCAAATATCGGTGGTATTAAATAAAGGGGAAACTAATTACAGTATAAATAAAAGACAAAAGATTGACGGTGTGAAAGAAGAAAACAAATTTTTTTTAGATGGTCTTATTTTTCTGCGTGTTAAGACAAAAAAGACAAAGACATTTCATTTAAAAGTTATTAATTCTTCTGTAATGAGTGTATTATTATTTTTGTTATTTGATTTCTAAGAAGAAATTTTATAAGCTTTAAAATCCCAAATAATGTTTTTTATTCCCCGTAAATACATAAAAGGCGGGCAGGTTGCAATATATTTGCGCAGAATTGACAAAAATCATAGTATATAACAGACAATGCCCAATTGTTCACTCATTTTTTATACTGAAAACGAATTAACATTAATTAAATCGATTATTTAAGATCAAGTTTTTGTCCAAGTCGCAAAGTAGTAACATAATGAACATCAGTAAACAAAAAATAATATTACACATGTAATTTATCTTTAATACATTTTAAACTATTATTTTTGATCAGTTGTGCTCAAATACATCTAGTATAAAATTTATCAAAATTAATTTTGTGTAATATTATTTTGCTTTTTTTTATACTCATCCTCATAATATAATGTTACTACTTTCTCTAAACGTAAATGCGATATGAAAGCGGTATGTTAAACCTCAACCAACCAAGTTTCTTCAACTAGAAAATGGAAATATGTTGCCCTCCCCACTCTTTAGATAATTTTTTAGCGGTTTGAATGCGTTTTGATCGACAATAACTTGTAGTGGTTTTACGGGGCGTTAAAAGTAAGCCACCCACAGATTTTTTTTTTATCGACAAGTAAATGCAAATATTTTACCCACTCGCTTTAGAATATCTTCTTTTTTTTTTTGTATTTTTGTCTTGATTCAAAACAACTGTCAAAAAATGTTCAAATAAATACAACCGATTTCGAAAATAAAAAAACAATAAATATATTATTAAACAAAAACAATAGAAATATTTATATTTATTTGTCGAGAAAGATTGGTGTGGATAAATATCGTTTTCATATCACATTAACAAATCGGGACAAACGCCTTCAAACAACTAGGGAATTCATAAGTAGCACGGGTCGAATTTTTAGCTGGTACCTCATAGCGTTTTTTAGGGCAGTAGCCCAGGACGCATTTATGTGATATGAACCGACAAAAAGTCGACCTTAAATAATCCGATTTAATTAATTTTAATTTGTTTTAAATTGAAAATGAGCCAACACATTTTGCAGTCCCGGGGATTAGGGAAAAAGAGAGTTTGCAAAATGAATTAAATTAAAAAGTAGATAAGTAAGTAAAGTCGTCGGGGAGGCCTAGAGTTGGTATCAGCCATACAGCGAGGGAGTCTATCCCATTTTCACTTGCGCTATACCAAGAAGATTGTTTTTAGCGTCTGAGGTGGTACGCCACACCTACCTTCATGTTGGGTATTTTACGTTTCGTTTTATTCATTCTTAATGGGGCACTCAAATTTTAAAACCTAATTCTTTTAAAACATATTTTTGAAACACATTTTTTCTTATTCAACCCATAAACCGACCCTAAACAGGTACTACCAGTCGAGGTAAGAGTATACCAGGAGTAATGGAGATGTAGGGACTCCACATTCCCCCAGAGCTCCAGAATTGAAACTTCACAATCAGACCTTAACGTAAATACTCAGGACATTAAGACTCTCAGCTACCACCTTTTTTCCATATGATAAAAATAGATGTGAATAGGCTACAACTGATTCAAATAATGGAAATTCATTCTGTTTCTCAATGATATATATATATATATATATATATATATATATATATATATATAGAAGATAGATAGATAGATAAGAATAGATATACACTATATACTGATAAGTAAACATTGGTCAATATCATGACTTGGTCTGCAGATCGCTTAGGATATAAAACTGTCAGTAAACAGGTACCGGTGACTCCATGTACACGCCACCGTATCTTTATATATATATATATAATATATATATATATATATATATATATATATATATGTTGTATTATTTATTATGTATAAATTACACACACACATATACATATATTATATATGTATAATTACACACACACACACAAACACATATA
>CM042158.1:27027737-27032737 GCA_023376005.1 Doryteuthis pealeii | reverse complement strand
TGTCTGGCACAATAACAACATATAAGAAAGCCCAGTTTGCAAGAAACACATAACATTAGCGAATTCATCTTAGCGAGGAGATTGCTAATTGTCGTGGGAGCCAGTCGATCTTAATAGTGAAGCCATTAGTAAGGATCTAATTTAATTAGCTCAAGTGAGACTAGCTGGTTTAACATGGCAGGCGCGATGCTTAAATTTGATTTACAGTAAAATAAGGATTCCTTTTCTGTAGAATACAATAAACTGACCACAGCGATCATATAGCTGCAAAGAGCTAAAAGTGTTTAGATCGAATCTGAAGTAAGTTAAACACCTGTTTCCTTTCATTTGGTTAGGTATGGTACCTGATTGATAGGTAAATCAAGTTATTCATTATATCAAGAAGCTAGGTGAACGGTTCAAACCTGCTTTCAAATTCAGTAACTAACCTAAATCCTGATTTAGTATATCGGTAACACAGTGAGCACATGTTCTTTTGGTAGAGCATCCGCTGAGGACACCATAATTTTCCAGGTTCGATACCGGTCAACGCCAATAGTCCAAGTGGTGCAGTCAATTAGTAGAACTAACACGGCTACATCATAAGTATCACACATATCCAAGCTATGCTACTCATGTGTTGAGTATCATAGCTTGGATATGTACTTACTTATGATGTAGCCGTGTTAGTGCTACTATATCACTGCACCACTTGGGCTATAACGAAACGCTTAGAGATAAAGCTAGATGGGAATTACATAACGATGATGCGTGCAATCTAACAAATCTTGGAAGCAGCACCCTCCACCCCCCCAAAAAAAAACAGCGGTTCAGCCGCTTACCACCGATCACACAAACCATTCAAGTAAGATGTACAAGCCAACATGGACACATAAGTGACGTTCGCTTGTGGGGAAAAAACAGTAAAAATCTACATCAATCAGGGCTGTGCGCATTCTAGATGGCATGCCGATGACTTTGAGAGACTATGATTAATACGGACGGATGATAAGAGAGATTCAATTGAATCCGTACTGTCAGTGCGACCTGAAGATGATTATGACTAAAATCTCATATATGTGTATTTGAATTATATTGACTAGCAAAAAAAAAAAAAAAAAAAAACGCACTCCAGGTTGTGTATAAATTAATTTTTGAAAATGATTCGCCTAAGAAGGTGAGAGTTTAAAAATTCAATGTCAGAAAGTTTGTATTCTAAGAAAGTAAAGTCATCAAATTTATTAAGTAGTAAATAAATAAATCATTTTGAAATGGGAACTTAGTTCTGTCTCCCTCAAATAAAGTGTTACGTGCATCTATTAATTATTAATTAAGTGATTATTTTGAATATGTTACGCATAAACTTCGACAAAAAGTCGTAGGTATTTCGTTATTTGTATGTAACCATTTTAATTAACTACTTGTTACTGAAAAAAGGGAGAGTTAAAATAATTAAAAATAAAAAAATATATAACACCTGACAAGACGTCTGTCTTGTCCGGTATTATATATATTTTTATTTTTAATTATAGGCATGCACGACACTGCTGGAGAAGCAAGGATGAACTAATAAGCGACGTTCTCCTGTGGAAGCCAACACATGGACAAGTTTGGGCCGCCCAGATAGGACCTACATTGACCAGCTATGCGAAGATTCTGGTTGCTCCGCAGAGGACCTCCCATGTGCAATGAATGATAGGGAAGGTTGGCGAGAGATTGTCATGGATACCCGTGTTGCATGCGCGACATGATGATGATGATTTATTAAAACTTATTTTAAAAAACAATGCGGACTGTGTAATGTTTATAAATCAAATTCTATGTTTAAGGATTTTGAATATAAATTAAATACTCATTGATAAATTTACACCATTCCAAAGGATTTTTTACGTAAGCAGTGACGTAGACAGAGAGACAACGAATGTACATTATTAATACGTTGTGCTTTATTCTATGTATTGACGATTTTGAGTAATGTGACGTAAGCAGTGTAGACAAATGGAAACCGAATCAAAATTATTAATAGATATAAGGTGGCTGATATCTTCAAGATAGAAGAACAACAACATTTCTCTTCTTTTTTGTGGGGAGATTATTTTAGGTCTGGCGCTCTTTTCTGGCGTTAGTGGAAAGGGAATAGAGTTCCTCACTGGCTAGATGATACCGACAATAGCTTGCTCACCATTAAACCACAATAAGACACATCCTTTCACCACGCGTAGTTTTGTGACTCAAAGACACACGTATGGTGCTAATCCAGCGAGGATCGAACATGCTATCAGTTGTAATGGGATCTTCGGATGAGTTTGGCAATCTTTTTTGACACCACAATGGAATGCCTTCCAGAGAATAGCTGGCTAACCATAATACATCACAACACAGGACACCTCTTCTATATATCCAAACCCTTTGGCCACGCGTAGGATCTGACTCAAGGAAGCACGTATGACGTGTCCCAGCGAAGACTGAACACGCTATTTAGTAGTAATGGATCTGCGAAATAAGCTTGCTGATTATTACAGCACATGGGATGCTCCCCATTTACCGAACCCTTTCGCCACGCTTAGGATTTGAGACAAGGACGCAAGTATGGTGTATCCAGCGAAGATCGAACTAGCTATTCATTAGTAATGGATACGTGTGATTAACTTGCTGAAAATTACATGACCAATGGAGGCCCTTCATACGAAACATACTTAAATAAGGATAATAAAACAAAATTGACATTGTGTTATTTATCAGAAGACGAACTTTACCGCGTAATTCTAAAGATTGTTGTACAGTGTGTCTTTCCCGGTTATTGTATGAATATCAGCCATTTTACTTGTCCAACAAATTTTGAACATATGTGTAGCGTTCTAAAGGGTGAGGGAAGGTAGTTATATGTATTTCATGCATTTAAATCTTTTTTTTGTTTTCTTTATTTGGTGATAGTTTTAAGGTGCCACCTTTTTTCAATTTCTATTTCCAAGTCTTTGTATTTAGTTATTTTATTATGCTTCTTGATTGATATATTATTATCAATTGTGTTTTTATATATTATTATGCTTCTTGATTGACATATTATTATCAGTTATGTTATTATATTATCATTATGCTTCTTGATTGATATATTATTATCAATTATATTATTATATCATTATTATGCTTCTTGTTTAATATATTATTATCAATTGTATTATTATATATTATTATGCTTCTGATTGATATATTATTATGCTTCTTGATTGATATATTATTATCAATTATGTTATTATATATTATTATTATTCTTTATTGATACATTATTATCAGTTATGTTATTGTATATTATTATTCTTCTTGATTGATATATTATTATCAGTAATGTTATTGTATATTATTATGCTTCTTGATTGATATATTATTATCCATTTTCTTATTATATATTATTATGCTTCTTTATTGATATATTATTATCAATTATAATATCATATATTATTATGATTCTTGATTGATATATTATTATCAATTATATTATTATATATTATTATGCTTCTTGATTAATATATCATATATGCTTCTTGATTGATATTATTATTATTTATATATATTGATTATCTGAATATATTTATCAATTATATTTATTATATATTTATTATGCTTCTTGTTTGATATATATTATCAATTTATATATTATATATTATATGCTTCTTGTTTGATATATTGTTATCAAATTATATTATTATATATTATTATGCTTCTTGTTTGATATATTGTTATCAATTTATATTATTATATATTATTATGCTTCTTTGTTTGATATATTGTTATCAATTATATTATTATATATTATTATGCTTCTTGTTTGATATATTGTTATCAATTATATTATTATATATTATTATGCTTCTTGTTTGATATATTGTTATCAATTATATTATTTTATATATTATTATGCTTCTTGTTTGATATATTGTTATCAATTATATTATTATATATTATTATGCTTCTTGTTTGAATATATTGTTATCATTATATTATTATATATTATTATTCTTCTTGTTTGATATATTGTTATCAATTATATTATTATATATTATTATGCTTCTTGTTTGATATATTGTTATCAATTATATTATTATATATTATTATGCTTCTTGTTTGATATATTGTTATCAATTATATTATTTATATTATTATATATGCTTCCTGTTATATATTTGTTATCAATTATATTATTATATTATTATATGATTGATATATTTATCATTATATTATTATATATTATTATGCTTCTTGTTTGATATATTATTATCAATTATATTATTATATTATTATGATTCTTGATTGATATATTATTATCAATTATATTATATATATTATATTGCTTCTTGATTGATATATTATTATTAATTATGTTATTATATATATTATTCTTCTTGATTGATATATTATTATCACTAATGTTATTGTATATTATTATGCTTCTTGATTGATATATATTATCCATTTTGTTATTATATATTTATTATGCTTCTTTATTGATACATTATTATCAATTATATTATTATATATTATTATGCTTCTTGTTTGATATATTGTTATCAATTATATTATTATATATTATTATGCTTCTTGTTTGATATATTGTTATCAATTATATTATTATATATTATTATGCTTCTTGACTGATATATTATTATCAATTATATTATTATATATTATTATGATTCTTGATTGATATATTATTATCAATTATATTATTATATATTATTATGATTCTTGATTGATATATTATTATCAATTATATTATTATATATTATTATGATTCTTGATTGATATATTATTATCAATTAAATTATATATTATTATGATTCTTGATTGATATATTATTATCAATTATATTATTATATATTATTATGCTTCTTGATTGATATATTATTATCAATTATGTTATTATATATTATTATTCTTCTTGATTGATATATCATTATCCATTTTGTTATTATATATTATTATGCTTCTTGATTGATATATTATCATCAATTATATTATTATAT
>CM042158.1:26990237-27022737 GCA_023376005.1 Doryteuthis pealeii | reverse complement strand
CGCTTCGTTAGGGTCCAAGTGGTGCAGCCATAGGTGTACCCAATGTTTTCACAACTCATTTTTAAACACATTTTTCAACTCATTATGTTTATAAAGGACCGGTTTAGCTCAGCCCGTAGAGCGATCGACTAGGAACCACAAGGTTCCGGGTTCGATACCCGTCCTCGCCAACTCAGCGTATGAGTAGCACAGGGATCTGTGCGGTAAAGTAAGGAGCTGATGGTAGGTGTGACGCTCCACCTAAGACGCTAAAATAATCTCCTTGGTCTAGCGCTATTAAAAATGGGATAGACTCCCTCGCTGTCTGGGTGATACCGACTTTAGGCTACCCCGACGACTGTACTGTGTATGTATATATTATTTTTGTCGTGTCAGTACTGCTGTATGGCTGCACAACCTGGACCCTAACTAAGCGACTAGAGAATAAACTAGACGGGAGCTGCACAAGAATACTACGGGTGATCCTGAACAAGACGTGGAAACAGCACCCTGAGAGAACAGCTGTACGGCCACCTGCCACATATCACCCAAACCATCCAAGTAAGACGGACAAGACACGCGGGACAGTGCTGGAGAAGCGAGGACGAACTCATAAGCGACGTCCTCCTGTGGAAGCCAACACATGGACACGCCAGTGGAGCCGACCAGCAAAGACGTACATTGATCAGCTCTGTGCAGATACAGGATGCTGCATAGAGGACCTCCCGAGAATGATGAGCGATAGGGACGGATGGAGAGAGATTGTCATGGATATCCGTGCAGACAGCATCACATGATGATGAATGAGGAGCTGATGGTAGGTGTGGCGCTCCACCTAAGATGCTAAAATAATCTCCTTGGTCTAGCGCTATTGAAAATGGGATAGACTCCCTCGCTGTCTGGGTGATACCGACTTTAGGCCACCCTGTACTTTGTATGTGTATATCATTTGCCTTTCCTAATGAGGAATATTGAAGTTGATATTAGCCAAACACAGATTAAATTAGCAGACATAAATACAATACGAGGCATTTTTTCGGTTTTAATTACCATTTGGCAATCAATGATATTGGACAGAAATATCTGAAATGATCTTTATTTTTTTATTTTGATTCTTTATTATCTCATAAAGAATTAAAAAAAGATTAGATCGATTATAGTGAAAGGAAGAAATAATATTGTGATTTATTTTTTGAACACACGCATGTCTATATATATATATATATATATATATATATATATATAGTTGTCCACAGACACGTGTTTCGAGGGTTACAAGTCTCCAGTGTTGGCTAACTTTAACAGCTACCTCTGGCCGATTTTGAGAGACCTGAATGAATTTTCGTCAGCCAAGAGGTAAACTGTTAAAGTGTAGCCACACTGATAAGAGGTGAAACCTTAAAAACGTCTCTGTGGATAACTTATATATATATATATATATATATATATATATATATATATATAACGCGTGCGTATGTTGAAAATATATATATATATATATATATATATATATATATACCCAGTCCACTACAAGTACACCGAACAGGCACGACCAAAATAAACAAACTTTAAAAAATACTACGAACCACCTGGCGCCATGTACACCCACACATGAGGAATAAAAACATCGCTATCTCTATCAGCAGCCACCCCACCCCCCACACCACAATCCCAATATAAGTACAAGCCAGAACACAACGGCCAATTTCTTTCCGCGTCTGAAGAAGGGAGTTTATAAAAATCCCGAAAAATTACTAAATAGAGACGAAATTCTACTCCAAAAACCATTTCTGATATTTATTGCTTTAATGCCTCATACTAATGTCCAACCTGATATATGTATCTCCCACAAACGGATACATATACCTAAATAAGCGCACACACACACACACACACACACACACACACATATATATATATATATTATATATATATATATATATTATAATAAAGATAAAGAAAAACTCCAAATACTAGAAGCTCTATACATAGAACAATACAAACCATCCTTAAACGAAATTAATTTCCAATGCAATACACACATTTTAAAGTGCCTATAAAACCTTTCTCATCAATTCATCTCCTTCCAGCCTCCACATTAATACAATTTTTTAAAAACTGGAACACTTCGAAGTGCCGAAAGTACTCGGGACCTGAACTTTGGTGGACTTATCCACGAATTCCACCCAAATATTAAAAAGTTGGCCAGAAAACTCGAAAAGATTAAAAATAAAATTGTTAAACAGGAGATGTGTCTTTTGTTTAATTCTACATGTATAAATGAAAGAATGCTGCCCAAATACACACATATATATATTTCATCATAAAACGTGTAGTAGATACCAGTGTGATCCCCTGCCCTCATCAGCCGCTAACTAGGTGTGATAACACAGTTTCGTCGGGTAAAAGCGGGACTGCAAAGCCTAGCGCCATCGAGCAGCCTTTTGGTCACCTGACAGAGTATTAAACAATACAAAATAAGATAAATAGATGAATACGTAAATAACGTCCGTTCATCTTAGCAGGTTCAAGTTGAATGTATGTTGTGATTTTCTTATCAACGCGTTTACTTTCGCCCATTGATGACATTAGGCGCTTGTATTAACCGTTATTAGACTGGATACCAGATTTAAGAAAGTCTTGATAGGAACAAGTCATTGTGTCCCGATTACGCATTGGTCACACAAGACTAACACACTCGTATATCCTCAAACAAGAAAAAACCCCACAGTGTGAAATATGTCAAATACCCTTGACTGTTAAACACTTATTCATGGAATGAAGGTTTCTTGCTCACATCAGAAACCGTTATTTTAAAGCAAACAATATGAAAGATCTATTTGAAAATGTCAACATAGAGGATATTCTGTCCTTTTTAATAGAAATAAAATTATACCATAGAATATAGACATGAACTTAATGAATACAATACAACATGATCCTCAATAGTGCTAACACATTGTTAAAACCAATTACTAAAAAAGAATAAATATAAATACACAGCATATATTACTTCCTAACCGTTAGGTATGACATAACCCCATAACGGGTTGATATGTCGTTAAAATCATCAAACCAACCAACCAAATCATGTGATTGCGGAACATTAAGCACGAATTCGCATTTATCTCTCTGATCTCCCATCTCTATCGGGTATCAGTCTTGACAGGTCTTTCTCACAGCATCCAGAATCCACCCAGAGATTAATGTAGGTATTGGTTGATTAGCATACACATACAGGGGTATTTATGTTAGGGTCCCCTTAGAAGAATGTCACTTATGAGTTCGTCATTGATTCTCCAGCTGTGTCCGGCATGTCTTATTTGGATGCCGCTTAAAGGATCTATTAAGAGCCATGCTCAATTGGGACGGATGACGAAAGAGTCCAGGGAGTCCGTGCTTTTGAGGCACATTGATGATGAGGTTGATGATGATGATGTTGATGGTGATTTTATAAAAAAATATATACATAATATTATACATGATCTCCTAAGAAACAATTGAAAACTCTCTTTGGTGCTTTATACTATCGTCTTATCAATGAATCAATCACCATTACAAACGTCCTCATAATCATGAAAGTTCTATTAGGCTAATACAGAAACTATCCCATCGTGGTGTAATGGTGAGCAAACTAGTCTCGCATATCTATTACTACTAAATAGCGAGTTCGATCCTCGTTGGATGCCTGCTGCTTGCGACCTCATGTCCCATCCTCCTCATTGCGAAAGGGTTGAGTAAAATGAGAGCATCTCATTCTGATGCAATGGCTAGGGAACTAGTCTCACATAACCATTAATACTGAAGAGCAAGATGGGTCCTAGCAGGATGCCTGCATACTTGTCACCTTGAGTCCCAACCTGCTCGTGGCGAAAGTGTTGG
Organism: Doryteuthis pealeii; assembly: GCA_023376005.1. Taxonomy (NCBI): domain Eukaryota; kingdom Metazoa; phylum Mollusca; class Cephalopoda; order Myopsida; family Loliginidae; genus Doryteuthis; species Doryteuthis pealeii. The sequence goes on along the minus strand of CM042158.1, from coordinate 27,018,876 downwards.
GTAAAAAGGGCGCGCCATTCTTATGTAACGGTGAGCAATTTAATCTTGTAGATATATTACTAGTGAACAGCGAGTTCGATCCTCAGTGAATGGCCCGTACTTGTAACCTTGCATGACATCCTGCATGACGGGTAAATACCTACCTCTTGAAGCATTGTTAAGTATACTAGCAACAGAAAACACGTCGTAAAAATTAATTTTTGAAAGACATTGCCTGAGAGGGTGGGAGTTAAAAATTAAATGTCGGAGGGTTTGTATCATAAGTAAGCAAAATCCTCATATTTATTAAAGGAGTAAAAAAAAAAAAGAACATTTTTAAATGAAAAGACCCGTCCCTCTCAAATAAAATGTTGCGTGCATGTAATAATCAAACAATTATTCTGAATATTTTCCACATCAGTTTTCCACAACAATCGTAGGTATTTATTTATTTGAAAACTTTTTAGTTAACTTCTTGTTACTGTAAAAAAAAAGGACGAGAGTAAAAAACAATTTTTAAAATTGCTTACTCAAATTTTGGGTGTATATAGCATAAGAATATTGTGACGTAAGCTGAGACAGAGCTGTGACGTAGTTTTTGTTACAGACAGAAATACAGACAATCTCCTTTATTAATCGATTATTGATTTATGTTAAGAAAGCAATTACAATGCGTATAAAAATAAAATAATGTTCAGTCTTATCGATTTAAAAAAAAACTTCATCATCAGAGACTTTTTCTGAAATGGACGTGGTCTTGTGTGGTTTTTGTTTTGGACGTTATAAACACACGTCTCGTGTTTTTTTTTATAACGCACGCGGAAGGGTTGTGATAGCCGTTGTTCAATCAATTTCATTTCATTCTTTTTATTTATTTATTTATTCTTATTTATTTGTTTATGTATATATATATATATATATATATATATATATATATATATATATAATGTGTGTGTGTGTATGTATGGAATGCTGTCTTTTTATCAAATTAATTTAATAAGTTTGGTAAAGAAAAAAACTTGTCTAGCATTGGGTTAGAGATTACTATTTACAACTCGCAGACATTTTTATTACTTTATTCAATAGCATACAATCTTTCTTGAGTTATTTAATTCCAAATCCATCCTTCTAAAAGAACTGTAATGGTGCTATTTATCCTATAACCGAAAGTGAACGACTGGTTGGCTGGTTAGATTTTACGGCATGTGAACACTTGTTGGGGTATCTTATGCCGAAGATATTTTGTTATATTTATTCTTGATGGGTATTCAAATTTTGTATACTCATTTAATTTTTTTTTTTCAAATTCATTTTTTCTATTTAATTCATAACTTGGATCCTAACTCTGTGTCAAAATGGACCTGGGATTAAAGGCGATGAAGCGGTACTTCACACACCCCAGAGCTTCAAAATTGGAACTTCACCTTTAGATGCAGTTAAACCAGGACACCAAGACTCTCAACTACCACCTACTCGTAAATATATGATAAAAATGGTTTGGGGTTTTGCCACAAGGGCAATAGGGTTGGGACAATCGTATAGGTACTAGGGCTTGGCGCGACTAGCCAATTGATGAAAGGAATCTCTTCAACCTCCCGTCTAGACGGGGACAAAGTATAGTGTTACATGTGATGGACTGCTAGTGATTCTGTCCTTAAGCATCACGAGTAGCTACTGACGACGAACATATTGTAGGGGATTATCTTCCCTTTGTCTGGAAGAGTTATCTTCCCGCTGTGTTGCCGTTTGTGGCCACCAGGGGACCTCTGGTATATAAGCGGCTGATTCAAATGCTTCTCTCTCTCCCTTTCCTTACTGCCTCTGAACGAGCACATGGGTTAGACTTATGTCTACCCCCTTCTCAGTGGGGCTTTGGCCCCCTTACATTACTGTACGTCTTTTATACAGCATGGACTATCCTTTAGTTCCAGGTCTGTAACATTTATATCTTCTGTACATTTGGGTATCTCGTTTATACCTAAATATTGTATCTTGTATTTACCATTCATGAATGTGTCCTTTTATCTCTACTCTTATATCTTATTTGTATCTTATGTATCTATGTACTTTATGTATCTTATCGTTACCATGTGCTGTACACCTATTAAATGTCTTGTCTCTCAACGTGTCTGAGCTGTTGTTCAAATATTAACTTTGATTCTTACAATATAATCCCATTGGAGAGGCATCACCCATCTGCTGAGGTGTAATCGGCGTATTCTACAGCTCCAGCTGACAGACCGGTGATTTCGCACACACTGTGATGTCGCAGCCCAGCTCGTTAACCATTACGTCACGGGTTCTCTCACCTCACAGATCGTTAATAAAGGGTTTGGAGTTTTGCCACAAGGGGAATAGGGTTGGGACAATCGTATAGGTACTAGGGCTTGGCGTGACTAGCCAACTGATGAAAGGAGTCTCTACGACCGCCCGTCTAGACGAGGACAATGTAAAGAGTTACATGTCATGGACTGCTAGTGATTCCGTCCTTAAGCATCACGAGTTGCTACCGACGACGAACAGATAATCCCATTGGAGAGGCATCACCCATCTACTGAGGTGTAATCGGCGTATTCTACAGCTCCAGCCGACAGACCGGTGATTTCGCACTCACTATGATGTCGCAGCCCAGCTCGTTTACCATTACGCCACGGGTTCTCTCACCTCACAGATCGTTAATACCAATCTGATTTCGTTACACATAGAATTCTTTATAATCGTTGATACCTTAGCAGACTGAACTTTAAAAATGTCTGTTTTATTTCCAGTTAGAAGGTACAATTCAGCGAATTCAGCTGTAAATGTTGATTTCTTTATTTTAAAGAGAGTATTGATGATTCGTTCTGTCCATCATTTTCTATTTTGTGAGCGTAATTTGCTTAAAGGAGGCCAAAATTCCAAGATATTGAATGTAACCAGATTTCCCTTGGGGGAAAGAAGAAAAAAAACAACAATGTTCCTTGGGCGGCGAAATGTCTCCCCCTAGAAGAAAACATAAAACATTTCCTTATAAGAACGGTGATATAGTTGTTACTGTCAGACATAAATAAAAGCAACTCAATTAAAAGTTGATATATCACGCTCAGAGCTGTTTATTGTGTTCCAGTTGCTGAAGAAGCAAAAGAAATGCAAAAATAGTCGGAGAAATGCTGGCCATTATGTTATAAAAATACCTCATGGAAAAACAATAGTTGTGGTTATTGTTGTTATTTAGTTTAATGGCATATCAACGCTTGTGGTTTATTTAAAGCCAAATTTAGACCTTTATATATGATATATATATTTACCAACCCCTCCGAACGAGCAGGATGTGACACAAGGTCAATTTCTTAAGCGGAGTTTAACAGGTTTGAATTCAGAGTTTTTCTTCTCATAGATTGGTTAACTAGCCATTGTTAAAGAGCCCAGTCTGCCCTGCTATCTATCCATAGCTGGAGAGAGAATTGGATTCATACCTTTCCCAAGGGTATTAGCGCCATATGAAATGCCAACGGCTTCGTTCAAGAATAGAACTCGGGTTCACGAGTCCATTTCCTACGACTCTAACCATTAGACCATGCGCCTCCATCCTTTATATATGATATAGGGTCCGATTTAGCTCTGTTGGTTGAGCGTCCGCCTTGGAACCGCAAGGCTCCGTGTTCGATACCGGTCCCCGCCAACTCAGTGCATGATTAGCACAGATTAGCTTATCTGATCAATGCGGTAAAGGGGAGAGAGTCTTACAATAGGTGTGGCCCTCAAACTAGCGAAAACAATCTCCCTAGTCTAGCGCTATCGAAAAGAGGGACCATATGACCTTAAGGCACCCCTTTTTGATATCGATTAAGAAAGGACATGTTTTTCATATACACCGTCAATATCCGGTTATTTGTTAGGGGTTAGGGTTAGAGGTCAGTTTTATAATTTTTTAAAATCTAAAAATCATCTGTTAAAACAACCGGATATTGACGGTGTAAATGAAAAACATGTCCTTTCTTAATCGAGTTCAAAAAGGGGTGTCTTAAGGTCATATGGTCCGAAAAGAGAATAGACTCCCATATTATTCGGCTAATTCTGACAATAAGCTACTCTGCCAAATTTAGTTTTACTTTAATTATATATTATACAGAGAAACGGCCATCATCAGCGCAAGATATTTGATATTTTTGATATATGAAAAATATCAAATATCTTGCCCTGACGATGGTCGTTTCTCTGTATACTTAATTTTTAAAAAATATTCTTCTATTATTATCATTTTAATTTGTATTTAAAATAATAATGCATTGTATAAAATGTGTATACAAGGCCAATCTCTCGGTCAAACACATGTTGGCACCCCTTAAACCATTTATATCCATTCAACATTTTTTCCTTTAATTATTTATTTTTTCAAATATTGTCGGATATACATCCATTTTTCACACACACACACACACACACACACATATATATATAATATATATATATATATATTATCATTATTATTATTAAACAACATTCGTTGATGAAACTTGTGTTTTTTCATTTTTTATAATATTACACACAGACACACACACACACATATATACATACATATATATATAATATATAATATATATTATAATATATATATATATATATGTGTGTGTGTGTGTGTGTGTGGTGTATGTGTGTGTGTGTGTGTGATATTATAAAAATTGAGGTTAGAAATCAGGCTGGCAAATAGTCAGTTGGCGTTCGCTCCTAGCCAGATATAGTTGTTGTGTCTAGCCACACCGAGGAGGCGTGAAAAGCCGAAACACGCGTCTGTGGATGACTTATATATATATATATATATATATATATATATATATATATATATATAGTTATTTTTTATGCATGAAATTATTCATGTACGTGTTTATACTGATATCTATCTCATTTGATGTCTGACTATCTATCTACCTGTATGCGGTAGTAAAATATGGAAACCTATTTATAATGTATGTGTGTGGGTATCTCTGTCTTGCTCTCTCTCTTTATATATATATATATATATATATATATAATATATATATATAGGGTCATCCACAGACACGTATTTCGACTTATCAAGTCTCTTCAGTGTGGCTAGACATTTTTAAGCTACATACAGCCGGAATTGAAATCCGATCGGTTGGGTGTCAGTCCGGTACCTTAAGCATTAGGTTGTCTTCACTTACAGAATGGGAAGGGGATTTTGACTGTTTTAATACACACATCGCTTTGTGTGTAAAGGCCGTCACAGAGTGCTCCATTCTTCATATAGAAGAGCGTTGCGTTTACGCTTGAGTTGGCGACCGTCAGCGAGATCCCCCCCCCCAGAATGCTCAACCCTAGGGGATGGGGAGCATATAATAATTGCATAAATGGGCAGCATATATTGATTGCATAAATAAATAATTAGCATGTTAACTATATATATAATTAACATGCTAATTATCTATTTATGCAATTAATTATTTACGTATTTATAATTATATCTATTTTATTTGAGGTTTGACTATCTATCTATCTATTTATCTAGTTTATTTCGTGTATGAAAATAAGTATATATGTATTGATATTGGTGACTATTTATTTTAGATCTGAATATATATATATATATATCTAAAGTGCTGGTCATTTATCCATTATGTAATTATGTTTGTAAGTTATATATATATATATATATATATATATATATATATATATATATTATAATATATATATATATACAATTCCGTCTTATAGTATGTATGATAATGAATTAAAGTGATAATTGAAACCATTAAGAATTGGATTTGAAGAACATTACTGGAATTGAAAATGTCATGTTTTTAATTAAGAATCTCGTTTCTTAATGTATTTGAGTTTCAGGCTATATTTGTTTATGTATTTAGTTATAAATGATTAATAATAATAGTCTTTATTAAAAAGCTTGCCACTTTTGATAACGTGAGACACAATTCAACGCTCCTATGTTTTCGACAAGGTGGGAAAGATGACAAACAACATGGATCAGGTGAATCGATCTCGCCTGATATTTTGCCGTGCTACTCACCGGATAGGATTCTATGGCCTAAAAAAGCACTGCTTCGGAACCATTAATTTTAAGCCTAGATATATCCACCGCTGGTTGTTTTGGGTTTACGGCATATTGTTGGTTATTTTATGCCAAAGAGTTGTTTTATTCATTCTTGATTGGTTCGTTGGTTGTTCGATTTTACGGCATGTCAACACTTGTTGGGTTATTTTATGCCAAAGACATTTCATTTATTCATTCTTGTTGGTTGTATGGTTGGTTTGATTTTACGGCATGACAACACCTTGTTGGGTTATTTTTTCTGCTGAATATATTTTGTTTTATTCCTTCTTGGTTGGTTGTTTGGTTGGTTTAATTTTACGGCATGCAACCCTTGTGGGGTTATTTTTATGCCGAAGACGTTTTGTTTTATTCATTTTTGGTGGTATTCAATTATTTCTAAACACAATTTTAAACTCATTTTTAAAACGTTTTTCTTTCTATTGAACCCATTGGTGGGACCCTAACAGGTACTAGTACCCCCTTTCATCCCGGGCGAAATTTCTGGAAACATCTGCTTGCTGCATATTCACCCTTGTTTTTGCTTGTTTCTCTGGTCTCATAACATATGCTATATATCAGTGACAAACATATGAAGGTCTAATTATGAATAAATAACATTTTTTTCATTTGGATGTATTCATTCATTTATTTATAATTCATTCAAATTATGAATGAACACATTAATTTTTAAAAATTACCTACAATCTCCTGGTGATGACCGGCGAAATGGTCGAAGGCTCATGAGTCTAAAGTATGGGACAGTTTCACCATCATCTGGATCCCAATTTATGAAAAATCACAAGAAGACTTGAATGAATTATAATGATGATCATCATTAATACCTATATATATATATATATATATATATATGAGTGTGTGTGGTGTGTGTGAGAGAGAGAGAGAGAGAGAGAGAGAGAAAGAGAGAGAGAGAGTGTGTGCTGGTGTGTGATTGGCGTGTGTGTTTTGCGCGCGCGCGCGCTGTTGTTGTGTGTGTGTGTGTGTGTCTTTGTGTGAGTGTGTCAGTATTTCATATAGACACATTATAATGGCATACACATTTTAGAAGTATAGGAAAAAACTTATATTGCCTCAAAAAAATCCGGGCCATGGACAACTTATATAAACAAATACGAGGCAAACGATATATATTTTTGACACCAGATTATATATATATATATATATATATAATATATATATATTATATTTATATATAATTAGAGGATATGTGCTTAATTGAAGTCGATCCTAATTTTGAAAATGAATTAGTAAATATTAATGATTTTTAGGCGGCGCATATATGTTCAATGTAAGGCTAAACGAATCGTGAAAATTCAATTCGTTTAGCCTTACATTTGAACATATACGCCCGCTGAAAATTCATTAATTATTAACTAATTAATTTTCAAAATTAGGTACGACTTCAATCAAGCACATATCCTCCAAAAATTGTCGGCTTTAAGCCATATAGAAATAAACACATTTTGTTTGTTACTCTTAATATATATATATATATATATATTTATATATATTATATATTTGTGTGTGTGGTGTGTGTGTGTGAGAGAGCATATGTGTCTTTGCGCGCGTGTGTGTGTGTATGAGTGTATGTGTTATTTTAGATGGGCACATTATAATGCCATACAATTTTAAACTAGAGAGAGAAAAGAGCTTTTCTTGCCTTTAATAAAATTCATGGTCATGACAATCTTATTATACGTAAATACGAATCAAACGAGACAAATCTCAGTAAATTATTGCACTTCTAACATATCATCATCAACTTAAATATCGTTCAATTTCTGACAGTTTTTTATAAAGAATTTTTTCAAACATCCAATCAAATGTAATAAACAGCAAAACGCAATACGAAGTTTCTAATTATTAAATCTTCACATTTTAATGTTGCAATTTCTCTTTATGGCTATTCTTAAATAATATCACTTTCAAACAAAATACTATACAATTTTCTTTTAGATATTGTATACTTCTTTTATCTGCAGAAAATTACAAGTATATAAGAGAAAATAATGATTAATTAAGGCATGGGTATTGGCACTATATATATGAACGAGACATAAATACAGCTTGAGTGGTGTTTTTCTCAGGAGCGGTATACTACTAATAAGTTGTATTGCTAGCTATACAATAGATTCATACACACACACATACACACACAAACAGAGGATTTATAAAGTATATCGAATCATTGTATATATATTTTGTAAATCCGATTTTCAAAGAACGTTAGATATAATTTAAATATTACAATCTAAATCTTACAAGATAAACCACTAGCGTTTCTGAGAGTGACCCAAGCGACAAGAACAAAACGATCATTGAGACATTAATAATAATAATAATAATAATAATAATAATAATAATAATAATAATGAAGAGGTCTTGCCAACATTGAGGACTGCGTAGAAACCACAATACAACAACTGAGGATTACACAAGAAAGAGCAAAGACAAATTACTTATGGCAGCCAACAATAGTAGAAGTGACAGATGGACAAACAGAAAACAACAAAGACTAGAAAACAAAAATGTGAAGAAAAACAATTATATGGACACTTCAAAACGACAAAATCGAAGAGGCTGCACATGGAAAGACTTGGACATGGTTAAGAAAAGGAAACCTCAAAAGAGAAACACAGGATCATTAATAATTGCTGCACAAAATAATGCCATAAGGACAAAACTATATCAAAGCAAAAATTGATAAGACCCAACAAAATAGTAAATGTAGACTTTCTGGTAATAGAGATGAGATTGTAAACCATATACTCTGCGAATGTAGCAAACTAGCACAATGAGAATACAACACTAGACACGATTGGGTTGGGAAGGTGATCCACTGCGAATTAAGCAAAAAATTAATTTTGACCATACAACAAAATGATATGCATAAACCAGAATCTGTTCTCAGAACGAAACACATACAATTCTCTGGGACTTTGAAATAAAAACAGATCACCTATCCCAGCAAGAAGACCAAACCTAGTGTTGATAAACAAAAAAGAAAGAACTTGTCAACTGGTGGATTTTGCAGTTCCACCAGATCACAGGGTAAAGCTAAAGGAAAATGAAAAATGGAAAATATATGTAAATATGTAATTCATTTCAACATTCATTCTACATTATTATCTATCTATCTCTTTTCTCTCTCTCTCTCTCTCTCTCTCTCTCTCTCTCTCTATATATATATATATAATATATATATATATATATATTAATATATATATATATAAAATGAGTTTTATAAATTTTCTTGAAGCATTGTGTATATATGGTTAGGAGGTTGATTAGAAGGCTATCACAATGCAGGTGTGTAAAGAAAAAAAATATAATACGGTAACAATGGTGTTGTGTGTTAACCTGTATTTTATTTTGAATTTCGAGATAAAATCTCTTTTTCAAAAGATCACGGAACTGAAGTAGTCTAGTGATGGCATTTTTTTTAAATGGATTTTTTTTTTGGAAAATGATGGTATTTTTTTATATAACTGTATTCTCGTTTTGCATGTTTACGTGAATGCGTTTTTTTTGTTTGTATGTGTGCGCATGTTGTGTCCATGAAATATATCTATATATATACATAACTTGTGTAATATCAGAATTCGTAAGTGTAGATTGAATTTAATCTAACAAAAAATCTATTGAATGAATCTGATAGATTATCTGAGCCCAATTATTGGTACACTAAACCGATACGAACCCTTGTATATTTGTTTTCTGATACAGAACAGTTAAATGAACCAAGCTTTGGTTGATACTATTGACTAATGTTTCCTGGCATCATTTTTTAAATGACTGGTATGTAAAATGTCTGTATTCCTCCGCCTCATCGATTATTGATGACAATAGTTTAGATAATAGAAAACAGATTAAAATACAATCAGTGAATTGTTCTTTTTACATCTTCATTAATCGAACTGATCGTTTGAAATTTTAATCAGAAACGAACGAAACAGAATTCAGCGCATCGATTAACTGATATCGGAAAATCTAACAATTTAAAAAAATCGATGCATCAAAGATGAACTTTAACAAGAACAAAAAACGGAAATGTATATATATATATATATATATATATATATATATAGTGTGTGTGTGTGTGTGTGTGTGTGTGTGTGTGTTGTGTGTGGAGAAAAGTAGACAAACAGGGGATGTTATGGAAACTGGATGTTTATTGTCGACGCTGCAACGTTTCGTCATTTAGACCTTCTTCAGGACTCGAATATAATTCTGGCTTCAATGAAGGACACTAGGTTGTCAGTAGGGGCAGGGTGGTTGGGCTTGGTAGTGGATTTTCTTCTCTCTAGATGGGGAGTGTTTATATGGTGATGCAGGTGATTCTGGACCAACACCTGCATCACCATATAAACACTCCTGTTTGTCTACTTTTCTCCACACACACACCACACACACACACACACACACACATATACTAATAATATTATATATATATATATATTATATATATATATATAATATTAATATCAATTTTGTTCTTGTGAAAGTTTTTTTTTTGTGTTTGTGATAAAAAAAGGAGAAGAAATAAAAGTGCACAAAAACAAACAAAAAACAGAGTTCCAATACTTAAAGCCGTTGTTTTCTGTTCATTTTAGGTTTTCCAATATTTCAAGCGGTGACCTCAGCGTTTATCAAGGTATTTTTTGACAACTATAAGTGTGTAGAAAATGAAAGCGAAATAAAGTGAGAAAACATATAAAAACATATAAAAATATATATATAAATATAATATATATATATATAATATATATATATATATATATATATACAATTTGAAAGCAAACGCTAACCAACGACTAACAATTTCTCGGTCGTTCTCCTCTTATTATGCCTATCTGTTATTGAGTTCTGTTCGGAGTTTACAGCATCACACGGAGACAAATTCGTCACTCAGACAAGTATAGTTACATACATAGAGATTAACTGAGAATTCAAGAAACGTAAAACAGTCTTGCTTGTAATAAAATAATGAATTTAAAAAAAATCGAAACCACTTTTCAGATCTTATCATTTTTGTTATAAAATATTTTTCACTGTTTGGACAAGAAAACTGATGACTACTTCCTTATAATTGAGTAGAGGGAAGCAGATTATAATAATAATAGGACTTTATTTAAATAGAGTGACTTACGAGGTAAATAGAATACTTTCTAATATCCCATCATACAGGTAAAAAATGCCGAGAACAATTTGGTAAACCGTGGGGAAATGTGATAGGCAAACAGCTCATGAGATATCAATCCTCGGGATATTCGAGGTAAAAACTCATATAGTGAGAGCAATAATGATATTATCTAACTCGTTAGCTGAGGAATAAGAGGTTAATACTTCCCAATGGTATCACCTCTGAAAGTGAACGTAATAGAACGACTGGAGTTTGAACTCGGCTTACGACGATGTCACCGTCCAGCATGTTAGCCAGTACGCCACGGGTATTCCCCCCCCCGGGTTTATTTGTTCGTTGGTGGTTGGATTTTACATCATGGCAACCCTCGTTGGATTATTTTATACTGAAGACGTTTTATTTTATTCATTCCTGAACTGGTATTCAAAATTTGAATTATCTTCGATTACTGATGACCCCGGGACTTGATAATGGACACGCAACACACAAAATGATAACCCCTGAGGCAAGAAAGAGCATTCTAAAAAAAACAATATATCGCAAACTGTACACATCCTCGGAAAAACCGCTGAAGATATACACATCTTTTTCGAAGACATTTCGATTATTATCAATACACGAAATCAAAAATGGAATTTCACAAAAAAATTCACAATTCCATGTCTTTTCCCGATATACAAACTTTCGAAATTGAGAAACACACGACAAAAAGTACCAATTTTCCTCAAGGCAATCTATCGAAAGGCACCTTCCAGACTCACTTGGAAGATGAACCACTCTTTTTTCACCCGCATTCCCAATTTCTCACTTAACGCTCTTCAAGTGAAAACAAACATGCAGTCAGGATATCATCAATGGCGATAATATAGCCCAAGTTTACTTCAGATATCCATATCATCAAAGGTTTTAGACATAGTAGAAAGACATTCTCACCGCTCCACAATAATACATAGCAAACCCTTGATTTGGACCACAATCACCGAAAAACATTTAAATTCGAGTCGGACTAGCGTAAGCCCCCCACTCTCTATTGTTCTTGTTTTTTCAGCTCTATGGGCCTTTATAATTTTTTTTTTTCATTGTCTATTGTGATCATTAAGCTAAAATATTCATCAAATATCAGGTGATTTGCAATGATGCAATATCGAATGATTTTGGTACATTCCGATGGCGTGCATATTTTTCCCATGGAATTTAAACCATTGTTTTTCTATTGTTAAAAATATTTCTAAACTAATATTCATTCGATTCTCTTTTGTTTACCTAATTCTAAACTCATGACATTCCATTGTAAAACTAGTTATTTAAGAAAACTTAATTATTTTAATTTGGTCAATTCCACATGCCGTAAAAATATAGGGGCCAATCCATATAGATACAATTTTTAAACACATTTTTAAACTCATTTTTCTTTCTATTTAACAATAGATGAAACCCTAACAGGTACCAATACCCAGGGTCAAAGTAAAGCTAAGACTAATACTGATGAAGGGGCACTCCACATACTCCAGACGTCAAAAATTGATCCCCCATCATTAGATGCATTTAACGTCATATCCAGAACACTTAGACCCTAGCGTAATAGCGTGTTGTTTGTACCCTTTCTTCTAACGGTTGTTCATTCCCGTCTTTCTCTCATATGTTGCTCTTGATGATGACCGATCTATTTAAGCGGTCGAAACAGATTTCTAACAGCAATTATAAACATCATTTGTTTTTTTCAAAAATGCTAAATACATACTGTCTGATTAATTTCCATCTATTTTCAGAAGAATGTCTGTACAGAGAAGCAATAGGGTTGGTACAATCGTATAGGTGCTAGGGCTTGGCGTGACAAGCCGATTGATCGAAGGGAGCCTTTCCGACCGCCCGTCTAGCCTCTGTAAGGATCCGACGTGGAGCTGGCATGTCATGTACTGCTCAGCCACTAGGATTCTGTCATTAAGTATCACCGGGTTGACACCCACGGACCAACTGGTGGCCACATCGGTGTGGTCTTATGTATCTACAGAGGTGCCTTATCGTATTCTCTACGCCTCTGCCAGACAGGATGTGGACAAGCTCCCAGTTATAAATTGGTCTGCAAGAGTAGTCATTAAGTAATTTCACCAATGGAGACCCCAGCGGGTTTATTTTCTATTTGCTTCCACATAGAAGAAATTATCTATATGATTCTGTAATGAGCCGTGCAATCTCCTGTAAATTATGCAACTGATTGACGTCACCTACATTTGCATTTAAAAAACTGTTTACTTCTTACTAAAGAGATATTTATTTGTGAATGCCGTGTAAGTCGGTCAACGATGCCCCCTGTGGATGTGTCTGGCTGTGCCAAAAAAACAAAACCCGCAATTAAAAACATGCAGCCAGGGTTAAATGAATATTTGGCAGACCATAGAAAAATTGTGTATCCGTCCAACGATTTCGGAAATGGCGGTCCATTTTGCAAAATTGTCCGACCTGATATGACATAACAAACTGTTCGACTGTGACGATTTGCTCAAGTAATCTCGCAGAGATTTTTTTAATCTTTTTTTCTTTTTGTTTTGTTTCAATCATCTTTTGGGGCGGGAAAATGAGATGCTGATTCATTAATCTAGGAAATGAAAAATGTTCCTTTGTTTTTTTTTTATATGATTTCACATTTTCACATGGATAAACTCATCCCCCCCTCTCTCTCCTCTCTCTCTCTCTCTCTCTCTCTCTCTCTCTCCCTCCTCTCTCTCTCTCTCTCTCTCGTCTCTCTCTCGCACACACTACCACCCATACAGCTTAAAGCAGAGATATTAGAAAAGAAGAGATGTATTCCTGCTGAATGTATGAATATCAGTTCTGCCTGTCTGTCTGTCTGTCTGTCTGTTTCTCCTCTCTCTCTCCTCCTCCCCCCCTTCTCTTCTCTCTTTCTTTCTCTCTCTCTCTTTTCTTGCTCTCTCTCTCTTTCTTGCTCTCTCTTCTCTCTCTCTCTCTTTCTCTACTCCTCTCTCTCTCTCCTGTCTCTCCCCTCTTCCTCCCTATCTCTCCCCCCTCTATCTCTCTCCTCTCTCTCCTCTCCCTCTCTCTCTCCCTCTCTCTCTCTCTACCTCTACCCCTCTCCTCTCTCTCTCTCTCTCACTCTCTCTCTCTCTCTCTCTCTCTCTCTTATGGAATTTTCTTAAAATCTCTTTGTAATCAACGCAAGCTTAATAACCAAACTCAACAACTCCAGAAATAGCCAGGTTTTGTTTTAATGATTATCTTGGAAATTGTGCTAATATCTTAGTTTCTCATCATTTTATTCCCCTCATTCTTTTGCTGTAGTCATTTAAAAAAGAACTAAATACCGAACATTCTTTTACTCCCGATTCCTTTAACGATTTTTTTCTCAATTCCTTTTTCTTATTCTTTTCTTTCATTTTTCTTTTCCGTTATACCAAAATCTTTGTCTTTTTTCTTCCCTTGTATCAGATGGGGAGTTTTGAGCCGAAGAGATGTGATTAGACAGAGAATGAGAGATTTCTAAGTGCGGTAGGAATAGAAATAAAAGAGATGGGGAGAGAAAAGAAAGGATTTTATTCTAACGGGAGAGAAGGTGAAAGTGAAAAACGAAAAAGAAGAAAAAGCTGTTAATCAAAGATGGTAAAAGAGAAAGAGATATTATTTGTCTTCTTTTTCATCTTCTCTTCTAATTTCTTCTTTCTCTCCCCTTCTCTCGGATGGGAAGTTGGAGTGGAAGTGTGATCAGACAACGAGAAGAGATTTATAGGTACGGTATGAAGAGAAATACGAAAAGGAGAGCGTAAGAAAAAGATCTAAGTCTAATGAAAAAGAAGATACGGAAGATGAAAAAGAAGAACAACCTGATTATGAGAGAAGGTAAAAAATTAAAAAAACGGATTTTTCTTGTTTTTTGTCTTCCCTTAACTTTTTCCCTTTCGTTAGACTTTTTTCTTTCTCTCCCCTTAATTCTTATTTCTCTTCCTACCATGTTTATAAATACCTATTCTTTCTAATGATAACTCATAACTTTGATTGAACTCCCCATCTGATATCCCACGAATTCCTTGCCTCTCTCCTTTTACCCCTCTCCTAGTTACTATTAACCTTCCCCTTCTCTCTCTCGCTCTCTCCCCTCTCTCCTCTCTCTCTCTCTCTCTCTCCCCTCTCTCTCTCTCTCTCTCTCTCTCTCCTCTCTCTCTTATCACGTTCCTCGTTCTCCCCCCGTCACTTTTAGCGACAAAATAACTATTAGTCTGTCTAAATCTCCAGGCTAAAATATAATATCTATTCTGTGTAACAATTAACCGAGCGCCGAGACAAATGAGTGTTGAAAATTGATGTAAAAAATTGTCTTTACCAAATGTAAAAAGACTTATCAATATGCGTGTTGAATTGTCTATTTTGTTTTGTTTTTAATCATTTAACGACGGTGATAAAAGCCAACCCGCCCAGTAGTAGGTTATTACTAGTTTTACACAATAATCGTCCCATCATGGTGAAATGGCTAGCAAGCGAGTTACGCAGATCAATTCCTACTGAATATCGAGTTCGTTCCTCACTGAATGCCATATACATATTTACCAACCACTCAGCACAGGCAGGATGTGACACAAGTTCAATTTTTTAGAGCTGTGTTTAACAGGTTTGGATTAAGAGTTTTCCTTCTCCTATACTGATTGCCTAACCAAGGTTAAAGACACCAGTCTGCCCTACGATTTAGCGATATCTACAGGGAGAATAGAAGGGACCATACCGTTTCCAAGTGCATTAGCGCTATGTGATGCAAAAGCTTCGTCCAGGATTTGAGCTCGAGTCGACGAGTCCATTTCATGCGAAATTTAAGTTCATGTCTATATTATATGGTATAATTGTATTTCCCTCAAAATGGTCAGAATCTCCTCCATGTTGACATTTTCAAATAGATCTCTCATATTGTTTGCATTGAAATAACGGTTTCTGATGTGAGCAAAAAACCTGCATTCCATGAATACGTGTTTAACAGTCAATGGTGTTTGACATGTTTCATACTGTGATTGTTGTTCTTGTGTGAGTATATGGGCATACGTTAGTCTTGTGTGACCAATGCGTAATCGTGACACAATGACTTGTTCCTTTCTAGTGGAATTGATTAGGAAGAGTTCATTGTAGATGTTGTAACGATGGAGTACACCACTTTCACCAAAGCTCCAAAATAGGGACCTCGCCAATTCAGTGTTGTTACATAAAATTTCATTTTTAAATGTTGATCTCTTAAGTACAAGTAAATTTCAAAATACTAAAAAGTCAATATGCTTTCTTTTTTATTGATAAGTAAAAAATGTCGATGTCATTCAATAAATAGCGGTAATTTCCGTGAAAGAAAGAAACATTTTTTTTCATAATTATCTATATATTAATACTCGTGTTCCCTAAGTGTACGACTGTTATCATCTTGCCAAAACCTGGTTAAAAATGAGACCATCCAAATCGACCAAGATGAAATGAAAAAGGGAAATCTTGATTATCTGGTGTTGTTTTTCCACCGAATTCTTATTTCTTATGGGTGCCGTATACTGTGGTATATCCACAGGTCTTGCTCATTTTCCATAAAATATGAACTCTTCATCATTTGGAATTGGCTCATAAATCTCACAAGAATATTATTTATGGCTATTCAAAATGAAAGATTATTAAACAGATTTGGTTCGGTTTGTTTTGTTTTACGGTATATCAACCTCAGTGGGTCATTTAATGCCGATAAAGTTTTGAAATAAATTAATTCTTAATGGATACACATTTTTTTAATAAATACATGTTTTATTTAACCCATAGGTGGGACGCTAATAGGTACTACCACTCCGGGTCAGAGTGGACCAGGGAACAATGGTAATGAAGCGGTGCCTCAGCATCAGATAGTTTAACGTCATTCCCATGACATGTAGACCTTCAACCACTGCCTTCTAGCACCCATATGATAAAAAGGGCAATAGAGTTGGGGCAATCATATGGGTGCTAGGGCTTGACGTGACCATCTGATTGATCGGAGGGGGCCTCTTCGACCGTCCTTCTAGCCTAAGTAAGGGTCTAAGTGGAGTGTTGAAGGTCATGGACTGCTTATCCACCAAGCATTACGGGTCGCCACCCACGGCCAACAGGTGGCCAATTTGGGTAAGTCTTATCCCTCTGCAGTGGTGCAGTCGGTGCATTCTAACGCCCCAGCCGACGGGGCGGAAATCAAACAGAGTGCTCAAAGCTATCATCAAATTGGTGGTGGCTGAGAAGAGCAAAGCTTGTGAAATTTACAGAAGAATGTCTTTCTTCAATTATGCTGTGGATTTGTGAATTACTTTTTTAATAGCTTGAATATATTATGAACAATTTTGATACTCATTATACACTTTTATATAATTTTACATCAAACTCTTTTGAGTTTTATTATGAACTATAATGCTTGTGATTTTTAAAAATAGAATTTATTTTATTTTTAACACAGAACACACATTTTTAAAAATTCCAGCATTTGAATAATAGCGTTTTGTTTGTACCCTTTCTTCTAACGGTTATTCATTCCGTCTTTCTCTCATATGTTGCTCTTGATGATGACCGATCTATTGAAGCGGGCGAAACAGATTTCTGACAGCAATTATAAACATCATTTGTTTTTTTCAAAAATGCTAAATATATACTGTCGGATTAATTTCCATCTATTTTCAGAAGAATCTCTGTACAGAGAAGCAGGTTTTCGTCGAAAAATGTTTACAAATTGACTAAACTTGGATTTACCAAAACAAACCTGATCCACAAAGAAAGTGTATCAATGGTAAATACACTGATTCGCCGGTAAAGAAAAAACTTCCCTGTACAGCGGTCAATAAAGAACATGATAATGAAAGACTTCTGCGACATGAAAGGACCCATCATTCTTAATTTCCTTGAAAAAGTTATAACGAGTAAACAGTGTTTTATATTGGCAAATGCTCTTGGAAAATGTACCTTAATTGTATGGTTCTTGTTTACAAAAAACACAAATTAATGAAAAATTATATTATGAATAGCAACATTTGTTTTTTTAATTTCCTGTTTTATGAAAACGCACCAGTAAAGCTTCTGTTTACAAAAAAGAATCATTATGTTTTTCTGAAAGTTAAAACAACACCTATTTATCAAAGAAATATTTTTGAAAATGTAAAAATGTTGCCCACACATATAATTAATTCATATATCTACGTACTGAAATTGATTCAAGGAAAGGTGACACACAAAAAGCAGAAGTAAAAAGTAGTGGCAATTAGCATATATATATATATATATATAATATATATATATATATATATATATATATATATATATATATATAAGTTGTGGCAAAGAATTATCGAGAGTTTTGTACTTTTTGACACATCTTGTATTCTGAAAAAAATAACGTTCCATTCATTAAATTTTTCAGAATACAAGGTGTGTCAAAAACGTACCAAGTTTAAAGCTGTATTTACCAAGATAGAAATGAGGAATTAAGGGAACGTTATTTTTTTTTAAATATAGGGTGATTCAAAAAGTACAAAAATATTTGGTCACACCTTTTATATATATATATATATATATATATATATATATATAATTAGAGGAAAAATAAAGGGTCTACCATGGTTTCAATAAAATTGAAATGATTTCTTCAGGACCCTACCCTACATTAACTAGTCGATGTAATTCCTTAGTTAAATTAAAGATATTTATCGGATAATAACGTTTGAACGCTACGTTATTTTTCTCTCAATCTTTGCGAAAATTGAGAAAAACAATGTATCGTTCTACACGTGTATTCATTCCTTAATTCTCATTTCTATATTATTATCAATTTAATTCTAATTATAAATAATAGCTAGTGAAATAAGTTAAAAATTAATTCTAATTATATTCACTATAACTAATTCATTAAATTAAAGTTTTTATTGTTCTTTTGTTTGTATTTATCCTATTCAAAATAAATTTAAGAAAAGAATTTCAATTTATTTAGTTAAATTTAATAATATAGTTCTAAAAATATTTTAGTGACCGACCCAACCTATGTCTACAATTCCTGATCGGTTCAAATCTATTATTTAAAAGGTTTTTTCTTACCCGGGAATTTAATTATACTTAACTATTCTTGTAGACAAAGGTAGCATGGATCATTTAGAGATTTGCACATATTTGATTTTTTAGGATATTTCATTCCATAATTGGTGTCATACTTTTATCTTTTAAATCCCAAATATATCTAGATTATAGAAGTTGTTGCGTTTCTAAGCTTAATATTAGTAAATGAAAGCTTATGTTTTGTAAATCTAGTTTTGAACTCCGACTTTGTGCACCCCACATAGAAGGTCAGATGTTACTGAGGCCTAGTAAATGACGCTTTTAGTCAAGCATTTTCCCTTCATGGGGCAGATTGTAGGGCTTCTACAGTAGCATTGCTTCTGTTTATCCTGATTATTATTTCAATTTTGTGTGTGTAGTTATTTATTATTTTCTTATTGTGTTTCTTAATAATCCTTTCTATATTATCTGTGCAAGAGAAACTCATTTTTAAATTGTTTTTGTTAAATATTTTATGTAATATATGGTTGTCTGGAAAGTGTTTGTAAACTAAATTTAAAAACATTTTTAACTTTTTTAGTTTTTACTTGTAAATTGAACGGAGGGTTGTACCAGATTATTTTTCTATTTCTCGTTCTAATTTTTTTGTTCTTTAATTGTGGATCGCTTTTATGCTCATTATTAATTTTGAGTTTGTTTTTCGTGTATCCGATATCAAGTAATGCTTTATTATATGAATCGCTAGTAATGTAGTTTTGGTTACAGATAGACACACACCGAATCTTTATTATATATAGATATATTCACCTTGCAATCAGCATGATAACAAATCTATACCTTTATATATTTTGAGTTCCATAACATCAAGATTCTAACACGTGATTATACACCTTGACCAGCAATTAATGTCTTCTTGGCTTATAAAGCATTGGACACCCAATCTCCATTATAATAAGATTTAAGGGTTTATAAAGCAAGACAGCACAAAACAGATTCTTTAAAACCGTTTATTTCAACTGCAGCTGGTACATTGTTTGCGCTTTTGTTGAGGCCGTTGAACTTTCTCACCTCCCGTTGTGTAATCTTTTATTGTTACGTTTTCCAAAGAAGAAGAGACATAGAGGTTGTACGTGACATTCGGGAGTTTGTATCAATAAAGAGATGCATTGAGTTCACATGAAACTTTAAATAACGTATTTTAGTGGTTTTTGTTTCCTTTGTATTTCCTACCGACTCACATTGCTCTGAACGAATGTACAGATTCTCTCGCTACTTTCCCCAGTTTGAGTCGCCATCTTTGTAGAAGCCGTAACTCTTTGCACTCCCGTAAATGTAAGCATTCTTTTGAAATATATCAAAAGACTACACAAGTTCTGTCTGGAACGTATCCAGATCGACCGGCCTTTATATGACCTGACAATCTAGATATTAATACACTTGTTCCTTAATTTTCCGACGCTTATTATCTTGCAACACCCTCAGGTTAAGAATGAGACCGTCCAAATCGTCAAATAAGAAATCCAAAAATGGAAATCTTGATTATCTGATGTCGCTTATCCGCCGAGTATTTATTTTTATGGGTGTTGCTACCTCGCCATTCCGTTTTTATCATAAAGAAAGCAAGGTAAGAAAAAATGAATTCTTCGCAGAAAAATATAATAAGAAATAAAGACGAAGAGTAGGGAAAGATAGAGAGAGAGGGTGAACGCGTGGAAGCGATAATGCTAATATGTATAAATCGAACATAATGAAAAGGAAGAGAGAGAGAGAGAGAGAGAGAGGGAGAGAGAGAGAGTGAGTGTGTGTGTGTGTGTTTGTGTGTGTGTGTGCCTGTCTGTGTGTGTGTGTGTGTGATATCAAGATTATTATACTTTTACATATTGAACAATTAACAATAGCTCTTTAAAAACAGTTCATACGTTGTAATAATTATCATACTGTGCTATATCCACAGGCCCTGCAAGTAATTCTGAATGCACCAGTAGGCATGATTCGTGGTTTTCCTGCAGGTTTTTCTGCACCGGGAAACATTCAGTGTATTTGGGTACTAGTTGACTCAGTGGGATGTCAAAGTTTAGGTAACAAAAATGCATGCCGAAAGGGGAGGGGGCTAAGAAAAAATGTGATATTTTAAACAAATACCAGGTACCACTAAAGGTGGGGGGTAATTCCTAAAATGAGGTAACCAAGCCAGTACCCGGTTGAAAGTTAACGATTGTATTTATTTTATACAATACTAAAATGTATGGAGGCGGGTGCCTTAATGGTTAGAGTCATGGGAAATGAACTCGTCAATACGAGTTCAAATCCTGGATGAGGCTGTTTGCCTTAACTATAGCGCTAAAACCCTTGGGAAAGATATGAGTCCATATATTCCCCCCAGGTATGGGGAAAATTAGTAGGGCAGACTGGGATCTTTAATTTTGAATTAACCAGTCAAGGAGTAGAAAATTATTATTATTATTATTATTATTATTATTATAATTATTATTATTATTATTATTATTATAATCATCGTAGAAGGTGGTCCACTGGAGGTAGAGAGACAGGAAGTCTTCTCAGGTCTTCCGGACTCTTCTGAGAATTCTAGCCGATGTTATTATTATTATTATTATTATTATTATTATTATTATTATAATCATCGTAGAAGGTGGTCCACTGGAGGTAGAGAGACAGGAAGTCTCCTCAGGTCTTCCGGACTCTTCTGAGAATTCTAGCCGATGTTATTATTATTATTATTATTATTATTATTATTATTATTATTATAATCATCGTAGAAGGTGGTCCACTGGAGGTAGAGAGACAGGAAGTCTTCTCAGGTCTTCCGGACTCTTCTGAGAATTCTAGCCGATGTTATTATTATTATTATTATTATTATTATTATTATTATATTATAATCATCGTAGAAGGTGGTCCACTGGAGGTAGAGAGACAGGAAGTCTTCTCAGGTCTTCCGGACTCTTCTGAGAATTCTAGCCGATGTTATTATTATTATTATTATTATTATTATTATTATAAATCATCGTAGAAGGTGGTCCACTGGAGGTAGAGAGACAGGAAGTCTTCTCAGGTCTTCCGGACTCTTCTGAGAATTCTAGCCGATGTTATTATTATTATATATTATTATTATTATTATTATTATAATCATCGTAGAAGGTGGTCCACTGGAGGTAGAGAGACAGGAAGTCTTCTCAGGTCTTCCGGACTCTTCTGAGAATTCTAGCCGATGTTATTATTATTATTATTATTATTATTATTATTATTATTATTATAATCATCGTAGAAGGTGGTCCACTGGAGGTAGAGAGACAGGAAGTCTTCTCAGGTCTTCCGGACTCTTCTGAGAATTCTAGCCGATGTTATTATTATTATTATTATTATTATTATTATTATTATTATTATAATCATCGTAGAAGGTGGTCCACTGGAGGTAGAGAGACAGGAAGTCTTCTCAGGTCTTCCGGACTCTTCTGAGAATTCTAGCCGATGTTATTATTATTATTATTATTATTATTATTATTATAATCATCGTAGAAGGTGGTCCACTGGAGGTAGAGAGACAGGAAGTCTTCTCAGGTCTTCCGGACTCTTCTGAGAATTCTAGCCGATGTTATTATTATTATTATTATTATTATTATTATTATATTATTAATCATCGTAGAAGGTGGTCCACTGGAGGTAGAGAGACAGGAAGTCTTCTCAGGTCTTCCGGACTCTTCTGAGAATTCTAGCCGATGTTATTATTATTATTATTATTATTATTATTATTATTATTATTATAATCATCGTAGAAGGTGGTCCACTGGAGGTAGAGAGACAGGAAGTCTTCTCAGGTCTTCCGGACTCTTCTGAGAATTCTAGCCGATGTTATTATTATTATTATTATTATTATTATTATTATTATTATTATTATTATTATTATTATTAATAATAATAATAATAATAATAATAATAATAATAATAATAATAATAATAATAATAATAATGATAATAATAATAATATTCATCTTTTATCTTTTTTAGGAAAATATTAATACATATATATTCTCCATATACAAATCAATGTTTACATTTTTATATTTCTTCTTTTTTTTTCTTCAAATATACATTTCTCACGAGTCTATTTCTGCTCGATTAAAATATGGTAATAAATGTAAAAACGATTTTGTTCATACTATTTTGGAATCCGGCCGACTTCTTGAGGGAATTAAAATATTCTGAAATGTTGAATTACCAAATTTTAATTCTTACAAATGTGTTCGGGGATATTTTGCTTTTTTTCTGAAGAAATATTGAAAGGTTTTTGGACTGTGCGTTTGTAGTGTCCGAAATACGTTCGCTCTATTACGTTCACCTTTTGACCATACACTTGGGAAAGGTATGAACCACATCATACCACATGCTGTAGGTAAAATATTTCCACTAATGTTCACCTTCAAGGAAATGTATTAAATAACCCACGAATATTGACATGCCATTAAATAAAGAAACCGAAACAAACCCAAGAATTTCTTTGAAAACATGTTAGTGTATTCCCTGGTGATCCTGAAAACATATCTATCCAAAATCTGCTTAAAGGTCGCCTTATTAGATGACAATTAAGCCAGCCTCGACGGCGGGCCTTCGGTTCAATTCTGATTTTTCATACATTGATTACATATCAAATTTAATCAAATTTGGACAAGCTTTTTCTTATCGTATATAACACGATGAGTTCTTATGCTATTGTCAACTAATTTTTAACGGAAAAAGAAAGTCTACAAGTTATTTTTTAGTTAACGTAAATGTTTTTTGTAAAATTCAAAAATCAAAATATCATATAAATTCTGATTTTCCGTATTGTGGACGAAAATGTTACAGCTGTGACCTAAAAGTTGACATAGTTCTCAAATCCATGATGTTTTCAGGGCTGGCAGTTTAGCACTTGTTGACCTTGTCACGATGACAGGAATAGCTACAATCTTTCTATAAATATTTGCCCTGAATTGTAAATTTTTAGTCTGAATCCCGGATAGTCTGAGGCCGGATACCCGAAAACGAAGTTTGTCACAAGGCCACGGGGAATTCAATATTGCTGAAATAAAAAAATTGCCACTAGGAGAAATAGACTTTGCGACCAAGAATAATTCCATAAAGAACTAATTCCACATTTAAAAAAAAGCCAGACAAAGCTCCTCATCGTGTCTTTTCTTCGACCTAGTGTGCACTACGTACTCATTTATTATATATGAATAAAACCGTTGTTATTGTTACAGCGTGTTATCTTATTTCCACTAATTTTTTAACCCGTCACAAAGATAAAGACAAAGTTGCATCGATCTCAGTTCCGCGGGTCAAAGAAATATAGTCTGGGTGCAGAGGGCATCGAAAGAGCAGCTGGCTAGAGACACATGTGGTAGTCACGGAAATAATTCATACCGTGACTGGTATAGGACCACACATACAAGACAATATTTCTTTATTTAAAAGTATAATAATCTTGATATCAGACATATACACACACACACACACAGACAGGCACACACAGACAGACACACACTCAAACACTCACACACTCTCTCTCTCTCTCTCTCTCTCTCTCTCTCTCTCTCTCTCTCTCTCTCTCTCTCTCTCTCTCTCTCTCTCTCTCTCTCACATTGCAAAACTGCATGATAAAAGAGATTGTTGGTCTTCGATAGGCGACAATGAATTACAGATTAATTCAAAATTGATCGCTGCATTTTGGTAGTGCATTAATATTTACGCTTATCTTTTAAAATTTCAATGATAATTCATTTTCTGTTACTTAATTTAAAGATGTTTTGATGTATGTACGTCCTTACTTTTCGTACAAACAATTATTTATATTTCCTGAGTGACTTTCGCTGAATTTCGCAATTAATTTCAATTATTTCCAAATATATTTACAAGTTTAAAAAAAAGTGTTATCGCACAAAAATGCGTTGCACAAAATTACGTAAAAAAATCGCCAAAATCAATCGCAGGAATTAAAGGTTCAGAATCCAAAATTTCAGGATTTCGAGTCGGGATTCGATCCAGAATGTTCTTGATTCACTCTCCGGATCGACCTGATTTCAAAGCGGTATGACTTGTTGAACTACGGCCACTAGTAGTAAAGTTGTACACGTGTGATACACTTAAAAACTAATATTTTGAGTCGTCAAAAAGAATAATGTAAATAATCGCCGAAGACAATGACAGTAATTCAAATTTGGGGATCCAATATTTTAGGATCGCGAGTCCGGATTCAGCCAGGAATGTTTTTATTTTTGGTCGCGGAGTCAGCATCGTTCAAAAATGGTATGATATGTTGGGCTACGGTTTAGCACTATGGCCGGTTTAGGTCAGTCAGTAAAGCATCCTACTAGGAACCACAAGATTCCAGTTTTAATACCGCTGCTCGCCAACTTGGCTCCTCACTTTACAGCTCATACTCTATGGGCTGTAAAGTGATGAGCTGATGGTAGGTGTTGTGCTCCACCTAAGACGCCAAAACAATATTTTTGGTCTAGTGCTAATTAAAAGGTGATAGACTCTCTCACAGTGACTGTGACAATAAAATCGATAACTTTAATTTTCACCAAAATACGTAGATATAATGGCTAAAAAAGGGGCATTTGGGGGGGCATCTTTGAAGCCCCATATCTCCCCCAATTCTCAACAGAATTCTACCGTCTTTTACCATGTGATGCTCTATCAAAAATTATATTAAATTAGCACTTTAATTTCGCAGGTAATTGGCCATTTTCACCTACTCTCAGGGGGGGGGGGTATCAGGCCTCAAATCTCACCTAAAACACCGAATTGAGCACTTTTTTCTCCATCAGTAAATTCTACGCTACATTTTACTTTTCTTTCGGCCTCTAGGAATAAAATTGTCAAAATGTGACACTTTTACACATTGATATTTACATTTATTATTCGAGATTGTAACGAAGATTTTTAAAGGTTCAATTCTACGAAGCAATTACGTTCAATAACCATCATAAGTAAAGTCGTCGGGGTGGCCTATAGTCGATATCAGCCAGACAGTGATGGAGTATATCCCCTTTTCACTAGCGCTAGATCAAGGAGATTATTTTAACGTCTGAGGTGGAGCGCCACATCTACCATCAGCTCCTTACTTTTACCGCACTGTGCTAGTCATACGCTGAGTTGGCGAAAGCCGGTATCGAAGCCCGAACCTTGTGGCTCCTAGTCCGACGCTCTACCGAATGAGCTATACCGGCTCCTCATACTGTGAGCTAAAATAAAACAATAAAGAACTGGATAGAGAAGATCTTAAATAGTTTCATCGTCTCTGATACATATCTGAGCAGGGCAATAAAAGTGTCTCCATAGCTTGAAACATTTGAAGTAGTACTTATGCACAGAAGCACTTCCTACACCAACGAACACATCAATAGAAAATTTGCTTGACACTAAACTTACTCGTATATTACAAATTGTAAAGTGTGTCTTTTCGATTGATAATCTTGTTGAAATTCTATACTCCACCTTTCTAAAAGCGTGTGGCATAATGGTCAGCGTCGTGGGAAATGGACTTGTCAACCCGAGTTCAAATCCCAGTTAAGGCTGTTTGCATTTCACATAGCGCTAATACCCTCGGGAAAGGTATGAATCCATATATTCTCCCTCTAGCTATGGGTAAAATAGTAGGGTAGACTGGGCTCTTTAACCTTGGGTAGGTAACCAGTCTAGGAGAGGGAAAACTCTGAATTCAAAATTCCTGAGGTCAGTTGTTGATTAGGTTTGTGGCATTCCTTGTGCACCAATTCTTTCCTATCGACTGTGCCAAAAAGTGTGGAATGGTCCAACACAAGCCTTCACTACTATAAACAAATCACTGTGTGGGTTGTTCATTGTATGAACCCTCATGTGTCGAAAATCGACGAGAGTCCATCAAATCTTGATTAAAACATAACATTTTTTCAGTGAGATGTTTTATTCCAAATGAAACATACATAAGTATAAGTATACATGAGTGGCCTATTGTTGGTATCATTCAGACAGTGAGGGTGTCTACCCCCTTTTCGCTAGCACAAGATCATGAAGAATATTTTTGCAGAGAAAGTTATAGAATTCTGCTTAGCACGCCAGGAAATGTAGGCATTAAATTCAAATAGTAATTTTTTTTTACATTTCCTTTCTTCCTTAGTTTTATATAGTTATTAGGTGACCCATTGTTCTAGAGGGTCTTCTTGATGGGTACGACTGTTAAAGAACTATATTCCACCTTTCTAAAAGTACCAAGAAATCACAGAGAACGTTACATGATTGTTGGGATTGAATTCATCAAATACAACATTGAAAATCCGGAAAAAATGTATATTATTACTGTACAGTAATCTTATTATAATGGAGATTGTGGGTTTGTATGTCTGTAACCGAAACTATATTACTATTCAAGTCACAATTCCCTTTGTTATTTACATCCTATTCTCCATGATTTTATTTTTTTATTTAAACCTCAATTATTAATAAAATTGTTTTACATCATTAAGACTGTTGACCATATCTACATACTAATAACACGCAATTGTATTTATATATACAACAACATAGCGGTTTACAGTATGAATGGAAAGGCTAATTTGCATATTGATCTTAAAAATTTGATTTTAATAAATATATGCTTAATACTATTGATTTCTAATTGTTTGGTTTTATATTAATGAATATGAGCAAAAATCTCGGGGATAAATCTTAAAAGAAACCCATTAACAAGAAGAAATAACTGTAATATTATTCTTTACTTCCTATTTTAACTAAATAGTTAAATTAGGAAAATTTACCAATGAAAGACGGGAGTAAGGGAAAATGATGGAAGAGTTAGTTTCAAAGTTGTTCTATTTTTCAATCATACCCCCTCTGTTCCAAATCTTTTTATCTGAATTCTTATTCAGTTTCATTAGCCTTTCTAATTTAACATGATATTTTATTATATTAAAACTTAAATACATGCACCCGGAGGGTGCATATATTTGCTAGTATAAATAATGAATTCAGCACACAGTTCCAAAAGTATAAGCGGTTCGACTAGTAGTGACTAGACTATGAATACTACTACATAACTCGACTACGAATAACCTCCCGTAGTCGTATCTTTATATGTGTCCGGTTGGACGAGTCCAAATATCTCTGATGGGTAAGTGTCTTCCCTTACAACATGAAATATACATAATATATCATGTTCTTCCCATGTGTTACTTAGTTGTTAGGTGCCCCATAATTTAAGCCAGTCCCTTCCATGGATGATACTGTTGAAAATCTATACTCCTCCCTCTGTAAGTATCATAAAATGGTAGAGAAAGTTACATAAGTCTGCGTAGTATGTGAAGAAATATAGGCATCAAAATCAAATAGTTTTTTTTTTTTTAGAATTCATTCCCCTGTTCTATTTTGACGTTCGGTACCTC
>CM042158.1:26915237-26977737 GCA_023376005.1 Doryteuthis pealeii | reverse complement strand
TATTTACCCAAAGCTGGAGGGAGAATTGGATTCACACCTTCCCCAATATATATATATATATGTGTGTGTGTGTGTGTGTGTGTGTGTGTTGTGCGAGGGTATCTAGAAATCAAAGAAATATCTATTTATATTGCCAATAATGACATTAAAAATTTTGAACATGTATCTATATTTTTATATATATATTTACCAACCCCACCGCACGGGTAGGATGTGACACAAGGTCAATTTTTAAGCGGAGGACAACATGCTTGAATTCAGAGTTTTCCTTCTCCTAGACCGGTTGCCTAACCAAGGTTATAGAGCCCAGTCTGTCCAACTATTTATCCATAGTTGGAGGAAGAGTAGGATTCATACATTTCCCAAGGGTATTAGCGCTAAGTGAAATGCAATTACCATGGTCCAGGATTTGAACTCGGGGCAACGAGTCCATTTCCCATGACTTCAACCATTACACCACGCTTTTATATAAGAGCATTTTTATTCGATGCATTTTTGTAGGCACTACCGCAATGTTATTGATAATCCCTTAGAAACTGTCCATCACCCAACGCCGCTGAGAACGATGAGTCTATTCACAATTTAGTTGGGTGAAACTTAAGGAAATTAAGGTTAGTAAATCTTAAATAATATAGATCCGGTGTCTGTTTGTCTGTAACCGAAACTATGTCACTGCTTACTTCACAATACCTAAAGTAATTGCATAATTTATCAATGAGTATTTCATTTATCTATAGTCAAAATCCTAAATACTATTTATGATATCCATATATAATTATTAATAATAAGTCTATGAAAATCTGGGTTAGATTTGCCTAAAAAATATCATGTTATTTGTGCATTTAAAATCCTGCAATGTGCCTAGTTTATCACTAAGTTGTGGTAATTTGCATACTGGCTTTAACAAAACCGGCTTTAATAAATAATTACTTGGTGTTTTTGATCTCTAATATTATTGCTTTATTAAAATCTATCCTATGATTGAGTTTATCAAGAAACCAATTATAATATAACTAAAATAAGTGTATCTTTTTATATGCGTTCTTATTTAATTGTGTTACTCTTTCTAATTTGATTTATTTAATTAACGTTAAAACTTAAATACTTCCGCGCGGGAGCACATATTTTTCTTAGAAAGAAGAAAGGATGAGGTGAAACAAAGACGATCTTGTTCAATATTTAGTTGAGTGATTACTTAAGTAGCATCATGTACAGTAAGCAACTCGAGGCCAGTTTGGCATAACCAAAGAAAGCTTAGTAAATAACATGGCTGCTGACTCGACAATTACAACCAGGTTGATGTTAAAACTGGCACTGAGAATTTAATCATCATGGCCTATGGTATTCGTATAAACATTTATAGGGATATATAAACAGATGTAGCAAGTTTTAAGTGGATTTTTGATAAATACGTTCATCAATGAATTGCTTCACCACACACACACACACACACACACACACACACACACACACACACATATATATATATATATATATATATATATACAGAATTACACAATAAATAAATGCACATATATGCATATATATGCACATTTTACTTAAAACATACATACGTATATACATCTATTTATATAAAAGAGTCATGTGCGTGTCGATCTAAAACTCCGATGATATAAGTGACTCCGATTTGAAATCTTGAATATACTTTAATATGCTTATAACTAAGAAACACACAAAATTTAATTATTGATTTTTGCTGATTAAGTGAGATAAATAATTAATTAAACGAATATCAAAAGATTCGTGGAAATCTTCATGAGTAAGTACAGAAACACTCACTGGGGTTTAACCAACCCACCTTATAAATGAACCTGTCCAGGTGAATAGATTTCGCCGTACGCCACCTTCAGTTTCAGCTATTTTGGGTAAAATAACAGTTTGTGTAAATACTAAATATACCTTCAGTAGCCGTAAGCCAGTTTAGACATGTACAATATCATTATACCCGCTATGTTTAAATAAAACAATTTTAATTTTTGCTATGAGTATTAGTTTATTTCGTTTTAAATTTCTATTGTTATTTAATCGCAAAACTCACAAATCGTCATTTACGACCAAAGAAATACCAATAATTAATATAATGTCCCTTTTTTTAAAGTAATATTTAATATCAAATTACTAAACTTGAATCTTTCTCTTTCTGTAAACCTGGTTGGTAGTAAAATAGACACTATTATTATTTTTTTTTATCTAACAAGGATATGGAATTAACATTTTTAAAAGGATTAGTTTTAAGTGATAGTAAAAGAAGATTCAACAATTAACTGGAAAGAAAAAAAGAAAGAAAAAAAAAGAAAAACTTGTCACATTTTTCCCATTTTCATGACGTTTTAGTTTTAAACAAAAAAAATTGTTGCTAAAATAAACGAAAAGACAAATAATAATCAATTTTTTAATGAAATATGTAAAAAAAAAAAAACAACTTTAAAAATAAAAATTTAAAAAATTAAAAGTTATGGGTAAATTTTCAATATATTTCTTTTTCGAATATTTCCTGTTTTGTAACGTAGTACTAATTGTAAAAAAAAATTCTTTGTTTTTTAAAGAACTAAGAAATATCAAGAAGTAAGGATTTATTTCTTAGAATAAAATATATTGATTTTTAACACTAGGTTGGACGCCATTTCTATCAAGATCACGAATGAGAATTTTGCGAGTCATTCAATTGCTACGAGAAAACCGAAATCTAGCGAAACTCTGGACGACTTTGCATGAATGTAAAAACGAAGTCGGGGTCGAAATTTATTAATACTGCAAGCTAAACAACATTTTTTTGGGAGTGGGGGTCGTGTCATAAACTAGAATAACTCGATAGTACTGAGTGTACTTTTATATATAATTATATTATTATAATTATAACTATAAAAGGCATTGTCTTGCTCTATTCGTTTTTCTCAAACATTGAAGAACAACGACATAGATAGATAGACAGAAGATAGATATGAACAGTGCAGTACAGAACAGACTAAGTTATATATATATATATATATAATATATATATATATATATATATATATCGATAAATAGATAGATAGATGGATAGATAGATATGAACAGAACAGAAAAGAACAGAAAAGGATAGATAGATAGATAGATAGATATGAACAGAACAGGAAAGGATAGACAGATAGATATATAGATATGTCTTCTTAATGATTGTATTCTAACGAGATAGATATATAGATAGGAACCGAATAGAACAGGCTATATATATGTATATATATATATATATATATATATATATATATATATATATATATATATATATATATATAGAATGAATAGAGAATAAATGAGAAAAGTAGAGAAAAGTAGTGGCATAAAAAGTTGCTCAATGCTAATAAATCAGAGCAGATTTACAATCAATAATAATGATATTATAGATATTATAAACTGATAACTTTATGTTTCATGCTTACGCAATCTTCAGATGAGTCAAATGGTTGAGATTTTAAAAACCAGTAGTTTTTTAGAGTATATAAACGTAAAGCGTGTTCACGCGATGGAATGTTATAATGCATATAATGTTATAACGGGAGGTGGTTGAGAGGTTTCCCAGCCCTCTCGGATCGGGGCGAAGTCCCCGCTGATACCTCCAGGAGTGAAAATAATAATAATAATAATAATAATAATAATAATAATAATAGATTAACTACACTAAACTTAGACCATTCATAGAATGAGACTCATAAAATTCTCTGGAATGTTGAGATACAAACGGATCACCTAATCCCCGCCAGAAGACCAGACTATGGAAACTCACTATAAACAATAGTTGCAAGTGTTTCTACGTAAGTTTTCTTGCCTTTTTTTTTTTTTACTTGCGCAAAAAACACGAGGAAAAGAAATCGATTTTAAGGTGTTTTCATTAGAGTTTGAAGTCTACGATGTCTTTTATTTCAAATTTAACAAAACATTTCAAAGTTGTTACTTATTTTATTTTCTCCTTCACTCAGTTTCCTTTCAATCGATTTTTAAAGCTCATTCGAGGATTTTCTTTTTAACCAAACTGCCTAACTTCTCACTTATTCGTCTGAAAATAATACCGGGAAGCCATCTTAGCAGTGTATGCGGTCAATAATCACTGTTGCGGGGCTCCAAAGAAAATTGCAAGTCAAAATACAAGGCTTGAAAATGTTTATTACGCTCTCTTGTAGCATAGCCACACTGACTCCTGTGTTGGTGATATACTAGTCCTCGAATGTTGAGGAAAGCCTGCTAATACCCTTGGGAAAGGTACGCATTCAACTACTATCCCACCAGCTATCGGTAAATAGTAGGTCACACTGGGCAACCAGTCTAGAATGATGAAACTCTTAGTTCAAACCTGTTAAGTAATTGACCTTGTGTCACATTCTGCTCATGCAGAGGGTTTGGTCCGGGTTAGCTCAGTCGGTAGAGCGTTCGGCTAGAAACCACAAGGTTCCTAGTTCGATACTGGTCCCCGCCAACTCAGCGTATGAATAGCACAGGGATCTGTGCGGTAAAGTAAGGAGCTGATGGTAGGTGTGGCGCTCTACCTCAGATGCTAAAACAATCTCCTTGGTCTAGCGCTATTGAAAAGGGGATAGACTCCTTCGCTGATTGGCTGATACCGACTTTAGGCCGCCCTGTCGACTTTACTTACTTATATATATATATATATATATATATATATATATATATATATATAAAGGAAAAGTTGACTTACCGGTGAATTTGGTCACGATGGTTAGTAAGTGTGAAATTCAGAGGGGTAAGTCAGCGATATAACTAATACAAAGTGCTCAATACTAAGTAGAGCAAATTTATTATAAAATGAGTACAAGAGATAACCTACTCGAGTTTCACCATAAGGATCTTCAGGGTTAAATCCACTGAATTAATGCAATGAATACACACGTGAAATCGACTGCTATTAATCGGTGTCTCGATTAATTCAGTGGATTTAACCCTGAAGATCCTTATGGTGAAACTCGAGTAGATTATCTCTTGTACCCATTTTATAATATATATATATATATATATATATATATATATATATATATATATATATGAGAATTTGGATGATTATAAAAATGATATTCAGTGCAAATGCCGGACCAACAAAATTATTAACCATTTTCAAACATGACAAAGAATCTTTAAATGTATTGCTGTTATCAGATTCTTGATTTGGTGTGCTGTTTTTCGCCGGTTTACAGTTACATGCAATCCACGGATTTTGACGTTAGGACCTTCATTGCTTAATTCGCTTTGTTGGTACATATTTTCTTTTCTTATGGAGCTCTGGGTAATGTAGAATAACTCTCCATCCCCATTCCCATTGTGCTTTTGCTCTTACTTAGGCTAGTCGGGCTGTTTGTCGTGGGTAGCTACCCGTGATGATTAAGGACGGAACCCTGGTGGTTAAGCAGTACATGACATGCAACACTCCACTTTAGCCCTTTCATAACTATACTTTGGGGGTCACAGAGGCCACCTCCGATCAATCGTTGGTCACATCAAGCCTTAGAACATGATTGTCCCATCCCTATTGCCCTTATGGTAAGCCCCAACACTTTCTATCATATGTGCTAGAAGGTGGTGGCTGAGGGTCATAATTCCTGAGTATCACGTTAAAGTCTATCTGATAATGAAGATCCACTTATGGAGATCTGGGTAGTGTAGAATACCTCTGCATCACCATTACTCACTTGCTAACTATGACCGGAGTGGTAGTACCTATTAGTGTCCCACCTACTGATGTTCCCACAAAATTCACCCTTTATCATCTTGCAACACCCACTTGTTAAAATGAGACCGTCCAAATGATTGTCATCACCTCAACTAAATAATGGGCATTCGGTTTTTATTAGAAAGAAAGAATGGGAAGGAAAAGGAGATGCTACACCGAAAAAATATAATAATAATAAAAGAAAGAAACAGAGTAGGCGAAGATAAAGAGAGGTGAGCTAATATGTTTCTATAGGACATAATGAAAAGAAGGAAAAAATTACAATAAGAGCGGAGAGTTAAATCAATACTTATCATACTTTTTACTTATTGAGCTATTTCTCAATAGCTCTTAAATAAACAATTCAAACGTTGTAATAATTAAATCATCATACTATGGTATATCCACAGGTCCCGCTAATTATTATTATTATTATTAGTAGTAGTAGTAGTAGTAGTAGTAGTAGTATTATTATTATTATTAGTAGTAGTAGTAGTAGTAGTAGTCGTATTAGTAGTATTATGTGTATGTGTGTGTGTGATATACCCAAATTACAATGGTTTACCAAAATATTTTTTGTCTGAAGCAAGAATGTGAATAGGTGTTTTTTTTTTTTACTAATTTGGGTGTGCTGAATTCAAATTATAAACAGTTTTGCTCTATCACCTCTAGTTTTTTAAATAGTCTCATTTTAGTATATACAGAGTATATACGTGCTTATTTCAACAGTTGCAGCAGCTTATTACAGATAAAACAGGATAGATAAATAACATTGACGGAATAAATATACTTGGATGACACAATGTACACAATTCATACTACCGCAGACAGTTAGAAGTGTGTTTTCTTAGATGATCTGCTGTATTTTGTCTCCGGGATTCACGTGAGAAAAATTAAATCAAAGTAAAATTAAATTATATGTAAGGCAATAGAATGTGCGTCGTTGGAAATTGTAATACAAATATATATCCAAAAGATTGTGTAACACAATTGTCGAGGGACATCTTCCTCCTGCGCTGCGAGGGAGGACAACCTCCTGCGCTGACTGCCAGTGCACTACTGGCGGTTGATTGAGAAGTGTTCGCTACGCTTAACTGCCAAAATCCGTCTTGATATATAGCTATATATATTATATATATATATATATATATATATATATATATATACATAATGTAATGCTAACACTTACATTTATTGCATAATAACTGAAAAACAAGTCACACAATATTAGAAATTAACCCTGAATGCATATACGCCTTTATATACAGTATGTGTACAAAATGTACAGTATGCATATCTAAAAAAACTAGAGGTGATGAGTAAAAACGGATTTCAAATCTGAATTCAGCACCCCCAAATTAGGTTAAAACAGCTATTTTTGTGCTTGCCTCAATTTCTTTGTAAACCAGTGTTATTATTATTATTATTATTATTATTATTAGTAGTAGTAGTAGTAGTAGTAGTAGTAGTAAGTAGTATCGTGTGTGTGTGTGTGATATACCAAAATTAGAACTATATCAGAAAGTTAAAACTCTTAACTAGGAAAGGTCAACACTAAGAAGAGGAATATTTGTCGGCGTTAATTCGTTTCAAACAGGAAAATACTTCAAGTATCACTCTGCACTTGTAGCGTTATTCTATTTGTAATTACACATTGACTACAATTAATTGCATGCATGTATGTCACCTTGTGTACGATAAGAATTCCTTACATTCATCTACCCTTCAAGCTAATTACAACTGAATGGAATCCACTTCAACTAATCCAAAAAAAAAAGACAAAAAAAAAAAAAAGATTGCAAATATATCGCGTTTCAATGGCTAACTTCCTTCTTCAACGAGGAGTGAACCACACACTTAAAATAAAAATAACATCATCCCCGTTCGACAAAGATACCAAATATCTGGAATTTCTTTTTCCTTACTTCGTTTTTTTTATTTCATCCCCCAGACTAATGTCTTACAATATTGTCTGTTCTTGAGTAAGTGCCAAATATTCTTGCAATCTTCAATTGTCTATTGTGATTAGTAAAAGGTTGATTCAACCTATTTGTAAAAAAAATCCTTTTTCTTCGTCTTTTGACGAGTCATAGTTTATCATAGAGGATTGCCTGACTTGTTTGCGTAATGCAGACACGGTGATATAGTGTAATATAGGGACTGACAGAAAAAATCGGATACTACGAGTTTTAAAAGCGAATTAAGAATAATTAAATCTATTATTTAAGGTTAAACTTTGTCTAAATCGATAAGTAGTAGCATAATAACCATCATTAAAAAAAGAAAAATATAATTACACATGCAGTTTATTTTAAAAGATTTAAAACTATTTGTTTTGGTCAATTTCGATGCGATCCACCATTTTGGCTGTTTTTCAATGGTTTTAGGCGCTTATTTACAATTTTAACGTAACATTTGGATGGAAAAATTTTTTTACCAAAAATCAGGTAATTATCCGATTTTAATGAAATTTTCAGGATTGATTAAACAATTAATGACTTTCATAATGCAACAGTTATTTTATTTCAAAACTTTAATTTAGTATTTTTGCTATGAAAAATTAATATATAAAATTCATTTAAAATATGAAAATCCTGATGTTAAGTTTAAACTGTTATCTTTTTAGATCCTAAAAATAAATATCTACTTAATGCAAACCTTATTTTAGGTTACAAAAGTAATAAGTTTTGAAGAAAAACTCGATTGAAAGTGTACCCCCACCTCTTTTTAAGCAAAAAAAAAATATCGATGCATAATTTTTTTATTTTATAAAATAATAGCCAATTAAATAATTATCGAATTGAGTAAAAAAGAAATCTCAAAAAATTAATTATTTATTATTTCTTTACATTTTATTTTTCGATTTTCGGTACTTATTTTCTCATTGAAGCGCAACCGTAAAAATTTCTTTTTTGTTTCTATTCATAACTTCGGTCTTTTATCTCTTTATTTATACTGTAATTAGTATAACATATGACCAACTCGTAACAATTTTACGACCCCAGCAAAATTAAGTGACCTGAAAAAAATGAGAAAGTTTTGAAATAATATAAATAATGCATTATAAAGATCATTCATTGATACATAAACACTGAAAATTTCATTAAAATCCGATAATTTCCTGATTCTTGGTAAATTATTTTCTGTAGAGGGGCTAAAGTCATTTTGCCAAAAACGCATTTTAGGCTCCGTTTGCCAGTCCCTAGTGTAATATATATTGGAATCTAACTGTTCTGGTAATTTACCACACACGCATGAACTCTTCCAGCTATAAATAGCAGCACGTTCTGCACTTAGGCAAGAGTTAATATTTCAGCAGATAGCTGATAAGACTGCCTCGTGAGTACCCTTCTCATTTGTATATCTTTATACTACTGTTCTTTGTTAATATATTTGTTTAACTCATTTCTTCTCTTATGTCTTTATTCTGGTTCCTAACCAGACCACAACAGTAACGAAAAAAGACAAGGTTTGTTTTACTTTACAGCATATCAACCTCGGTGGGTTATTTAATGCCAACTAAGTTTTGGATTCATAGCGGTATTTTGGTAGAGAAAAATATGTATATGTATAGATTTTAAAAATTACTGGCTTGGTAGTATTTTGTTCGCACTAGACAAAGTCTGCATAGTCTTGTCGTATATGCTTTACTGTAAATCTCTCTTGGTATGTAGTGCATATTGGGGATTCTGTGCCCTCTAGTAGTAAATGATGATAGGTGATGTAGGTGTGGCCTATGGAAAGGCGGGACAGCACAACCTGTTCTCTTCTATTTTTGTAATATTTTAAGTTTTATTCTTTAAAAAATGACAAGAAAAATAAAAGTTAGCCACTAAAACCTTTATAACTAACAATCTGTTGATTTTGATTCATTCATTTTTTATTCTTTCTTTCTTCTTTCTCAAACATGTCTATCCCAGTTTATTTATCTATCTATGTGTCTGTGTGTCTGTCTGTCTGTCCCTTTTTTCGCGTTCAATTTTCTTTATTTTCTGTCAATGTTTCTTTATGTATATTATATATCTTCATCTATCTGTATATTTTCATTGTTTTCTTTTTTTAATATCTAGCTATCTATATATCTATATCATCTTTTTACCTGTCTCCTTTTTGCAAACAATCTCTTCGATAACTAATTCCCTATTTATGGTTATATATATATATATATATATATATATATATATATATATATATATTCTTCACGAAACATGTGTCTGTGGATAATTATATATATATATATGTGTGTGTGTGTGTGTGTGTGTGTGTGTGTGTGAGAGAGAGAGAGAGAATGGGAAATGAATCCGACAATATGAGGAAAAATGAGTAAAGAAAAGAAATGTAGATGGATAAAAATGAATTTTATCGATATCACTTTTAATCGATATCACTTACACATGTGTTTCGGTCTGTTTATCAAAATGTATACGGATTTACGCTATTATTAATTATTAAAATAATCAGATGAGTTGAAATGATGATGATAATAATAATAGGAAAAATGTATAAAATGAGTGCTCAAAAAATAAAAATTATACTCTGATGAAGGTCGTCAAAATCTCTCTGTGTACGGAATATTTTATACATTTTTCCTATTATTATTATCATCATCATTTCAACTCCATCTGATTATTTTAATAATAATAATAACGTAAATCCGTATACATTTTGATAAACAGACCGAAACACATGTGTAAGTGATATCGATTAAAAGTGATATCGATAAAATTCATTTTTATCCATCTACATTTCTTTTCTTCACTCATTTTTTCCTCATATATATATATATATATATATATATATATATATATATATATATATATAATTTTGCCCTGAAAAAGACTACATTTTGTATACTTAAATTTTATGAATCATATCACGCTGATTATTTTCGTTGCTTTTTGAACGTTGTGGAAAGAATCCACTTTATTTTAGACTGTAACATAAATCGTCTACATGGATTATCACCGTCACAAATAATAATGAAATGCCATCAACGATGACATTAATCTGCAGAAGGTTGGAAAATTACCAGACGGCATGTTTTTCCTGACAGCACCATAATGACGTCACAACAAATTAGGATAAAACCTAATCTTTTAAGCTCATACGAAATATTTTGTTTTAGTTTTTTTGTTTTTTGTTTTTTGTTTTACTTTCTATTTTATTTGTTATTATCTTCATCGGGAAATAATGTAAATCCTGATCTTTTTTTATTTCTCTTTTTGTATCCTTCCTACACTGATTCTCAGTTGTTGTCATAAATCAGTGAATGTGCCGTGTTTACTCTAACAAAAGTAAAAACAAAATTATTACGAAGAGAATTATAACAGTCGATTTGATTGATGGACTTAATCATTTTTCAGATGTTCCAAAACTCAGTATCTTCCTATGCCAAAAATTCCATCAGAAGAAAAAACAAGAAAATGTCTAAAAAAAAAAAAGAGAAAATTTAAATAAGCATTTATCATAATGGAAATTCGGTGTC
This sequence comes from Doryteuthis pealeii, assembly GCA_023376005.1. Lineage (NCBI taxonomy): Eukaryota > Metazoa > Mollusca > Cephalopoda > Myopsida > Loliginidae > Doryteuthis > Doryteuthis pealeii. Next base: position 26,966,536 of record CM042158.1, on the reverse strand, counting down.
TGTTTGTAACCAAAACTACGTCACAACACCTTCTGAAAATTGTGTTAGATTATTAATGACTATCTAATTCATAGTCAAAATCATTAATACATAGAATAAATCTTATTTATTAACAATATCTTTATGAAAATCTTAGATTTGTCTCAAAATAGCCCATGTTATTAGTGCGTTTAAATCCTGCAATGTGTCTTATATTTCACTGAGAAATGGAGGTTTACATAATATATGATGTGTTTAATTTGCATACTGGTTTAAAAAAACGGTTTTAATAAATAATTACTTATTATTTACTTGTTATTTATCTCTAATATTATTGTTTTATTCCCAACTTATCAAAATCAATCTATGAATTATTTTATATAGAAACCAATTAAAATATAATTAAAATACGTGTAATATTTCTATATGCGTTCTTATTTAATTCTAATATTTTTTCTAATTTAATATATTTTATTACATTAAAACTGAAATACTTACGTCCGGGGAGCATATTCTTGCTAGCAAAATAAAAATCTATATATATATCAATATTCTAGAAATTGTGTTGCAGTATGTAAAGCAGCATGTGCATCGTCTACATAGGAATTGTTATGGAGTCTTTTCTACATCAGAACGATGCGTATTTATTTTCAAAATCAAAATTACTGTAACGTAGTCAGAACGCCATTAAAGGCGTATGTAGTATTGAGGTAGACCTGACAGATAATAGGTCACAGCAACGTTCAACAGAGTAGGTTAAAAAAAAACGAAATAATAGTGGGTTGCAGATAGGCATAATGGGTCGTTTATTTCTCCTTCGCTCCGTATGGTCTTTTCCGTGAAAGAGAGGAAGAATAGGTTAATATATTCTATCAAAATTCCATTCACTATCACTATCTCGCAACTCACGAGGTTAGTTAAAACACCCCTATAACGGAGCACGAAAAATCGACGCGCGAGACTTGTGAGACTACCAGCGAAAAGACGATGAGTTACCTTACTACCGCTTGTGATCCCGGGGTTGGGGAAGGGGCATATCTGTTTCCGCTCTTCTGCAGAAAATTTGGGACTTACGTTGATTTTTTATCTTGTTCACGGGTGATATATATTAAGTGCTTTTCGAATCTTAGTCCTCAAAAAACATTCTTTTTTTTCTTTTTTCTCTTTGTCTTTATCCAGAAATTTGATTAGCATTTTCTTTTGAATTTAAATTTTCTCTAGACCGTTTAATTACGTTACATTACTACTATTGCTTAGTAGGTGGTATTATGGTTCATAGTTGGCTTCTTAAGTCTTTCAGCATCTTTTTACTATCAGGTTTCTCCATATTGTTCCATTGTAGTGATCGGTGTTCTTTTCTTATCCAAATTCTTTTTTGTATAAGCCTGGCCGCTCCTCTGGTCCTGGTTTTCAACTTCTGTTCGTTTAATCATGAATTATTTTTGCTTACATATTTTATTTTAATCCCCCGATTCATTCCTGATCAGCGGGCGCGGAAGGAGAAACAGTAGATATGCAGTGATACTGATAGCTTTTTGATTTATTTGCTTTAAATGAGTACCCTAGAAAATTAATGGGTCCTAACTAAAGTTTCTTAATAGATTCTAGGGATTTTATTTATGATCTGGGGAAACAACTAAAGCTGTCTAACTCCTACCTTGTACCTATCCCGTGTAATTCGTTTCAAAGAAACCATTGAAATGTATTTACCGCTAGCTTGAAATGGTGAGGGAAGTAAAAGAAAAAAACTCTGGGACCTTGGGAACGATTTTACTGCGTCATTTTAGATATTTGTGTGTCAGGGACGCAGGATCCGTACCTATAAGCATCTCTGGAGATGCTAAATAAGTTTGCCCTCAACACGCCAGATTCTAATTTCATTTCCCAGCCTCGTCTGATCACGTGAACCCCTGTGGGTTTATCTTCACATTGGTCTGGAAGAGTTATCTTCCCGCTGTGTTGTCGTTTGTTCCCACAGGGGACCTCTAGTATTTAAGCGCCTGATTTAAACTTTCCTTTTTTAGCTACATCTTCTTAACGAACTCACATGGACTAGATACTGTCTACCCCTTCTCGGTGGGGCTTCTGCCCTCACCGTTACTAGTAAGTCTGTTATACGGCATGGGCTATCCTTAGTCCATGATCCGTAACTCCTATGTTTTATATGTACATTTAGGTATCTCTTTTATACCTAAATATTGTATCACCATTTATGAATGTGTCCTTTTATATCATCTTATCTGTATTCTGTATTTTATGTATCTTGTTTATTCATGTGCTGTATTATATAAAATGCTTTGTCTCACAAACGTGTCGGAGTTTGTTATGTTCCAACAAGTTATGACTTTGTTATAACCTTGAACCTTACACCCCTAAGTCAAGTTAAAACTTTGTCAATGAAACTATGAACTTTACAGGGATTTCCCTTTGTATTTCTCTTAATTTTAAAATCAACTCTACACTTCTTTACAAAAATGATAACTATTACCTAATGGAGAGGCATAGCCTATAATCGTAGGAAATGGACACGGCAAACCGAGTTCAAATCCTTAATATACCCCCCACGTTTATCCCAAACATATACCCACATCCATATGTGACCCAACGCATACTATCCCCACCGCAACACAATAGCTGACACCTACTTTCTTCCCAAACATTCACCCACATCATCAGCGGTTGACCTTCACACTTCTCCCACTCACGACCAAAAGACATTCGTCGGTGGGAGAATTGAATTCTTTAATACAAGAACTCAGCTTGTGTCCTGAAGAAGGTATGAAAGACTGAAACGTAATTGCGTCGACATTATCACCAGAAATAAACTTCAATCCATTGTAACATCCCGTGTTTGCTTACATTTCTCCCCATTATATAGCAGTAAAAAGTTAAACCAGCGGAGTGGCTTATTATCTATATCAGCCGAACAGCGAGGGAGTCTATCCGCTTTTAACTAGCACTAGACCTGGGATATGGTGTTTGCTTATAAGGACTTCCATACCTATCGTCAGCTCCCAGATGCTTCCAGATTACTGTGCTATGCGATCAGTTTCGACGACTGGTATCGAACCTGTAACCGTCTGATTTAAAGGAGGATGCTCTACCGACTGTGTTAAACCGATTTCAAATAATGAACCGTTTTAGGAAAATTATATGTAGAGTTTCAAAATCAACGTACTTAATTTTGTGTTGAACATCTTTTGAAGGTTCTGTGTTTGATAACAGCTTTCACCAACTCACCGAATAAGTAGCACACCTTTGACGCAAATTAAGTTACTGGTCCAGCGCTACTGGAAAGGCGATAGGCTCCCTCGCTCTCCAGTTGGTGCCGATAACAGACCAGTCCATAGACTCCATTCTTTTAATGTTGGATAAAACATAAAATGTGCTTAAAATCAGTGGAAGATGAAGAGATTGAAATTGTATAACAGTTCCAAAGTGGCAAATATATTGCAGCAATATCTAAAAAATAAATAAAAATACTGTTTGTTTGTTTGTTGTTTGTTTTTTTTTGTTTTTTTATATGATTGTTTTTGTTTGTTTTTTACAATTTAATCTGATCATTTGTTTGTAGAGAGAATGATTTTAAGATGTCGCTTTCCAACTGTCACACAATTCTTAAACTGATTAAATTCGCCTGTTAATCGCTTTTCTATAAATTCTATTGCAAATGAATGAATAAAATAATCAGAAATCAATATAATGTACAAAATTAACTCCATTTAAAATCAATTGTTCTTATATTTAATCGAATTTTAATCATTTTCAGACTGGAGTTGATTTTTAAATCTTAATGCGATCGGCGTTGAAATCTAATAAAGATAAAGATGAGATTTGAAAAATTCTTATACACACTAGTTTGGATAAAAGATATCCGTACTTTCGCCATAACATCTATATATAAATACTTATGTTCCTTAATTGTACAACCATTATCATCTTGCAACACGCCCTTGTTAAAAATAAGACCATCAAAATAGTCCAAGATACAATGCAAAAAAGTAAATCCATATATAAATCCTGGAACTCCGGGAAATATACAGTACCACTTTATTACAATCCCCTCCAAGGCCACTGAAACTTCCGGTTGACATTCAATTCTCCATTCGGGGGGTCACGCCCCGGTCAAGTTCCCAACAAATCGTTTTGTGTTCATCACTTTTTTTTTAAAACCTTTACTATCTTTATTTCTTCTTCCTCTCTTTTCTAATAGTAGTTCTCGCAAAACTCAGGATATTCCCCATCTTGCTACTGTGGTCTAAAGTCGGTATCAGCCAGTCAGCGAGGGAGTATATCCCCTTTTCACAGCGCTAGACCAAGGAGGTTGTTTTTAGCATCTGAGGTAGAGCGCCACACCTACCCTCAGCTCCTTACTTTACCGCACAGATCCCTGTGCTACTCATACGCTGAGTTGGCGAGGACCGGTATCGAACTAGAACCGTGTGGTTTCTAGCTGAACGCTCTACCGACTGAGCTAACCCGGCCCATTAAAGTCGACGGTAAACAAATGAGTTCAAAAAATGTGTTTAAAAAATTGAGTTTGTAAAAATCGATTGCCCTACAAGAATGAATAAAACAAAATGTTTTCGGCATAAAATAACTCACCCGGGGTTGGCATGGCGTAAAATCCAATCAAGCAACCAAATTCACTGTGCTTTATGCCATTTTCAAGGAAAATGATACGGAAAGAGTTACACTGAAATTAATCCTATATTTCATATAATCATGCAGAGAGCGCTACAGGTTGATGAAGATTTCCAGGAAACTCTATTGGCTGGCTCTCAATCTTTCTAACAATCGAGAAAACAGAGGGAGATTTTGTTTGCTGCATTTCTCCCCAAGCTGTTTTACACAAATATTCACAACCCCTGAGCCTGGATTGATATGAAGTTCCCACTGCTTTTCAAGGAAGGATATTCACAATCAGTGTATCTGACATTGTGTTCCAGTAAAATTCTGAAAATTTCTTTGCCAACAGAAGAGAGCAAAGAAATGCCCGGGTAATTTCAACGACTTACTACTTTTCACAATGAAGAGAAACAAATACGTCATCGTTCCGATAGTTGAGTGGCTGCCTGTCGTAGACATCGACTATGGAGAAGATTGATGATTCTTTCATTGCAAAAACTGAAAATCTCATTTGTTGCACCGTCCATATCTGTAGATATATTGTTGTTCATTTGTTTGATAATTAGTTTACGATCACTAACAGATGCAAAATCACTTTTATATATACTAGCAAATATATGCACCCTCCGGGTGCAAGTATTTTAGTTAAATTTTATAATAAAATATCATATTAAATTAGAAAGGCTAATGAAACTGAATAAGAATGTAGATAAAAAGATTTTGAACAGAGGGGGTATGATTGAAAAATAGAACAACTTTGAAACTAACTCTTCCATCATTTTCCCTTACTCCCGCCTTTCATTGGTAAATTTTCCTAATTAAACTGTTTAGTTAAAATAGGAAGTAAAGAATAATATTACAGTTATTTCTTCTTGTTAAGGGATTTCTTTTAAGATTTATTGAAGAGATTTTTGCTCATATTCAATAAGATAAAACCAAACAATTAGAAATCAATAATACTAAGCATATATTTATTAAAATCAAATTTCTAAGATCAATATGCAAATTAGCCTTCCCATTTATACTGTAAACCTCTATTTTGTTTTATATATAAATACAATTGCATGTGATTAGTATGTAGATATGGTCAACAGTATAAGTATCTAAAAAATTTTATTAATAATTGAGGTTTAAATATAAATAAAATCATGGAGAAGGTGATGTAAATAACAAAGGGAATTGTGACTTGAATAGTAATATAGTTTCGGTTACAGACAGATAAACACACAATCTCCATTATAATAATATATATATATATATATATATATGTGTGTGTGTGTGTGTGTGTGTGTGTGTGTGTGTAATAAAAAGGCCTTAAATACCAGGGGTATTGTGATTATGGACCATTTCCACTCGTGGGTATCTGAGGCCCACCGAGCTTCGTCAGACAACGTTTTTATTTTATTCAGTTTGAATAAAATATACCCACGATTGGAATGGTCCATAATCACGATACCCCTGGTATTTAAGGCCTTTTTATTCACAAATGAATGTGCTAAGTTTATAAAAATTAAGCATTGAGCTCTCATACGGAGCCTGAACTCTACAACAAACTACTTGTAGAGAATAAGACCAGCTTAGAATCACCTGAACCAAGAAACTTGATACCTCAACAAAGAATATATATATATATATATATATATATATATATATATATATATATATATATATGCTCCATTAGAGTTATTCTCACTTAGCCGGTGGTTTACTGGAGGCTGAGTGACAGCAAGTCCCTTGATGTTTCTTGGACTCTTCTGAACTTTCTTGCCGATCCTATAAATGCTGTGGTTTGGATGGTCTCGATTCTTCCTCTGATGTTCAGTTCACCAGATTCCTTTCCAGACCCTTGGACACGTTCCGGGCACCAATTATTATTGATACGATACCTACATGTTCCATCGTTTTATCTGTTCTCTGGCAAGGTCTAAGTATTTGTCTATCTTTTCACTTTCTCCTTGTGAGTTTTTCACAATGGCGTAAGCAGTTGGTCTTTCACTGAGTCAGATTAACATCAAGTCTCTCTGCTCTCCAGGACCCTTCTGAGTTTTCCAGCTGATCTGAACTATTTTGTTGTCTGGATTGTCTCAAATCTTTCTCTGATTTCCAATTCTTCTATTCCGTTTTCTACACTCTGTTCCAAGGGCACCAAGTACAACTGGTATCACTTTCCTGTTCATATTCCAGTTTTTCTCACCATGTTGTTCTAAGAAATCCGAAAAGTTGTAAAATCGGATCCTATAATAGGGTATCATCCTCTGAATACCTTGATTGTTTTTTCATATTTTTATATACTTATATACCGTCGTATTTCCTATATATATATATATATATATATATACTAGCAAAATAAAAAACACCCTCCAGGCGATGTAAAAATAGATTTTTAAAACATATTGCCTGAGGGGTGGGAATAAAAATTCAATGTCAGCGAGTTTGTACCCTAAGTAAGTAAAATCATCAAATTCATTACAGGATTAAAAAAATAAAACAATTTGAAATGTAAACTTTAAATATGTATTAAAATAAAACAAACTATATATAGATATATAATACCAGTCATGTATTTTTTAAAACTTGTTTTAAAAACCATGAGGACTATCTAATGCTGCATGTTCAACTTTTGAGTGTATTTATTCTATGTTATGACGATTTTGGGTAATGTGACGTAAACAGTGACGTAATTTTTGTTACAGACAAAAACGGAAGCGAATCTCCATTATTAATAGATATACTTGATAGAATAGGCTTGCGACTAAGGTTTATAGAAATGTAAAGGCAGGGTATTTTCCCAACCGGTTATGCATGAGTAAAAGATATTGGATTGAATAGCTTTTCAGCGGGATCAATGGCAGAGTATGGCTCCAATAAAGGGAGGGTCAGAGATTATACAAGAAATACGTTTTGTACCTGAAGCGTTCCACTTATCGATTGATCTTTAATTGAATTATATCACTTTATCAGTAAAAGTAAAAAACTAAATTTTATACGTTTCCTTATAAACTTTAATGAATACGCGAGATTTTAATACTGAATGATTTCTCCTTTGAGTTATTAGTTATAATATAACAGTATAACGGGTAGCTTGCAGACCCATTACTACTGAATAGGGTGTTTGATACTCGATGGATATCCCATACACACAACCTTGTTTCATACTCGTGGCAAACATGTTGAATAATTACTTAATTGCTTCAATAATTTTCTCAGCTAGAAGTTTTTATATCAGTTAATAAATTTTCCGTTTCTTTTTGACTAAGGCAACATTTCATAGCTATCAGCTTCGTATATGGAAATCCTTCCTGACCGCAAGTATTCCATGACAGATGAATTGGCGGATATAGTCTATTAAGTTTTAGACTCAACGAGGATTTTTCTAGATTGACCGTTAGTCTGTGCCATAGTTACCTGCTTCGAAGGATTTTTTTTCACCTTTATATTTTAATGCATTTTCATAAACAATGTTTGAGAAAAAACGAGTAGAGCAAGACGATGCCTTTTATACTTATAATTATCACAGTATATAAACGTCCGCTCAGTTCTATCGAGTTTCTTTCATATTTTATTCTAGGGCACGACCCCCACCACCCCACCCCACACACACACCCCACACACCCAAAAAATGCTGTTTAGCTTGCGGTATTAATAAATTGTGATCTCGTCATAGTTTTTACAGTCATGCAGCCAGACTTAGTATTTACCCAAACTGTTAATCACAATAAATGTTGATCTGCCGGGCAGTTAATGTCAAAATAGCTGAAACTGTAGGCAGCGTACGGCAAAATCGATTCACCTGTTCAGGTTCATTTATAAGGTGATGGGTTAAACAACAGGTTTTTCTGTACTTACTCAGGAAGAGTTCCGCAAATCTGTTGATATTCGTTAAAATAATTAATCATCTCACTTAATCAGCAAAAATCAATAATTAAATGTTATGCTTTCTTATATATAAGTATATTAATGTATATGCAAAATTTCAAATCTGAATGACTTATATTATCGGAGTTAGGTCGACATGTACATACCATGGGATTCCTTGAGACTCTTATATATATATATATATATATATATATATATATATATATATATATATATATATATTATATATTCACAAAAGAGTTACTACCACGTTTTAATTGCAGTAGCATTAGTTAATCCAAAAGGGCTCAATATATATCGTAAAATATTATAAGTTATAGTCGTTTCGTTGTTCAAGGTTCATTCTGAGGAAGGGGTTCCTTTGACACCGAAACCGTGGTAGCAATAAAGTCTTTCTACAACCATATATATATATATATATATATATATATATATATATATATATATATATATATATATATCCAAAAGTCCAGAGAAGAAATCTTCCTTACGACACAAGAGTTTTTTTAAAAACCTGTCGCAGTTTGAGAGCTCAATGTGTGCTCTTAATGTTAGAGTCACAGAGCAAATTTATAAGTAAAGAAATAACAAAAGACTTAGGGATTTTGCGTTATAGTCTATTTCAGGGAGCTTAGACAAAGTGTCTAACTCTCACGACTCATCAGATTTGCATCTGATGTGTCGGAAGAGTTAGACACTTTGTCTAAGCTCCCTGAAATAGAGTATAATGCAAAACCCTAAGCTTTTGTTATTTCTTTACTTATATATATATATATATATATATATATATATATATATATATATAATTCGTGTGTGTGTGAGAGAGTGTGTGTGTGTGGTGGCTGTATACAAATTATGGCCAATATAGGAATTGATATGTATGACATCGGGCAAAAAGCAATTACCTGAAATATTTCAATATTTATTTGTCTTAGTCTTAAAACATTCTGATAAATCTGCTACTTACTAAGCTGATCTAAGACAGACAGATGTCAAGAAAAGGCAGATTATTTTAAATCGATCTTTAAAGTGGATCATTTCTTACTTATATTAAAAGGTCAATATTTAAAATCATGGCTTCATCTTTGGCCAGACACTGATCTTTGATACTTGTGTGAGTTCTATAATGGTCTCAGTGCTATTAGTTTAATGATGAAGATAATACAGGCCAAAAGTGGTTGGTACTATGAGACAAAAATAGCTATCATAAAACATGGTACAATTAATTATATCTCGTCTCATCACACACACACACACACACACACACTCAAATAAAGAGGATCTTGCCGCTCTATGATCGTCCTGACCGATGGCTTGATGGAAAACCACGACCCTTTTAATCATATATATATATTTACCCCTCCGTATGAGCAGGATGTGACACAAGGTCAATTTCTTAAGCGGAGTTCAACAGGTTTTAATTCAGCGTTTTCCTTCTAGGCCGGTTGCCTAACCAAGATTAAAGAGCCCAGCCTGCCCTACAATTTACCTATAGCTGGAGGGAAAGTAAGATTCATACCTTTGCCACGGGTATTAGCGCTAAGTGAAATGCAATTACCACTAGTAGCGACGAATCCATTTCCTTGACTTTAACCATTAGACCACGCCCCCCCCCCCATAATATGTGTTAAAGGCGATAGATGGGGGTCATAGTGTATATCACGTTAAACTACATCTAGTACAAGGTACCTCAGCATTTTTTAAGTGAGAGGGTAGAAATATCTCTCAGATTTCGGAATTTCTCAGGAGAGGATTTCACAGAAGTTAAATCTTTAAAAATTTCATGTATTCAAATTCAAGTTTAGAAAAATACAAAGCTAATCTCATGATCTATGTTTTTCAATACATTTATTTACCGCTTCCTTAATGCGTGAAAAAGATATTATAGCCATTGATTATATATATATATATATATATATATATATATATATATATATATATTATATATATATATATATATATATATATATATATATATATGAGAGTACAAATAAACAATGTGTTTTTTATATGGCTTTTAGCGACAATTTTTGGAGGATATGTGCTTAATTGAAGTCGTACCTAATTTAAAAAATTAATTAATTAATAATTAATGAATTAGGCGGGCATATATTTCAAATGTAAGGCTAAACAAATCGATTTTTAGCCTTGAATAGGTATGCCCACCTAATTCATTAATTATTAATAATTAATTTTCAAAATTAGGTACGATTTCAATTAAGCACATATTCTCCCCATATATATATATATATATATATTATATTATTATTTACAGTATTTATCGTTGTCGTTAATTATTGTCCTGTGTATCATTTGGGTCCTACATTTTGTCATACAAAACTGTAAAAGGGATCATTGTATACATATATACGTGTGTGTGTGTGTTTGTGTGTATTATATTTACATGAGATCTGTTAGACATTTGTGGCAAAGAGATCTCCCCAACGAATATATGTTATCATATATAATTGTAACTATCATATTATATTCAATATTCTCGTATACCAATATGGTGTTTGCAGCATGTAGGCTTGATTGTTAACATTCATTTGAATCTTGTTATATAACGGGAATAAAAAAAAACTTTGATTTATAATACAATAAGAATCTTATCTTGTTAACATATTCGCTACCGTTGTAAACTAACTACAATACACGTGATACTTAAGGATGGACTCCCGGTATCTGAGCAGTCTATGAAATGCAACACTGTAGTTCTTATGTAGGTTAGACAGGCGGTCGCAGACGATCACTCCGATTAATCGGCTGGTCACGTAGGGAAATACCATCTATATGACTGTCCCATCACTATTGCCATTATGGCAAACTCCCCAACTTTTTATCATATATATATTTACCAACCCATCCACACGAGCAGGATATGACACAAGGTAAATTTCTTAAGCGGAGTTCAACAGGTTTTAATTCAGAGTTTTCCTTCTCCTAGACCAGTTGCCTAACCAAGGTTAAAGAGCCTAGCCTGCCCTACTATTTATCCATTGCTGGAGGGAAAGTAGGATTCATACCTTTCCCAAGGGTATTAGCGCTAAGTGAAATGCTATTACCACATCCAGGATTTGAACTCGGGACGACGAGTTCATTTCCCATGACTTTAACCATTACACACACTTTTTATCATATATGTGCTAGAAGGCCGTGACTGAGGGTCTTAGTGTCCAGGTATGACGTTAAGCTGCATTTAGTGGTGAAGTTTTTCTTCTGAAAATCTGGGGAATATGGAGTACCCCTTTATCGCATTACTCCCAGGTCCACACTGATCCGGCATAGTAGCACCCGTTAGAGTCCCATCTATGGGTTAAATGGATGAAAATGACTTTTGAAAAATATGTTTAAAAAATTGAGTTTAAAAAATGAATACCCAACAAGAACGAAAAAAATTGTAATTTACCGTAAAATCATACTATGATACTGATTCTGATAAGTAATTTCCGATATCTGAATGCGATAAATTATATATATATATATATATATATATATATATATATATATATATATATATATAGATATATAATGTGTGTGTGTGTGTGTGTGTGCGTGTGTGTGTGTGTGTGTAAATAAAAGGAAGTGAATCCGACAGTATGTAGTATAATAAAAATTTGAAAAAACACAGGTTTAAATGAGTAAAGTGGTGTGTTTATTGGCCGACGTTGCAGTGTTTCGATCTATTAATTAGATCATCTTCAGGGTTTTTCTTAGTATGTGGAAGGTGATAAAAAAGTTTTTATCTCAGAATTAGGAGAATGGCGAGTAATAGTCCTCGTTTATCGGTCTGTTTAAAATTTGAAGTCTGAGAAAAAAGAACGTTGAAAAAATGAACGGTTTGAAATATGACGTCAAATATTCTTTTTTGCGGTGTGAGTATTATAATGTGTAAGTGTTTGTATCGAAAAAAGCATTGTGCATTTTTTTTTATGTGTTTATGAATGTGTGGTTATGCGTGTGTGTATAAATCTTTTGCGATAAACGGAATCGTTTATCGCAAATATATATATATATATATATATAATGTGTGTGTGTGTGTGTGTGTGTGTGTGTGTATTGTTTTGAATAATTGATTAAAGTCCTAACTCTTAAGTAACAATCCAAGTTGAATTGAATTAAAGTAATTTCCTCAAAAAAATATCGTTTTAGAAAAAGTGCTTTATAAATAAACAGTTTTGCATAGAAAAATATTCCATTTACGTTAGTTAAAGAAGAACCGATTCCTATTTTCAACATTTACTCAATATCAAATGCGAAATCAGTTTTTCACTCTGAAGTGAAAAATACAGTCCGAAAATGTTAGCTTTTGTTTTTATTTGAAATAAACACAATTAACGGAATAATGACACCTCTTTAGCTTCAATAATTTGCATAAATTACCAACACTTTTAATCAGACATAACACAAATGTAGAATTAGTTTATTTGCATACAAGGTGGGTTTAGACGGAAGCTTTAAAGTAATTTAATTTTCAATTTCTCTTATTTAACTTTTGAAAAAATAACACAGCTGAATAACTTATGGTGATGAAGTATATTTTTTTTGCGGGGGGGGGGTTGTTTTACGGCATATCAACCTCAGTGGGTCATTTAATGCCGATAAAGTTTTGAAATAAATCAATTCTTAATGGATAATACAATTTTTTTATAAATACATTTTTCTATTTAACCCATAGATGGGACCCTAACAGGTACTACCACTCCGGGTCAGAGTGGACCAGGGAGCAATGGTGATGAATGGGGTGCTCCACATTATCCAAACCTCCAAAACTGGAACGTTACCATCAGATAGAGTTTAACGTCATTCCCAGGACATGTAGACCCGCAGCCACCGCCTTCTAGCACCCATATGATAAAAAGGGGTTGGGGCTTGCGATAAGGGCAATAGGGTTGGGGCAATCGTATAGGTGCTAGGGCTTGACGTGACCAGCTGATTGATCGGAGGGGGCCTCTCCGACCGCCCGTCTAGCCCAAGATAGAGCCAAAGTGGAGTATTGCATGTCATGAATTGCTCATCCACCTGGGTTCTATCCTTAAGCATCACGGGTCGCCACCCACGGCCAACAGGTGGCCCATTGGGGGAGTCTTGCCCCTGTGCAGAGGTGCAGTCGGTGCATTCTAACGCCCCAGTCGACAGGCGGGAAGTATATTTTGTCTTAGTTTTCTAATCAAATCTAATGCATGTTTATGATTATATCAGGTTCAATGCATTTTCATTGTAAAATTATTTCCAATACATTTTTATAGGGAAATCAGTTTTAATGCATCTTATAGTTAAATTGTTTCAAGGGGCAGTCCCGGTGGCGATGAACTTTCTCGTTTTCTTTGTTTAATGACATATGAAACTTCGTGGGATATTTACTACCTTGTAAAAAAAGTAAAGTCGTCGGGGTTGCCTAAAGTCGGTATCAGCCAATCAGCGAGGGAGTCTATACCCTTTTCACTAGCGCTAGACCAAGGAGATTATTTTACCGTCTGAGGTGGAGCGCCCACACCATCCATCAGCTCCTTACTTTACCGCACAGATCCCTGTGCTACTCATACACTGAGTTTGTGAGGACTGGTACCGAACTAAGAACCTTGTGGTTTCTAGCCGAACGCTCTGCCGACTGAGCTAACCCGTCCCTTAACTTGTAAAAGAACAATAGTGATACGATTTAACGCATAGCAAGGGGGTGAGAGGATTCAATCTTAATCATTAAGTATTAATTAACGGTTAAGTATTTCTAAAAAAAAAAAAAAACAACAACAAAAAACAATGGTTTCTAAACACCTGCACTTTCCATTTTGGAATACAAAGTCAAAAAGCCAGGCGCCATTTCGCTTGGGTCTGTAGAATATAACGACTGTACCTTTGTAGAGGGCTCTAATCATCCAAATGCGGCCACATGTAGGTGGCAAGTGCCCTGTTGTCTGAGCTGTAGTATATACCGACTGTCTGCAAAGGGGTAAAGTCTCCCTAATGGGACCACTTGTTGGTTGACCCGGAGTGGTAGTACCTGTTAGGGTCCCATCTATGGATCAAATAGATGAAGAAATGAGTTTAGAAATTTGTTTAAAAAATGTGTTTTAAAAAAGTAAATACCCAACAAAAATGGAACCATATTACCTTTAGGCACCCCGTTATGATCTCGATTAAGAAAGGTCATGTCTTTGCTTTACACTGTCAATATCTGGTTGTCTGTTAGGGGTTAGGGTTAGGGGTTAGGGTTAGTGTATAGTTTTATTATTTTAAAAAATCTAAAAATCGTCTGTTAAAAGAACCGGATATTGACGGTGTAAATGAAAAAAAAACATGTCCTTCCTTTAATCGAGATCAAAACGAGGTGCCTAAAGGTCATATGGTCCCAAAAATAATGCACAATGTTGGGATCTTGGTGGTTGAGAAATCCAAGACATGCAACAATCCAGTATGGTCCTTAATTAAGCTAGACGGGCGATCGGATAGGCCCTCTCCGATTAATCGGCAGGTCACATCAAGCCCTAACACCAATATGATAGACCCGACTCTATTGCCCGTATGGGAAAACCCAAATTGTTCATGTTATTGACGGAAGGCGGTGGCTGACGTGCTTAGTGTACTGGGTATGAAGTTAAACTGCATGTAGTCGTGGGAAATATGGATTACTTCTTTATTGCCATACTCCCAGGTTCACTCTGACCCGGAGTCGTGATACATGTTAGGGTCAAATCTTTGGGTTAAATAGATAACATGAGTTTAAATAATTTATTTTGAAGAAAAAAAATGAATGCCCAACAAAAACAAAAATAACCAATAAAACAAAATATCATCTAATATATATATAATATATATATATATATATATATATATATGTGTGTGTGTGTGTGTGTGCGTGCGTGTGGAGGCACGTGCTGTAATGGTTAGTGTCGTAAGAAATAAACCCTTCGACCCGAGTTCAAATCCTGGACGAAATTATTTTGCGTTCCACATAACGCTAATACCTTGGGAAGGTTATGCATCCAACTACTCTCTCTCCAGTCAACTAGTCGAAAAGCCATGGTACAGATTAAAAGGATTTGAGAGAGAGAGAGAGAGAGAGAGAGAGAGAGAGGGTGGGGGAAGAGAGCTATGAAGATTTTATTAAACTATTTTTAATGACAAGATATGAGAACTAGATTCATAGGTAGATGTGTGTGCGTCAGAGAAGGGGGGCATAAAAATATATATACATACACAGATGAGACAATAGATATATTAGGTGGAGGTTTGATCGCGGTTTCTTTGTTAAATGGTTTATCAACCTTCCGGGCTATTTAATGCCATAGGCATACTTACAGAACAGTGATATTACTATTTAACATATAACTATGGTATTAGAGTGTTTATACCTTTCTCAAATCTTTTAGGTGAATGTGAACGTCATAGCGTGGAGTTCGATTTCGTTTACAACGTTGTAGCAGGCCAGCGCATTACCCATTTGAAAATGTCGTCTCTCCTTTCACCTATGGAAACAATCTGTGTAATATTTAAACATGGAAATCTTAGGGGGGATCTTTTCTACTTACTTACAAAATTGTGAAGCTTTTCAACTAATGGGTCTTTTTATAATTTTGTTTTGTAATTGTTTACGTGATCATTACGTTAAAATTGATATCAGATGATTTTATTATTTGTGGCATTCGATGACTATGCAGTTTTCTAGTGACGTAGATATTGTCATTGGAATTTAAACAATTTTCTCTATTGTTACTAAAATATTTCCAAACCAATTTTTTTCTATTCTCTTTTGTTTACATAATTCAAAATTTAAATCATGACATAACATTGTAAAACTAGTTGTTTAAGAAAACTAAATTATTATTGCGACGTCTTTATGTACACAGACACACAGACACAGACACACACACACACCACACACACACACACACACACAAATAGAAACACACGGAAACAGGTATGCACCTATATGTATCAATTAATGAAAAATATACATACACACACTATATATATATATATATATATATATATATATATATATATATAATATATCAAATAATGAAACATATACACACACATATATACACATACACACACACCCATGTATATCAAATGAAAAATATACAAACACACAAATATACGTATACGTGCATACACACACATACACACACATATACATATATATGCATACACACACAAAATATATATACGTGCATACACACACAGACATATACATATACGTGCATACACACACACACAACATATACGTGCATACACACACACAAACAAATATACATATACGTGTATACACACACACACAAATATACATATACGTGCATACACACACACACAAATATACATATACGTGCATACACACACACAAACAAATATACATATACATATACGTGCATACACACACACACAAATATACATATACGTGCATACACACACACAAACAAATATACATATACGTGTATACACACACACACAAAATATACATATACGTGCATACACATACACATGTATATCAAATGAAAAATATACAAACACACAAATATACACTTATGTGCATACACACACACACACACACACACATATATATATATATATCAAATGAAAAATATACTAACACACACACACACACAACAAATATATATATATATATATATATATCTTATTATAATGGAGATTGTGTGTTTTTCTGTCTGTAACCGAAACTATATTCCTACTCAAGTCACAATTCTCTTAGTTATTGACATCACATTCTCCATGATTTTATTTTTATCTAAACTTCAATTATTAATAAAATTGTCTTACATTATTAATACTGTTAACTATGTCAACATACTAACAACATGCAATTATATTTATATATACAACAAAATAGCGCTTTACAATGTGAATGGGAAGGCTTATTTGCATATTGATATTAAAAAATCGAATTTAATAAATATGTGCTTAGTATTATTGATTTCTAATTGTTTGGTTTTATTTTAATGAATATAAGCAAAAATCTCTTCAATGAATCTTAAATGAAATCCATTAACAAGATACAATAACTGTCATTTTATTCTTTACTTCCTCTTTTAACTAAATACTTAAATTAGAAAAAATAACAATGAAAGATGAAAGAGTAAGTTTCAGTTGTTCCATTTTTTTTATTATACTCCCTCTGTTTCAAATCTTTTTATTATACTCCCTCTGTTTCAAATCTTTTTCTGTATTTTTATTTAGTTTCATTAGTCTTTCTAATTTAATACAATATTTTATTACATTAAAACTTAAATACTTGCACCCGGAGGGTGCATATATTTGCTAGTATATATATATATATATATATATTATATATATTATATATATATGGCTTTTTCTTTTCGTTGTAGACTATGAAAATTGATTCATTCCTAATTTCTGGCCAAAACATTTGTCCTGTCTATTACTTTAGTCGACAAGAATTTTTCGTGATTCTGTCTTATTAAAAAAGTCGAAGCGAAGCATTAGAAATACAAAACTAATCTGAGCAAATTATACATTTTCTAACAAAATTATTTTCTTTCTTTTCCTGCTTCGATTTCTTTGCTTCATTTTTAATGTCTTTAAAAATTTTCTTTGAAAATGTCCAGAATTATTGTTCTATTTTACCATTGGCAAGAATAACGTTTTTTGTCTGCTAATTAAAGAATAATGGTCTGCTGGAATTAATCAAAAGTTGCTGATTCTGAATATTTTCGATAAAAACTGACTATGGTTTCTGATATATGAATGTAATCTTCTATATTAATATTTGTGTTCCTTAATTATACGACCGTGATCATCTTGCAATGCTCCCTGGTTAAAAAATGAGAGTCCAAATCGTCCTAGATAAAATGCAAAAATGTAGATCCTGATTATCTGCTATTGTTTATCCGCTGAATACTTATGGGTGTCGCCACATCAGCTAAATAATGGACTATTGCGTTTTTATTATAAAGAAAAAAGGACAGAAAAATGACGTTACACAGAAAAAGTATAAGAAAAGAATGAGAGAAAGAAAGTAAGCGAGTAGAGGAATATAGGAGGGGTGAGCGCGGGGTAGCGATAACATACTTAAAAGATAAAAAGAAGAAAAAGAAAAATATGTGAGTGAGAGTTAAATCAAGATCATTATAAGTTTTATGTATTGAACTATTTAGCAATAGCTCTTAAGTAAAAAAAATCAAACATTGTAATAATCAAATCATCATACTGTGGTATGTCCACATGTTCTTTATTTCCTATAACTTCAGAATGGTTTCAGACACTTGCACATTCGGTCGAGGACCCAAGTTCAAATCCTACACGAGACTATTTGCAATTCACACGCTAATAAAAATGTGAAAGGTATGCATCCAACTACTCTCCCTCCAGCTATTGGTAAATAGTAGGTCAGACTGGGCACTGACTTTGATTACGCAACCAATTTAGGAGAAGGAAAAACTTTATTTTGTCGGCACCTGTTAAACTCAGCTTCAGAAAATGTCCTTGGGTAGGGTTTTGTATATATATATATATATATATATATATATATATATATGGGATATTGCTTAATTGAAGTCGATAATTTATGAAATTCATTAATAATTGATTAGGCGGGATTTATCTATTTAAATGTAAGGCTAACACAATCTCTGTATGTAATTTGGCCTATTAGGCCTCATCAGCAGAGCATAGATACGAGACCGCCCCGTGTGTGACTCGAAACCCGTCTGTCAAATGCACATACAGAGATTGATTTTTCTCGATTTGTTTAGCCTTACATTTAAACAGGTAAATCCCGCTAATTAATATTAATGATTAACTTTCATAAAATTAGGTTCGACTTCAATTAAGCACATATCTCCCAAATATTGTCGCTGAAAATAGCCATATCACAAACATCGTCTGTTTGTTTACTTTCATAATATATATATATATATATATATATATATATATATATTATATATATATATATATATATATATATATATCGTTTAAGACGGCAAACTGAAATCTTGCAAACATTTTAGATGTATCCTTGTAGACTTATTCACCATAGTTCCCGCCTAGAGTACAAAGTTATGTTCGAAAATAAAATAAAAACATCCTGGTGATATTACAAGAATTACATTTTTAGAAACACATCATGTATCCTATTCTTTGATCCGCTGTTAGCGTGTTGTTTATTGAATTAACGTAGTTTTCAGTTCTTTGAGAACCAAATATATTCTGTACATCCACTTGCGAATAATTTCCATGCCTCCAGCTTGAGTGGGATCTATCTTTGATATCAGATATCAATTTTCTGGTCTTGAGTTCAATGGAAATTCCTACTTTTAGGTTGACGTCCCTTCTTTCTCCCTAGGCTTGAAATTTCGTACAGGGGTACAGAAAAATAAGGAGTTATTGCATCTACAAATATCTTCAAAAGACCAAACTTAATGGTTTTTACAACTTTACCAGTGACATAAGATGTTAGTTAGTTCTTGTAAGTTATTTAAAGGCAAATCATGTCTTTTTATTTTATTCTATTTTATTTTTTGTTTTTGTTTTTTGTATATAGTATTTTTAACGTCATTATGTAATGGTTATAAAAAGAAAAAAGTTGTCGGTGTGGCCTAAAGTCGGTATCAGCCAGACAGAAAAGGAGTCTATACCCTTTACATTAGCATTAGACCAAGACGATTGTTTTGCCGTCTGAGGTTGAGTGCTACACCTAATGTTAGTTCCTCACATTACCGCACAGATCCTTGATACTCATACATTGAGTTGGCGTGTGTCGGTATCGAACCTGGGACTTTGTGGTTCCTACTCGGACGCCCTAGAAAAAGGATAGGAGTTTTAATAAGAGCTTCTTCTTAGAAATCAATAAAATAAACTTATCACTGAAGAATTAATAATTTAAATGAATGTCTCTTTTTGTCTAAACAGGCAGAAAAAAAGACGATCTAAGAAATTATTGCGAATTTATTTACAAAAAAGGAATGACGGAGAAAAAATGTCACGTGGCCTATCTTTGTATGGGAGGTTGTTGAAAAACAATTATCAAAAGTCTGGGATTTCTGATTTTAATAAAACCTTCTGTTTTGACTTATGAATCAACGAATTATTTTTTCAAATAACTGAATTGTTTTAATCAAACTGATTCAATGGAAATAAATCGAAATTCTTTAAAATAAATATTACCATTTCTACATACCATACAAACAATTTACATACCTACTTAATAGACAAAATTCATTCAAAATATGAATCGCTTAATTTTAAGTTTCAAATTTCATATTTTAAGGTCCTGAAAAAAAATCTTTATTTTATAAAGAGTATACATTAGTATTGTTATCTAATAATCTTTGGAGAAAAATCGATTGAAAAGTTAGGCCCCCACCCTTTTAGACAGAGTTAATACCGATGTATAACTTGTCATTGATATTATAGAAGCTAATTATATACAAAAACAACAGTAAAAATGTCGAAAAATTTTGTTTTTACATTTAATTTTCTGATTTTCGGTACTTATTTTCTACCAGAATCGCTCTTACATCTTTTCTTCTATTCACACTTTCGGTCTTTTTTCGATATTTTGCTCCCAAAAAATAAGGGCGGATCAAAATTAAGTGATCAAAAATAAGGAGGGGGGTCAAAATTAAGTGACCTGAAAAAAATTAGAAAGTTTTGAAATAAAATAACTGATGTATTATCAATTCATTCATTGATAAAACAACACTGAAAATTTCATTAAAATCGGATACATTGAATTTTGTATTTTTTTTTCAATTGGGTGTGGGCGGTAAATTTATTTTGTAAAATACGGATTAGCAATAGCTATCTAATCCGAATTATCTACCGAGAGCTCAATGGGTGACGCAATGGGTTACGTTTTATCCAACCTTCAACCGTGTCTGTATGTGTGTGAGTGTGTGAATGTGTGTGTGTGTGTGTGTGTGTGTGTGTGTGTTGAGTATTATCCCATGTGGTTCAATCCTTGGGATTCAACTCTAATAATACAGTTTATTCACAGTGAGAGCCGGGTTTGCCTTTGTTTCAGATTAATATTCTTTTTTTCGTTTCTTAACAAATGTTTTTTTTAGATATTTATTCATTGGGTTTCAGTTGATTATAAAGAAATTAATGATAGCAATCATCACTTTGTTCTGTTAATGTAGATGAAGGATTTAAAGATTTAGTTGTCATGTGTTGCCCTTGTGTCATACATATGCAATTCATGCAGCTCTCATGAGATACATATATAATCTATGCGGCTGTAGGAGACTACTCAGTTTGACATGCCTGTCTTCGGCTACTTTCAACATATATTTCTCGGCTGGTAATGTCAAGCCCTAGCACCTATATGATTTTCCCAACCCTATTGCCCTTATGGCAAGCCCCAACCCCTTTTTTATCATATGGGTGCTAGAAGGCGGCGGCTGCGGGTCTACATGTCCTGGGAATGACGTTAAACTCTATCTGATGATGAGGTTCCAGATTTGGAGGTTTGGGGAATGTGGAGCACCCCATTCATCACCATTGCTCCCTGGTCCACTCTGACCCGGAGTGGTAGTAGCTGTTAGGGTCCCATCTATGGGTTAGATAGAAAAACGTATTTATAAAAAGAATGTATTATCCATTAAGAATTGATTTATTTCAAAACTTTATCGGCTTTAAATGACCCACTGAGGTTGATATGCCGTAAAACAAAACAAACCAAACCAAATCAACATATATTTCACACATGAAGTTGCATTTTATAATGACAGATTAATACAATAATTAAGTAAAGGAAATACAACTTAAATTTGCTTCATGTAAATGATTTGTTTCAATTGCAAAAGCTGAGCTCTTGGCTGCATCTTCAGATAGACCAATAATATAGTTGTTACTTAGCTGTTCCTTATATTCCAAGTTGTGCAGCCGTACAGTAGCGCTGATACGGCATGGAAGAATATTTGCTTTATCTTATCACTGAGATCATATTTCCATATAATCGATAATCTATCTATATCGGCCGATTCCTTTACTAGAAATACATTGACATCGCTTTCTGTAGATGAGATATTTCTTCAGAGTTATGTGAACGAGTCTACTTATTTCAAAGGTTTACCATCCAATGTGCTGATGCCTTTCATCTTGTTTAAAATATATGAACTTAGTTTTATTTGAGTTCACATAGAAGCCGATGCCGCATGTACTTTCTCTAGGCTATGCAACAGCGATTCATCTTGTGTATGTGTGTTTGAAAAATCTCCTTTAGAATGGAATTCTTCAGGGAGTTTTATTTTTTTTTATTTTAACTTTCCCACTTAAGAGAAAATAAATTATCTAGCAAAAAAAAAGTTACAGTGTGATAAGAACTGTGACAGTTTCTGCATAGAAGAACGATCAACGCATCTCATGATTAATTGTTTTCTGGTGATTGGCATGAAATTTAGAAAAAAACAACTTTTTACAGTGGTACCTTAAAATACGAGTACCCAAAATTTCGAATTTTCTGAGTTACGAGTGTTACATAATCTATGCGGTGGCATAAGATTATTGTAATCCCCTGAGAGGGGATGACACTTTTCATACTTATGTAAGGTAGTATAGAGATATGGTGGCGATTAGTGCAGCTGATGGCCTTGAGAGTGAGTGACGGCGCTTGACCTCACTCTCACCTTGCCTTCCAGGGATAAATCGTGAGAACCTGAAGGCATGGAAGATCCTGTCTTCCGGTTTAAGGATACTAAGTTTAAGTCAGTTAGAAGTTAGAAGCCGAGCTCGTAGGATGTGCGCAGATGTCTGATTTGGGGATTTACAAATAAAATAAGATCAAAAGTAAATCTTGTGTTTATTACCTAAAAACTAACTATGACACAGGGTTTCTGATAAGGAAAATCCCTAACAGAAACCACACCCGAAGTCCCCAAGCAAGTCCAGACCTTAAAAGAAAGTCCAGACCTTAGAAGATTCCAGACGCAGACGCAAGATGTTAGAAGATAGAACCAAAGCCGGCCAGAAGAATAGATGTCCAAGATATAGAAGCAAGTAAGAAGTAAAGAAGTAAGAAAAGGCTATACAACACGAGCTGCCATGTGGTCGATCTTTTGCTTTGAGTTGCGTGCTACAATTTGAGGTACGCTTATACATAAATCAATACGCGTGTTCCTTAATTGTACGACCGTTATCATTTTGCAACAACCTCTGATTAAGAATGAGACCATCCAAATCGTCCAAGATGAAATGCAAAAATTTAAGTCCTGATTGTCTAGTGTGGTTTATCAGCCGGATTTCTTAATGAGTGTCATTCCGATTTTATTATGAAGAAAAAAGGAAGGAAAAGGACAAAAAAGAGACCGAGGGTAAAGAAAGTATATAAAGCCGGGTGAGCGTGCGGAAGCGATAACGCTACTTTTTTTTCTGTTGAACAGAAAGAAAGGAAAAGTGAGAAAGTCAAATAAAGATAATGATTTTTAAAAATTGAAATATTTGCAATAGCTCTTAAGTAAACATATCAAACATTGTAATAATTATCATGCTGTCGTATATCCACAGGTCCAGCTAGTGTAAATAAGCTTACTAAAATATTTAAGTTTCCAAATTCATTACGCTAAAGAAAAAATATCATTAAAAATAAACATTAAAACATTAAAGCACATAATTCATCACAATGTATTTTATTATATCTTTATAAAATACGGAGTGTTTATTTTTGGAGGGGGGGGTCAATAACATTTTATTTCAATGAGGAAAATTGATTTGACAGACGAGGAAATTGAGTTATGAGCGAACCGAATTAAGTCAATATACCACTGTATTATTGATTGATGTTAATGGCATATAAACCCGCCTAGTGTTATTTTATGCCTAGAGGTTAGGGAATCATATATATATATATATGTATTATAATATATTAAAATTTGAAGGCAATACAATGCGTATAAAAATAAAAACAAAAAGATGTTTTTTTGTCTCATCGATTTCAAAGAAACTTTATCATCAAGAAAAGAAAATGAAAGCTAAGCATAAGAATCTTCTATAACCGACTTTTTTATTTTGAATTGGATGACTACATTGTCGCCATGTTTGCCACACTACATTGTCGCTATTTTGACCGGATGATAAACAGACAATATTGGATACATATACAAGGTAGGATCTTAAGCATTCGTTCTCAAAAAAAATAAAAAATGAGAAATTGCAGTTATTCGCCCATTTCATTCATAACATAAAGAAGGGGGAAATGGGGAGAAAGGAGAAAAAGAAGAAGAGGGGGAAAAAAAAAAGAAAAAGTATCACCACACACACAAAAAAAAACTTAAGTACGTCCATTTCTGATTTTCGTTTCTGATGATAAAAGTTTCTTTGAAATCGATAAGACAAAAAAACATCTTTTTGTTTTTACTTTTTATACGCATTGTATTGCCTTCAAATTTTAATATATTATAACATACTTAACAATACTTCAAGCAAATTACCAATTACACACACACACACACACACACACACACACACACACATATATATATATATATATATATATATATATATATATATATAATATATCTATACTTACATTTTCTATAGTTAAATAGGCCAGGTAATCAATTTCAAATCCGACGACAAAATTCCAACATTAAAATCTGCAACAATAATACAGCAGTCTTCCGCGACACACGTTCTATACTGAGATCCAAAAACACCTGTTGATTCTATTCTATGGCTTGCGCTCTTTTATTCTGAATATGGTCTCAGTGAAATTTGCATACGCCTCAACCTAATCTCGCCAATTCTCTTGATTCCGAGATTACGTCTCTTAATTTATGGCTTTGCAGCGGCCATGTGTCTTTTTCTGAGTTTTGAACGCCAGATGTATGCGAACCCATCTCGTTCCAGGAGGTAGGCACTCTTCTTTTCAACATACTTTATAGAAATACATTTAGTATTAACGTTGGAAATATTTGATTAAATTTGAATTGAGTTAATTATCAGTCATTGTTATGTGTTTGCACGGTTTTTCCCATCATATTAAGTTATATGACCTTAAACAGTAGGAAGCGCGGGTATAAATGGTTAAAATCATGGGAAATGGACTCGTCGCCCCGGTTCAAATCCTGGATGTGGTAACTGCATTTCACTTTGCGCTAATACCCTTGGGAAAGGTATGAATCCTACTCTCCCTCCAGCTATGGATAAATAGTAGGATAGACTGGGCTATTTAACCTTGGTTAGCAAACGTCTAGGAGAAGGAAAACTCTGAATTCAAACCTGTTGAACTCCGCTTAAGATAATTGACCTTGTGTCACGTCCTGCTCGTACGGAGAGGTAGGTAAATATATATATGATCTTAAGCTGGCCAGAAATTTTTTTATAATGGATTTAAAAGCAGTCCTGTAAACCAATCTACGTTGGTTCAACTTGTTATCGTTAATGCGAACATGTTTCGATCCCGGGTGTAGGCAGTCTTCTGTATTATATTTTTCACAGATTTATATATCAAATATTCCTATCTAATATGGATAGTTTGTAAACAGATCTATTCGAGCCATTGTTACAATCCTTTATTATGAAAAGAAAGCCGCAGATTATTGAATAATTGATTGAATTAACTTTTATTTGTCATATAATGCATTTAGTTCTTGAAATATTATGAAAAGAAAGAATGCAGATTATTGAATAATTGATTGAATTAACTTTTATTTGTCATATAATGCATTTATTTCTTGAAATATTTTAAATGGTTATCCTATAAGTGGAAACCGTTTGTGTCAAAAAAAGTGTTATTTTCATATCAGTTCAGTTAAAAGTTTGGCTTTCATTGGAGGAGTTATAAGAAAAATCCTTTCTAATGCATTCTACTCTCAAAAATCATTTCCAACTCATGTTTATAATAAATATCGTTTCCAATCGATTTTTATTGTAAAAATCATTTCCAATGTAATTCATATGAAGAAAATAATTTCTCATACATCTTTATAATATACTTTCCAATGCATATAGTAAAAGTCCTTTCCAATGCATTTTTATTGTAAAAATCATTTTGAATGCATTTTTATTGTAAAAATAATTTCCAATTCATTTTTTTGTAAAAATCTTTTCCAAATTATTTTATGAGACCAACTTGGAAAAAACTGTAATATATGTTTTCTCAGCAGCTGACATTGGTACGGAAGGCAATTTTCATGCGTGTCATCGCATTAAGAATGCCCACACTATCATAAAGTTTGTATATCATAAAAAAGGCCGAAGGTTTTCACTAACGAATGAATCTTAAAAACACTGAATTCAATCGAGACTCTTGGTTAAAAAAACTGTAAACTTTACATCAATGAAAGTCTTTGTCCTTATTATAGGTTCCTATGGAACAAGTGTAAGGAATTGAAAGTATCGGAAAGATTAATTGGTTTGTCCCTCAGCATGATACACGTGCCATTACATGCAATAAAAATGACAACGTCCGGATTTCACATGTTACACATCTAAAAAGATTTTCCCCGGATTTTGATTTCGGCAAAAGATAAAGTATGTTTATATCGGGATTTATTGTTAAAATGAGTAAATATAAAATTTTCAGATCTCTCTTTCCCCGCTCCTGCTGTTTTTAATTGCAGTACTAATTTCCAATTTGGGTCGTCCTCCACAAAACCAGTAATTGGTTACCATGTTTTCATTTTCAAATGCCAAGGAATAAGTGCCGTTGATATGATAAAATCCACCAACATTCCTTTACGTAAGATAAGTTTCCTTTAACTTAATCGTTTATTGCATCTAATGGCAAAGGTATCTCATGTTGCTATCAATTTTCTTTTAAAAAATCCCAATGTACTGTATTATTTCTTCTCACATTTGAACAGAATTCTTTTTGTTCGTTTCAACTAATTTGACAAGGTACAAATAGCGAAATTTGAATGTTTAGCGAGTACATATAAGTAAAACAGTAAAAGATTGTTTTTGCAACTGAGGTAGTTGCCACACCTACCATCAGCGCATTACCTTACCGCACAGATTCCTGTGCTACTCATACGCTGAGTTGATGAGGGCCAGTATCGAACTAGGAACCTTGTGGTTTCTAGCCAAACGCTCTACCGACTGAGCTAAACCGGCCCTATTAAAGTACATATACCGTACTCCTATCCTAGCTATTCATAAATCCTTATGTTTTAAATGAATATTTACTATTTTTCCTCTCCTCTTTTCTGTTAGCTA
The DNA here is from genome assembly GCA_023376005.1 of Doryteuthis pealeii. Taxonomy (NCBI): domain Eukaryota; kingdom Metazoa; phylum Mollusca; class Cephalopoda; order Myopsida; family Loliginidae; genus Doryteuthis; species Doryteuthis pealeii. Next base: position 26,938,918 of record CM042158.1, on the reverse strand, counting down.
TCTCTTTCTACGTTATTTTCTCTTGTTTTTATTTACACGTCTACATTGGTGTTTCCCTTGCATATGTCTTTTTATATTGTTTTTGTCTGTTCAAGTTTGTTTGTTAGTTTTATTTCCCCCAGGTACATGTATCTTACCAAAAGAAAAGTTATATTCTTATTTTTTTAAATCAATAAAAATATTTTCAAAAATTTGGATCAGCTGTGGTAGTCACTACTACAATAGGCTCAGTTCTACTTAGTGAACATCCTCCATGCATTACTACAACAACCAGCATTTATGCCACAAAACCTGGCCTCAACCCACCAAAGGTCTGATTGCTCAACCTATTAATTATCGATTTATTAATTGTGTTTTAAAAATTATCAGTATTTGATGGTGTCAATTTTTATAGTGCGTAATGTGGGAAAATGAAGGATTTGATCTATTAAAAAACATTTCGCATGTATGAATATAATTTGCAATGCATTTTTATAGTAGAAATAATTTCCAACTCATTTTTGTATAGAAGAAATTTTCCAATGTACTTATAGAAAAATCATTTCCAATGCATTTTTGTATAGAAGAATCATTTCCAATGCATTTTTGTATAGAAGAAATCATTTCCAATGTATTTTTATAGAAAGAATCATTCCAATGCATTCATTTCCAATGCATTTGTATAGAAGAAATCATTTCCAATGCATTTTTGTATAGAAGAAATCATTTCCAATGCATTTTTATCATATAGAAGGAAATCATTTCCAATGCATTTTTGTATAAAGAAATAATTTCCAATGTATTTTGTATAGAACGAAATCATTTCCAATGCATTTTTGTATAGAAGAAATAATTTCCAATGCATTTTGTATAGAAAGAAATAATTTCCAATGTATTTTTGTATAGAAAGAAATCATTTCCAATGCATTTTTATATAGAAAGAAATCATTTCCAATGCATTTTTATAGAAAATAACATATTTTAGCTAATCAATTTAGTCGACAACCGCCGAGCGAGCGTCTGTTGATTTTCCTCTTTCCTCCAACTGGCTCCACAGATTCGCGGTGAGGGTGTTACATTTTCTATGAGAGGATTTCATGAAATTAATACATGTACAGAAAGTAAGATTTTATATTCGAGATTTCTATCTCAGCCAACGGGTGAAACGACAGGGAAATTTATATAATTTGATGTAATAGCAAATCACCAGTTAAGATGATTAACGCCCCGAAAACAGGCAAGTTGGTAAAACTTAACTCACCTTACTTGTGGAAAATTTGCAACAATGCTTTGTTACGACCTCGATAAGCAGGTACGATATGAAATAACCTCTCAGGTATTGTAAAGTTAGTGACAAAAAATCAAACTTTAAATAAAGGAATACTTTTCTCATTGCTGGCTAGACCTAATTGTTCATCCCAAAACTATCAGGTAACGAGGTATTTGTAACCGATTAAAACAAATAACAAACGAATTAAATGTTAACGACAAATATAAAATACTGTTAATGCATTTTTCAATCTTTCTCCACCTCCGAGGATTGCTATTAGGTAAATGTTTTCATAGCATTTTCCCGAAAATACAGTCTCATCTATGGGGTTTATTCGAGTTTAAAAATGTGTTAAAAAATGAATTAAAAATAAAATTGAATACCCAACTAGAATGAATAAAACAAACTTCTTCAGCATAAAATAACCTCACAAGAGTTGACATGCCGTAAAATTCGTATAAACAGCATGGAATAATGAGTAGGGTCTCATCTATGGGATAAGGAGATAAGAGTTTGAAAATATGTTTAAAAAATGTAATACCCAACTAGAGTGAATAAAACAAAACTTCTTCGGCATAATATAACCTAACAAGGGTTGGCCTGCCGTAAAATCCAACCAATCGACTAAGCGTTGGCATAAATTGTATCTCGTTCCAATAAACATAGCAAGTATTTTGCCCGATGGCGACATTTAGATACTAGTTCCGATATTTCCTTTAATAGTAATTCCTTTGTTGGTAATCCGATAATTTTGAACATCTCCCTCGAGCATAGATAGCACCCTCATAAAACTAGTTCTCTTCTGTCTTCCCACTCCCACACAAACCCACGTTAAATACAGACTTATTAGCATAGTTTCTATCTTTAAACGGAGATTTACAGTTATAGCCACAAGTAACTATTCTAAATACAAATAATTTGAAGAAAGTTGAATGATATTAAGTATTCATATATAATACAAATAATTGTTACCATATCTGTTTGACTGATATATAGTTTAAACAATTTTTTTTTACTTCTTTTTTCTTGTTTCGTTTTATTATCTTTTTTCTGAATACTTTTTATCGTTTTTGGATACAATCATTATTACATTAGCATGACTGTCAAAATATTCTATCATTTCGTACAATTGATTTTATCCTATTTATCGCTATAATAAACGATGAATGAAGAATTCTACACAAATGTTTTTTCTGCGAAATGTTTCCTATGTATCACGCAATGATTACCAAAATGTTTGGCATTACCTGCTTTAATTAGACTATAAATGAATCATAGATATTTATCATTAACTGTGTCCAATCAGTAGCGAATACACTAATTTCAAGGTTTTATTTCTAATGGACAGTGGAACATGACGACAGTTTTTTTTAAAGAGAATAACATTTTATTTTGGAATGTAATGTTTTACTCAAAGTAGTATATATATATATATATATATATATATATTCAATACGAATGAACGATTCGAACTACATAGGAAATGGAGGTGCTTTGGAGAATGATAAAAGACTTTCAACATTTACTGCCATTAAACCGATGCTTAACACTATTCGCTTTTCACTAAGTCTCGATTATATATATATATATATATATATATATATATATATATATATATATATATATATATTTGGGAGAATATGTGCTTAATTGAAGTCGTGCCTAATTTTGAAAATTAATTAATTAATAATTAATGAATTAGGCGGGCATACCTATTCAAATGTAAGGCTAAACAAATCGAGAAAAATCAATCTCTGTATGTACATTTCAGCCTATTATGCCTCATCAGCCGAGCTATAGACAGGGAGACTGCTTTGTGTCTGATTCGAACCCTGACTGTCAAGCTGACAGGCGGGGACTCTACTCATTACACCTGCTGTTTTGTAATAAAGCTAATAGGCTTATTATAAAATAATTTAGCAAATTTCTGATCTAAGTTAAAAAGAAAATTCACTAAGAATTCATGTATTACAATGTTCGTTAATCTTGGGATTTTTTTTTTTTTTTGCATTTAAGATATTATTTTAAAAATGTAAACCTGAATTCATGAGTGTTTTGAAATATAATTTAATTTTTCTAAAAACGGTTTATATAAATATGATAGTTAGGTTTGTTTTGTTTTACGGCATATCAACCTCTGTGGGTCATTTAATGACATCTAAGTTTTGGATACATAGCGGTAATTTGGTAGAGAAAAATATGTATATGTATAGATTTTAACTATTGTTCAATTACCCATATTGACAATAGTTAAAATCTATACATATATATATATATATTTTCTATGATGAATATGATAGCAATTTAAATAAATAATTTGATGAATATGATAGTAATTTAAATTCGGTTCTTAAATGTTTGTTCAGTTAAAACAATAAGAAATTAATCGTTTAATGTATTATCTTAATGGAACAATAACAATGAGGTAAAAATTAGATTGTGAGCTATTTAATGTAATATCTTTTGTTTTGTCTATTTTTGCATCTGTTTTTTTTTTTTTTTTTTTTTTTTTTTTTTTTTTCGAGATTAGGACATATCAAATCCAACGTATCCAACAGCACCATTAAAAATGGCTAAAGACTGATGGTATTGCTTCATCGTGTCTTATCCGATGACAGCGCCTCACTTTGACAAATGCAGAAAGTTTCGCAGTTGTGCAATTGAATAGCCAATTCATTGGAACAGCCGCTTTTGGGAATGGAAGCACTGTTCAATAAGTAATTTATAGTCGAAATCATTAATACATAGAATAATACATTTTGGTATGTGTTTGTGAACACCCGTGTGTAATCGGTATAGTCGTAGAAAATGGACACCACGATACAAGTTCAAATAATAGACGAGATTGGTTGTGTTTCAAGTAGCGCTAATTCCCTTTGTAAAGGGATGTATCCAAGTAATCTCCCTCTAGCTATGGGTAAATAGTAATGGAACTGACCTTTTTAACTTTGGTATGATAACCGATATAAGGGACAACAAACTCTTATTCAAACCTCTTAAAGTTCCCTTAAGAAATTGACCTTAGGTCACATCCTACACTGTGGAGGGTTTTGCAAGGGAATAATTATAGGTTGGCTGATTATTTTGTTGAATGGCATATCAACCCTTGTGGGCTATTAATACCAAATCTTTTTTTTTTCTGCATAGCAACCACGGTGGGTCATTTAATGCCGGCAATTTTTTGAAAATTCGTAGCGATAGTTTGAAAGGAAATGTTTTAAACTCATATTTTTTGTAAAGAAATTTTCAATTAAACCCATAAATGTGACCCTAACAGGTACTACCATTCCGGCTCAGAGTGGGCATGGGAGCAATGGTAACGAAGGCGTGCTCTACATTCCTCAGATCTCCAGAACTAGAACCTCACCGTCAATAAGAGTTTAATGTCATTCCCAGGACATGAAGATCCTCAGCCACTGCTTTCTAGCACTCATAATAAAAGGGGTTGGAATTGAAAAGGACAATAGGGTCGGAACAGTCATATAGGTACTATGACTTGACGTGATCAGCCAATTGACTGGAGAGGACCTCTCCAACCGCCCGTCTAGCCTATGTAAGGGTCAAATTGGGATGTTGCATGTCATGGACTGTCCACCCACCAGGATCACGGGTCGCCACCCACGGCCAACTGGTAGCCCCATTGGTGGGACTTATCCCTGTATAGAGTTGCAGTCGGTGTATTCTAAAGCCCCAGCCGACAGGGCTATTTCGTTGTTGTTGTTTTTTTGTTTTGTGGCGGGGGTGTATGTATGATTTAACGTTCTTATATAATGGCTATCCTCGTAAGAGTTGAGCACATTTATTCAATTTGACATTGATAACCGGCGTCAATTTTCTTAACAATCTTGGACCAGAAAACATAAAATCATAAGATCATAAACTAAACAGAAAAGTTTTTACTATTATCTGCGTTATTCGGGCTATTGTCCTCATCTTTATTGTTATCTGTACAACGTTTCGGCCGATATGCCATCCAGCCTTCTTCAAGTATTTCTTGTCGGAACCGGGCCACTTCTCTGACTCGGGAACATTCTTGTCGTAATCGGGAGCCATCATGGAACTTTGAACCTAACCCTTTATTCAGTCCACGGGGGTATCCTGTTCTCATTCCGCTAACCATAGCTGGGTAAAAAGGCCGGAGCACATATCGGCCAAAACGTTGTACAGATAGCAATGAAGACGAGGACAATAGTCCGAATAACGCAGATAATAGTAATCATCAAGCCTTATCTCAAACATTCAGAGAAATAGAAAAGCTTTTGGTTTTTTGCCTTTTCACTTGATCTTCCTTCGTCTTTCTGGGTTCTCAGGTTATCCCCGACCCTTCCGTCATATCAGGTCACCCTGCATCATTTGTCACTGAATTACTTTTGTGTTTCGTTTGACTATTGATCAAATTATGCATAATACGGCGGTCCACGCCAGATCGCAGAAAGCAATAATGGGTTTCTTTAGAACTTAAATAGGTGACCACTTAGTAATAGCAAATACTGTAAGCAGCCTGAGGCCTGTGTGCCAGACGAAGCAAAGTTTAGGATATAACTACAGATTCCTCTCAGTTTCCGTTGACTGACTCCCTACTTTAGGCGGGTCCGGCTTTTTAAACTTTTATGGTGTCTAGCTCAGTATGTATTGATTATAATTGTTTAGATACGAGTGTAGATAAATCATATATATATATATATATATATATATATATATATATATATGTGTGTGTGTGTGTGTGTGTGTGTGTGTGTGTGTGTGTGTGTGTGTGTGTGTGTTGTGTTAAACTGTACAGACAATTCTTGTCGGACGAGTTTTTGTTCGATCCTTTCTAATTTTCTGGCCATCTTTTTGGTGTCAGGATGTAACTGGTGTAACAGTCCACCAACGGTTTCATTACGAGCGCTTTCGGCAATACAGTTTGCCATCATCAGGTAGGAAACTGATGGTATGTTCCGTGTGTCTGTACAGTTTAACACATGTTTAAAAGAAAAAATGCTGCCAAAATACTATTATATATATATATATATATATATATATATATACTTTATATATATATATATATATATATATATATATATATATCCTTGTACAAATTAATTGTACAAACCTCTTTCTATTCAGACAAACAGTTATGGTCACGTAATCTAATGTCACGTTTATGGTCATATATGGGTTTCTTAATATTCCTGGGGTTCCATCTCTGTAGTGCCGTCGATGATTTGTATTGGTTATATATGAGCATAAACACAATATTAGAGTAGGGGAACTGTCTATTCCAACACGTATATAAAACACATCATAATTTCGATTTCAACAGTGCTTCGATGCTAGCATACATCCATAATAAGATAGAAAGGCAAGTCTTCGAAGCCAGTGAACTAAATAATATAAAATGTAAATAGTAGATCCGATATAAAGTGACAAACATCCCTCTCTATAAGAACCATAGCAACTTAACACTCCTCTATATAAAAAAGCACACAAAAGTACCCACAAATAACACACATCACTTCCACCCCTATAGTTCCTTACACATCACAGTATCTGTTAAGTATCTGGTCGGCATCCTTTGTTCCAGATGTAATAAGTAAGTAAGCAAGCCAATAAGAATCCGGTGTTGAGGTATTCTTTGTAAGTCCGTCGTCCAAGATAATCCAAGTATCAATGACATAAGTTTAGAATGGTGCCTCTATTAATACAGCAGAAGCAGCAGCAGCAGTGCCAGTGATTGGACAATAGAAATGCTTTCGGTGGTCACGTGGTAGTCAACGGGTCTATATTTAGGAGTGACCATTTGCCCCATGCCTTATATCACAAATAATTCAACAGTATCAACCATGATCTAAATTCATTTTCTCACCACTACCGCATGGCCTGACTGTTCCTCATGATTAACACACACAGACACCATATTAGCAACAGTTGACAACGACGGCCACCACCTCCCCCCTCTTGCGACTAAGGATACTATCACCGACAGAAAGTGTATTAAATTTCTGACACAAGACCTCATCTCACGTCCTGAAGAACGTTATAAAGACCGAAACGTTATCGCGACATTATAACCATGAATAAATAAATATTCATTCTTTATAACATCCCGCGTTTGTCTACATTTCTCCAAATACAGTCGGATTGATTTCGTCATTTTACCCCCATATATATATATATATATATATATATAGAGAGAGAGAGAGAGAGAGAGGGGGTGGCATAAGTAACGGGCGTTATGAGACATGATACGTGGAAACACGGTGTCTGTGAATGATTATATATATATATATATATATATATATATATACAAGTAACATACATATATATATGTATATATCACACGTACAATTAGCCTAGATATACAGGGTGCGGCATAAGTAAAGGGCGTTACTTATGCCACACCCTGTATATATGGGAGTCTCTCTTTAAGTAATTTCCATCTTCATCGAATAATGTTCCACTAGAAATAATAAATTTGTTTGCTTTGGTTTACAAAAAAAATAACTTTTTATAAAATATCAATACTTATGGGCGATTCTGTAATACCTAATTATATCCGTTTTGATTGTATAATCTATTCTAATATAGATTCTGTGAGGTTGCCATTTCCTGCTACTATAAACCTGCCAGGAAGCCTGATGTTTTGGGATTTCGAAAGTTCGTGAATATCGCGTGTCCTATCGGGTGCGGTGGGATTACTGTTGATTGTGGTGGGGTTAAATGTTTTCTCTGCTATGATTTTTACGAGTTTGTGTAATTTTATATCAGCCATCCCACACACAAGACAACATTAAATGTGTTTCAGTTGATCACGAGTTTTCAATACAAGCATGCAGACAAAAACAAAATGGATCCTTAGACTCCACACACACAAGAGGACTAAACAAAGACCTAGGCACATTAAATATCTACTAATATTTCTACGACCCTCAACCTTACTCATAATGTGGACAAATATTTGAGGTGGGCCCTCTACTCACGTGGATAGCGTCAGCTGGAGTAGCAGTGAACAGTATGAAAACCGAAAACGCCTGACGGGAATTTATACCTTTCTACCGGGATGTGCTCAGGTCCGCATTTCGAATAAATAGACTTCAAATGACAGAGAGAGAGAGAGAGAGAGAGAGAGAGAGAGAGAGAGAGAGAGAGAGATGATCGTTTGACGTTGTACTGAACCCATTGTTATCTGACCAGTCTTCTTGATCACTTGAGATTGATTTTCAGAAATAAACTTTTTTACCCTTGAAAGGATAGTTTGGCCTGTGCGAAGAGGAGGAGTATGGCGAGTGGCCACGGATATTTGAACTCGCTACCTCCTCGTCGCTGAAATGCTGTTGCCAGAGACCCGGATGAGACGAGTCGGAATTTGCATAAAGGGTAGCCGAGCGAGGATGATAAAACGGACAGTGGCTGATACTGGGAGTGAGGAAGAAAGCAAGTGTTTGGACGACAAGTGAAATTCGATGACTGCTGTATTTGAGGTGTCAGGAAGAGAGAGTAACGTGCTCGGTTGGTAGAGACTGTGCTGAGGGCGAAAGGAATTTATATTTCGTTTGCTAGGGAAACTTGCAAAAGATTAATATCATCTTAAATTTTTCGACCATTCAAAAGACAAAGAATAATTGTTGTATACCCTTTCGTTAATTTTTAATTCTGGTCGTATTTCCTTCTGGCCGGCTTTGGTTCTATCTTCTAACATCTGGACTTGGTCTGGTCTAGCGTCTGGACTTTCTTGGGGACTTCGGGTCTGGTTTCTGTTAGGGATTTCTCCTTATCAGAAGCCCTGTGTCATTGTTAGTTTTTAGGTAATAAACACAAGACTTCGATTTACTCTGATGTTACTTCATTTGTAAATCCCCAAACCAGACATCTGCGCACATCCTACGAGCTCGGCTCCTACTTGCTAACTGACTGAGTTACTTACTATCCTTAAACCGGAAGACAGGGTCTTCTATGCCTTCCGGTTCTCACGATTTATCCGCGGAAGGCAAGGTGTGAGTAAGGTCAAGCACCGTTACTCACTCTCAAGGCTATCAACTGCACTAATCGCCATTATGTTTCTATACTACCTTATATAAGTATTAGGGATCGAATAATTATGTAACATCATGAGAAACGGTATAAGAATAACACAGGTTAACAATTTCCTCTCTCTGTGTATTTAGTAAAGTTCAAACGGAAAACACGTTGAATATAATCATGTTTTATTTTCATGGCTGAAGTTTCTAAGAGTTTCTGGCTGTTTTTCCTAATTAGTGGAGAGATTACTTGGAGATAATTCATCCAAAATAAAGCAAAGTTAATCAGGACGAAAGATCTTGTTGCTTCAAAAATATCTGTATTCGCTGAATTCGTTTTGAAAGAAAAGAGGTTTCGAACTTCCTTTTCAGTATTCACTTAATTTAGTCTGCTACAGATAACTAATTATGTGACAGTGAGTAAAGATTATTTATTTGGTTCATAGTTTTGTTGGTTGGTTGGTTGGTTGGTTGGTTCTATAGCGTGTTAACCCTTGAGTTAAATTATGCCTTGAATTGAAAAGTAAAGAATAGAACGACGAGACTGAAAAACCGTTTGGATAGGTTTTAACATCAAAACAATTACACCAGTTATAACAGTTCAACAAAATGACCGCGTTCGTGTATATATATATATATATATATATATATATATATATATATATATATATTGGGGGGAGAATATGTGCTTAAATGGAGTCGTACCTAATTTTGAAAATTAATTTTCAAAATTAGGTACGACTCCAATTAAGCACATATTCTCCCAAAAATTGTCGGCAAAAAAGCCATATCCAAACACATCATGTTTACATACTTATCATATATATATATATATATATATATATATATATATATATAATCGATGAGTCATTGGAGAGCACTCAAAACATAGATAGGGTTAACTGTAACTCTAGGATCAAAGATGAGTGCCCTGTGGATGGATTTTGCAACTCAGAGAAGGTTGTATACAAAGCAGTCATCTCTACTTTAGAAAATAAAACAGAAGAAAAAGCTTATATAGGTATCTCTGCTGGGAAGTGAAAACAGATTTTATAACCATAAACTTTCTTTTTCCAACCATAAAATTAGAAATCAGACAGCATTATCAAGTTATTATCGGGATCTGAAAGATAGAGGCTTAACACCTATTATAAAATGGGAATTTCTTCTTCTTCTTCTTCTTCTTCTTCTTCTTCTTCTTCTTCTTCTTCTTCAAGATTTCTAATCAATACTTTTTGTTTCGAAAATGATTGTACGAACCCAAAAGAGAAATGAAACTTTCTTTCTCATTTTCTTTTTCACTTTGACTAGAAAAAGTCACAATTTCTATCATTTAACAATATTGTTGTAAAACTTCATGAAATTTCATATTCATAGAAATAAAGCCAACTTTCTGTATATCCAAGATAAGATTTACTCGCACGAATAAAATACGATCATTTATTCATTTACTTCCTCTGTTTAACTTATCAATTTAGATAAGCATAATTCATTTATGCATTTAGATAAACTTGATATTATGTGAATATAAATAAGTTTAATCCAGCAGATATTGTGATAAGGTTAATGTTTTATATATTTAGAGGAGCTCAAACGGTATCCCATCGTCTTGTAATGGTTAAAAAGTTAGTTTCACTTATCCATTACTACTAAATAGCGAGTTCTATCTCCGTTGGACGCCCCGTAATTTTGGCCTTTTATCACATCCTACCCGCTGCAAATAGTTTGAGTAAAAGAAGTCACATTCCCTCGTCGTGTAACGGTTAGCAGTCTAGTTTCGTGTATAGATAAATACTCAATGTCGAGTTCGATCCATGCTGTATACTCAAACCTCGCATATATATATATATATATATATATATATATATATATATAGTGTGAGATGGTCACTGTTTCAGCTTTTGCTGGAATGGCGTACCAAAGGCAGTATTATTGGTAGAGTGCTCAATATAAAATAGAGCTGTTATATAATATAATGCATTTGAAACATCATCACCTGATGATTGCATCGCATGAAACCAATATGGTCGTGAATGTTACCTTGTCACCTAATAAATAGATATGTAAAACCTTTATATATTTATCTTATTACATTATTATATATATATATATATATATATATATATATATATATATATATATATATATAAGGTCACCTGTCCCTTACTATATATATATATATATATATATATATAGGTGCCCTTGTTTACGCAAATGCAGTTACAAGTATGCCAAAGGTCGTTGATTCCTGACGATGATGCAAACTCCCTATGGATTTTCACCAGCGCCTCTTTTGCCGGGTTCTGGCCCTGTTACCACCAGGAGCCAGACTTCTTCGTCTTGGGCGAGTTCCCAATGACATGGCTCTGACGCAACCACGTTTAAACGGCCATGCTGTGATAGGGTAGGGATTGAACTTTAGAAATATTGTGCTAGATAGCCGTTTAGTTAAGAGCAGCCTCCGCCCTTTTATAGGTCTTGTTTTTCGTTCTGTGGGGCATCTAGACATCCTGCTCACCAGTAAAAAAAACAATCTGTGGGGTTACCGGTTTAGTCATCAATGATCCTACTATGAAACATGTAGTACTGGGTTCTATAGTAACAGTAAGCCATTGTGTTTCTATTAGGTTCTGTAAAAAGAGAAAGGCTGTGCTCATATCAGTACTACTGTATGGCTGCACTACTTGGATCCTAACGAAGCGCCTTGAGAATAAGCTAGATGGGAGCTGCACAAGAATGCTACGTGCAGTCTTGAACAAGTCTTGGAAACAGCACCCCACAATGAAGCAGCTGTATGGCCTCCCATCTCACAGACCATCCCGGTGAGACAGACAAGGCATGCAGGACACTGTTGAAGAAGCAAGGGTGAGCTCGTAAGTGACTTTCTCCTGTGGAAGCCAACACATGGATATGCTAATGTCGGCCGCCCATCAAGGACCTAGATTGGCCAAATATGCGAGGATGCTGGTTGCTGCACAGAAGACCTCCCAGGGGCAATGAATGATAGGGAAGGGTGGCGAAAGATTGTCATCGATATCCGTGCTAATTGCGTGACATGATGATGATGAGGATATCAAAATCTCAAACTTTACTTACTAACGTGACATTTTTAAGTAACAAATTTATTCCTGCAAATCTGTCAATAAATTTGGACATATTAGCACCAGTTCAAATCTTGATATTCAAGGTATGTTAAGTTTACACTCAATATTGTTTATATCTTGTCTTTAAATGATTGTCCTTTTAAAAAGTTTTGAAAACTCCATTTTTTCTTTTTTTTTTCTTCTGTCCAGTTTTAAACTTGTTGCAATTAAATATTATACGTCTTCTATAATGAGTAGAAATACTGATTACAAAGAAATGAAATAAAAAGAAAAATTTCATGTTTCTTTTATAGTCAAAAACATAAAAAGTACTTGAATTTCAGATATCAAGATATTTTGCATTGGTTTTTCTAACCGATTAATTTAATCCTTATTCCAGCCAGTGTACATAACAAACAATCAGCTTAAATTTGTACAAGAAAGCTTCTACATATTAGTGCAAAGTTTTCTAATGTGCATGATGTTGGGACCGAAATTTGCATCTTCAGATTAAAATAATCGTGTCCTGCATCAACTGGAGTGCTTCTGTTTCTTGTGATCCCAGGAGAGTAGTGTAACCCTCTGACCCAATGTAGTAGCACCTGTTTGGGTTCCATATCTGGGTCAAATACATCTGTTTAAAAATTATCAATGATTCTATACAGTTTATTGTTAAAAAAACTTCGCATTAAATAAACAAGGCTTGAAATGCCATAATATCAACTAACAACACGTCATATAGTACCTAAAGGGGGATAATGGAGTCGTCTGTTTTCTATGAATATTGAGCCTTGGACGTAAGAATCGAGCGAGACTTCACGGATTTGTGAATGCAACCCATCATATACTGATTCTTTGTTCATTCTCTCTTGTTTAGTAAACCTATTCCTTACCTAAAATATACGTTGGGTTCTCATCCTACTTTTCTCATTAATTCAGGCATATATGTAACAGCATTGGATCTCACCCTCGTCGCCATATATATGGTTATATTAGTTGCTCGTTTTTACGGCATGTCAACTCTTGTTGGGTTATCTTATGACGAAGACGTTTTGTTTAATTCATTCTTGATTGCATTAGAATTTATTCAAACTCAATTTTTAGGCTCATTTTTTTTTTCAAATAATTTCGTCAAGAAACACATGGACAAGGTCGGATGGCATATCGGTCAAAACGTTATGAATATAATAATGGAGATTTAGTCTGTTTGTCTCTAACCGAAACTATGTCACATTACTTTTCAAACTTGCAAACCTTCATGTCATAATCGAAAGCCTTTACGTAAGTTCGAACTGAATCGGGGATGACTGTTTTTATTCCGCTAACCATGATCGGGTAGAAATGTTAAGCTGTGTTAAGTATTTTGTTATTATCACCCTTCTCAAGATCGAAAAAAAACTTCCCGAGATCAATTAAGCGCTAAAGTAGATTGTTGGATGTCATTGAGAGCTCAGTGATCAGGATTCTGTCCTTAAGCATCACAGGCCGCCATCCACGGCCAACAGGTGACCTCAATTGGATTCCCCCTGTACAGTGGTCCAATCGGCACATTCTACAGCCCCAGCAGACTTATTTAATTTAGTTTAATTGTAAAATAATAGTAATGAAAAGCTAGCAATTAAACTGTTCTATTAATCGATTTAACCTTACTGCTTCTAATAAGTGCAATGTAATAGTTAATAATCAATAATTTATAGACAAATTAAATTTGAAAAATAATCTTTTATACGCGTTTTATTTAGTGTCCTTAGTATTTTAGATTTTATTTATTTCATAAGAAACGCCTGAAGAAGGCCGGGGGACACCTCAGCCGGAACATTGAAGATGAAGACAAAAGTTCGACAAATCCAATAATACAAAAGATCAAACCTCATCACAAAAATTCAGACTAAAAAAAAATAATATATCTTATATTAACGAATTTGACAAACATTAGTTTTTGACCGCCTGGATGCATGTTGATATCATCGATCGAGAAATATATTGATATAAATCCCTCATTTATCAAACATATATCGATCAACTATGGTCAACTGGAAAATTACGCAATCGATAGACCGAATCAGCCAATCAAATCAATCCATTGCTATCGAATATAACACGTGTTTCCGTTTTGGTTTTATCAATGATTAAGTGCTATTTCTTTTTTTCTGCTGGTGCATTTCGTTTAAAAATCGATGCATTTTTAATCGATCTGTTGTATATGATTTATTATCCAACGTTATTCATCGATTTCCAAATGCTATTAAAGCGGTTCATGTACAGGAGTTTTAGCATTTCAGGATTCAAAATGAAAAGAAAACATTTCATTCAAAAATGTTATACTAGGATGAATCAAAGTCTTTGCAATATTTTAGCTATGTGAGACACAATTCAGCAGCTCCGGGTGATTTTACCAAAACATTGAAAGTGTGTTATGTAATTAAGAGGTAGCCTATTAATAAACTAACGGTTTAGTGGGAAAATGCAGGAAAATGGTTGACACTTTTTAACCCCGTTTTGACTTCCTTCTCCCGCGCAAAAGTGAGAAAGTTTAATGACAAGTCAAGTTATAGTTAGGCGCTGAACAGGACAGATCGTAATTGTGTTCTGTTCACACACGTGTTTTTGATTAGATCGAAATCTTATGAAATAATAAAGATATCTAAATAAAGAAAAGTCTTGTGTTTGTTAAATAAATACTCGACAAGAACACGAAACGTCCTAGTACGAAGGAGCTGAACAGGACAAATCCTAATGGTGTTCTGGTCACACACGTGTCTTTGATTTGATCGAAATCTCATTAGATAATTAAGACTTATAAACAAAGTAACGTCTTGTGTTTATTACTTAAATACTCCAGAAGAACACAAAAAGTCACAGTACGAAGACCCAGCCCGGATTAAGAAGAACTCCTACCAGCCCAACCATCTACTCAGAACTATAGAAGAGGATACACAAGATAAGTATGAAGATAGGCGAGAAACTGTCGGTAACCAGCTGTTTACCATATGTCCATGCTAACTCAAATGAGCGAATCAATGTTTGCTTCGTAAAGGCTTTTTTACTATTTAGTTTAAAGGCACAGAAATCATACTAAATTATTCCTGAGTTCTAGGATTTAGTTATGTTTTTTAAATCCATTTTAATTGGTTCTAATTCGTCGTTGCAATTAATTAAAAAACAAACCAGTCTCTCATTTCATATTCTGCCTATAACTTTCCCCCTCCCTATATATATCTTGCTTACCTCCTCGTTATATATATTAGTTTCTCCATGAGAGAGAAACAGAGAGAGAGAGAGAGAGAGAGAGAGAGAGAGAGAGAGAGAGAGATTTGACAGTTTCCAATGGATTTGTATGCTATGTTTCACAAGCTGCCAACATCGTGACGCTTGATAAATTGAAATTAGGTCAAATGTTCCCTTTTTTAAAAATCTTACAAAATGACTCTAAAGGTTTTTTTTAGATTTTCCGGTCGTATTTATATATTTTTCATAATTCAATTCACTTTGCAAACTCATTTTCCCTAATCACAATTATCTACCTAGAGCTCAATGTGTGACCCAATGGGTCATGTTTTGTCTAGTATATATATATATATATATATATATATATATATATATATATATATATAGAGAGAGAGAGAGAGAGAGAGAGAGAGAGAGAGAGAGAGACTTAAAGCATCAGATTAAAAAGCACTTATATCTTCGAATAGTTTAAAATAACTATCGATAAACGTCAAAAAAATTAAAATACTGAGTAATTTCTACCAATATGGAAGACTAGTCCATGAAAAGCAAGACATAAGAACAGAAACACGTTTACATTATGGAATATTCAACATGTCTATGAAAGTACCTTCTGAATATAATCGAGAAAATCAAATGAGCGCTGTAATATGAAATGTTATTTATAATTAGAATGCAATCGGAATAATCATAATAGGGCCTTATTTCTACGGTCTTGGTTCTGTTTAATGGCATATCAATCTTCGTGGGATATTCAATGGCAAAACCATCCTTGTGGAAGAACACTAGTTGCACAGCAAATTGTTAATAAATGTGAATTAAAAAGAGTTCAATACTTTTAGAGTAAAACTTTCAAAGATTTCAATCTCACTTTACACCTGATTTTTTGTGGAATTTTATGTGTCACAACGATAATCAGTCAGGAAATCTCATTTCCATATATATATATATATATATATATATATATATATATATATAGAGAGAGAGAGAGAGAGAGAGAGAGAGAGAGAGAGAGAGTCAGATTTTAGCCCTGAAGAGCTTTATGCGAAACTAATAAAATTTGATTCATTAGATTATCTTTATTATTGGCTCTACTTAGGTATCGAGCACTTTTTACATATTAGCTTTCTCCTAGCAGTTATATGAATATATATATCTATCTTATATACATATATATACATATAAATTGTTTTTTCTTTTGGCCAAATACTGTACCAATAGATTATTTTTTGTTGGTACGAATATCTTGGTCCTTTCTTTTTTTCAAAAAATTTTTTCTTCCTGGTTGATGTTTGGTAGTATATATTTACAATCAAACTTTCTGCTGGTTTTTTTCCAGAGAGAGAGAGAGAGAGAGAGAGAGAGAGAGAGAGAGAGAGAGAGAGAGAGAGAAAGAAAGAATGTATATAGTAATAGCTGTCGGTGGACGAGGGAATAAGATAACAGGCTACCATATGGTCAGTCTGAGTTCGACCCTAGCCAAAGATAGTTGTGTCTAGCCAGACTGAACAGACGTGAAACGCCAAAACACGTGTTTGTGAATGACTTATTAATAATATGCTCCCATAAATTTGGTATGAGCTCTCTAATTGGTAATTTAAATTAACTCTCACTACTAAGCATATAAGCAATGGTCGTTTCCCCGGAAATTTTATCTCTCAATGACCGTAAAATACATAAACAAACCTATGTACTTAATAGTTAAAAAAACACCAGTCCCCGCTACAGCTGTCAGTGGACGAGGGAATAAGATATTGGGCTACTATATCGACCCTAGCCAAAGATAGTCGTGTCTAGCCACACTGAAAAGGCGTGAAACGCCGAAACACGTGTCTGTGGATGACTTATATATATATATATATATATATATATATATATATATATATATATATATATATATATAAAATTATATTTCGGCTAGTGTAGACACTGAGCAAACAGTACGTGGTAGTATACACACTAGATATTTGTCGCCCTAATACTTACACATACACACATATAGAATCTGATGATCATATATACACACACATACGAGGATGAATGGTATATAGTGACATGTCTACATAATAGTGCTTTGTTGTCGTCGCTTTCTTCTGGACCTCTTGGCTTCATGGTATTGCGCGAGGGTGACTACAGGCATGAAGAGTCCACTGCGGAGTACCTGTTGCCACCGAGGGAGGTACTGAGGCAAATTGGCACATCGTCATATGCAGGGATAACCTTCACATGCGAGGCTGTTTTTCGAACATTGGAGTTCACAGCCAGAGGAGGCACAAAAATTATATAGTCTTCCGAGACTGCAATGCCGAAGAAAACCATAATAGCAGCATGTTTCTCAACAGATTGTTACCGACGCACATACACACACACTGCACCCACATAATCTATGGAAAGCATAGGACACAGATTAAATCATTGACTCTAATCGTAGACTATCTTAAATTATGATAATATATATATATATATATATATATATATATATATATATGTGTGTGTGTGTGTGTGTGTGTGTGTGTGTGTGTGTGTGTGTGTGTGTGTGTGTTGAAAAGAGAAATAAAGGAAAGAGAGTATTGAATGGATAAAATAGAATATTTTAATTAATTTAACTTACACGTGTTTCGGTCAGGAGTTTATCCATGTGTACATTAATCAATCAATTATCACTTTTAAATAACAAAATGAAATGAAATAATGATAATAGAAAAAATGTACAAATGTTCCGCACACAAAGAAATATCGACCTTCCTCAGAGTAAATCCTTAATTTTTTATATAAAATTCGTTGGAACGCGGTGAATTTTTGAAATGTTCGAAAAAAGAACTTTAAAAACAATCACCTGAAGAATATATACTACCCTGTAGTAGAGCTCTCTGAAAGGAATTTAGCTGAGAGTCACGGTCTCCGCTTAAATATAGCAAGGCTCTCCAATAAACGCTATTGGGCTTTCTAGTGACCTTGACGTATATGTATTTACCAACCCCTCCGCAGGAGCAGGATGCGACACAAGGTCAATTTCTTAAGCGGAGTTTAACAGGTTTGAATTCAGAGTTTTCCTTCTCCTAGACTGGTTACCTAGCCATGGTTAAAGAGTCCAGTCTGCCCTGCTATTTACCCATACCTGGAGGGAGAATTGGATTCATACCTTTCCCAAGGGTATTA
The DNA here is from genome assembly GCA_023376005.1 of Doryteuthis pealeii. NCBI lineage: Eukaryota > Metazoa > Mollusca > Cephalopoda > Myopsida > Loliginidae > Doryteuthis > Doryteuthis pealeii. The sequence continues at coordinate 26,920,199 of CM042158.1, read as the reverse complement.
GCGCCATGTGAAATTCCAACAGCTTCGTCCAGAAATTGAACGCGCGTTGACGAGTCCATTTCCTACGGCTCTAACCATTAGACTATGCGCCGTGACCTTGACGTATATAGCTATGAATGTATTTATCAATTAAATAATCAGAGGGCCGCCTAGTGGTTAAGAACACAATTCGGTCGCGTTACGAGCCCGATTTGAGGTGGCCTGCAAAGTCTAGCTACACTGAGGATACGTGATACGTCGAAATACAGAGTCTGTGGATTAATACATATATATGTGTGTTTGTGTGTGTGCGTGTATGTGTGTGTGTGTTTTGTGGGTGGGTGTATTTTAAATTCACGTGTCTGCATATTAGTATACTTAGAGCTCAAATCAAGCTTTGCTGCCTCTTTTCTTTGCTGTATATACAAAATTTAAATGGTAATTTTCTTCCAATTTCTAAATTGTTAAAACCAAAAAAGATAGCAACGAAAACACTCCCAATGTGACGCCATCATTCAGCAGCAGCCTCCAATTACTGAAATAGCCTGAAGATAAGCATGTCGTTTGACGTAGAAAATCAATTCAATTTGATTCCAAAATACGATGTCATTTATTTTTCCTCCTGAAATAGTTCAAATTTAATTTTCAAAGTAATCCTTTTTTTTCTTCTTTTATTCATTTTAACTTTTTAAAAAAAGTTTTATCTATTGTACATTAATTGGATATCATTGGACAGTAAATTCATTAAGTCAATGGATTTTTGTAAATGTACGACTTGTCTATTATTGTCGAAAACAATTAGTTCCATATATTCTTAGTATTGAAACGATTATTCGCTTCATTATGTCGATACTATCAATGAGGTCATCTGAAAAGTTATAGTTTTGTGGTCGCTTTAGCTCAATTGGAAGAGCATCCGTCTAGTTCTCATGAGATTCCCGGTTTGATATTAGTCCTCCCCACCTCAGAACACGAGTAGCACAGCTTGGGTAATCTGATCTGGTAGGACCGAATATTCTCTATTATAAAAACTAGCAACAGAAAACACCTTCCGGGCGTCGTAAAAATTAATTTTGGAAAGACATTGCCTGAGGGGGTGGGAGTTAAAAATTCAATGCCAGAGGGTTTGTATTATAAGTAAGTCAAATCCTCATATTTATTAAAGGATTAAAAAAACAAAAAAAAAAAAAACAATTTGAAATGAAAACTGAGCCCTGTCCCTCTTAAATAAGATATTGCGTGCATGTAATAATCAAACAATTATTTTGAATATTTTCCACATCAATTTTACACAAAATCGGAGGTATTTATTTATTTGTAAACTTTTTAGTTAATTTCTTGTTACTGTAAAAAAAAAAAAAGGACGAGAGTAAAAATCAATTTTTAAAATTGCTTACTCAAATTTTGGGTGTATATGGCATAAGAATATTGTGACGTAAAGCTATGACGTAGTTTTTGTTATAGACAGAAATACAGACAATCTCCATTATTAATAGATGGAGAAAGAGAGAAAAGGAATATTATAAAAAGAAAGAAGAAAAATGAACATCATAAAAATGGAGTAAAAAAAGAAGAAAGAACGAAAATAATAAACAAAGAAGGAAAGTGAACATTATAAAGAACTCGAAGCGGCTACCCAGCGTCACCTGGGTAGAATGGAAGTCAAAAAGGTAGTCTCACAGATCCATTATTCTTGAATCACGAGTTGGATCCTCACAGGATTCCCCATTAACATACTTTTGTAAAAAAGAACTTGAATTGATCCAGACACTCTGAAAAGAAATTAACGTCTCTTATTTAAAATATCAAATGCAAAAAAGAATTCCATGCTGTTATCATTTGAATTTTATTTTTTAAATATCTTCATGAATATAAATCAAATCTTCAATATTTTTTTTTCAAAATACAAGTGAATGTGTTTATGTATTTTCTTCGTCATGAATTGTTTTATTTTCATATTTTTCTCTGGAAACACGAACACACAAACTGTCCTTTATATATGGATAGATGGAGAGAAAAGAAAGTTGAACAGATATTTACAGAACAAAAAAAGTGCTAAATGAATTGCACAGAATATGAGATCATATTGTTCAATAAGGAAAATGAAGAGAAAGAAAAAAATCAATCTTGATAATTGGATGGGTTGGGTGATAGTGACTTTGAATCATTAGGAAGAACACAAGAAAATCGAAACAAGAACAAACACAGGAGGCTCAAATTGGGTAATGGTTATCGTCGGATAAAATGGACACGAGTTCAAATACTGGACGGGGCTGGTGGCATTTCACATAATTCTAATACGATTGGAAAAGGTGTGCATACAACTATTCCCCCACCCAACCATGCATAAATAGTAAGGCAAACAGGGCTATTGGTTAGGCAACCAGTCTAGGAGATGGAAAACTCTGAATTCAAATCTGTTAAATTCCGTTTTAAGACAGACCTTGTGTCACATTCTACTGGTGTGAGTTGGTTGGTATAGGAATAGTCCGAAAGCAATCTCCTTAAGCAATCGGCATAAGATAACCCCGGATGGGTTGATATGCCGTAAAAATGAATAGATTAATCAATCGACCCAGCTCATGTGTTTAGATTCTTGTAAAACGCACGAAACATGGAAAAGTTTGTTTCAATGCCCACAATCAATAAAATAAAAATTGTGTATGGAAACTTAAAAAGGCCCTATATGGTTTAAAACAAAGTGGGCGTTCCTGGAATAACACTTTTCATAATTACCTGGTTGACCAGGATTTTAACCCCTCTATTATAGACCCTTGTTTGTATACCAAGGAAATTAACAAAGAAATAGCAGTAATTTTATTATTATGGGTGGATGATATCCTAATTGCTTCAAAAACAGAAGCTGATTTAATAAAAATTAAAGACAGCTTAAGTTTAAAATTCAAAATGACCGACCCGGGAAGGCTGTCTTGGTTTGTAGGGATACAATTTGAACATAGTGAAAATACTATTAGAATGAATCAATCTAGATATATTGAAAGATTGTTGGTCAAATTTAATAGGACCGATTGTAAAACACGTCATACTTCATGTGAAATGGATATAAATGGATATAAATAAACCAGATGGTTTGACATGCCGTAAAAATCAATCGATTAATCAATCGACCCAGCTCATGTGTTTAGATTCTTGTAAAACCCACGAAACAGAAAAGTTTGTTTTGATTTCCACAATCAGAAATAAAGTTTTGTTATCGCTTATGCTTGAATGCATCAAAAAGTTTTCAGAAAGGCAGGTGAATAATTCTAAAAAAAGGTGAGTTTTTGATAAACACTAATGACAATATCATGCAAATTTTATTTCGTGTGTTTGTGTGAAAAACGCTCAATTACGAGGCTAGATTACCTTTTAGCATTATTTATGAGAAATAAACCCTTTATCAAATAACTGTATCGCAATTTTTCAGCCCATATTTTGACTAAGCCAACATATATTTCCCTTGCAGTTTTTCAAAGGACAAACACCTGAGGACGCATTTCTAAAGGAGAGCAGTCAGAGGAATGCTTCTATTCTTTTTTCATCTCGGAGATTGTGAGCAATAGTTTGAGATTTCAATGATTCAAACACTGATACAATAAGACCATTAATAATAATAATAATAATAATAATAATAATAAATAAATAAATAAATCAATGTTATCAGTTTTATGAAGCCGTTTTTGAAAGGGATTTTTTTCATCTATGATAAATGCTCTCTGTTCTTTGGAAGAACTTTTACCTATTTAAACAGAAACAGACATCAAATAAAATATATCTGTTTACCTGACCATTTTGTAAATTCTCTCTCTCTCTCTCTCTCTCTCTCTCTCTCTCTCTCTCTCTCTCTCTTTCTCCCCCTCTCTCTCTCTCTCTCTCTCTCTCTCTCTCTCTCTCTCATTATCAGGGAGTAAGTACTTATAGAACATACATATAATTTATTAGAAGGCGCTTATTTATTTCGTTAATAGAAAATGGTTTGGGTGATTTGATTTCAAATCAGGTATGAGTCTGCATTGCTCATCGCGTTAATCCTCTTTGGGCCGAGTGACATTACCTTTTAGGGTCGCATCTAGTAGTTAGATAAATCAAAACATGAGTTTTAAAAATGTGTTTAAAAAATTAGAATCCAAAATATCGAAGACCCAACAAGAATGAATAAAAGAAAAACATTTTCGGCATAAAATAACCCAACAAGGATTAGCATACCGTAGAATCCAATCAACCAGCCACAGAGTTCCAGAGGCTTAGTGGCTAATGTGCTGGTCCACGATATTGTGGAAACTGAGTTCAAACTCCAGTCACGCTATTACGTTAACTTACTGATTAATACCAAACCCTCTCATCCCACCCAACTATGGGTTAAATAGTACCACTACCGTTCCCCTACAAGCGTTGCCTTGGCATTAAATAATCCATGAAGGTTGATTTGCCATTAAACAAAGAAACGAAACCAAACAAAACTTCATTGAAAGACATGAATCCATCTATCTACCCCAACTACAATTTTATAGTAGAACAGATTGGACCTCTTAGCGTCGGTATGACGATTTATCAAGAAAGAAACCTCTGAATTCAAACAGGCTGTTCTCCGTTTAAAAATGAGTTTGTGTCACATCCTGCTCGTAGCGGGGGAGTAGGCTTGATATGTTCATATACTTTATCTTTTATTGTTTGCAAGAATTATATATACTTGCAAAATTAAAACACCACCCGGGTTGTGCAAAAATAAATTTTTGAAAGATTCAAATCGAACCCTTTATTCAATCCAATGAGGTAGACTGAAATATATCACTAATTAGGACTGAGCCTATTCTAGTAGTGACCATTCCAAGCGGGGTTTAACAGTTTTGAATTCCAGGATTTGAACTCGGGTCAACGAGTCCATTTCCTACGAATCTAACCATTTTGTATGAACATTTTTTCTTGAGAACGTTTTTTGTGATATCAAGAAGCATGTAAAATGTAGAACCACATGAAATATTG
>CM042158.1:26905237-26910237 GCA_023376005.1 Doryteuthis pealeii | reverse complement strand
TATATATATATATATATATGATTAATTTGGATATATATGTATGTGGGGGGAATAGTTTTTGGTCGTTTAGAAGCAGGAAAAAATGAATTAAAAATCAGAGACCAGATGTTGAATATTGTGTACTAAATCTTATTTTCGATATTTCGAGGATATTTATTCGCGATATTCTCAAAGGTTTGTGATATATTAGCAGTTATTTCCCTATCCAGATATAATATATAAACACATGCTCATAGCAAAAAGAAGCATATGTGGACTACATAAGAACAGTATATATATATATATATATATATATATATATATATACATATATATATATATATATATAAAATTTGTTAGCAAGGGATTATTGTATATGTGATTTCTAAGACACACTGTATTATTATTGTATGATCCAATATATGTGGAACAACGGTATTATTATTATTGTATGATCCAGTATGTATGGAATAACAGTATGTATGCAATAACGATGTATGATCCCGTATGTTATGGAATAACGGTGTTGAGTTTTAAAGATATATATATATATATATATATATATATATATTATATATATATATATATATATGATTCATTCATTATATATATATATATATATATATATATAATATATATATATATAAAATGATGAATATATATTTTAGTAGATATTGATTTGTATGGAAACAAGTCTCCTGTTTCTATGTGTATTTCCATTGTTACGACTCTTGTTTTATTTTAATTAGCTATATACATTTCTTTTAGAATTTAATAATTTTGAATTTGAAATTGATATCGAAATTCTCTAAAATTGATTCGATGATATTACGAAGATAAAACACTTCAAAATGAACAGAAAATAATAGTAATATTAATAACACTGGTTTACAAAAAAATATTTTTTTCTGAGGCAAAAATTTGAATAGGTATTTTTTTTACTAATTTGGGTGTGCTGAATTCAAATTTATAAACGGTTTTGCTCTATTACCTCCAGTTTTCTGTCTTTTAAATAGTCTCATTTTAGTATATACAGATGTGACCTGATTCAGGGTTTGAAATTAGAAAAAGAAAGAAAGAAGAAAAAAACGGAAATGTAATTCGCTTGGTGGCTTCGTTTGGAGAATCGAAACAGATGGTAGCCATGATAAGGCTACACTAAGTGATTCGAAAATGACCATATCGGAAGTTGAATCTCAAGTGGGCCCGAAGACCCCTGGGGCGAATCCACTAGAATCAGCGGTAGTTATCCTCTGATGTGCGAGACTATTAGACGCCAGGACAGGTCGGTTGAGCATAATTGTCTTGGGCCCTTGAAGAGAATCTTTTTATTGTTTTCCTTTTCCACTTAAGAAAAGAGATAAACTCTTTGTTGAAAATCTTATAGAAACAAACTAAACTGTATTTAAGCCCACACATTTTGTTGGGAAACACTCAAGTAGCCGGAAGAGATAGCACTTGGATTAGTGAGCGGAAGTGAATTCTATTGGCTGGTTAGAACTAGTGGAGGCGGTACTTTTCCAGAGTAGGATGTCTATAGAGAGTTACTAATATATTCGTGCCGGCCGGAAGTAAAAATGTTTCGATTGAAATATTATTTAACTGAGACATTTTTGCTTGAGAATCAGAGATGAAGCTGAGATACAGCTGAGAAGAGATGAAGTTGTGATTACTTGGGAATCACATGAGCTGACTGGGCTAGAGGAGAAGATTACCGCAAATACTGAGAGCCGGGAGAAATTGACTTCAGCGAAGACCATTGAAAACTTAGTCAACTTTACAAACTGTTTTGCACAATACTTTGCAGAAGACCAGAAGTTATTAATTACGGGTCCATAACTCCTACAGTCTTGAGAAATAATTGTTTGTATTCTTTTGTTATTTGAATATAAATGTTGTTGAGTTTGAAGAAGAAAAAGAGTCGTTGTTTTTTTTATGTGACCACTAGGCCTGACTTTAAACCTTCATCAGGATGTATCTTGGGGTGAAGAAATTGATGGATGTTTTATAGATGACAGGAGATGAAGATCTTTATAAAATCCTTTTTAAAAAGATTTTATAAAGATTTTATAAAGATTTTCATCTCCTATCATCTATAAAACATCCATCGATTTCTTCACCCCAAGATACATCCTGATGCAGGTTTAAAGAAACCGAAATGTTTAAACATCGATAAATAAATTCATCCTATTTTCAGAACACTTGTTTTTTCAAATTTTTTAATACATATATATATATATGAATAAATAAATAAATAAATAAATATATATATATATATATATATATATATATATATATATATATATATATATATATATATATATATATAAGCTAAGCCTACAGTGCATATTGTCTTGATCAACTGTCCCTTTTAATCCTTACCGACAGATAACCCATAATTTGACAACCCATATTTTCTCTATTTAAATTAATTGATCTATTAATTTGTTTTTTACCTTTTTAATTTTTTTTATCAAATCTCTTATCAAATTATTTTTCCTGATGTTTATATTTGCAATGTTTTCAATTTCTTTTTATCATTTTATCTTTTTTAACTTTGTTTTCACAAAGTTCTGTTCGCATTATTCATTATCTTCACAATATTTATTTCTCTGTTGAATTTGTGTCTTTCTTTCAATCCCATACATACTAATTCAAATTACCATCACCTCTTTAAGTACAGCCGTTGAAACCAATATTACTGTAATTTACACTGTTAACCCTACCAAGATCAGTTCTCTCAAACTCATATATCTGTCAGCTTTTAATTGAACTATTTACACGTCCCATCTATGGGTTAAATAGTAAAACATGAGTTTATAAAAATTGAGTATCCATTAAGAAATAATTTATTTCAAAATTTTATCGGTATTAAATGACCCACTGAGGTTGATATACCGTAAAACAAACCAAACCAAATATCTGGTCTGAACTATTTACATACCGTTATCAGGCGAAATGATGCTATTTATTTTCTCTTTTGTTTTCCCCTATTATCTATGATCTTCACTGTGTGGTCTATCGAAATAGTCACGTTGATGAAATGATAGATTTTTGTTTTCGTGCTCACAACAAAAATTTCATGCATCTATTTTTTTTTGGGGGGGGGGAGTTTCAACAGTTCATAACATGTCCTTTGTTAAACTCCCGCTGCCCTACTCAACTCTTAGAAAAGTTTCTTTTTTTTGAGAGGGAAATACTTGATTGTTATTATTTACCACTCAAATAATGATTTCTTTGTCTACTTTAAAAAGAAATGCTGAACATTTAAACAGAAAAGAAAAAAAAAAGGAATAAAGATAAAAGTTGATCGATTTCCTTTCAAATTGTTGATTTGAGTTTCTTCTGAATCGAACTTGCCAAACGGACTTATAAAATTTATAAAATCATCAACCTGTTATGGTTTTAACATACATATAAATTATATGGAGGATAGGAATGATAATGCGAGACCACGTTTGTTATAAAATTAACAAAGGATTTATTAAAACACAGAGTAGAAAATGCTTCTACTTTCAAGCGAGCTTAACCTGGATCTCTGAACGCTCGGCGTTCACAAACATTCAAACGCTTTATCAAATCAAAGGGAAGTAACTCTATATTTGTTTTAAGTCTATTTTCTTAGGTGTTCCTAACACAACCTCATCATGTCATGCTGACAGTACGGATTTTCATGACTCTCTCTCTCTCTCTCTCTCTCTCTCTCTCTCTCTCTCTCTCTCTCTCTCCGAAAAAGAACCCACGAGCCTAGAAATAAATAAACTACCCCCTTTTGACTATACGATTTTCGTGTGTTGTTCCTTCGAGCTAACGACTACTACTACGACAACTCAATTTTTGCCCCTATGCAACACTTGGGAAAGGTATGAAACCTCTCATCCACTCAGCTTTATGTTAATTAGTATCTCTAATGTTCTCATACAACGAGGAATTTGATATTAAATAAATTACAAATGTTGATTAAACAAAAAGACTAAACATAGTGGCGTATTCCCGTTGCTTAGTGGATAACCTGCTTAGTAAGTGAGTGTGAACCCCATTCGCACCTTTACGTTCACATTGAGACTAAAACCCTTGGGAAAGGTATGAAACATCCCGTCTTGCAAGTATGGTTTAAATAGTACCACTACTGTTCTTCTACAATGATGGCTGTTCTTCTACGAATGTTGGTTTGCTATTAAACAAAGAAATTAAGCCAAACAAAATGGGGGTAATTTCCGTGGCGTAGTGGCTAACAAGAAAATTTGAACTCCAATCATGCTATTACGTTCACTTTCAGACTAATACTCAAGAGAATAGTAAGAACCAAATATGGATTAAATAAATTTTGTTTTTTCTTCTTTTTTGGAACAGGTTCAAATAGCCTGTTAATTTTTAGTAGTCTATACCCATTATAACAGAAATTGCTCACCAGAAATTCCTAGAAGTTGTTCAATGCACCGAAAGATCTGGTTGCAATACATGAGGTGTTCTTGCAGGAAACATGGTTTGGTTTATTCCCTTGCCTTCTCAGGCTGTAAAGACATTTGTACCAACACAGCAAGTTTACCAGATGAGGCAGATTCTGAGAGCCAATCAGAATGTCGGCTATGCCAGTTGAAAAATGTTGAAATTATGAAATCTAGATGGAAAAGATGCATGAGATTATATTGAAAAAATCAGTCCAATTTCATGTTACAATGACCTGCTGTTTTCCTATTGAATTTAATCCGGCAAGTAACAGATTGGTCACCCCCAGCTGCGATTTAAGGATATCTGCAAGTATGATCCCAAGTCTTTTAACATCCACCCTGCCATCCAGGAAAATTTGGATCAGGGCCTCCTTCAGTGGTGGTAGGCTCTCCGTAGAGGGCTATTTATGTCTGAAGTCAACTTAGCTCAACATCATGGAGCAAAGAGATCCAAAAGAACACAAAAGCAACAGAGCGCCTGTACGCTATTATTAAAGTCAGTCAGTCAGTCAGTCAGTCAGTCTACTATTGGTTTGAACAATGTGACTGGCCAAGCACAACTGAACCAGT
>CM042158.1:26855237-26900237 GCA_023376005.1 Doryteuthis pealeii | reverse complement strand
TTTTCGTTTTGAATTCATATTATTTTTGTCTCCGCTATTGAAAAGTCCGGAGTATAAACAAGTTCTGAAGATGATTTTTATAAATCGAAATATTGTTCAATATCAGCTATGAATATGAAATAACATCTTTTCACTTTAACAGCATATTGTGTTGTTTTCATATCCTTTTATCTATACTCATATATATATATATATATATATATATATATATATATATATATATATATATATATATATATTCAAACTTGTTTAATAAATCTGAATCAATTTTTTTCGTAGTTATTTTCATTTTCCTTTCAATCTTTCTAATAATTTTCTTCATATTAGCATCTCAAATAGATTTTATAAATACTACAAAATATTACAAGTACTGTCGGATCTCCTTTGAACCATTATCAGGAGTCTTTAAACTGATTATGGTTGTTAGATTACTCTAGCGGTTTTTTAAGGTTTAAATTTTTTTAAATATGTGACGTGATAGGCACACGTGATGTAGAAAAATAAAAACTGTTCGATTTATGTCAGGCATTTAAGCATATTACCCCTGGATTCATAATTAATTCTATTAATAGTGGACTGCCTAAATTTTATGTATAGATCTTGAAGTAATTTTAATCTTTTTTTATATGTCAGTATATAGTCAGAGAGGTTAATATACTTACGGGTATTATTGGGAAGAAGTACTGAAGTTTTATATTGAAAATTAAACTGTTTGCTCCATATAAAGTAAGTAAGTAAAGTCCACGGAATGACCTATTGTTGGTATCAGCCAGACAGCGAGGGAGTGCCATACCTACCATCAGCTCCCCACTTTACCGCACATATCCCTGTGCTACTCATACGTTGAGTTGGCGAGGGTCGGGATTGAACCCGGAACCTTGTGGTTCAGAGGCAGATGCTCTAACAACTGAGCTAAATAAAATGATCGGTACCATTATAGTATGTGGCCTACTATAAAAACCATATTATAAGGTTATAATAACTGATAACCTAACCCTATTTCAGAATTTTAGAATATTTTAGAATTAAATAGATCTCTGATTCATGTAAATTATGAGAAATTCTTTTTTAATTATTCTTGATTACTATATACAGCTGAATCGCATTTCTTGAATTGAATATATGTGAAAAATAATTAGTTGCAATAAATTTCCTATTACTTACATCTATAAATATACTCTTACTGAGGTAGGCTACATTCAAACCGGGTAGGCCACATACTATAACAGAATCAAAAAGGTAGGCCATTTACTATAACGGCACTAAGTGCTCTACTATAATATGTAGAAAGTATTAGTTAATAATAAAAGAAAATAGCGTTAAACTGCATCTAATGTTGAAATTCTGGAGCTTGAATTCATTGCCATTGCGCTCAGATCATATCTAACCCGAAGTGTTTGTACCTGTTAGTGTCCCGTTTATTGGTTAAAATGAGTTCAAAAGTATTGAGTTTAAAAGAAAAAAAAAAGAAATATCCATCATGAATGAAAACAAAACATTTTTGGCAAAAAATAACCGAAAAAAAATTTGACTTGCCGTAAGATCCAGCCAACCAACGAGAACCAACGTTGCATCTTGAATTACACTGGTTTACAAAAAATTATTTTTTGACTGAGGCAAGAATGTGAATAGGTTTTTTTTACTAATTTGGGTGTGCTGAATTCAAATTTATAAACCCCTGGCTTATCTTCCCCTGGCATCAAACGCTTCACTACTATGAACTTTACCTTCCTCCCTCGACCATCTTTTCCCATCTAGCTCCTAGCCTCCTCCCTGCTTCCTGTAAACTTTCCCTACACTTCCTTCATGTTATCTTCATCCCATGTTCCGCCCCTAACCTCCCTACCCTTAATTTCCGCTACTAACGCACCCCCCATCAAATCACATGTACGTCATTTTTGCTTTGAATAAAAGTCATTTGACTGAAGATGTCCTTATGAATAGGACGAAATATTTCAACTCTTAGATTTGTTTTGAGTTATTATTTTTTGTTCACTATCCTTTTACCTACCATATATATATATATATATATATATATATATATATATATATATATATATATAAAATGATAAATATATATTTTAGTATATATTGCTTTGTATGGAAACAAGTCTTTTGTTTCTATGTGTATTTCCATTGTTACGACTCTTGTTTTATTTTAATTAGCTATATACATTTCTTTTAGAATTTAATAATTTTGAATTTGAAATTGATATCGAAATTCTCTAAAATTGATTCGATGATATTACGAAGATAAGACACTTCGAAATGAACAGAAAATAATATTAATATTAATAACACTGGTTTACAAAAAATATATTTTGTCTGAGGCAAGAATGTGAATAGGTGTTTATTTTACTAATTTGGGTGTGCTGAATTTAAATGTATAAACAGTTTTGCTCTATCACCTCTAGTTATCTGTCTTTTAAATAGTCTCATTTTAGTATATACAGACTATATACGTGCTTATTCCAAGAGTTGCAGCAGCTTATTACAGATAAAACCGATAGATAAAGAACATTGACGAATAAATATACTTGGATGACACAATGTATACAATTCATAGTACCGCAGACAGTTAGAAGTGTGTTTTCTTAGATGATCTGCTGTATTTTGCCTCCGGGATGTCACGCAAGAGCACCCAGCAGAAGTCTCCCATCATGCCGGGGTTCCACTTGCCTTGGTAGTTGTTCTCCAACTCGTAATTTCTTGGTGGAATCTTTCTCCGTGCTCATCACTCACTGCTCCAATGTTTGGAGGGAAGAAGTTGAGGTGAGAATGGAGAAAATGAATTTTGAGTGACATTCGGCATCCCATATCCTCATAAGTCTTTAGCAACTTCTCAATACAGCCTTGGTAATTTGGTACGCGTGTGTTACCAAGGAAGCCACTACAGACTGACTTAAATGCTTCCCATGCTCTCAGTTCCTTTAAGGTAAGAAGCTCCTCAAAATCGGTATTCTTCAGCACTTCTCGGATCTGAGGTCCGACAAAGATACCCTCTTTGAGCTTAGCAGCACTGAGACCTGGGAACACAGTACACAAGTGTTGGAAGGCAGCACCATTTTTGTCCATGGTCTTCACGAAATTCTTCATCAAACCAAGCTTGATGTGAAGAGGAGGAAGAAGCACCTTATTCATGTCAACTAGAGGATTCTCCTTGACGCTGTATTCGCTGTTGATTGAGACGTGTTGGGTACGCTTAACTGCAAAATCCGTCTTGATATATAGCTATATATATATATAATGTAATGCTTCACTTACATTTATTGCATGATAACTAAAAAAGAAGACATAAGTCACACAATATTAGAAATTAACCCTGAATGCATATACGCCTTTATGTACAGTATGTATACAAAAATGTACAGTATGCATATCTAAAAAACTAGAGTGATGAGTAAAAACGGACTTCAAATCTGAATTTAGCACCCCCAAATTAGGTTAAAACAGCTATTTTAGTGCTTGCCTCAATTACTTTGTAAACCAGTGTTATTCGACGATTTTTCTTTTTACGATAATTGCCAGACTACTTAACTGATTATATTTCCCTATGTTAAGTAAATGATTCCTTGGAACATTCACGACATTTTCTTAAATCGGTCGGAATTATTTGTCACGACATGAATGATAAATTGCCTCATCAGTAATTGAAACGATTTAAGAACTTGTCGATTTCTATCTACTTTTGCACTTACACTTGCGTTTCGAAATGACTTGTCATCTTTTAATTTCAAGGCTTTTAGCAACTCTCTTCCATCGTTCTCACGAATTACGGTTAAGCCTGCCTGAAAGCACCTGTGCCCGTTAGATCACCGAAATTAAGCTAGCAATGAGCCAGTTCGTTACTTATTTTTTCCTCGTACCCACATGTACTGGTCAGACACAAGGCCAATTAATGTGGGACCACCCACAAACCGAGACTCATGGGTGGCGGTGAAAAAATTGCGTCGATCCCGTCGGCATTCCCCCTCTAGGGGGTGCCTCAGGAGCTGGGCAATAAAGGTATTGCCTGGGGGATAGACCCCTGGGATCGACGCTATTAATTTGTAAAGATCCAGGGCCGAAGCCACTGGACCCCCACCCTGTTGAGCCAGTTCGTTACTTAGTTGGGTGATCACTACACCAACAGCAGGTGGTAAGCAACATATATATAAAAAGAAGGTGCGTGGTCTAATGATTAGAGATGTAGGAAATGGAATCTTCGACCCGAGTTCAATTCCTGCAAGAAGCTATTTGCACTTCACATGGCGCTAAGAAAGGCATGAATCCAATTCTCCCTCCAGCTATGGGTAAATAGTAGGCAGACTGGGCTCTTTAACCATGGTTACGTAACCAGTCTAGGAGAAGGACAAATCGAACCCGTTAAACTCTGCTTAAGAAATTGACCTTGTGTTGCTCGTACGGAGGGGTTGGTATATATATATATATATATATATATATATATATATACTTGAATCGGCATTAAATGACCCAAAAAGTGATGATATGCTGTAAAACAATCAACTACTGAAACATCGTTGTAAGAGTTCGAACCTCAGTAACGTTATTACGTTCACTTTTCAACTAGTATTTTTGGGAAAATATCTACCAGCTATAGGTTAAATAGTACATCGTCTGTCCTTCTACAATGGTGATTTCCGCATTAAATAACCCAGGAAGGTTGATATGGCATTAAACTAAGAAACGAATTCACGAGTATTGTTGGATATTGTACAAACGGAAATAGGAATTTCCGGTTGAATTAAAAAGAGGGGGGTGACGAAGATAACAAAGGACTTTGTCCTGGTGGCAGCGAACAAAGAAAACGTGTAGGCGTTTGAGAGATACAAAAGACAGCACGGTCAATGGGGACAGTCAGTCAGATAGGAGACGGCGAACAGAGCACAAGGAGTCTGACCGTCAACACGATCGGGCGCTGCTGCGGGCAGTGAGGCTCGCCCACCCCGATCGCCAGCCTGCAACATTCGTAGCGCCGTTGTCCAGCTCGTCCACCCACACGCACCCACCACGTGGGGAAAGAAATAAACGTTAAAAGTCTTACTACTACATATGTCTACGTGTGAATCTTATACTCTACTACTAAGACATACGACCCAGCAACAGTATATAACATGTACGATTTTGTGGCCTGAGTCGAGCGCTATGCATCAGTATTAGCTACTTTACTTCAGAACATCGTTGACAGATATACAGAAGTTATTTTCATCCTATCAATATTAATATCTGCGGTTCACGAACAAATTTTAGATCTTCTATGTATGAGGTATCCCTATCCAGCACCACCCCACCCCAGAAATCATAGCAAATGCTACGATTATTTCCAGTACCTTTTGCTTATTAAGAAATGGTGCTCGTGTTTTAATGGTGATCGTCGTTGAAAGAAGACTCGGTGAATAGTTCAATTCCTGGAGGAGGCTGTTTGCATTTCCATAGCACTAATACCTTTTGGAAATGAATACTAATACAACTATTCTGACTCAGATGTGCGTAAATATCAGGGTAGACTGGGTTATATAAATTTGCTTAGGGAACTGATCTAGTTTAAGAAAAAACTCGAATTAAAACCTGTTAAACACAGCTTAAGAAATTGACATAGTATCTATCCATCTACACACACACACACACACACACACACACACACACATATGGTGTATTGTCCTCGACCTTCCGGAAAAAAGACAAAGAAAAATATATAAATATATATTTAGAAAAAGGGAAAACGAAAGCGAGGATTTCCGGTCAAGGAAGCAGGGAGAAGGTAAAGAAATATATAACAAACATCCGTTATCTGATCAAAAGATAAACATGCGTAAGCGTGTCGTCAATACAAAAGCCAAAGGGTCGAGCCGACAGCAGTTAGACCACAGAGACGCCAGCCGGCAGCCGAGAGGACACTTCACGTCAGAAACCACCCCTCAGGCACTCATTTTAAGCTCTGCGCCTTCACCACCCACACACCGAAGAAAATAAAAAAGGGTCTCTCTTTGTACATACGTATCTGTTGTTTATTGAAGTCCAGTAGTCGGTAGTAGCTTTGGGTACAGTGAAAACCCCGGTACTAACATACACGATCGAGCAGTGTGAATTTGAAGAAGCCAGTATATAACACACACACACACACACACACACACTCATATATATATATATATATATATATATATATATATATATACTACTGTCTCCAAAACACCTATGAACAAATCACCCTATCACACAAAACACAAATTCTTTTAACAAATCGTACAAAAAATTAGTTAAACATGCAAACAAATCTTGGTCCTCCATAATTGAATACCACCCCACAATCTATGGTCTACCTAAACACACAAACCCGGTTCCCACCAAGACCAATAATTTCTGGTACGGCTCCCCACAACATAGCGAAATCTATAACCAAATTACTAACCCCACCATTAGCAATTCCCATATAAGAAACTCAAATGATCTAATATACAAAATCAGCAACATAATATGCATACAAACTTTTAAGTAGTCTTGACATCAAATCATTATACACCATATATATATATATATATATAATATATATATATATATATATATTTGCATACAATTTAAAACATTTCGTGTAATTGAGATTGTTATGCTGCAAGATGAAAGGGAATATGAATAAAACGACAGAAAGTGTACGCAATGAGAAAGAAAGAAAAGAAGAATAAATGAAACAACGAAAGAAAAAATGCGAAGTAACGAGAAAAAATAAAGACAATGTAAAAAGAAATTTAAGTTAATGAGACAAAAAGAAAGAAAACGAAGTTAATGACAAACAAATAAAGAAAGACAGAAAGTGAGAAAGAATGCAAAACTTAAATAATCAAAACCAGAAAATGTGCACGAGATGCAATATAATATATGTGACTATGTATATATATTTAAATATTTATAACGTGTTCTATCTTTTTTAAAAAATGTGTAAGCTTTTATTTCCCTTGGTAATACGAACATTTCCCGAAAATTCTGTAGACTGCTTCAGCGAAGTGAAATAAAGAATTAAAGAAAGAAATGATAACGTAGTATCTGTAAACACATTTTATTTCTTGAGTCGAAATCTTGAAGGAGACAAGTAGCCTAATATAAAAGATTCTTTTTTGGAATTTCAAATTCAGATATCTGCAACAAGTTCCATAGATTGTTGCCAATTTTTGGAGACTTTTTTCTGTCGAAATGAACACGTTTAGTTATTTGTATTCATTTTTACAAGCAAACCTTCCTTTATGTCAAGAGATTATGCGGGTCAAATGTATTAACAGCTCAGCAAATCTTTGGACCAACCATTAACATCGGTAGAGTTAACACATCGATATTTTGAACTAGCAGAGCTACACGGCGTTGCCCAGGATTTACTTAGTTAAACATGAATTACTTATCTATATTTATATAAGTATAGATAAAAGAATATGAAAACACACAATGCTGTTAAAGTGAAAATATTTTATATCATATTCATAGCTAATATTGAACAATATTTCGATTTATAAAAATCATCTTCAGTGCTTGTTTATACTCAGGACTTATCAATAGCGGAGACGAAAATAATATGAATTCAAAACAAAAATATTGATGTTGCAGAAAGTTATGCGGTAGTTTCAAATATAAGCACACCCGCTCACACTTTTCTCGGTCAGCGACAGTCATGTATCTCTTATTGTAACAGTTTTTGAATAAAGAAGACATATTCCAAACTCGACGATAGACAAATTCTCTTTTTCAAACAAGGTGAGTATTAACCCGTTGACGGTAGGCCTGCAACGGATTTTTAGAAAATAATTTTTATTTTTGCATTTAAATTTGTATTTTTTTTCTATTTTTTTCTTATATATAAAACAAAAAATTATGAATGATTGTAAGGTTTTTGGGATAATGTGAAATTTAGATTTGTTGGGAAGTATATGACGAAAATGAATATATGAAGGTTATTTTATGATACAAAATACAAATTTAAATACAAAAATAAAAATTATTTTCTAAAAATCTGTTGCAGGCCTACCGTCAACGGGTTAATACTCATCCTGTTTGAAAAAGAGAATTTGTCTATCGTCGAGTTTGGAATATGTTTTCTTTTTTCAAAAAACTGTTACAATAAGAGATACATGACTGTCGCTGACCGAGAAAAGCGTGGGCGGATGTGCATATATTTGAAACTGCCGCATAACTTTTTTACAGCATCAATGTTTTCGTTTTGAATATTGAATCGAATATATGTTTAAATATTAGCTATGAATATGATATAAAATCTTTTCACTTTAACAGCATATTGTGTTGTTTTCAGATCCTTTTATCTATACTTATACCGTCGGATTCATTTTCTTTCTCTTAACCTATATTTATATATAAGTAAGTTAAGTTGCCGGAGTAGTATGTTGTTGTTATCAGCCAGACAGCGAAGGAGTCTATCCCCTTTTTCCTAGCACTAGACAAGTGTAATTGATTTCGCTGAGGTGTAGTACCACACCTAGCATCAGTTCTCAACCTTTCCGTACAGATTACCAGTTTTGTGCTACTCATGCGCTGAGTTCGCGGGGACCGGCATCGAACCAGAAATCTTGCTATTACCTCGGAGGGGCTCCACCGACTGACATAAACTTATGTATATTTAATACATTTTTCCTAAATGTCCGTCCATTATTATCCTGCAACACATTCTGGGTAAAATTGAGAGCGTCCAAATCTCCAAGATAAAATGCCAAAATGTAGAAGAATCTGGTGTTGCTTATCCGCAGAATTCTTATTTTTTATGCGTGTCGTCACCTCAGATAAATAATGCACCATTCCATTTTTATTATAAAGAAAGAAAGGGTATTCCTACACCGAAAGAAGAATGAAAGAAAGAGTAGAAGAATAATAGAATGAGGGGGTGATAACTCTAATCTGTTTCGAACATAATGAAAAGAATAATAATAACATAATAACATAATAAGAGAAACGAGTAAGAGAGTTAAATCGAGATTATTATACTTTTTACATATTGAACTAAAAATAATAGCTCTTAATTAAACATATCAGACGTTGTGATAATTAAATTATCATACTGTGGTGTTTCCACGGGTCCTACAAGAATTTGTATATACGCTGATGAAAAAAAATCTGTACATGTATTCTATTCTATTTTATTATTTATCATTTCTGGAACGATCTTGAACACAATATCAAAATGTCTGTATATTTCAAATAGGCACATGTGTTGAAATGATTATCGTTGTAGTAAATAAACACGACGATACGAGTTCAAATTCTGGACGGTGCAGTAAGCATTTCCTATAGCGCTTATATCCTATGAATAAGTATGAATCCAACTATGGGTAATGATAGGGTGACTGAGCTCTTTAATCTTAGTTAGGCAACCGGTGAAGGAGAAGGAAAACTCTGAATTAAAACCTGTTAAACCAAGCTTAAGAAATTAACCATGTATTGAATTCTGTGTGTGGGGAGGAGTATTCTTTTGTGTGCAAATTATTTGTATTATACATAGGAACTTGAAGCTATTTGTTACTTAAAACTATGTAAGTCGTCGGGGCGGCCTAAAGTCCGTATCACCCAGTCAGCGAGAGAGTCTATCCCCATTTTCTATAGCGCTAGACAAGGAGATTGTTTTGGCATCTGAGGTGGAGAGCCACACCTACCATCAGCTCCTTACTTTACCGCACGGATCCCTGTGCTACTCATACGCTGAGTTGGCGAGGACCGGTATCGAACTAGGAACCTCGTGGTTTCTAACTGAACGCTCTACCGACTGAGCTAACCCGGCCCCTTAAAACTATATAACTGCACGCAAACTAATTATTAGCAGTCTGCAAAAACTTGGAAGCCTAATTTGTCATTTTAAATAGTTTTAACAGTCAAAGTATCCAAAATGATTTCCCAAATTGAATCATTGCTAAACTTGGAGAGACATGGTACACCTGAAGAAGGCCAGAGAGTACAACGGCCGAAACATTGTTTTTATATATCATGATAAAGATCAGTACATCAGTCTAAAAATTCAAAATAATAAATATATGTTGGCATCCTTCCGTCCACTAGAGACGATGGCGTAGTGTCAATTTTTCTTTTTACCTGCAGCTGCGCAAGTAGCTGAACAGGCCAATTTTTGAGTGTCAATCTCTGGTGCAGTGACTGACAATAGGCTATGGTCTAGAGGTTACCGGATTGGGCTAACGTAAAGTCAGTCGGATGTCGCTCCTGGTCGGAGTTAGTTGATGTGTCTAGCCACACTGATGAGACGTGAAACGTCGAAACACGGTGTCTGTTGATGACACACACACACACACACACACACACACATATATATATATATATATATATATATATATATATATATATATATAGTTAGCCTAATGTGACAGACATTCTAACTAGGTTCCTTCTAATGAATCATCATGATAATTCTTATAGTCTCTGACTCGTTAGGCTTACTTTATTATTATTATTATTATTATTATTATTATTATTGGCTCTACTTAGGGTATTGAGCACATTAGTATATTTAACTTGGTCAACTCTTACGATATTTTTTTCTTTTGGCAATTATAATTGTGACGACTGATTGTTTTCAGCTTGTGTATATGTTTTGGTATTTCCAGTTTTTTTATTTCATTTTTCTCCAAGAGAATATTTATATTGTGTAATTGCAAATTATAGTGCCGGGAGTTTCTTTTTTTTTGCACTGTCAGAGTTTTTGAAATAAATAAATAAATATAAACACACACACACACACACACACACACACACACACACAAACATACACTCACACAGACACAGACACAGACACACACACACACACACACACACACATATATATATATATATGTATGAATTGTATTGCACTTAATATTTTACTTGTATGATAGTAAGATTAAATATTTTTAGAAGTTAATTTAATATTTACCTGAATAAACTTCAAACACATGTATGTAATCTAATGCACATAACTTAAGGTTTAATTATAAACCTTGGTAAATATTTCTTCGCATGTGGAACACACATGAAGCCAAAACTCCACCGAGCGAGGCCCGTTTTAAATTTCTAATACCCTTACTTAAATTTCTCTTCGTTTCATTTCAAAATGTACGTGGTATTTGATGATCCTTCCAAGATCCATTTATGCTGTTAATCCCCAGGAATGCCAAATTGTTTGAATTATTTGCAGGTGGAAATTAATTAACAGCTTCCTCACGATGCTGTTATATTTCTTAGCAGTAACGTATATAATATCTATTTGTGGAGAGAAAAATGGAAGTGCATCCGACGCAATCTCTCTCTCTCTCTCTCTCTCTCTCTCTCTCTCTCTCTCACACACACACACACACACACACACACACACACACACACACACACTCACTCACACACATTAGAAATGTTCTATGTCATCCTTCAAAACCGTTTATTTCGGCGTTCATAATTTTCAAACAATTCTAAGATCGCTAATTCTAATTAGACTGATCAACAAAAGACTCTCACAGTCTCCTTATTATCTGTGATAAATTCTATTTTTCCTCAAATCAACAAAAGCCCTGAAGAAGATCTACTAAACAGATTGAAACACTGCAGCGTTGGCTGAATAAATATCACTCATTTTATTGAACCTGTGTTTTTTCAAAAATTTTCCCAATATAAAATAATATATATACATAACAAAATAAGCGGTGGATATTTTCGGATTCAATAGGGCAGCGAGGGTATCTATCCTCTTTTCACAAGCGCTAGACAAGGAAGATTGTTTTTCCGTGTATGTTGGAATGCTCGGCATACCCAAAATGCTAAGACCCACAGCCACCGCTTTCTAGCACATACACGATTTTAAAAAAAGTTTGAGGGTTGCCAGAAGAGAAATAGAATCGGGACAATTATAGGTGTTTTGGCTTGAGCTGATTGATTACATAGGGGGTCTCACCGACTATCAGTCGAGCCCAAGAAAGGTCTAAAGTTTAGTGTTGCAAGACAAGAAGTGCTCAGCCACCAGACTCCATTCTTAAACGTCACGGGTCACCACTCAGGACCAAGAGATGGCATATTTGGGGGGCGAAGATCTTACCCCTATACAGAAGTGCAGTCGGCGTATTCCACAGCCCCATCCGACAGCGCGGGTAGAGTCGTAAACGGCAGGTGCTATGTGGGTGAGGCTAATGTTTATGTAGGGTGTAATAACACACAGAAACGTCACTCAACTTTTAGTGTTAAAGGCTATCGAATTTTTTCCTTCGTTTAGTGTTTGAGGACTTGAAACAGGAAGAAAGGACAATTGACATTACGTGTTTGTTTCTCCACTTTTCGAGGAACAATCTCTTTAGTATCTTTGTTTCCATCTGTTGCGTAGGGGTCCAAATCGGGTTGTAGTAGTAGTCGTTAAAGTAGTAGCCGTCGTTAGTTCAGAATAACAACACGCAAAAGTCGTATAGTCAAAAAGGGGTTGTTTATTTCTTTCTAGGCTCTTGGGAGCCCCAATAAATACGTACGTCCCTTCTCGTGTACGGCGAAAAAGAGATCAAATTTTCTTTACTTTCGTTTGTCGTCCAGGGGGTGGGAAGGTCACATCCGTTTCCGCTCCTCCGAAGAAAAACCTGAAACTTCCGTTTTTATTTTTAAATCTAGTTCCGGGGTCATTGGTCGGTCAATGTGTTTACACTTCCAGATTTTAATCTCTTTTTTTTCTTATTTCTTTTTCTTCTCTTTCTCCAGAAATCCGATTACCGTTTTCTTTTCAATAAGAACCATAATAATTACGCTACACCTTCGTCTCTTCTCAATGTGAACGATTATCTCCTCGCTCTCAGCCACCACAGGAGAAAAATCTACCGAATCAAGAAATCCGTAATGTAAATCTATACTGGGGTTCTCAGAATACCGCATCCTCAATCCCTCCTTTGCGTTGGTGACATTGTGCTGATGTCCTCACAACTTGGTGACCTGATACTAGAGTGCTGGATCATGTGCATCATGTTATCACTAAAAAGGCGAAAGAAAGAATCAACATTATCATCATGATATCAACATATCAAACGTTGTAATATTTAGATTATCGTACTGCGATATATCCACAGTTCCTGTTAGTTAGCTTTTGATGCTAGATCTATGTATGATAGTATTATCTGCGTTATTCGGACTATTGTCCCCATCTTCATTGTTATTTGTACAACGTTTCGGCCGATACACCCTCCGGCCTTCTTCAGGTATTTCTTGTCGGACTCGGGAACGTTCTCGGACTCGGGAACCGGAGGGTATATCGGCCGAAACGTTGTACAAATAACAATGAAGATGGGAACAATAGAATAACGCAGATAATACTAATCTTCAAGCCTCATCTCAAACATTCACGAAACTATTTATGATAGTTGAAACTTTTGTACTGAGTTTAGTAAATTTATTATAACTTTTAGTTGCTTTTAATTATTATATATTTTAACTTTTCGTTGTGTTTGATTATTATTACAACTTTTAATTACTATTCTTTATAAGTTTTTATTGTTTTTATTATTATTTATTATAACTTTAAATTATTATTTATTATACATTTTAATTGCTTTTAATTTTTTTATTTTGACTTTTAATTAATATTCATTATTATTTTTGATATTTTTTATTATTATGTATTATAACTTTAATTATTGGTTATTATAACTTTTAACGCTTTTAAATGCGACCTTCTATAATAATACGAAACTATGAAAAAGGAATGCATTTATGAGTCTGTAAAGACAAATGTTTGTTTGACGAGCTGAGAGTCTTCATGCCCTGGGAATGAAACTCTATCTGATGGTGAGTTTCCATTTCTGGAATGTGAAGCACCTCTTCATCACCATTGCTTTCAGGAACTCTTTGACCCGTCTGGGTAGTACCTGTTAGGGTCCCATCTATGGGTTAAATAGAAAATTTGTTTACAAAGTGTTTGAGTTTAAAAACAGATTTTTTCAAACTATCGTTACGAATCTTTCAAAATTTTGCCGGCAGTAAATAACCCACTCTGGTTGATATGCCGTAAAAACAAACAAAAGATGTTCTATTATAATATGAAACTGGCAGATTTTGCCAAAAAGGAATGCATTTCTGATTAAAGGCAAATGTTGATTGTGGCGAGCTGTTATCGCTTCAAAAATATTTACATATGGCCTCAACTTCGTATCTCTTTATTTTCCCTGCTAAATGATAAGAGCTCATTAATATGTATCTTTGAAATGAACGGCTGCGCTGTGTATTTCTTTTCTTTTATTGGAGCCTGAAAATTCCCGATAACTCCAGAGAGGGTTGATTGATAACTGTGTCCAATTCTATGGAACCAGATTTAAGGAAGCAAGAATAAGGAAATTCTTATAAAAAGGAATTGGATATTCTTCTCTTCAAAATTACAAGCATTTCTAGAATTACAAACATTCTGTTCCTATCCCCTATATGATTTTCCCAACCATATTGCCCTCATGGCAAGCCCCAACCCCTTTTTATAATATGGGTGCTAGAAGGTGGTTCCGTGTTCTTTGTCGGGTCCAGTGACTGTATATAACACCGCCCTGTCGACTGAGGCGTTAGAATGCACCGACTGCACAAAGGGGTAAGATTCCCCCTTTTTATCATATGGGTACTAGAAGGCGGTGGCTGCGGATCTACATGTCCTGGGAATGACGTTAAACTCTATCTGATGGTGAGGTTCCAGTTCTGGAGGTTTGGGGAATGTGGAGCACCCTTTCATCACCATTGCTCCCTGGTCCACTGACCCGGAGTGGTAGTACCTGTTAGGGTCCCATCTATGGGTTAAATAGAAAAATGTATTTATAAAAAACATTGTATTATCCATTAAGAATTGATTTATTTCAAAACTTTATCGGCATTAAATGACCCACTGAGGTTGATATGCCGTAAAACAAAACAAACCAAACAAACTAAAAACATTCTGTTGCTTAAGATCAAGTCACTCTGAAAGCACCGGTTCCCGCTAGATCACCGAAGTTAAGCAGCGATGAGCCTGTTCAATACTTAATTGGGTGACCATTTAAGCAACAACAGGTATAGTACGTAAAGCGAATACCAAAATGACTTGATTCGGCTTTGAATTACCCGAAGGAGATTGATATGCCGTAAAACAAGAAAAACAACAAACCAACCAAACGTTATATCAAAAATTCCACACTGTGTAAGACATTAAAAAAACTATTTGTCTGAATTTCTTAGATGAGTCTTGATGCGTATAATTTTGATTATTCGGACTGTTGTCCTTATCTTTATTGAGGTATGTAAAATCAAAACGTTTCGGTCACTGTATCCTCTGGCCTTCATCAGATACTTCCTGTGTACACGATCATAAAAATGACTCAACCTGGGAGATCATTTTGAATAGTTTGGCTGTTAATTAAAAAAAAAGCATCGAAGAAAATAGGCGTGCCAAAACAATGATGTCATCATTTGAATTACATCATCAAAAGTTCTTCGACTCTTTATTTGATCAATAGCCAATCTATTCAAAATGATTTCGCAAGTTGGGTCATTGCTATGCCCGGATAATCAGGAAAATCCTGAGGAAGGCTAGAGAATACAGCCGCCTAAACGTAGTGATTTTACATACCACAATAAAGATAAGGCCAACAGTCCGAAAAATTAAATTATATATTATAAAGACTATTTGATATATCAACCAGCAATACAGAGAATAAAAGTTGCAAACTCACTAGTGATTGGTCAATCGGGGAGGTCACTTTTGAAACTGTAACGTCTCCCAGCTGGTGAAAGGAGGTCACTTTTGGAACTGTAACGTCTTCCATGTGGTGAAAGTTGCAAATCCAGATAGGAAATTACCACACAAATTTTTCTTCAAATATTTGCCTTCGTTTGAGGAAACAGATTTCAATCTTTTAAAATGTTCACACTGTTACAGCTAAATTATTAAGAAAAAAGCAGCATATCACAGGTGTCGGTGGGAATGGGGGTTCTAGTTATATTCTATTCATTACGTTTAAAATAACAACATTTTCTGTATCAAATAGTGAAATTGATAAATTTTCTAACCAATGTTTATGCTATATATTGCAAAAACGAGGATTTCTTCGTGCATTTTAGCAAAAGATATGTTATGCTATTTCCTCAAAGTGTAAGGAAGAGATTTAGTTTTTGATATCAGTTTTTAATATACCACCGCACAACTTTTGCTGTTCGAGAGAATTTGATATTTTTTTTTAAGTGAAAAATCGACCTACCCTATTGGTCAATGACCAGAGTCAAATATCAAGTTTAGAGCATTTGCAGTCACAAGACGCGGACTTCCGGTAGATATAACAACAAAATAAATAACCCACAAGAGTTTAGCAATTAATTTTAATAGGAAGATTTATTTTTCCCAGAATGCAACGTCAATTGGCTATATATTTCCGACAGGACGTTTTCTATTATTCATACCAAGAGATAAATCAAGAAACCTTTCCGGTTGACTTAGTTCACATTCTGTATAAGTTTGCTTCAATTTCATAAAGCGTTAATACCATTGGGAAAGGTATACATTCGTGGCGTAATGGCGAGCATGATGGACTTGATTGGGTTTGTGGCATTCCTTGATGCACCAATTCTTTCCTATCGACTGTGCCAAAAAGTGCGGATGGTCCCACAAAACCCTTCACCACTATAAACAAATCACTGTGTGGATGTTCATTGTATGAACACTCATACGTAGAAATCGACGGGAGAGTCCATCCATCATATATATATATATATATATATATATATATATATATATATATATATGGAAAAGGTGACTTACCGGTGAATATGGTCACGGTGGTTAGGTGGTGCAGAATTCAGGGGCTAAGTCAGCGATATAACAAATACAAAGTGCTCAATACGTAAGTAGAGCAAATTCATTACAATATAGGTACAAGTGATAACCTATTCGAGTTTCACCATAAGGATCTTCAGGGTTAAATCCACTGAATTAATCGACATACCGATTAATTGCAATCGATTACTGGTGTGTGTTCATTGCGTTCAACGGTTCGTTATGAGGAACGCTGGTTTCAGATTTAAGTGTTCTCACAGCGGAACTTAGTTTTTCGTAAGGTTCAAAATGTAAACAATAAATGTGAATCGATTTGTGTTAATGTTTTTACTAGATTACGGCTGTCTAACAACTGTATGGGTCATAATGCTCAAATGTGGTTTCATTAAAAATTTGTTCAAATCTATTTATTTA
The DNA here is from genome assembly GCA_023376005.1 of Doryteuthis pealeii. Classification (NCBI taxonomy): domain Eukaryota; kingdom Metazoa; phylum Mollusca; class Cephalopoda; order Myopsida; family Loliginidae; genus Doryteuthis; species Doryteuthis pealeii. The sequence continues at coordinate 26,883,055 of CM042158.1, read as the reverse complement.
GTTTTGTTTTGATTGGAGTTATTATGAAGTGAGTATGGTTATACGCATTGGGGTGTATTATAATCTATTTTGTTATTATAATTATTGCAATTAATAGGTATCTCGATTAATTCAGTGGATTTAACCCTGAAGATCCTTGTGGTGAAACTCGAGTAGGTTATCACTTGTACCTATATTATAATATATATATTATATATATATATAATATATAGAGAGAGAGAGAGAGAGAGAGAGAGAGAGATAAAACGTCGTCAGTAGAAACCTTAATTGAGGTTTAGAGATTGCCTCAAGGACACTCTGAAGAATGCAGCCCTCACCGTGGATGACTGGGAGAAGCTATCTTTTAAGAAAACCTTGCTTGAGAGCCATCATCTACAGGTCCGTGAATGAATTTGAGTTCAACTGAATTAAACACCAAAAATTGAAGCGGGCTATTAAAAGGGGGATTTTCAGTCCAGCAAAATTCAAAGTAGATAAGTTCCAATGTTTAGTTTATGTGAAATAGTATTTATATCCAGGACTGGCCTAGTGAGTTATCTGAGAAAAGGCAAGAATGTAGTACCAAATGCTACTTGCACTCAAGTATGAAAAAAACAGGAAATTGTCTTACTCGTGCACGAGTTGAGGCATCATGGGCAAAGGTTTTATGTACCTTATAGTAATTAGAATGATGGAGGCGCGGGTCTAATGGTTAGAGTAATAGGAAATGAACTCGGCGATCCGAGTTCAATTCCTGGACGAAGCTGTTTGAATTTCACATAGCGCTAATACCCTTAGGAAAGGTATGAATTCAATTCTCCCTCCAGCTATGGGTAAAGAAGGGCAGACTGGGCTCTATAACCTTGGCTAGGTAACCAGTCTAGGAGAAGGAAAACTCTGAATTCAAACCTGTTGAACTCCGCTTAAGAAATTGACATTGTGTCACATCCTGCTCGTGCGGAGGGGTTGGTAAATAGATATAGTAATTAGAAGATTTATTTTCTGAAGGATGCTACGACAAATTGCTTTATATTTCGGACAGGAAACTGCTTATAGCTAATTATTGTTATTTCAGTCTCGGAAGACTATAATATAATTGTTGTGCCCCTGAAGTTACAGCGCCTCCTGTGACTGTTCTAACATTGGACTGTGAAGGCTGACCCTGAAGATGTTGATGCGCCGGCGCATTGCTGCGGCTACTTTCCTCTGTACATCCTAGCTTCATGGTGTTACGCCATAAACAGTCCTCTACAGAGAGCCTGTCGCCACCGAGGGCGATCCTGAGCCAAATGTTCCGAGCTGAAAGGGGCAATGCCAAAGCACCTGAGATAGTTCTTGCAGACATCCTTGAAACGCAGCTGGGGGTGGCCAATCTGTCTCTTACAAGACGAAAGCTCTGCATAAAGGGTATCCTTCGGTATTTGCCCATCATTCATTCGGCGGACATGACTCAGCCATCGGAGACGACGCTATCTCAGTAGAGAAGACAGGTGAGTAGTTGAGCTCTCTCTAGAACTGCTGTGTTTGTGATCCTGTCATTCCACGTGATGCCCAGTAAAGGTCTAAGGCAGCGATGGTAAAAGCCATTTAGCTGCCGCTCTTGGTGGGAATACAGGGTCCATGTTTCACTTCCATACATGAGGGTGCTGATAACACATGCCCTATACACTTGTACCTTTGTACGGATATTGAACTTGCTGTTGTTCCACACTCTCGCCGTGAGCTTCCCAAAGGTTGAGGCAGCTTTTCCGATCCGGCAACTGAGTTCAATATCAAGTGACAGGTTGTCGGTGATGGTGGACCCAAGGTAGGTGAAGGTGTTTACGGCGTCCAGGGTTAGTTGTTGATGGTGGTCGAGGGAGGATTTTCAGTTCCCTGACCCATGGCCCATACACAGAAATGAATCCAATACTTCTAAACCAAATCTATTTCTAGTGAAACTTTATACAATGTAAACGTATATGATAAGTTAGTTAAACTACATATCCGGCAATAATTCCCAAATCTCAGTAATTAAATATACAATTGCATAAATTATGCGTAATATTATGGTTAATATTATGGGTAATATTATGGTAATATTATAATATAGTAAAATGTAAAGTAGGCGTAGTTGCCAACTGCCGGGCAGCAACGGAGTCTATCCCCTTTTCACTAGCACTGGACCAGAGAATTGTTTTTTTGCCTTTGAAGTGGAGAGCCACCCCTACCATTAGTTCCCCACGTTACCACAGATCCAAAATGTGTTACTCATGTGGTTCCGTGGCGGTGGCTCTAACAGAAAAACCGAGCCTAATGACGAATATTACAAAAGATATTTAATCATTTGAGGGTCGCTAAATAGTCATATGTTCTGTTTAAATGTTGCAGAGCGGGGGATAGATAAAATATAATATCCTCTTTCTTTTCTTTTGATTCCTTCTTCATTTTGATCTAATGTTGATTTTATAAACCTTTCATTCTCTTTTGTTTAAATTGTTTTTCCAGAAATGATAATATCCCCAGTTTAAATTCAGGAATGTTCATGTGATATATGAGAGTAATCTAAAAAGTAAGGTTTACATGGTGTAAAATCCAACCAACCAAATCTCTAAACAGTGCAGCTACGTAGCTGTGCTGCACAGTAAGCATTTAATACCACACACGAATTTTGAAACTTTAAAATAAAGATGAAAAACAATGGTTATTGAACCATTAAATGTACATGCCCAAACAAGTGATCATTAAATGACTATAATTTCTATTTAACATGTCCTTTTTCTTCCCTTTCTTTCTAATAAAAACGGAATGGTCAATTATTTAGCTGAGGTGCCAACACTCAGGATTTTCATTTTTGCATTTCATCTTGAATGGTTTCATTTTAACTACGGCAAGATTTAATTGCCTCTGTGATTTTCTCTCACGTTTTATTTTTATTTTTGCTCTATCTTTCTTTCGAACTCTTGCTTAACCTCATTCTATCGATGAAGGAAGTCGATAAATCTGTATAAAAAGTTTATCAATGACCGATCTCCAATTATGCAAACAAATAGATACAAACTAAAAGGTACACATTTATTTGACGTAGAATGAGACTTGTAGAAACAACACTAGATTCGAGTTCAAACCCCAAAGACAGCATCATAACTGTAGTCACAGTCTAGAGTGGTATCCGCTTTGTAACAAATACGAGGGACTGTCAAAATTTTCTACACTTTTGTTTTTCAATCTATTTACACAAAAGCAGTAGATAAACTAGTACGTCAATTTTCTATATAATCTCCTTCTTTTTCGATGCCCAATTATAAACATGAATCCTCATCCACCAATTTCAAGAAGTCAATTCCAAGTGGTTCAACGTTTTAGGTTAGACGTGCAACCATTTACGCACCACTTTCTTCATATCTGCATTCGGGTGTCACGTTTGTCCGGCCTTTGTAAAACTTCCCTATCCAATTTACAATATTATTTTACTTTAATTTTAGTTGCCAATTCCTCCGCAAGAGTAGTATGTGACATGAGGCCAATTTTTTAAAGCGAAATTTAACAGGTTTGAATTTCGCCTTGACTAGTTGCCGTAACAAGTGTAACACAGCCCTGTCTGTCCTACTATTTAACCATCGCTGGAGAGATAATAGTTGGATTAATACGTTTCCAAGGGTATTAGCGCAATGTGAATGGCTACCAGTCTCGTCCTGGATTTGAACTCGTGTCCCGTATCCATTTCTCACGACGACAACCACTACGCAACGGGCTCTTATAAATGTACAGGTTAAACATTTACCTACCCACTACGCTTGAAATATCCCGGGACAGGTTGGTATGCCGTTAAAATGAATCAATAAATCCATCAAACTGTCAACGAGCGTTCTTAGTCTAGCAATTATGCGCGAAGAAATTCTGGTGTTTACGGAATTAATTAACATTTCCATTATCTGGATGTTTTATCGGCGAATCGGAAGGAAGTTATTGAAGATAGCAGCGAATTGGCGTTGCTCTTCTGATAACAGGTTGTATTCGATTAGAGAGTGAAATTGTTGGATGAGGATTCATGTTTATAATTGGGCCACAATTCAAGTGTAATCCCTTGCACCACGCATTTTCCATAGAACTGGTTGCTTCCTAAGAACTAATAAGTATGAAAGTAAAAGATTTCTCACTCTCTCTCTCTCTCTCTCTCCCTCTCTCTCTGTCTCTCTGTCTCTCTCTCTCTGTCTCTCTGTCTGTCTCTCTCTGTCTCTCTGTCTCTCTGTCTCTCTCTCTCTGTCTCTCTCTGTCTCTGTCTCTCTCTCTCTCTCTCTCTCTCTATATATATATATATATATATATATATATATATAGCAAAAGTACCCGGTCCATGACCGGACTAAAAACAAATTTAACACCAGGTAGTGAGTGGGTAAGAGAGAGAATAAGAGGAAAATGATTTATAGAAGTAAAAAAAAAAAACCTGTAATCCTTAACATGCTTATAATAAAATTATTTTAGAAATAAAAAAAATCCTCATTTTTTCTATACAGTAAAGGTCCGTTTTAAAACAAGTTCATAGCCTGTCCCTACGAGTGGTTTGGAAAGTTTTCTTTTAACTTATTTTAGAACACGTCTGTCTTAGCGCTAATTCAAAGCTCAATTCGTGCCGACAGGAAATGGGGTAATGGTAGTTTTTTTTTTTAGAATTGAACATTCTTATTTTTTTCATACAGTAATGTATGCTGTCTGCTGTCTGGTAAGTTCAAACTAAAATCCTATCGACGTGAGTAGGGTGGGGTGGAGGGGTGTGTATACGGTATTTAAAATTTGTTTCTTAATTATTGAATTATATTCCTTAATTATTAAAAATCAAAAAACACATTTTGTGTGTTTCTTAGGTATAAGCATATCAAGTAGTATGTGAGATCTCACATCTCAATGACCGCTTGATTGTGAGTTATAAGTCGACACGTACATACCAAATCATACCAAACTTCCTTTTATGAATATAGATATATATATAGAGAGAGAGAGAGAGAGCGAGACCAGATTAGTTGTTGGTGGGAATCTTTCTATTTAGGGTCTCTTTATCCTCCGTACAATTACAAATGCATATCTATATATCCCCTCTCTCTCCCCCTCTCTCTCTCTCTCGCTCTCTCTCTCTCTCTCTCTCTCTATATATATATATATATATATATATATATATATATACCTGGGTTATGAATTTTCTGTAAACTGTTACTTGCAATTCCTCGCTGCATGGAACAGATGTTACTTATTCATTTTGCATTAGGGTTTCATTCATTCATTTATTTATTTAAAAAAGTCTTTTTGTGAGTAACAATACAAACTTGAAAATTCTTCAGGTAAAACTATTTTATACATCATTATTTCTGCATGGTTATGCCTACAGCGTATAACCTTGGTTTATTTTAGGCAAAGATCAAAACATATTATGTTGATCCTTACATTCCTCAGTTACTCCCTCCCCCATTCATTGATTTATTCATTCTTCCATCTGAGAGTCACCCCATGCTACCTCATTATTTATCTAGCACATCTCATCGGCAGATCATCGTGAGTTGTGACAGAATTGAAATTGCTTGTGGTGAATCTTAAATTTAGAAGTACAAAAAACATAAAATAAAGATAAATATTACGATCCAACTGTAAACATTTTTCTGACAAGAGATTAAATTCATTTACTTTTGCCCTATCATTGGGGCTTAAAATACGATGGCTGTACACAATATATATATATATATATATATATATATATATATATATATATATATATATATATAACCCTATCCCGCCCAAAAAGGATTTTCCTTAAAAGTATCCGATATTTGCATTTACTTGTTGATAAAAACCTGGGGATGGGTTACTTTTTATCACCTTCAGGCCGCTAAAAATATTTTAAATTTGGCGGGGGTGGAGGGTTAAATATTTACATTTACGTATCGAGAACTATTTTGAAGGTACGGCTTAGTGTCTTAGGGCAGGAGACTAGGGCGTATTTATGCTATATGCACCTTTTCGTCTTTACACATTAAACATGTAATTTATTTTTAATACATTTTATACTAAGCACTGCAAAAATGGTAAATCCCTATTTTACAAAGCACATCTACCCACACCCAGTCGATTGAATAAAAATCAACAAACATCTGGTAATTATCCGATTTTAATGAAATGTTCAATCTTGATTTATCAATGAATGCATTTTTAAATGCATCAGTTATTGTATTTCAAAACTTGCTGATATTTTTTTCATGTCATTTAACTTTGCCAACCTCCCCTTTATATTTTGAGGGATGTAAAATATTGTTTTATCCGGTGCTGTTCGCAGAAATGCCTCCTGCCTTCAAAAAAATCTAGGTGGTGATAAAACAACCCCTACCTACGAATGAAGTCCCCCATCTGATGCGGTGCCTGCTGAAAAAAATCGGCGCTTAAGGTGTTTTTTCCGCAAAGTTAGTGCGATATTTTACTCACTCCAGTCTTTTTTTTTTTTTCGACAAGTAAATGTAAATATTTTAACCCTCCTACTTCTTTGAAATATTTTTTGAGGGGTTGGGGGCTATTTACAAAAATATTCACATTTACTTGTTGATGCAAATCTCATTTACTTTTAACGTCATAAAACCGCTAAAAAAATTTTCGATAAAAATGCCTTCAATCTGCTAAAGTCTTTTTATTTATTTATTTTTCTTCTCAATTTTTCATTTTATTTTACTATATTCCTTTCCAACAAATGATTACAAATAAAAAAAATCAATATTTAGATATGCTTTTTTATTTTAACTAAACAAGACATTAAACAAACATAAATAAAAATCTGAAGATTCGGATTTTTTTGACTTTTTATTAAAAAAATTATCTTATGGTACGATCAAAATGTCATGTGATTAGTTAACGCCATATTGAAGGAAGAAACGTAATATACTTTTCATAACTTACTTTTTTTAGATTTTTTTGTACAGTTTATAATACAAAACAATAAATCCAATTCTATGCTTCCAAATAATTTCATTTACTTATACTTTTAAGAACATTTATAAGTATTTACTTTTTTATTAAATTAGCTTAATCTCAATCCTACATATTCCTTTTCATTTTGGTGTTTCTGATGCGACTATCATATCCGTATTAATTCCTAATTTAAGCTCGCTGGTGTATTTAAAATTTTTTTTTTTTTTTTTGTAAAATCATAGCTGTGTGAGCTATGATTTTTCAATCACTAACCCCAACCCCTAAACATTTTTAAACAAATTGTAGCTGACGTGACTTTTATTTTCCAGTAATTTTTTTTAAAGTAAAGTCGTCGGGGTGTCCTGAAATCGTTATCAGCCGGACAGTGAGGGAGTCTATCCACTTTTCAACAGCGCTAGACCAAGGAGATTGTTTTCTTAGCGTCATAGGTGGACTGCCACACCTACCATCGGCACATCACTTTAGTATACAGATCCCTGAGCTACTCATATGCTGAGTTGGTGAGGGCCAGGAACCGTGAGGCTCCTAGCCGAATATTCTACCGTAGTCTGCTGTAAATAAATGCGAACAAATGTTTGTAAATATATATATATATATATATATATATATACAAAAATTCGGAAAACATGTCTGATTTAACATGATTAGTAAGCTTGCTCTTTGTTAATAATCTAAATAAGAGAATTATTTCAATTCAACCTATTAACTCGGTAAAATTCATGTTTTTAATTAAAATAAAATGAAAATACCGAAAAAATAAGAATATATTTTTAAAGCCCCCCTTTAAAAATATATTCATATTTTTTCTTATGTTTTTATACATTTGCTTGTCGATAAAAAAAGATCCCCATAAAAAGTTATTAGTCTATAAAAATGTCTTCAAATCCCCTTAAAAAGTTATTTACCAATAAAAAAATATTTTAATGAGTGGGAGGTAAAATATGTACATTTACTTGTCGTAAAAAGACTTAAGGTGCAATATATCGCTTTCACATCGCATTAACTTTTCGGGAAAAAACGCCTTCAAACAGTTAGGGAGTTCATGAATAGCACGGGTCGGATTTTGAGCAGGCACCACTTTTTAGGCCAGGAGGCCTGAACGCATTTATGCAATATGCACCAAAATGTTGGCTTTTCAATTTAAAAACGAATCAAAATTATTTGAATCTATTATTCAAGGTCAGATTTTTGTCTTAGTCCAAAAGTAGTAACATCATGGACACCAGTAAAAATAAAGCAAAAGAAAAGCAAATTAAATTTAAATATCTAATATTTTTAATATTCTTTTAGACAATTAACTTCGTCCCAAAAGGCGTTTTTTCCGTTTAAGTTAATTACCCTAAAAACTGTAGCAAAATCATATTTAAGAAAAATCATAGATGAAGCCGATTTTTTGTATTATTTGGCTTCCAGTAATTATTTTTATAGTCTGCTGTAAATAAATGAGAACAAAAACCAAAAATGGAATATATAAAAATTCGGAAAACATGTATTAGTTAACATGATTATTAAGCCTAATTCTTTTTTCAAAGGATTATATAAATATTCAATTTAAAATATTTCATGTTGAATAAAGGTAGTTACTGAGTTTTTCTAGATATTTAAAAATTATGGAATATAATTCAAATGAGCAAACGTTGACTCCCCCCACCCTTTAAGTGAAAAAAGTTTTCTTCCAAGCCATAGTTGTATTGTTGCTACTGTACGATTGAACCACTTGGACACTAACCTAGCCTAGAGTAAGCTAGATGGGAACTGCTCAAGAATGCATGTAATTTTAAACAATTTGTGCAAGCAACACTCCACGAGAAAGCAGCTGTATAGCCACTTATAACTCAAACCATCCGAGTAAGATGAAGAGGACATGCTGAACATTGCTGGAGTATTTAGACAAACTCTTAAGAGACATATTTGCTATGGAAACCAGCACACAGGCACGCCAGTGTGGACCGTTGAGCAAAGACATACATTGACCAACCCTGCGCAGATACTGGATTCTGTGCAGAGGACCTCCTGAGAGCAATGAATGATAGGGTAAAGTTGGCGAGAGATTGTCATAGATATCCATGATTAAAATCCTAATTACCTGCAATTAGAAATTAACTAAGTGACTCTTCCCTTGATTTTTTCTTTGGTCAAATGAAAATGTTTACTCCAGTTTAACTAACTTATTTGGACAGTTTGGGTGAACTTTAAATTAATGAAATCATTTTATCATGTGATTTTTCCAACAATCTAACCCGGGCTTAATGGGTGACCCAACGGGTCACGGTTTTTTCTAGTATATATATATATATATATATATATATATATATATATATATATATATATATATATGCTGAGAATACCAAAGCCTCATCAATTGAATTAATTTTAATAACCTTTTTTTCAGAAAGAATTAGTTAATACTTTGTAAAAGTTAATATTTAATTAACTCATAAAATTTTTATACGCGGACAAAATGTTATTGAATATTTATTATGAGGATTTTAATTTCGTAAGGTAATTTTAGATAAAAAGTTCTATTATAAAATGCAAATATCCACCTCTAATTTATTTTCATTGAATACTAAATCAATTATAAATTCTATGGGAAACGTTTTCATACATTTTCAAAGAGAATTCCATGCACAATTTAATGAATGTCTAAATAATCACGAAAACACGTTATCGGTTTTGGATTGAAATCATTAAAATTACAAGAAAATAATTTATTATTATTGATGCAAAAATCTCAAAAGTGACTCTTCTTCAAAATCTTCTCCGTCTGCTCTGAATTCGCGGTCTCTCAAAAATATATCTTCTGTCTTCAATCAAATATTCCCTCCGTGTCCGTTTTCCCGAACGTCACATTTCAAGAAAACTAACTCCAGTCATTGTCAAAATTGTATTTGATTTACAAATAAACAATTATTGTAAATTACATTCCTTTTCTTCTTTTAACTACTCATAGACTTGTTGATTCTTTTAAATCTTTTATAAAACAAGGGAATATATGGTAGAAGAAGCGGGATATAATGGTTACTGTCGTAGGAAAAGGACACGGCGAGACGAGCTCAAATCCTGAACGCATCTGTTTACATTTCACATAGTTCTAACACTTAGGAATGGTACGTATTCAGCTATTCACACTTCAACTATGGGTAAATTGTAGGAAAGACTGAGTTCTTTCAGCTCAGTATGGCAACCTGTCTAGGAGAAGGAAAACGCTGGATTCAAACAAAATGGCCTCTATTCTCGATAGAAAAAATAAAAACTATTTTCATTGCTCCTTCTCTTCTCCTCACAGCACAACTTGATAATGATGATGATATTACAAGGGATCCGTGCGGACAACTCTAACCCAGTCCAAGATTCTTTACCTGTTCGGTAAATTTGCTATCTGTGGGTATTGGACATGACAGGGTTAATGATTAACGTACGACGGTGTTCGCCTTGGTTTCCTGTCATTGGATTCCTCAGCCAATCAAATTTGCCGAAATGGCCGGCAGAACGCGCCAAATCTTTAGTGAACAACAAGAAGGATGGCAGTTTAATATAGATGTAGTGACACACAGACAGGCGACTCGACGACATTGCAAGATATCGGTTTGATCAGCGCTAATACGGACACGGAGAATGCAATAATAAATGCTGGTTGTGGGTAAAAGCGCACGGATCAAGAAACTACAATCGTTGGATCTCTCAACACAAACTAAGAAACGTGGATGATTTCTGCGGATGGGCGAGTTGGAGAGAATCACGGAATTAGGCTGTATGCGTGATGTACGAAAATGAATATCTAGAATGAAAAATAAAAATTAATTCGACTTGTTGAAGAGATGGGGGGTCAACAATGTCGTCGCCGTCACAATATCTATAGCACAAAAAATCCGTCGTCGTCGTCGTAAAATCACCAACTCAAATATCTTCAGCAGCTGAAAAATCGCAACTGCCTGCTGTCGTCACCCCACTTCTACTTATACAAGTTTTCCTTCAACATCCGGGTGTCTGCACCCCACGCACGAGATTCTCGGAATCCTCGTAGCCATCATCCAGGCACCCGGTTCTTAAATCCAGGACAGTAGTATCTTGAATTCAGTGCCAATGTGTCGCCCGTTCGCATTCCGAAAGACGCGGGTTCGATTCCACATGCCAGGCAAAGACTAGCCCGCTTCCTTTGAGAATACGGCAGGCCACTCACCTCGTGTTCTCTGTCACAGAATAGCTATTTACATTTTCTTTGTGACTGCAAGAGTCATTTTTGTTAGCGATGAACAGCAGCATGTCATTTTAAATGAAATTTTTCCTATCGATTCCACTGTCCATTATAAGTTGATGTTGGTAGTGGTATGGCAGTAGGGGTTAAAGATCGCTCTTAACTGAAACTTAGAAACGTAGCTGATTTCATGGTGAGTAGCAGGTTGATATAAATGTAATGTTTGCTACTTATTACACTACCCATTATAAGTTGTATGTGTTGGTGATATAGACGTACGTATCTTAGTTTGTGTTGAGAGAAAATTTTAACTCCTAGTGCCATATCACCAACAAGTGCAACTTATAATGTTCAGTGGAATGAACAGCAAACATTTCATTCAAAGCGACCTTCTTATAAGTTAACATGCTCCTCTTCATCGCTAACGAATAGGACCCTTGTTGTCTCAGAGAAAATGTAAATACCTTTTCATTTTAGTACAGCACACATAACGCGATTCCCTGTTCCATCCCAACTTAACCAGCCACGGAAACCCCTTAGGTATATTTGCGCTGAGAGGATATTTTCACTCCTACTGATATATCACCAACACATACAACTTATAATGGGCAGTGTAATAAGTAGCAAACATTACATTTTCTTTCTGACTGCAAGAGTCATTTTTGTTAGCGATGAACAGCAACATATCACTTTAAATTAAATGTTTCCTATCGATCCCACTGTCCATTATAAGTTGCTGTTGGTGGTGATAAGGCAGTAGAGGTTAAAGATCGCTCTTAACTGAAACTTAGAAACGTAGCTGATTTCATGGTGATTAGCACGACGATATAAATGTAATATTTGCTACTTATTACACTGCCCATTATAAGTTGTATGTGTTGGTGATATATCAGTAGGGGTTAAAATATCCTCTCAATGCAAAAATACCTAGGGGGTTTCCGTGGCTGGGTAAGTTGGGATGGAACAGGGAATTGTGTTATGTGTGTTGTACTAAAATGAAAGGTATTTACTTTTTTCTGAGACAACAAGGGTCCTTTTCGTTAACTTATAAAAAGGTCGCTTCGAATCAAATGTTTGCTGTTTAAATTGCAGTTGTTGGTGATATGGCACTAGGGGTTAAAATTTTCTCTCAACAAAAACTAAGATATGTACCTCATCAACCAGTTTATAAGCAGGTCGCTTTCAATTTGATATTTCCTTTTTATTAGGCTACTAATTATAAGTATGAATTGAAGTCTGGCAGTATGAATTGAAGTTTGGTAGTAGGGATTAAAGTCTGCTCTCAACGGAAACATAGAACGTAGCTACTTTCGTGGGGAGAAGCTGGTCGATTTGAATGTACCTTTCCTATTTATAACGCTGGGGCCTTTTTCTTTTATGGGATCTAATGATGTTCAAAGTACATAGTCTAGGCATATCATAAATATATGTAGTGCTAGCATATTTTCTTGTAGTACTTCATCGACTATGTCAAAGAAATCTGTGTCGCCATCAGGTGAGTGTACCATTGCTTTAGTGTCTTTGTAGAGCATCATTATAGCAGTAACTGTTTCTTTGGGGAGGCCGTATGCTACTAGTATTGTTGTATACTCTTCTTTTTACTTCTATTTTTCTTCTATTATTCTTCTGCTCATCTTTGGTATCTTACGTTCTTCTTCCAGCGTCTGGACCTAGTCACGGGGACTTTGTCTTGCTGGTCGGTCGCACTTAATCCAGTTCTTCTTTTAGATCAGTCTTGTTGCCAAGACATTCATCAACCACAAAACCATATTATTTATGTAAGCTTTAATTTACTTAGCTAAACATTTCATGTAACTAACATAACGCGCGGGTGCAGTGAGCTTCAGCTAAGGCAGAAAGACCTTATCTGCCTGGCGTCTAAGCTGAAATTGAGAGCCAACCAGGTCCCACGTGACTTCACGTATTTCGCGGGCTTTCTTTAATATTCCATAGAAAGCCCCGCCCGTGATAAGAAAAGGGGTCATCCCTTCAGAGATACAGGGGGTTGACAATAATTTATGCACAGATTATGTGACAGTATTTGATCCATTTTCCTCTGTGTATGGAGTCAAATGCCCTGGAGAAATCTACAAGAAAAGCAGTGTTGCTTAAAGATTATTTGCTCGTACCCCTTCTATGATTCGACGGATTGTCAGGATCTGAGAAGTTGTGGATCAATTCTTGCGGAATCCGTTTGGGTTTTTCATAAGGATTTTCTCTATTTCGGGTTGGATGGGATTGACAAGAAGAGCATTATATATTGTGGCAGCTATAGCAGTAAGAGTAATGCCTCTATATTATAAGATGCATTTTTGATGATATCGCTCTTGGTGCGTAGGCCCAGCTAGGGTTGTATTAGTAGTCGTTAGTAGTAGTAGCCGTCGTTAGTTCAGAAACAATATACGAAAGTCGTATAGCCAAAAAGGGGTTGTTTATTTATTTCTAGGCTCGTGGGTTCTTTTTCAGATAGGAGAGAATGAGGTTAAGGTCAAGCTATTCCATTGTAAATCATGTTCACGCGCTCTGCTCGCTGCTACCCTAGATATGTCACGACGGGGCCCCAACAAAGACGTCTAACCCTCCTCGGGTCTGGTAAAAAGAGGCCGAATTTTCTTTACTTACGTTTGTGGTCCCGGGGGTGGCGATGTCACATATATTTCCTCTCCTCCGCAGAAACTGGGACATCCGTTTTTATTTTAATTCTAGTTCCGGGGTCATTGGTCGGTCAATGGCTGGCCTACCGTTGAGTGTGTACCCTTCCAAACTTTAATCTCTTTTTGTTCTTATTTCTTTTTCTTCTCTTTCTCCAGAAATCCGATTACCGTTTTCTTTTCAATACCCAAATTCCCTGTAGACCATAATAATTACGCTACCCTCTGAACACTATGAAAATTAGGTGATTTCCGCGGCTGGGTTAGTGTTGTTGGAAAAGAAATGTATCTCATATGAGAGTTATTTAAAAATAAATAACTATTTACATTTCCTCTGAGATTACAATGGTCATTTTCTTTAGCGATTAACAAGAGCATGTCAACTTTTAAGCAGATTTATTTGAATGTAATATTTTATTTTTATTACGCTGTCCAATATGAGATACAGATGTTGGTAATATGACATTAGGGGTCAAAGTTCACTCCCAAAAGAAACTTAGAAACATAGTTGATTTCGTAGAGTAAAGCAGGTCGATTCGAATGTAATATTTCCTATTTATCACTGTACCCAATTTAAGATGCAGATATTGGTGATATGCCAATAGGGTTTAAAGTTCGCTCTAAACGAAAACTTAGATACGTACTTGTATTTCAGCTCGATATGAATGTAGTTTGATATTTATTACACTACCTATTATAAGATTTATGTGTTGGTGGTATAGCAGCAGGTGTTAGAATTTCATCTCAAAGCTAAGAAACCTTTGTGATTTCCACGGCTGGACCAGTTGGGGGAAAGGACTGAAATTATCCTATATGGGTGTTGTATATACAATAAACAGCAACTTACATATTCTTCGAGACTACATATGTCATTTCCGTTAGCGATGACCAAGAGCATGTCGGCTTATAAGCAGGCCGTTCTGAATGCAATATTTTCTTTTCATGACTCTACTCATTATAAGTTGCAGTTGTTGGCAATATGGAAGTAGATGTTAAAGTTCACTCTCAGCAGAAACCTAGAAAAGTAGCTGATTTCGTGGAGGGAATCACATCGAATTGAATGTAATGTTTCCCATTTATTACACTGTCCATTATAAAATACATATTTTGGTGATATGGCAGTAGGTGTTTAAATTTTATCTCAATACCAACTGGGTAAGTAGGGGTAAGGAAAAACGAATTATGCTATGTTTTCGTTAGCGATGAACAAGAGTATGTCAGCTTATAAAAAGGTGACTTTAAATGAAATGTTTCCTATTTTTTACGCTACACATTATATGGGTAAATAGTATGGCAGACTTGACTCTTTAACCATGGTATGGCAACTGATTTAGAGGAGGGAAAATTCTGTATCCAGATTTATAAAACTCGGCTTAAAATTTGACATTGTGCCACATTCTGCCTGTGTTGGGGGTTTGGTAAATCCACATGACAGTGGAGTTCTTCTTCGAAGTGTGTGTGTGGGGAGGTGATATTATTGCATTAGACTTTAAATCCAGTCCTTATCTCATTTAGTCGAGATGGCATGTACTTTATGTAGGGGACCTCTCTGGAACAAAGATGTCATATTAAATCTCACCTTACTGTGCGCGAACTCCCAGTAACTTACTGAAATTGGAGAAGGTCCTATCGAAAATCAATAAATATCTTGATAGATAAATAAAATAAAAAATGACCAAATCGTTCACATGACATTTGCATTTGCGTAGCAGACCCTCACCTACCTATGTGTAAGTATGTCACAAGTGCTACAGGGTTTAAGTTTATACGTATAAAACGAGGGGGGTATTGGAGTCAGCAGTCCTTTGTCAAGTCTGTTGGTGGGAAAGGTAAGGCATCCGGCAAAAAAAATCAATCTCTTATTTCATTTAAAGCGCGATGAGAAATCCTTCCCGAGAGAAACCTCTCTTGAACTAATTTTTATTATTTATTGAATTTCACCTACCTGATGCGAACTCTCTGTAAGTTACAGGCATTGGAGGAGGCCCAATCTAAAATCAATAAATATCTTGATCGATAAATAAGATGATTAACCAAATCGGTCACATAATATTAGGATTGTAAACCCCACCAATATAAGTGTGATATGTGTAGGAAGCGCGTGGTGTAAGGGTTAAAGTCATGGGAAATGGACTCGTCGCCCCGAGTTCAAATCCTGGACGTGGTAATTGCATTTCACTTAGCGCTAATACCCTTGGGAAAGGTATGAATCCTACTCCCCCTACAGCTATGGGTAAATAGTATGCCCGGCTAGGCTCTTTAACCTTGGTTACGCAACCGGTCTAGGAGAAGGAAAACTCTGAATTCAAACCATGTTAAACTCCGCTTAAGAAATTGACCTTGTGTCACATCCTGCTCGTACGAAGGCGTTGATAAATATATATATATAAGTGTGATTTTGTCATAAGTGCTGCACGGTTTACGTTTATTCGTATAGGTCTGTGAGGTTTCCTGTGTTATATTCAATCATTCCTCTCGGAAGTCTGTGTGTGTGTGTGCGTGGGGGGGGGGGGAATCACAGGCACCTGGCAATAATTCCAGCCCTTAACACATTTAGGCGAAATAAAAAGTGCTTCTTGGAGGGAACTTATCTGGACCTAAGTCGTTATACTAAATCTCATCTACGAACTTCTGTTAAATCTCATCTACAAACTTCTACCGGCCCTCGCTAACTCAACGTATGAGTAGCACAGGGATCTGTGCGGTAAAGTAAGGAGCTTATGGTAGGTGTGGCGCCCCACCTCAGACGCGAAAACATACTCATTGGTCTAGCGCTAGTGAAAAGGGGATAGACTCCATCGCTGTCATCGACTCAAGGCCACCCCGACGACTTTACTTACTTTTTTTTTACTGACGAACTTCTACTGAGTCACAGACATTAGGGAAGATCATATCTCAAATCGAAAAATATCTTGAGAGATAAATAAAAAATATTAATGGAATCGTTCTTCCAATAAATCACAGGCTTTGAAGAAGGTCCTATATATATTTAGAAATATCCTGATAGATAAATAAAAAGATTTATCAAATCGTTCACATTACCTTTGGATAGTAAACACTAGGTACATGAGTGCGATTTTTTCACAAGTGCTACACGGTTTAGATTCATAAGTATAAGGCCGTGAGGTTTAATGTGTTATATTCAGTCATCATTTCTCTTCGATGTGTCGAAGGTGGGACTCGGGAATCAGAGAATAAATTCAGCCCTTATCCTATTAAGGCAAGATGGAAAATGCTTTCTGTAGGGAAACTATCTGGAACTAAGGTTGTTTTTTTTTGGGGGGGGGGAGGTTATTTATTAAATATCACCTTAATGGGCGCGAACTACCAACAATTCATAGGCATTGAATAAGGTCCTATCTAAAATCGGGAAATATCTTGATAGGTAAATAAAAAGATTTACCAAATCGTTCACATAACCATTTAGATAGTAAACCTTCACCTCACCTGATTTTCTCACAAGTGCTACACGGTCCTACGCTTATAAAGGAGGGAACAGTTTTCTGGGGAAACACAGTCAATTACATTCCGATCAAAAGTTTATGGCACTTTGCACGTGATGTTTCCAGTAATTTCATATTTCCATGAATGCATCGTGAATTCTTCGACTGAAGATTTGCGCAGACAAAAGCTTTACCAATTATTGGAATGCGTACGTCAGAATCCCTAAGGCACCGGGACGTTTACATGAACGAATAAATGTTTTATGACCCGTTCTTTGATGTGTCGACGTTGAGGAAACGACTGCACGAAACGGTCCCTAATGTTCGTGTCCGGTACGCAGAAATATATAGGTGTTATGAAAATACGAAAGACAAATTATTATATAATACTTTGCGTGAAAAAAGTTATCTATCAGACAATGTAAAACATTCACAAACTGAAGCACCACACCTTGATTACTATCAACCAAGATAATGCACACACACACACACACACACACACACACACACACACACACACATATATATATATATATATATATATATATATATATATGAGGTTAACTAAACAAACAAATGTGTTTATTTTCATATGGCTTTAAGCCGACAATTTTTGGAGAATATGTGCTTAATTGAAGTCATACCTAATTTTGAAAATTAATTAGTTAATAATTAATGAATTTAGGCTAAACAAATCGAGAAAATGTCAATCCCTGAATGTACATTTCGACCTATTAGGTCTCATTATGTTTATAACCTTGCTGATGAGACCCAATAGGTTGAAATATACATTCAGGGATTGACATTTTCTCGATTTGTTTAGCCTTACACTTGAACATATATGCCCGCCTAAATTCATTAATTATTAACTAATTAATTTTCAAAATTAGGTATGACTTCAATTAAGCACATATCCTCCAATATATATATATATATATATATATATATATATATATATATATATATATATGAAAAAACGTGACCCGTTGGGTCACCCATTGAGCCCGGTTAGATTGTTGGAAAAATCACATGATCAAATAATTTCATTGATTTAAAGTTTTCCCAAACTGTCCAAATAAGTTATTTAAACTGGAGTAAATATTTTCATTTGACCAAAGGAAAAAACGAGGAAAGGGTCACTTCGTTAATTTCTAATTACAGGTAATTAGAATTTTAATCATGAATATCTATGACAATCTCTCGCCAACCTTACCCTATCATTCATTGCTCTCGGAGGTCCTCTGCACAGAATCCAGTATCTGCGCAGAGTTGGTCAATGTACGTCTTTGCTCAACGGTCCACACTAGCGTGCCTGTGTGCTGGTTTCCATAGAAAAATGTTACTTACGAGTTTGTCCTAAATCCTCCAACAGTGTCCAGCATGTCTTGTTCATCTTATTCGGATAGTTTGTGTGATAAGTGGCAAGTGGCTATACAGCTGCTTTCTCGTCGAGTGTTGCTTCCACAACTTGTTTAAAATTACATACTGCATTCTTGAGCAGTTCCCATCTAGCTTATTCTCTAGGTGCTATGTTAGTGTCCAAGTGGTGCAATCGTACAGTAGCAACAATACAATTATGGCTTGGAAGAACATTTTTTTTCACTTAAAGGTTGGGGGAAGTCAACGTTTGCTCATTTAACTAAAATTCCACAATTTTTAAATATCTAGAAAAACTCAGTAACTACCTTTATTCAACATGAAATATTCTAAATTAAATATTTATCTAATCTATTTAAAAAAAAGTAAGCTTAATAATTATGTTAACTAAGACATGTTTTCCGAATTTTTGTATATTCCATTTTTTTTCTACTAACGATTGTTCTCATTTATTTACAGCAGACTATTAAAAAATTACTGGAGGCAAATTAAAAAAGAGTCAGCTTCAACTATGATTTTTCTTACAAATGATTGTGATACAGATTTTAGGGTAATTAACTTAAACAGAAAAAATGCCTTTTGGGACGAATTTAATTGTCTAAAAGAATATTAAAACTATTAGATATGTAATTTTAATTTGCTTTTTTTTAATTACTGGTGCCCATAATGTTACTACTTTTCGACTAAAACAAAAAGCTGACCTTAAATAATGGATTTAAATAATTTTGATTCGTTTTTAAATTGAAAAACCAACATTTCGTGCATATCGCATAAATGCGTTCTGGCCTCCTGGCTTAAAAAAAACGCTAAGCGGTGCTTGCTTAAAATCCGACTCGTGCTACTTATAAACTCCCTAACTTTTGAAGGTGTTTTTCGTGAAAAGTTGATGCGATATGAAAGCGATATTTTGCGCTCCATGTCTTTTTACGACAAGTAAATGTAAATATTTTAGCCTCCCCCTCTTTCAAATATTTTTATAGGTAAATAACTTTTTAAGGGCCTTTTTTATCGACAAGCAAATGTATATCGTACAGAGCTTATTAATGAAGCCTTTTGTTGATTTACCTACACTGGTGTGTTCATGTGTATGTGTCCATGGGAGAACGTCACTAAAGTGTTCGTCTCACCAGGTGAGTTTGTGCAATAGAAGGCTGGTGATAGTACATCTGTTTTCTCGTGGGGTACTGCTTCCAGGAATTTGTGTAAGGTATCTCGCAACATCCTCGGGGAGCTCCCATCTAGATTATTCTACACGTGCTTTATCAGGGTCTATGTGGTGGTGCCGTACAGCAGCATTGATACGGCTACGTCTTGGAAGAGTTAGGGACCTGTCAAACCAGCTGTTACGCTACGTTCTCCTTTCAGAATTGAGAGATGATGTTTTCATATAGAAATAATTAAGTGTATACTTATCTCTGGGCTGTTAGTAAATTGGAGAGGTTGGAATCCTGATTGCTGAGTCGATACTGGAGTTGGCTGACAATTCCTGGCTGGTTTTTTTTGGGGTGGGGGGTGGGGGGTTTTCAGGAAACGAGTTTAGGGTGCTGGGGGATATCTTGCCTCGTGCTATTTAGTTTTTAGTAATACCACAAAGCCACTTCTTTTCCTCGTGAGATTTTTATTTTCCCCTGGTCACAACAGCTGAGAGCAAAAGTCCATGTCTTGCTCTCTCAGTGCATAATTCCAAACTCAATTCTTAATCTAACCTCTCACTCCACCACGTCTCACGGCTCGTCAATAGAAAAATATTTATAAATGTAGCCTTGATGATTCATCCTTAAACCTTTCCATTCTCATCTAACACATAATTTTTGCTAAAAAGATCCCTTGCTAATTTACATATCAGGTTTTAATCAAGGCCCTTCCTCGCCACATTATGTTACATTTGACTCACAGTGTAATTTCCCATTGTTTTATTTTATATATCCTATAACAATGATAGTCTCTGCTTATCCATGATGAAAAAATTGTAATAGATGTAGCATAAATCTTTCTAAGTCTTTATACATTCATGCTAATTCAGAAAAGGTCAATGGATTTGGATTCACTACAAATCCATTGAAATACCAGCATGAAGCTGGACGTATCACGCATCATTAGAAATCCTTCCAATAGGAAAAGAAGGACGTCATATTCAATTAGTTGTTTTCTTTTCCCGGGAAGTTCTTTAAGTTCTTTCAAAATCAATAACAAGAAACCAATATTATTGTAGGCATGAACACGTACTTACCGAAAAAGGGATACATCTCAACTTAAGGTGTAGTTTTTTTGGTTTTTTGGGGGTTTTTTTTGTTTTACGGCATATCAACCTCAGTGGGTTATTTAATGCCGATAAAGTTTTGAAATAAATCAATTCTTAATGGATAATACAATTTTTTTATAAATACATTTTTCTATTTAACCCATAGAGGAACCCTAACAGGTACTACCACTCCGGATCAGAGTGGACCAGGAGCAATGGTGATGAAGGGTGCTCTATACATCCCAAACCTCCAACTGGAACTCACCATCAGATAGAGTTTAACGTCATTCCAGGACATGTAGACCCTCAGCCACCCGCCTTCTAGCACCCCATATGATAAAAAGGGGTTGGGGCTTGCCATAAGGGCATAGGGTTGGGAAAATCATATAGGTGCTAGGGCTTGACGTGACCAGCCGATTGATCGGGGGCCTCTCCGACCGCCCGTCTAGCCCAAGATAGGGCCAAAGTGAGTATTGCATGTCATGAACTGCTCATCCACCTGGGCTCTATCCTTAAGCATCACGGGTCGCCACCCACGACCAACAGGTGGCCCCATTGGGGGAGTCTTACCCCTCTGCAGAGGTGCAGTCGGTGCATTCTAACGTCGCAGCCGACAGAGCGGTTAAGGTGTAGTATATGTTTACCCAACCCTTTCGAATGAGCAGGATGAGACACAAGGTCAATATTTAAGTTGAGTTTAAGGGGTGGGATTTCAAAATTATCCTTCTCCAAAACAGGTTGACTTAACAATCAAGTAGTATTGTCTGCCCTATTGTTCACCCATAGCTGGGGGGAGGTAAAAACTTTTATTCTGACATTTTCCAAAGAATATGAAATAGATAAATAAATTAAAATATGAATTTAAGCAATTTAAGCAATTTTCAAAAAATCCTGCCACTAAAACGAATTGAAGAAAATGGCTAATATAAAAGAATATTACTTCATATACACTGGATGTTTTAGTTTACAAATATTTTGTTTATTTTTGTATCATTTTCGTTTGAAAATTTGACATCGTTGCATTATTTGTGTTAGGTTTTGTGTTGTTTATTGTATTCTATGCCACATCAACCCTTGTTGGGTTATTTTATGCTGAAGACCTTTTGTTCTATTCCTGCTTGGTCGGTATCTAACATTTTTTTAAACTCAATTTTTTAACTCATTTTCACTAAACCTTTTTACACATTTTTAACATTTTTTTCTTGTGAAAGGTTGGTTGGATTCTACGGCATGTCAAGTCTTATTGGGTTATTTTATGCCGAATACGTTTAGTTTTATTAATTCTTGAGAGGTTAATCAAATATTTTAAAACTTGTTTTTCTATCATTCCAGGCCTGAGTGAAGCTGGGAGTAATGGGGAGGAACGGGTACTCTACAATCACCAGACCTCCAAAATTGAAACTTAAACATTAGAAGCAATTGTGAATACCTTTCGTAGGCTTACCCTTTATCTCTATCACTCCCCGACTTTCTTTCTTTCTTACATTCTTTTTTTTCTTATCATAATGATCTGGGTAGCATGTCTTTTTTCTTTCCTTGGTTTCTTTGTCCTAAAAATGGAATGGTCTATTATTTAGCTGAGGTGACGATACCCATAAGAAATCGGCGGATAAGCAACACCAGCTAAGCAGGATTTACATTTTTGCATTTCATTTTGCACAATTTGGACGGTCTCATTTTTAACGAGAGTGTGTTGCAAGATGATAACGGACGTCTTTTAAGGAACACGTGTATTCATATATAGAAAGTGTGGCCATAGGTAACCAACCCTTTTTTTTTGCAAATACACTGTTTCTCTGTGTTTCAATTTGTTACTCACTTCGGGATTTTCAAACGCAGGATTGCATTGCAGAATTAGAGTTTATGGCAAGAACAATATCGCAATAGTTAGAATCTCTGTGTCTTTTAGAGACCAATTCCGTTGCTTGAATTCTGCTATGGAAACACTGAATTATTGTATGTCCACGTCGTATGTTTAAGCGTTAACATTTATGTCGCGCAGTTCTTCTGCATCAAATATTGCAAAGCTGTCGCACTAAGATAGAGGAAATCCATTTGAGTAAACTATAAATCTACTTCACTATAAGTGAGAGCATAGGAAAACCACTCTCCCATACGTAATTTTTTCATCCAAGCAGTAGAAACTGATTCATTGCAGTGTGTCCCTTAATAAGTGCTTGCATTTCTCCAGCCGTTCTCAAAATATTTGCTTATGCGTGCTACGATGAATTGTGTCCCATCCTATAGGAAAACCACTCTCCCATTCATAATTTACCGTCAAATCAGTAAAAACTTATTAATTCCAGTGCCCCTTAATAAGAGTTTGCATTTCATCAGCCGTTCTCAAAATATTTGCTTATGCTTGCTACGATGAATTGTGTCCCATCCTATAGGAAAACCACTCTCCCATACGTAATTTACCGTCCAATCAGTAAAAACTTATTAATTCCACTGCCCCTTAGTAAGAATTTGCATTTCACCAGCCGTTCTCAAAATATTTGCTTATGCTTGCTACGATAAACTGCATGCCATCGTAATGGAAAACCACTCTCCCATACATAATTTACCGTCCAATCAGTAAAAACTTATTAATTCCAGTGCCCCTTAATAAGAGTTTGTATTTTACCAGCCGTTCTCAAAATATTTGCTTATGCATGCTACGATCAATGGCGTCCCATCGTGCTTTAATGGTTGGCAAGTTAGTCTCACTTATCTGTTACTACGGAAAAGCAATATTGATCCTCGCTGGATATCTCATTTGTTATATTGTGTCTCATGACTAATTTATTTTCACCTATTAATGTAGAATGGCCATCATTTTTATTAGCAAATATATTTATATATGTATTTAAGTTTTAATGATGTAAAATATTATATCAAATTCGAAAGGTTAATGAAACTAAATAAGAATGCAGATTAAAAGATCTGAAACAGGGTGGTGGGTGTATAATCGAAAAATAAAGCAACTGAAACTTACTCTTCCATTACTCCCGTTTTTCATTGCTAGATTTTCCTGATTTAACTATTTAGTTAATATAGGAAGTAAATAATAAAATTACAGTTATTTCTTCTTGTTGAAGATTTCTTTAAAAATTTATCCCCGAGATTTTTGCTCATATTCATTGAAATAAAACCAAACAATTAGAAATGAAATTATACCCAGAACGTATTTATTAAAATTATTTTTTAAGATCAATATGTGAATTAGCTTTCCCTTTCCCACGGTAAACTGCTATTTTGTTGTATATATAAATACAATTGCATGCTATCAGTATGTAGACCCGCCCAACGGGTGGGGATTGCTATAATTAACGGCGTCGATCCCAGGGGGCCATCCCCTCAGGCAACACCTGCCTCCTTGATTTAAAGGGGCAGGGCTGGATTTGTTGCCCAGCGCCTGAGGCGCCCCCTGAGGGGGAATGCCGACCGGATCGACGCAATTTTTCACCTGCCACTCATGACCTTCGGTTTGTGGGTGGTCCCACGTTAATAGGGCCTTGTGCCTAACCCGTACAAATGGGGTACGAGGTAAATACAATGTAGACCCGCCCAACGGGGTGGGGGTCCAGTGGCTTCGGCTCTGGATCTTTACAAGTTAATAGCGTCGATCCCAGGGGGCTATCCCCCAGGCAATACCTGCCCCCTCGATTTAAAGGGGCAAGGCTGGGTTTATTGCCCAGAGCCTGAGGGGGAATGCCGACGGGATCGACGCAATTTTTTCCAACTACTACCCATGAGCTTCGGCTTGTGGGTGGGCCCACATAAAAATGTCCTTGTGTCACGCCCTCATAAGTGGGATGAGAGGCAAATACCTGTAGAGCCAGCACTATTGATAGATTAAGGCAATTTTATTGATAACTGAGGTTTGAACAAAATAAAATCATGGGGAATGTAACTTAAATAACTAAGGGAATTATGACTTGAGTAGGGATATAGTTTCGGTTACAGAAGATACACACAATCTCCATTATGATAAGAAGAAATTATTTCGTGTCTTGGTTGGTTTTACAGCATATTGATTTAGCTTATGCCAATGTTAGTTTGGAATATATGGGTCTCTTGACTGGTTCTATACCAAAATTAAGGGCTTCAGTGTGCCCAACGTTCATCATCTGGGAGGGGAGAAATATTTGGATTTATAGCTTTTCCTGGTATATTAGGGCTATGAGTAATGCAAAAAGCCTATCCTGGGACAACTACTGTTTGATATCTCATAGATTGTGTTTGAGGGGGTCCCCATGGCGTAGTGCGTAACGTGCTGGACTACAACATTGTAAGAAGCCAATTCGAACTCCAGTCCGGCTATTACGTTCATTTTCAGACGCATGCTCTTTGTAAAGATATGAAACCAATCATCACCTAACTATAGGTTAAATAGTAAAACTACTTTTTACTATAAGGATGACTTTGGTATTAAATAACCCACGGGAGATGATATGCTATTAAACTAAAAAAACAATCCATTTCGAACTGATTTACTTGGTTTTTAGAGAAAAATAAACAGGTATACCACTTCGGCTCAGCGTGGAATTGACTGGTAAAATTGCTTAAACTCCAGAAACAAAGAAACCAAACTAAATTTCTGTTTATGATTGAAATAGTTTACACCTAGTAAACTTTAGAAATAATTTAATTTAGATACCGATCATAAGATAAGTTAAAATATTATGATAATTTCCGGCGAGACAGAGATAATACTGGATAACCTGACAGAAAAAAAAAAAGATTGGCTATTCAGTACATCTTGTAAGAACTTCTGAACTGACTTGAAAAACAAATCAGTTTTATTTTTAATTATTTAAACTTTTCCTACAATTACTACAAGTAATGAAAGTTACTAATTTGATTGTGGTGGTTCAAAAAGAAAAAAATATCAAAGAGTTCTGGTTGATCTTTCGTACGGTAACAATTACTTGGTTTCCATTTCTCATCTATTCCAATCGTTCTTCATTATTTATAAGGGAAATTGTTTACTTATTTACTTTGCAAATATGACCTTTTAAAATTCAGTGTATTTTAACACACTCTGAAATTGGTAGGTATATTAAGTTTGGTTGGTTTGCTGGGTTTGTTTTTACGGCATATCAACCCCAGTGGGTCATTTAATGCCGACAAAGTTTTGAAATAAATTCATTCTTAATGGATACTCAATTTTTTTATAAACACATTTTTCTATTCAAAATCATGTTTATCAACTCATGTTTTTCTAATTTAAAAATAAATGGGACCCTAACAGGTAATACCACTCAGGGTCAGAGTGGACCACAGGAGCAATAGTCATGAAGAGGTGCTCTACATTCCCCAAACCTCCAAAACTGGAACCTCACCATCAAATAGAGTTTAACGTCATTCCCAGGACATGTAGACCCTCAGTCACTACCTTCTAGCACCCATATGATAAAAAAGGGATTGGGGCTTGCCATAAGGGCAATAGGGTTGGGAAAAGCATATAAGTGCTAGGGCTTGACGTGACCAGCCTATTAATCGGAATGGGCCTCTCCGACCGCCCGTCTAGACCATTATAGGACCAAACGTGGAGTATTGCAAGTCATGAACTGCTCATCCACCTGGGTTCTATCCTTAAGCGTCACGGGTCGCCACCCACGAAGAAAGAAAGGGAAAAATAAGAAAATTCTACACTGAAAAAAATATAAGAAAGAAAGAATGAATGAAAGAATGTGCCAGCAAAGTGCTTTATATAATCTTTAGGCGAGCACCTCATGTAGCCTAATGGTTAGCAAGTTATCTTAGCAGACCATTGTTAGTGAGTTTGATTCTCACTGGGTGCCCCATACTTCTGACCGTGTGCCACATATAAGCTAGTCTTAGTAAAAAGGGCACTTCACGTAGTGTAATGGTTAGCAAGGTAGATTTGCAGACCATTGTAAGTTAGTTCAATTCTCATTAGGTGCCACAAACTTCTGGCCTTGTGGCAGATCTAAGCTAAGCTTAGTAAATAACTTTTGCGCCTCGTATTGTATAATGGTTAGCAAGCTAGACTCGCAAACCATTGTTAATGAGTTCAATTCTCACTGGGCGCCCCATACTCCGGGTCTTGTGCCACATCTAAGCTAAGCTTAGTTAATAACTATATAATCCTTAGGTCACGGACTTATTGATTCAACTAGATATTTCAATGCAAATGAAATGCAAACAATCTCGCTCAGGAATTGAACTTGGATCGACGTGTCCATTTCCTACGAGGATAAACATTATATGGCGAGTTTTTTTTATCAAGGAAATCAATGATTGTGTAGTAACGAGTCGAACTTACCTGACTCAAAGCGTCCTAGATGCCTGGCCTGCGAAACTGTCCCTGGCAAGGAAAAGAATGTGGTTGGGGGAAGAAGGAATGTGGTACGCCATTATGCCCACTCTGAGTAAGAAGTGTCAAGAAATTGGAGGGAGCAGAATGGACTTTTAATAGAGGTTGCGAGGAATTATGAGTGACTACCCATAGTGCATTGCAATTTTTATTTGACTATAAAAGCGACCTATTTTGGCCTTAACAGCACATTTTTGTTCTTCAGTAACAGTGTCGAGAGAGCAGAAGATGAAGTGAAAGAAGAAGAAGAAGAAGAAGAAGAAGAAGAAGAAGAAGAAGAAGAAGAAGAAGAAGAAGAAGAAGAAGCTGTTGGACAATTTTCAGATTGCCCATGAATTAAATCGATTGTAAGGAAAACGGTATAATGATTGCAAGGTTCCTGGTTCGATACCTGTCCCCAGCAACTCAGCGCATGAATAGCGCAGATTGGGTAACCTGAACTGTGCGGTAAAGTGGGGATACGGTGGTTGTTGTTGCAGTTTATCTCATCAAAAATATTCTTACTGCTTTAGCGGTAGCGAAGAGTTGATAGATTTTCCATGCTGTCCGGTTGATACCAACCATAGGTCACTCCATCAACGTTCCTTTATTTACCTATTAGGTAGGTTTAACATATATGTGGTACAAGGCCAGATGTATAGCTGAATCAGAATGG
>CM042158.1:26845237-26850237 GCA_023376005.1 Doryteuthis pealeii | reverse complement strand
TATATTCCAATAAATATTGAAAAAGAAAAACACAAATACAAAAACAAATGAAACGAAACACAGAAAAGCGGAAATTGTTGACAGTTGAATGTGAAAGAAAGGAAAGCGAATGGAGATTTTCCTTGACGTCGTTCGCTTTAGCCATCGGAAATATCTCGCTATTAAGATGGGATTTGAGGATCTTGTTGAAGTCATGTCGATTGTTCAGATGAAGTGATTAAATGGGCATGAGAAATGAAAAAGAAAACGCCCCCGGTTATCGAGGAAAATAACAACGTGAGGGATGTCTCAAAAATACTCGTATAAACGAAAATATGGACTACCTTGGGAAAATGCGTCTTTTTACTCCTTCTCTCTCTGTTCATATATATATATATATATATATATATATCTTATTATAATGGAGATTGTGGGTTTGTCTGTCTGTAACCGAAACTATATTACTATACAAGTCACAATTCCCTACGTTATTTACATCACATTCTCCATGATTTTATTTTTATTTAAACTTCAATTATTAACAAAATTGTTTTACATCATTAAGACTGTTGACCATATCTACATGCTAATAACATGCAGTTGTATTTATATATACAACAAAATAGTAGTTTACAGTGTGAATGGGAAGGCTAATTTGCATATTGATCTTAAAAATTTGATTTTAATAAATATATGCTTAGTATTATTAATTTCTAATTGTTTGGTTTTATCTTGATGAATATGACCAAAAATCTCTTCAATAAATCTTTTAAAAAATCCATTAACAAGATGAAATAACTGTAATATTATTCTTTACTTCCTATTTAAACTAAATAGTTAAATTAAGAAAATGTACCAATGAAAGAGGGGAGTAATGGAAAATGATGGAAGAGTTAGTTTCAAAGTTGTTCTATTTTTCAATCATACCCCCTCTGTTCAAAATCTTTTTATTTGCATTCTTATTCAGTTTCATTAGCCTTTCTAATTTAATATGATATTTTATTATATTAAAACTTAAATACTTGCACCCGGAGGGTGCATATATTTGCTAGTACATATATATATATATATATAATATTAATAATCCTAGAAAAGAAAAATACTTAAGGGTCTACCATGGTTTCAATCCAACTGATTATATCAGGACCGAAATCTATAGTTAGCCAAGTCGATGTAATCCCTTAGTTTAACTTAGGAATTACAACGACTTAGTTAAGTATTAAATCATTTGGATTGAAACCATGGTATACCCTTAACTCTTTTCCTTTACTAGCATTACTAATATCATATATATATATATATATATATATATATATATATATATATATATATATATATATATATATATATATATATATATATATATATATATATATATATGTTGTTGATTGTGAGTCTCCGAATGCTTCTAGTGAGTATGTATATTTGAGATATATTTTTGTATCTGTATCCGTTTTTGGGAAGTACATATACCAGGTTTGGGCATTGGTGAGAAGCATTAAAGTGTTTAAATAAAAGAAACTAAAAAGAAACTACCGAGTTTTCTAATATTTATTCCCAGATTAACATATTATGGTAACAACATTATCATAATATAGCACTTTAATGCTTCACACCTATGCCCAAACCTGGTCTGCCATACTATTTACCCATAGCTGGAGGGAGAATAGGATTCATACCCTTCCCAAGGGTATTAGCGCTTAGTGAAATGCAATTACCACGTCCAGGAATTGAACTCGGGGCGACGAGTCCATTTCCCATGAATTTAACCATCACACCACTCGCTTCTATATACGGTCTAATATCTGTTTCCCAATATATATGAATGTATCAATCAAAAATAGTAATACTATTGCAAATGAACGTCTGTCAGTATCAGCGATTAAGTAGTTAACTGACCACGTATTCGGGCTGTTGATTGGCTGAGGCTTAAACCACATTACCTCGCTTAGTCTATAAATTTAACTGGTAGACTGCAACACGGCTTATATACAACAAATAATAATAGCGCGTGGTGTAATGTTTAAAGTCATGGGAAATGGACTCGTCGCCCCGAGTTCAAATCCTGGATGTTGCATTTCACTTAACGCTAATACCCTTGGGAAAGGTATGAATCATGGGTAAATACTAGGAGAAACTGGGCTCTTTAACCTTGGTTAGGCAACCGGTATAGGAGAAGGAAAACTCTGAATTCAAACCTGTTGAACTCTGCTTAAGAAATTGACCTTGTGTCATATCCAGCTCGTGCGGAGGGGTTGGTATATATATATATATATATATATATATATATATATATAAGTAAAGTAAAGTCGATGGGGCGGCCTAAAGTCGGTATCAGCCAGTCAGGGAGGGAGTCTATCCCCTTTTCAATAGTGCTAGACCAAGGAAATTGTTTTTTTAGCATCTGAGATGGAGCGCCACACCTACCATCAGCTCCTTACTTTACCTCACAGATCCCAGTGCTACTCATACGCTGAGTTGGTGAGGACCGGTATCGAACTAGGAACCTTGTGGTTTCTAGGCGAACGCTCTACCGACTGAGCTAACCCGACAACAAGTAATCCAACAACGTCACGTGAATCAAAGCGACGCGCACCGTCGAAGATTAGAACTCGTTTCGCCGAGTCTGTTTTCCCTGCCAGTATCCGTTACATCATCCCACGCCTCCGCAAGTCTGATATTATCAGAGGCAGTTCATCTATAATTGCCTATTTTCTTCGTGTCACTGATATTTTGCGAACCGGTTCTGCGTAAATTTACGGTATTTTATTACATTATTATATAAATCCTATTGTAATAGTGTAAGCTAAAAATAACTTTAAAAATTAATTTCTAACAATGAAACGAAATAAAATGCAAATAGAATTCTCTTTGTTTTTTGTTTTTTTGTTTTTTTTCTTAATTTATCTTTTTATTTATTATTGACTTAGAGTTGTTGTTTGTTTTCGCGAAATTCACTTTATAATATTCATAAAAAATATAATAGCTCTTTGCCATTGCGGTTTGTCATAAATTCTTATATTCTTTATAACGCCAGAAAGGGAAAATATACATTTATTTCATGATATAAAAATGAAAAGTAAAATAAATAAATAAATGAAAATAAAAAAAAAGCCAAAGTTTTAAAAAGGAAATCTTACTGGATATAAATCTGGAAAAAAAAAATCAGAAAAAAAAAATCTATTTCCGCCTTGGAGATAAAAATTGACTTGTGATTTATTCAAACTTACATAAATCTAACAAAATCCAAAAGTCTTTTATGGATCAGACATTACAATGTGCAATCGTGCACAGTTTTATAAAGAATAATAAAACATCCAAAGTATACTTAAAGATCAGCAATATCATTTGTAGTGGAACAGGTCGGAAGCGTGTCGTGTAATGGTTATGGTTGTAAGAAATGGACCCGTTGACCCGAGTTCAAATCCCGGGCGAAGCCACAGTTCACATAGCACTAATACCCTTGGGAAAGGTATGAATCCAACTATTCTCCCTCCAGGTATGGGTAAATAGTGGGACAGACTGGGCTCTTTAACCTTGTTTAGGCAACCAGTCTAGGAGAAGGAAAACTCTTAATTTAAACCTTTTAAATCCGCTGGAGGTGGTCACTACTAGAATAGGCTCAGTCCCAATTAGTGATCTATTTCTCAAAAAATCCCAAAGGCGCGGTGTAAGTGACACAGCGATTACACACATAGAAGCACACACAAGTACATATATTATTATTAATATTATTATTATTATTATCATTATTATTATCTATACATTTAATGGATTTTTGTTACCTTTGGTTTCAAAGAATTAGATGCTGATCATCAGACAACTCGCGTTGGAAATTATATCCAAATGAATATCCGTTATATATAACGTTCTCACTTTTTCTCCCACGTGTCACTCTCTTGGGGAGAATTGTCAGTGAACTAGAGCCATCTACTGCATGTCCACACTACCTTTAGTTAGATATATATGCTCTATACACGATATTTAGCACTGTTTACTTATAAATAAAGCACCCATATATATATATATATATATATATATAATAATAAATATAAATAATAAATATAAAGGTATTACATCTATTTATTTGATGACAATAGAACAGTCACAACCTTAGGTTTCATACATGCAAAATCGCATGCATTCATCAGGTGACGTTGATCCAAATACAAGGAAAATCGAAAAAATCGAAAAATTCAAAAGGTTTTTACGCGTATAAGATGTTTATGATTGGATGAAGTGATATGTGTATGTATTTAGTGTATTTGGGGATGCGTATGTGTGTTTATGGACAGTGCAAAGGATGTGTATGCAAATCGGTGGGTTCCACACATATTCACATTGTTTTAATAGTGTGCAACGACTGAACAATACTGAAGTGTGAGCGTTTGTATTCGCATGTATATGTGTGTGTGGGTGTGTGTATTTTGTTGGACGGATGTTGACATTTAAAAAAATGGATGCTGTCAACGGTTGGGGGGGGGCGATACAATCAAGGATGTTAAATAATTGTAATATTAAGGTTTCAAATATTTTGTATACTGTGGGTGTGTTGGGGTATGGGTTGTGGAAGTTGGTCAGATGTTAAGCTAATCAGGTTTGGTAAAAGGTTCCAAGTATTATGATATATAATATATTATATTATATAATAGCTTTATTCTTTATATCGAGCACTCTCCTAATACTATTGCAATTTGGCGCACCATTCCAGTGAAAGTTGAAGCGGTGATTATCCCAGACTATATATATAATATATATTATATATATATATATATATATATATATAGTTCAAAGGATGGATCTATTTATGAACAATATTTCTGCCGACGTTCGAGGGTTTCGTTTTTTATTTTTATTTTTATTTTTTATATCAAAACTCTTTCGGGGGACTATTACTCAATCTAACAACATCCATATGTTTATAAAAATTATCAAACACCAAATATATGACTTAAGATCCCTAATATTATTTGGCAGAAAGCATAGTCAGAAAAGTGCCGTACAACTAGCATGTGTAATGG
>CM042158.1:26830237-26837737 GCA_023376005.1 Doryteuthis pealeii | reverse complement strand
AAAAAAAAAAAAGAGAAAGAAAAAAAGAGACTGAAAAGAAAATACCTAAAGGGAAAAGGAAGGGAAAGAAGAAAGAAAGAAAGAAAAGAAAAAAAAAAGAAAGACATAAAAAAAAAAAAAAAAAACGGAAAGAAAGAAAGAAAGAATCAAAGGGACGCGCGCGCACACACGCATGAAAAAAAATAGTATGTAAGCTCAAAAAAAAATTGTTTTTTTTGTTTTTTTTGTTTGTTTGTTCTTTTTATAATTTGTAGATCATTTTGATTGTTTTTGCTTTGATTTGATTTCTTTTTTTTTCTTTTCTTTCTTTTTCTTTCTTTCCCTTTTCCTTTTCCCTTTAGGTATTTTCTTTCAGTCTCTTTTTTCTTTCTCTTTTTTTTTTTTAAATATATATATACATATATATATATGTTTTCTTTGTCTCCATCTCTGATTTTTTTTTTCATCTGTCCGTTCGTCCATCTGTTATGGCATTTCTAGTTAAAAAATTTTAATTAAATTTAAATCTAGTTAACTAGAAACGCCATAACAAGACGACTTCAGTTCCAGTGATCTTCTGAAAAGGAGATTTCATCTCAAAAATTCAAGAATAAAATACAGGTTAACACGCAACACCATTGTTCCCTTATCATTTTTTCTTTACACCTGCATTTTGATAGCCTTCAAAATCAACGTCCAAACCAATATATATATATATATATATATATATATATATATATATATAAAATATTAAAATTCGAAGGCAATACAATGCGTATAAAAAAATAAAGACAAAAAGATGTTTTTTTATGTCTTATCGATTTCGAAGCTAGAGTTTCATCATCAGAGTTTATTTTCAGAAAATAAACTCTGATGATGAAGCTCTAGCTTCGAAATCGATAAGACATAAAAAACATATTTTTTGTCTTTATTTTTTATACGCATTGTATTGCCTTCGAATTTTAATATTTTATAACATACTTAACAATGCTTCAAGCAAATTACCAATTACTTTATATATATATATTATATATATAATATATATATATATATATATATATATATATATATGTGTGTGTGTGTGTGTGTGTGCGCGCGTGTGTGTGTGTAAGTAAAGTCGTCGGGTGGCCTAAAGTCGGTTTCAGCCAGGCAGCGAGGGAGTCTATCCCCTTTTCACTAGCGCCAGACCAAAGAGATTGAGTTCCACTCTTACCATCAGCTCCTCACTTTACCGTACATATATGTGCTACTCATACGCTGACTTGGCGAGGGCGAGAGCTAAACCAGCAACCTTGAGGTTCCCAGCCCGACACACTACCGACTGAGCCAAGCCGGCCCTATATAATTATAGATAATATGAGTTCTATCTTCATAAGTAATCAGTGGTCAGTATCATTGATAGAGCATTTATATATAAATTAAGGTAGCGTGGGCATAGATTCAACGGCGCCTGGTTACTGACAGTTTCTCGCCTATGCGATCTTCAGACTAAAATTTGGTCTTAGACTTACCTAACCAAGTTTTATAGAGCCCAGCCTCCCATACTATTTACCCATAGCTGATGGGAGAGTAGTTGGATGCATAAAATTCCCAAGTGAAATTATGTGAAATTCACAATCCCTCCTCCAAAATTTGATCTCGGGTCGACGAATCCATTTTCTATAACAGCACGCACAAATATCAGACACTCAGTGAACTCGCTATTCAGTAGTAATAGATCTGCGAGACTAGCTTCCTAATCATTGCCCAACGATGAGATACACTTTTCTATCCAATTTGTTAGCCACCGGTAGGATGTAACTAAAGGTCGCAAATATAGGACATCCAGCGTGGATTGAACTCGCTATTCAGTAGTAAAGGATATGCGAGACTAGCTTGCTTACCATTACACCACAATGGAACACCCTTTACTACCTAAAAAGAATTACCTTTATTTTCAGGAAGGAATGGAAAAAAACGTTCCAATAACAAATTGATTAAAAGGTAACTCCCTATTTTAAACTATTTTTTTATATGCAGTAACATTTTTCTCAATTCTTTAATGTATGTTCCTTAATATATGGCAATTAAATATGTGATGCTATTCTTGATCGTGAATGGCAAAATCGTGTTGTTTCGTGAATGGCTGCCTCGTTTTGTTGTTCGTAAATGACTGCCTCGTTTTGTTGTTCGTGAATGGCAGCTTCGTTTTGTTGTTCGTGAATGGCTGCCTCGTTTTGTTGTTCGTAAATGGCTGCCTCGTTTTATTGTTTGTAAATGGCTGCCTCGTTTTTTGTTGTTCGTAAATGGCTGCCTCATTTTGTTGTTCGTGAATGCCTGACTAGATTTTTTGTTCGTAAATGGCTGCCTCATTTTGTTGTTCGTAAATGGCTGCCTCGTTTTGTTGTTTCGTAAATGCTGCTTCATTTTTGTAAATGGC
This sequence comes from Doryteuthis pealeii, assembly GCA_023376005.1. Taxonomy (NCBI): domain Eukaryota; kingdom Metazoa; phylum Mollusca; class Cephalopoda; order Myopsida; family Loliginidae; genus Doryteuthis; species Doryteuthis pealeii. Next base: position 26,835,339 of record CM042158.1, on the reverse strand, counting down.
TGCCTCGTTTTGTTGTTTGTAAATGGCTGCCTCGTTTTGTTGTTTGTAAAATGGCTGCCTCGTTTTGTTGTTCGTAAATGGCTGCCTCATTTTGTTGTTCGTGAATGCCTGACTAGATTTGTTGTTAGTAAATGGCTGCCTCGTTTTGTTGTTCGTAAATGGCCACCTCGTTTTGTTGTTCTTAAATGGCTGCCTCGTTTTGTTGTTCGTAAATGTCTGCCTCATTTTGTTGTTTGTGAATGCCTGACTAGATTTGTTGTTCGTAAATGGCTGCCTCGTTTTGTTGTTCGTAAATGGCCGCCTCTTTTGTTGTTCGTAAATGGCTGCCTCTTTTGTTGTCCGTAAATGGCTGCCTCATTTTGTTGTTCGTAAATGGCCGCCTCTTTTGTTGTTTGTAAATGACTTAATAACCATTTTTCAGGGACATAGATGGCTCTAACCCTCCATCTCCCGGGAAAATAGTTTAGACGGGTCCTCGTATGTTGGTCGGCCACAAGCCCTGATTTAACAATCTGCGATTTTGTTCTTTGGGGTTGGTTGAATGAGCAAGTCTATTCTACGAAACCAACGACTTTGGAAGAACTAAAAGGAAATTTAATAATTCAAGATTTAACTTATGTTTTTCTACCCAAGAGACAATTTATATACCAGTAACGAACTCAATCCATATAATTTTTTTATAATGGACAAAGAACCCGTAATGAAATAAAAAACAATTCTTATTAAATTGTAAAAGCCATGTGTTATTTAAAAGATCGGTGACAGTTTTCTCGAACTGCGTATTTAAAAAAAGTACACAGATAAAAAAAATACTTTAGCCGGTCGTAATGTTGACCCGAGAATCACCAACCTTCTCAATCCTTATAGAGTTGAAGTGTATAAATAATCGTCAACAAAACTGGTTTATTTTGCTGTGGATAGTGTTTTATTATTCTTTCTTTTTTTTTAAGACTTTCTCATAGAGACAATCTTTTATCAGGGGTCCAGTGTGCTTCGGCCCTGGATCTTTACAAGTAATAGCGTCGATCCCAGGGGGCTATCCCCCCAAGCAATACCTGTCCCCTTGGGGATCGACGCAATTTTTGTTCTTTCCCACCCATGAGCTTCGGCTTGTGGGTGGGCCCACATTAAAACGAGGCCTTGTGCCCAGTCCATACAAGTGGGGTATGAGACAAATATCTCTCATAGAGACAATCTCTTGGAGTGTCAGGCTCTTTTGTTACAACACTGTGCATTTTATTGTTTATTAATTTGCCATTTCACAAAGGTTCCTGTGAAGATCAGTGATGCGATATCCGGGTGGCTTGCGTGGTTGGAGGTGAATGCTGGTGCCTATATAGAATTTTGTATAAAACTCCATGTTATTTTTTACCATCTCAAATTCATCTTTTGTACAAATAATGATTCAGAAAGAAATTATGAGATTTTTAAATAGGAAAAGGATTTACTTTACAACGACCCTGTATAATAGGAGAGAATGTTAAAATAATAAATTGATAAATCACAATTCAGTTTTTCTTTTTAACATTATGACAGCTCAACACAGCTGTTGTAAAACTGACAGATATTAATAGGAAGTCATCTAAAAACGAAAAGGCAAAAGCCAGATAGATTGGTCGTGTTTGCAATGACTGGAAAATCGCGTAAGTAATAAATAGTATGACACTTTCTAATTTCACTACGGTTGAAAAACAACCAAATGAAAAGAAATGATTCTAGAAGTACAGTAACTTGAAATGAAATCAGCGGCAGAGGAGCTTGTAAATTGGTTATCGTCTTAGGACAATGATTTTTCAAACCAAGTTCAAATCCACGACAAAATTGTTTGCGCTTCACTTTTCCGCTATTTTTTTTTTAAATCATGCATCTCTCTTTACTTATTTAATACATTGGCTGTATGCAAATAGTAGGTTTGATTGTGTTTTGTAGTATTAGTAGGGTAATCCTATAACCATTATCATCATTAGTAGGGTAATCATATAACATTATCATCATTAGTAGGGTATCATATAACCATTATCATCATTAGTAGGGTAATCCTATAACCATTATCATCATTAGTAGGGTAATCATATAACATTATCATCATTAGTAGGGTAATCATATAACCATTATCATCATTAGTAGGTAATCATATAACCATTATCATATTAGTAGGGTAATCATATAACCATTATCATCATTAGTAGGGTAATCATATAACATTATCATCATTAGTAGGGTAATCATATAACCATTATCATCATTAGTAGGGTAATCATTATAAGCATTATCATCATTAGTAGGGTAATCATATAACCATTATCATCATTAGTAGGGTAATCATATAACCATTATCATCATTAGTAGGGTAATCCATTATCATCATTAGTAGGGTAATCATATAACCATTATCATCATTAGTAGGGTAATCATATAACCATTATTCATCATTAGTAGGGTAATCATAACCATTATCATCATTTCATTGAATCTAACTGTTGTATACCCTTATAACCATCCTGGGTCGCACGGCAGCAAATGTAAGAAGATCCTGGCACGGTACCCAAATATAACCAGATTCTTTCACGGTACCCAAATATGACAGTCCTATACTGTCATACCGAATATCACACCGTTTTGGTGCCCCGGGGATAGTATGCTGTGGTAACGGTATGAATTATGACAAGCACTACTGGATGAGCCTCTGGTCAGCTGCTCTTTCAATACCCTCTGTATTGAACTGGGATCGACGCAACTCAGTCGGAGTGTCTTTGTGACGGGTTGTTAAATTAGTAGATATAAACTGCCGGGTTAGCTGGCAACTCTAAAAAATCAGTCAACACACCGTCAACAATAACAACTGTTTTTATTCATATATGATAAGTAGGAATAATATATGAATATGTTTTGCACATTTGTTTGGATAAATAAAAACACGATGGCTTCGTTTGGCGTTTTGTTTTATGCGAAATTCTGGAATAATTAAGAAATTCCCGTAACAAATTTTCAGTGACAAATTTCGTTTTTCGATCCAAACTCGACCATCCCCGGGGCCCGACTGCTAGTGCCGGTCTCTCTGTGCGTCTCTACGTTCTGTCTGTCTGCTCGCCTTTTTAAAACGAGAATTATTTTGATATCAACAAATGTATGATTGTATCTATCTCTGTGTCATCGGACTGAGGTGAACTAAGTGTGAACCCCATGGTCAACCTTTTGATCTGACAGCCAGGTAAAATCTTTTAATGTTAACACTGCAACCTTTCCTGTATATATAAACAATATGCAAAGCCAAAATGTACTTGATATTTTTGATTTTTGCATTTTGCACCTAAACAAACCCAATGACACTAACACAAAAAAAGTATTCTACACTTTTCCTTTTTCGTTAAAAATTAGTTGACGCCAACAAAAGAAGCCATCTTGTTACACCCTTCTTCTTTACTTTCATTACTTACTTCTTTCTTACTCTATTCTTCTGCCGTCTTTGGAATCTTATAACGTCTTGGTCTGGAATCTTCTATGGTCTGGACTTTCTTGGGGACTTCGGGTCTGGTCTTCTATTGGGGATTTCTCTTTATCAGAAGCCCTGTGTCATTGTTAGATTAGAGGTAATAACACAAGACTCCGATTTTCTTTGATCTTACTTTATTTTTAAATCCCCAACCAGACAACTGCGCAGAGTGAGTCGGAGCGTGTATAACACGACTCACCATCGTCGTGGATTCTCGCCGACTGACTAAAATCTATTTCTAATCTAAACCGGAAGAGGGTCTCCTCCACCGATTCTCACGGTATCCACCGGAAGGTTAGGACTGAGTTCAAGCCTTGTCAGTCATCCTTCAAGGCCGTGGGCTGTAACTTATAACCGCCATTTTTATTTCTACACTATTGCACATAAATATTAGGTATCTAATAATTATGTAACATAACAACCCACTCCATTCGACCATCGCAATTTTTATGTCCTTTAGATGATACCAAATATCCAAACAAAACTAATGAATATAAATCTTTTATCACTGGTGTGTCCATGTGTATGAGTCCATAGAAGATCGCTAATGGTTTCATCCTTTCTTCACTAGCAGAGCTCAGCATATCTTGCTAGCTTTTATTGGATCTTTGGTACGACCATACATTTGCTGTTTTGTAAGGTGCTGCGTCCAGGATTACCTAGCTTTTTCTCAAATCATTTCGATCAATATTGAAACCAAAAAACACTACCCATCATTTTACAAGAGAGATCAAATCAATAATCTGTCAATAATACACACCTTTAACAACTTAGCTCAGTCGGTAGAGCGTTCGGCTAGAAACCAGGTTCCTAGTTCGATACCGGTCCCCGCCACTGAGTAGCACAGGGATCTGTGCGGTATAAGGAGCTGATGGTAGGTGGCACCTCAGATGCTAAAAACAATCTCCTTGGTCTAGCGCTATTGAAAAGGGGATAGACTCCCTCGCCTGGATGCCGACTGAGGCCGCCCCGACTTTACTTTAACAACTTTAAAAAAATTGTAATTCACTAGCGACATCAATCTACATAGCTAATATTGATAAACGTTTTTTGAAGGTTGTTAGTGTAGTTATATGTTTAATTAAAATTCGTCGAAATTCAAAATCAGAGGGGATTATATTATTGGATGACAAACCCCCCTCCGTATCCGCTACTGGGAAACTGAAAATGGAAACAGAATTTAGTTTAGTCAGTAAGCAGTAAAATAAATAGATAAAAGTGATCACTTAAAATAGAAGCCTCGTGTCTCTTGTAAACCTTGGCAAAACTTAAAGTCCGGCCAGCATGTTGATTACAGACCAGACCAAAGAGAAACAAAAAGAACAAAAACAGGTCATGCAAGTAAGAGATAAAGACTTTAAATATGCAAGGTTTTTATATGAATGCCTCATTTTTCCATCTTTCTCATCGTCTCATAAGAAATCTCTCTCTCTCTCTCTCTCTCTCTATATATATATATATATATATATATATATATATATATATATATATATATTAATAAGTCATCCACAGACACGTGTTTCGGCGTTTCACGCCTCTTCAGTGTGGCTAGACACAGCTATCTTTGGCTAGGGTCGAACTCAGACAGACCGTATAGTAGCCCGATATT
>CM042158.1:26822737-26827737 GCA_023376005.1 Doryteuthis pealeii | reverse complement strand
CTAAAGAGCTATAGTGAAATAGTTCAATATGTAAAAGTAAAATAATCTTGATTAATCTCTCTCCCACTCTTTTTTCTATCTTTCTGTCTTTTCATTTTCATTATGTTCAATTGAAACAGATAAGCATTGTTGCTTCCTAACGCTCACCTCTCTTTCTAGCTTTCCCCATCTCTGTTTATTTCTTCCTTATATTTTTTCTGTGTAGCATGTCATTGTTCTTCCCTTTGATTCTTTATAAGAAAAATGGAATGATCAATTATTTACCTGAGGTGAGAACACTCATAAGAAATAAGAACTCAGCGTATAATCGATACCAGATAATCAGGATTTATATTTTTTGTATTTCATCTTGGGCGAATTGGACGGTCTCATTTTCACCTAGTGGGTGTTGCAAGATGGTACCTGTCAGACGATTAAGGAGTACGAGTACTATATTATATAGGCTGAACCAAAAAATACTTTTTTTGAAAGTCAGGCCTGTTTGTTGTGTCACCCAGTATATATATATATATATATATATATATATATATATATATAGAAGGGTATGAAAACACACAATATTGTTAAAATGAATACATTTTTATATCATTTTCATAGCTAATATTGAACAATGTTTCGATTTATAAAAAATCATCATCAGAGTATATTTTTAATCCTGACTCATCGAGAGAGAAGCAGAAAATAATTTAAATTCAAACCAAAAGCATTGTTTTTTCCAAAAAGCGTGTAAGCTATGCGATCGCTTCGTCTTTGTACATCCGCTGCGTGTTTTTCGCTAACGTCATGAACATGTTGCTACATTGTATTTCATCAGTGTAACAGTGTAACAGTTTGTATTTCAGCAGTATAACAATTTTATTTACATATACCGTCGGATTCATTTCCTTACTCTTAACTCAAGTATATATATATATATATATATATATATATATATATATATATATATATATATATAAACAAACATATGGGCTATTTTCAGCCAATATTTGGAGAATATGTGCTTAATTGAAGTCGAACCTAATTTTTTTGAAAGTTAATTCATTAATAATTAATTAGGTGGGATTTAACTATTTAAATGTAAGGCTAAACAAATCGAGAAAAATCAATCTCTGTATGTACATTTCGGCCTATAGCTCTGCTGATGAGGCCTAATAGGCCGAAATGTACATACAGAGATTGATTTTTCTCGATTTGTTAGCCTTACATTTAAATAGTTAAATCCCGCCTAATTAATTATTAATGAATTAACTTTCAAAAAATTAGGTTCGACTTCAATTAAGCACATATTCTCCCATATTATATATATATATATATATATATATATATATATATATATATATATATATAATATATATATATATATATAATCCAAAAGTCCAGAGAGAAGAATCTTCCTTACGGCACAAGAGTTTTATTTAAAAAAAAAACCTGTCGCAGTTTGAGAGCTCAATGTGTGCTCTTAAAGTTAGAGTCACAGAGCAAATATATAAGTAAAGAAATAACAAAAACTTAGCATTATAGTCTAAGAAATGTAGCTCCCTGAAATAGACTATAATGCTAAATCTCTAAGTCTTTTGTTATTTCTTTACTTATATATATATCTATATATATATATATATATATATATGTTGTATTTTAGGTGGTCTCCGTATGCTTCTCTCGGTATATATAAATCTCAAATCCCCGCATAGTACAATAGCACTTCATTTTAACACCTTATCACACAACCTTACACACCTCAAATGCATCTTATTAGAACACGCATTTCCAAACAACGCAATCTAGAAAACAATCAGAAACTAAATGGATTCTAAAATTACAACGCACGTGAAGAGATTAAACGCAGACATCGGAATTCTCCGTTATTATAAATATTTCACAGACGCTGCCACTGTCGATAACAACAGAGACAAAGAAGTCGTTAAACAGTAAAACATTTGACAAAGGGTATCTAACGAACCTGAAAATTTATGACAAAAAATAATTAAAAGATAAGTGAATCCAATACTCCATAATATCGAGTTCATTCATTTATACATTTTTAATGCTTCATAATAACGCCCAATTTTAAAAAAGCATTTTTTTAAATATATATATATATATACATGTATATAAGTTAAAAGAAAGGAAATGAATCCGACAATATGAGTAAGAAAAGGTGGAATGAAAACATCACACAATGCTGTTAAAGAAGAAAAGATTATATTATAAATTGTTTTCTTCTTTAACAGCATTGTGTGATGTTTTCATTCCACCTTTTCTTACTCATACATGTATATATATATATATATATATATATATATATATATATATATTATATATAGGAGTGTTTTTTGGATCACCCTATATATCAAAATAGTATAAATTATCAAGCTTCATCTAAAAATTCCGAGAAATAGCATGAGTTAATCAATAAACTTCTGACCTGACAACTATTGTGTCCCGTTGCAAACCCTTGGGAATAAACTCTAATGTCAAGATTTCTATTCTTCTCACTGAAAGTATTGGCCGTTCTCAATTCTAATTAGTCTTTCCTACTGCTATTCGAACTTCCCACTGGATTATAACTGACATAATTTTAGACAAGTTCTCTTCATATAAACAACAGCTGTGGCACTAATTAATTCACATTCATCTTTTCTTATTTGAATAAAGACAAATGCCTGTACGGCTATGGTTCTCGTTAATCATCAGTATAGATATATGATCTGCAGCAAACATCCAACTCTCTCTCTCTCTCTCTCTCTCTCTCTCTCTCTCTCTCTCTCTCTCTCTCTCTCTCTCTCTCTCTCTCTCTTTAATATATATATATATAATATATATATATATATATATATAACGTTAAATATACAATTGTCATGCAGTGACGACAATAGGAATTTGTTCTGGTATATATAGAAGCAAATGTTAAGGTTGATCCTCAAGGGAAGCATCATACTTTCACAGATATTCAATATATATATATATATATATATATATATATATTATATATATATTGTGGAAAAGGTGACTTACCGGTGAAAATGGTCACAATGGTTAGTTGATGCAAGTTTCACAATGATAAGACAGCGATATAACAAATATAAAGTGCTCAATACGTGAGTAGAGCAAATTTATTATAATAATGGTACACAGTAATAACCTACTCGAGTTTCCCCATAAGGATCTTCAGGGTTAAATCCACTGAATTAATCAAGATATTTATTAATTGTAGTCGATTGCACGTGTGTATTTTTTTTCGCAAAAATATACACACGTGCAATCGACTGCAATTAATCAATATCTTGATTAATCCAGTGGATTTAACCCTGAAGATCCTTATGGGGAAACTCGAGTAGGTTATTACTGTGTACCATTATTATATATATATATATATATATATATATATGTGTGTGTGAGAAAGAGAGAGAGAGAGAGAGAGGGGGATTTTTTTTGTCGATATATCAGGCAATGAAGGAGTGTGCAGTGATTTGAATATAGAGTTATTCAAAGAGAATTTCTGATAACTGGACTAAAATAGAATGAAAATGTGATAAGAGAGAGAGAGAGAGAGAGAGAGAGAGAGAGAGGGAGAGGGAGAGGGAGAGAGCGGGACAGCGTGTGTGTGTGTGAAACTAAGAAAGATAAATAGTGAGGGGGAATGATACAGAGAGGGGAGCGAATGAGATAGAAAAACGGAGAGGGAGAGAGTTAAAAGGAGAAAAAAGGAGTGATACAGAAAGATAGGGAAAGAGGAGTAGTATAACAGGAAAATGAGACTCAGAGAGAGAGAGAGAGAGAAAGAGAAAAAAGGGTAGATTTTTAAAATACAAATCGTATTCTCCCTCCTTTCAACGTTTCAGTGCATCCTTGTATATCATACTACATCTGGAACAATATGTGGAACGATCTAGTTTTGGTATGTCCGATAAGTAAAAAAAAAACAAAGAAATTTAGCACATATATTGTCTTTTTTTTTTCTAGTATAATTAAGTGATTATAAGTAGATTTTAAAGATACAATACAGTATGAAGTATTTTTGTATTATCTACTAAATATTTCTTTATGTAAGACAATCATGCTTTTTTAAATGTTGGCATGTAGAGCTAGAATTTGATAGGTGTAGAGTAAGCCTCCTTGATAATTTTGTTGTATTGTAGCCAATGTAACTATTTTCTTTAATTGTCGGAGATGCATTCTCCCAATGGACATTGAAATTAACAAATAACATTGTTGTTTTCTTCGTTGTCTTTATGGAAGGTAAATAATTTATTTAACAATTAAATTTAATGTTTTAAGTTTTTTATAGTAATTTATAAATCTTATTCTATTATTTTACTCCATTCGAGGTTTTCCACACCCGCCTTAGCCGTTGGTTCACTGGAGGCTGAATAACAGCAAGTCTCTTCTGGTCACCAGGACTTCTGAGTATTCTAGCCGATCTCAATAGTGCTTTAGTCTAGATGGTCTCGATTTTGCTCTGATTTCTTTTAACTAAGTGGTTTTGACCACAGGTTGGACACGCTGAAGATATTTGGGAATAAAAGAAAACATCTCAGCTTCTCATCATAATACTCAGGTTCACACCATGTTAACTCAAAACCTTTCAGATCAACAAAGTACATTAATGCCCGCTAACGAACAGGCCATTCCTAGATATAGGCTGGCAGAGTAGACTTTGTTGTCTTCAATTAAGGACAACAATTCTTTCCTTTACAAGCAACGGAGAAAAAGTGAAAAATCAGTAAATTAAAACTAAACGAATACGCTCAGCACGAAGAAAAATGCTACTTGTATTCTTAAAAAAATCAATAGATGTAAGTTACGTGAGTATTTCTTATTTTTATTCCCATAACGTCCCAGTCACGACTACGCACTTTCGTACACAGGAAACAAGAGGAAGCAAATTCTCCTTAGGCGTACAACCAACTCATCCTTCTTCGTTCGTTGCTTGATGCTTAGTCGATCGTGCGAAAGCTTGACCGCTAGGGAGCGTCAATGGGATGGTAGTTCTCTCTCTT
>CM042158.1:26821394-26822637 GCA_023376005.1 Doryteuthis pealeii | reverse complement strand
GCGGCGTTCTGGATTCGAACTAACCAGATTTATCGAATTATATGAAATATTAAACAAAGCGCTTTCTTTGGCAATGAAAGTATTGCTTAAAATGGCAATGGTAAGTTACAAAATTCTGTTCGATCTGTTTTACAGGCAGAAAATTTTAATTTAAAAATTTCACTTTTAAAAAAACCCAATTTGTCCCTTTCTTTCCGTATATATAAACGCTCCGCTATTTTGTGTCAATAGGGTTATTTTTAACGTAAATGTATATATACTGTAATAAAAATTGATTAAAAATATCTATTACCATTCTATATTTCTTTCTTTTATTTTATTTTTTCACAGACACACACACACACACCACATACACATTACACACACACACACACACATACACAACACACAACACACACACACCACACACACACACACACACATAATATATACATAGTATATAATATATATATATATATTAAATTTTTATCTGAAGGCACTTTACAACGCATGTATCGCATAAAATTCGATACTTTTTCTTATAGAAAATGAAGTAGTAGAACATTTGACAAGCCTTTAATTTCGCTAGGATGGTCAGCTGTTGTACTGTGGCCGAGGCGATAAAAGTGTTTCAACTAGTGTTTCACTTGTCTGCTGAAGAAGTCCCGGTTTTCGATTTCTCGTTCGGATGGGAAATCGTTAGTATATACCGCTGATGAGACTTAATAAAGTCGAAACAGTCTGTACGGTATTCTAACACATCGAGCCATACTTTTGCTGCGGATTACACTTGTCAAGTTCATTTTCTATAGAAAAAGTATTCGAATTTTATGCGATACAATGCGTTGTTGAAGTGCCTTCAAGTAAAATTTAATATATACTTTATTCAGCAACGTTTCTAAATAAACAAACATTCCAAAAATCTTAATATATATATATATATATATATATATATGGGGTTGACTAGATAAGATTATGCTTATAACGTGTTTTTTTTGCTATTGCGTTTGAATTAAGAGTTTTCCTTCTCCTAGATAGTGCCTATGAAAGGCTAACGAACCCAATCTAACCTACTATTTATTAATAAAATGCGCCAAAAGAAATGGATTTGTGCCATCCAAGGAAATTAGTCCGAAGTCAGAAGGCAAGCAATCTTATCTTGGATCACCAATTTCCAATTCCTACCGAAGCATAACCGTTACGCTATGTTGCCGATATGTTGGTTTAATATACTAATGCATTTCACTTAGCGCTAAATTTACCC
>CM042158.1:26801394-26813894 GCA_023376005.1 Doryteuthis pealeii | reverse complement strand
TTTGTTGTTTCGTAAATGGCTGTCTCGTTTTTCTTGTTCGTAAAATGGCTGGACTCGTGTTTTTTGTTCGTAAATGGCTGACTCGTTTTGTTGTTCGTGAATGGGCTTCTTCGTTTTTTTTTGTTCGTAAATGGCTGCCTGGTTTTGTTGTCGTAAATGCTGTCTCGTTTTTGTTGTTCGTAAATGGCTGCCTCGTGTTTTTGTTCGTTAAATGGCTGCCTCGTTTTGTTGTTTTCGTAAATGCTGTCTCGTTTTGTTGTTCGTAAATGGTGCTCGGTTTTTTTGTTCGTAAATGGCTGCCTGTGTTTTGTTGTTCGTAAATGGCTGACACGTTTTTATGTTCGTAAATGGCCGCCTCTTTTGTTGATCGTAAATGGCTGAATAACTATTTTCCAGGACATAGATGGTTCTAACCATCCATCTCCCTGGAAAAAGTTTAGACGTATGTTGTCAGCCAGAAGCCCTATTAACAATTCTGGATTTGTTCTTTTTGGGTTGGTTGAAATGAGCAAGTCTATTCTACGAAACCAACGACTTTGGAAGAATTTCCAAGAACATTTAAATAATTTCAAGATTTAACTTATGTTTTCTTTACCCAAGAGACAACTTATATATACTATAACGAACTCAATCCATATATAATTTTTTATAAGGGACAAAGAATCCGCTAATGAAAAAAACAATTCTTATTAAAATTATAAAAGCCATAAGTTATTTAAAAGATCGGTGGGTTGAAAGTTTTCGGACTGCGTATTTTAAAAACAAAACTACACAGATAAAAAAATTACTTCAGTCGCCGTCGTTAATGTTGACCACGAGAATCACCAACTTCTCAATCCTTATAGAGGTTGAAAGTGTATATTAGCATAAATAATCGTCAACAAAACTGGTTTATTTTGCTGCGTGATAGTGTTTTATTCTTCTTTTTTTTTTTTTGAGACTTTCTCATAGAGACAATCTTTTATCAAGCGCGCGTCCAGTGTGCTTCGGCCTGGATCTTTACAAGTAATAGCGTCGATCCCAGGGGCTATCCCCCCAAGCCATACCTGTCCCCTTGGGGATCGACGCAATTTTTGTTCTTTCCCACCCATGAGCTTCGGCTTGTGGGTGGGCCCACATTAAAACGAGGCCTTGTGCCCAGTCCATACAAGTGGGGTATGAGACAAATATCTCTCATAGAGACAATCTCTTGGTGTGTCAGGCTCTTTTGTTACAACACTGTGCATTTTATTGTTTATTAAATTGTCATTTAACAAAGTTTCCTGTGAAGATCAGTGATGCGATATCCGGGTGGTTTGCCTGGTTGGAGTTGAATGCTGGTGTCTATATAGAATTTTGGATAAAACTCATGTTATTTTGACCATCTCAAAATTCATCTTTTGTCCAAATAATGATTCAGAAAGAAATTATGGTGATTTGTTAAAATAGGAAAAGGATTTACTTTTACAAACGACCCTGTATTAATAGGAGAGAATGTTTAAAATAATAAATTGATAAATCACAATTTCAGTTTTTTCGTTTTTAACATTTATGACAGCTCAAAACACAGCTGTTGCAAAACTGACAGATATTATAGAAGTAATCTTAAAAACGGAAAAGGCAAAAGCCAGATAGATTGGTCGCGTTTGCAATGACTGCAAAATCGCACGCGTAAGTAATAAATAGTAAGACACTTTCTAAGTTCACTGCGGTTTGAAAAACAACCAAATGAAAAGAAATGATCTAGAAGTACAGTAACTTGAAATGAACATCAGCGGCGGAGGAGCTCGTAAATTGGTTATCGTCTTAGGACAATGATTTTTCAAAACCAAGTTCAAATCCACGACAAATTGTTTGCGCTTCACTTTTTCGCTATTTTTTTTTTTAAATCATGCATCTCTCTTTTACGTATTTATACATTGGCTGTGTGCAATAGTAGGCATTTAATTGTGTTTTGTAGTATGTTAGTAGGGTAATCAATAACCATTCACATTAGTAGTGGTAATATATAACCATTTATCACATTGTAGGGTAATCATATAACAGTTATCATCATAGTAGGGTAATCAATATAACCATTATCATCATTAGTGGGTAATCATATAACCATTATCATCATTAGTAAGGTAATCATATAAACCATTATTTCATCATTAGTAGTTAATCATATAACCATTATCATCATTAGTAGAGGTAATCATATAAACCATTATCATCATTAGTAGGGTAATCATATAACCATTATCATCATTAGAGGGTAATCATTTAAACCATTATCATCATTAGTAGGTAATCATATAAACATTATCATCATTAGCTAGGGGTAATCATATAACCATTAGCATCATTATAGTAGGTAATCATATAACCATTATCTATCGATTAGTAGGGTAATTCTATAACCATTATCATCATTAGTAGGGTAATCATATAACCATTATCATCATTAGTAGGGGTAATCATATAAACCATTATCATCATTAGTAGGGTAAAATCCAATAACCATTTTTATCATCATTAGTAGTGGTAATCATATAACCATTATCATCATTAGTAGGGTAATCATATAAACCATTATCATCATAGTAGGGTAACCATATCATCATTAGTAGGTAATCAATATAACCATTATCATCATTAGTGTATAGCGTAATCATATTAACCATTATCATCATTAGTTAGGGTAATCATATAACCATTATCACATTAGTAAGGTAATCATATAAAATATCATTAGTAGGGTATCAATTATATAAGCATAGTAGGGTAATCATTATAACCATTATCATCATTTCATTGAATCTAACTGTTGTATACCCTTATAACCATTCCTGGTCGCACGGCAGCAAATGTAAGAAGATCCTGGCACGGTACCCAAATATAACCAGATCCTTTCACGGTAGCCAAAATATGACAGTCCTATACTGTCATACCGAATATCACACCGTATTGGTGCCCCGGGGATAGTATGCTGTGGTAACGGTATGAATTATGACAAGCACTACTGGATGAGCCTCTGGTCAGCTGCTCTTCCAATACCCTCTGTATTGAAACTGGATCGACGCAAACTCAGTCGGAGTGTCTTTGTGACGGGTTGTTAAAATTAGTAGATATAAACTGCCGGGTTAGCTGGCAACTCTAAAAAAATCAGTCAACACACCGTCAACAATAACAACTGTTTTTATTCATATATGATAAGTAGGAATAATATATGAATATGTTTTGCACATTTGTTTGGATAAATAAAAACACGATGGCTTCGTTTGACGTTTTGTTTTACGCGAAATTCTGGAATAATTAAGAAATTTCCGTAACAAATTTTCAGTGACAAATTTCGTTTTTCGATCCAAACTCGACCATCCCCGGGGCCCGACTGCTAGTGGCGGTCTGTCTGTGCGTCTCTACGTTCTGTCTGTCTGCTCGCCTTTTTAAAATGAGAATTATTTTGATATCAACAAATGTATGATTGTATCTATCTCTGTGTCATCGGACTGAGGTGTACTAAGTGTGAACCCCATGGTCAGCCTTTTGATCTGACAGCCAGGTCAAATCTTTTAATGTTAACACTGCAACCTTTCCTGTGTATATCAACAATATGCAAACCAAAAATGTACTTGATATTTTTGATTTCTGCATTTTGCACCTAAACAAACCCAATGACACTACCACAAAAGAAGTATTCTACACTTTTCCTTTTTCGTTAAAAATTAGTTAACGCCAACAAAAGAAGCCATCTTGTTACACCCTTCTTCTTTACTTCTTTACTTACTTCTTTCTTACTCTATTCTTCTGACCGTCTTTGGAATCTTATAACGTCTTGGTCTGGAATCTTCTATGGTCTGGACTTTCTTGGGGACTTCGGGTCTGGTCTTCTATTGAGGATTTCTCTTTATCAGAAGCCCTGTGTCATTGTTAGATTTTAGAGGTAATAACACAAGACTCCGATTTTCTTTGATCTTACTTTATTTTTAAATCCCCAACCAGACAACTGCGCAGAGTGAGTCGGAGCGTGTATAACACGACTCACCACCGTCGTGGTTTCTCGCCGACTGACTAAAATCTATTTCTAATCTAAACCGGAAGAGGGTCTCCTCCACCGATTCTCACGGTATCCACCGGAAGGTTAGGACTGAGGTCAAGCCTTGTCACTCATCCTTCAAGGCCGTGGGCTGTAACTTATAACCGCCATTTTTATTTCTACACTATTGCACATAAATATTAGGTATCTAATAATTATGTAACATAACAACCCACTCTAATCGACCATCGCACTTTGTATGTCCTCTAGATGATACCAAATATCCAAACAAAACTAATGAATATAAATCTTTTATCACTGGTGTGTCCATGTGTATGAGTCCATAGAAGATCGCTAATGGTTTCATCCTTTCTTCACTAGCAGAGCTCAGCATATCTTGCTAGCTCTTATTGGATTTATTGGTACGACCATACATTTGCTGTTTTGTAAGGTGCTGCGTCCAGGATTACCTAGCTTTTTCTCAAATCATTTCGATCAATATTGAAACCCAAAAAACACTACCCATCATTTTACAAGAGAGATCAAATCACTAATCTGTCAATAATAATACACACCTTTAACAACTTAGCTCAGTCGGTAGAGCGTTCGGCTAGAAACCACAAGGTTCCTAGTTCGATACCGGTCCCCGCCACTGAGTAGCACAGGGATCTGTGTGGTAAAGTAAGGAGCTGATGGTAGGTGTGGCGCTCCACCTCAGATGCTAAAAACAATCTCCTTGGTCTAGCGCTATTGAAAAGGGGATAGATTCCCTCGCTGACTGGCTGACACCGACTTTAGGCCGCCCCGTCGACTTTACTTTAACAACTTTTAAAAAATTGTAATTCACTAGGGACATCAATCTACCATAGCTATATATTGATAAACCGTTTTTTTGAAGGTTGTTAGTGTAGTTATATTTTTAATTAAAATTCGTCGAAATTCAAAATCAGAGGGGATTATATTATTGATAGGTGATGACCTTTACTTGACCCCCACCTCCGTATTCCGCTACTGGGAAACTTGAGAATGGAAACAGAGTTTAGTTTAGTCAGTAAGCAGTTAAAATAAATAAATAAAAGTGATCACTTAAAATAGAAGCCCCATGTTGTCTCTTGTAAACCTTGGCAAACCAGTATTTTAAAGTCCGGCCAGCATGTTGATTACAGACCAGACCAATTAGAGAAATGAAGATAACAGATTACAAAAACAGACTAAGATACAAGGTAGCTTCTCGGACAACTCATGCAAGTAAGAGATAAAGACTTTACATATGCAAGGTTTTTATATGAATGCCTCATTTTCCATCTTTCTCATCGTCTCATAAGAAGTCTCTCTCTCTCTCTCTCTCTCTCTCTCTCTCTATATATATATATATATTATATATATATATATATATATAATATACCAAAATTATTGGTAAATCCTCGCGGTGAGAAAAAAAAACAGCAAATAGTTTGATTGTAAAAATATACTACCAAACATCAACCGGGGAGAAAAAAAATTTTTGGAAAAAAGAAAAGACCAAGATAATCGTATCAACCCAAAATAATCTATTGATACAATATTTTGGCCAAAAGAAAAAAAAATTATATGCATATATATATATATATATAAGATATATATATTCATACAAAACCGCCAGGAAACTAAAGCTAATAAGTAAAAAGTGCTCAATACCTAAGTAGAGCAAATAATAAAGATAAATCTAATGAGTCAGACGAACCTACAAAAAGTTTCGCTTAATGCTCTTCAGGGCTAAGATCTTAGCCCTGAAGAGCATTAAGCGAAACTTTTAGCAGGTTCGTCTGACTCATTAGATCTATCTTTATATATATATATATATATATATATATATATATATTAATAAGTCCTCCACAGGCACGTGTTTCGGTGTTTCACGCCTCTTCAGTGTGGCTAGACACAACTATCTTTGGCTAGGGTCAAACTCAGACTGACCGTATGGTAGTCCGATATCTTATCCCCTCGTCCACTGATAGCCGTAGTGGGGACTGGGGTTTTTAAACTATTGAGTATATAGGTTTGTTTATGTATTTTACGGTCACTGAGTGATCAAATTTCCGGGGAAACGATCATTGCTTATATGCTTAGTAGTGAGAGTTAATTTAAATTACCAATTAGAGAGCTCAATACCAAATTTATGGGAGCATATCTTAATAAGTCATCCACAGGCACGTGTTTCGGCGTTTCACGGCTCTTCAGTGTGGCTAGACACAACTATCTTTGGCTAGGGTCGAACTCAGACTGACCGTATGCTAGTACGATATATTATCCCCTCGTCTACTGATAGCCGTAGCGGGGACTGGTGTTTTTAAACTATTGAGTACATAGGTTTGTTTATGTATTTTACGGTCACTGAGAGATCAAATTTCCGGGAAGCGACCAATGCTTATATATATATTATATATATAATATATATATATAACGCTAAAAATTTGATTATAAACATCTCAACCATTTCACGACTGGTTTTTGACATCTCAACCACTTCTCATCTGATGATTGGATTACCAAGAAACTTTAAGTTATGAGTGTGAAATCATAATATCTCCATTAATTATATATATATACTAGCTAAAGTACCCGGTCCATGACCGGACTAAAAAAAGAAAGAGAGAGAAAAAAGTGGTGACTTAATTTGGCGGACCTGAACTTTTGGAACCCCACGCCCTCTAAAATTTTCGTTTTTAATTATTTTTTTTCAACGGATTATTATCGATTGCAAACCAATCTATCCGATTGTAAAAAAAAAAAAAAAACTAAAAAAAGTTATTTATTTTTCGAGTTTTCAGCGGTGCTCATTTCCCCGTATAAGTTTATCGTAAACCGATACCCCATATCGGAACCGCTGAAAAAAATTTTTCTTTGTAATTTCTTTTCTTTTTCTTCAATGGATTATTATCGTTTACACACCAATATATCAGATTGTAAAAAAATTCTAAAAAGTTATTTATTTTTCGAGTTTTCAGGGGTGCTCATTTTCCCGTATAAGTTTATAGTAAATCGAACCCCCATATCGAAACCGCTCTATCTTAACAGTTGGGCTGAATTTGCACTAAGGTGTCAAAATTAAGGTGACACAGAAAAAACAGAACCCACAAATTTTGTAATAAAACTGTTAAATTCAAGTAGTGGTGTTAGGATTTGGGGTTAGGGTTGGTGTTGGGATTGGTGTTTACGGTAAGTTTAATGGGAAAATAAATAAATAATTTGGGTTCTGTTTTTTCTGGGCCACCCTAACTTTGACACATTTGCGCCAGTTTCCTTTCGAGCAGTTCCGATATGGGGGTTCGATTTACTATAAACTTATACGGGGAAATGAGCACCCCTGAAAACTCAAAAAATAAAGAACTTTCAAGAATTTTTTAAAAATCTGATTGATTGGTGTGTAATCGATAATAATCCATTGAAGGAAAAATAAATAAATAAATAAAATTTTCTTTTTAGCGGTTCCGATAAGGGGGTTCAATTTACGATAAACTTATACGGGAAACTGAGCACCCCTGAAAACTCGAAAAATAAA
Organism: Doryteuthis pealeii; assembly: GCA_023376005.1. Lineage (NCBI taxonomy): Eukaryota > Metazoa > Mollusca > Cephalopoda > Myopsida > Loliginidae > Doryteuthis > Doryteuthis pealeii. The sequence continues at coordinate 26,806,356 of CM042158.1, read as the reverse complement.
TAACTTTTTTGAATTTTTTTTACAGTCTGATAGATTGGTGTGCAATCGATAATAATCCATTGAAAGAAGAAAAAAATTAAAAACAAAAATTTTAGAGGGGTGTTCCAAAAGTTCAGGTCCGCCCTTAATTTTAAAAAAAATCTGCCTATTTATTTATCATTAGAATTATGATAAATTAAAGAACACATTTTCTCATTCAAGTTACGTACATTAGAATCATTTTTATTTTATGTTTAAGGTAAGAACATATCATACACTGTTTTGTTTATATACGAAATGTTAACTACATCGTATTTTTATTATAATTTTTGTTTTGTTTTTATTACAATACGAATACAACTATGTTTACTTAGTTACGAAATAAGTAGTTATAATTTAACTTCCTATTTTTGTAAAAGGCTTTTCTTTCTAAAATTCTTTTGTTTTTAATTTTTTCGTATATATACAAAGTTGAGTTATATTATATTTATTAAATAAACGAAATAAAATTTATTAAACAATAATAAGCGCTTATTATTTATTTAATAAATGATAAGCGCTTATTATTGTTTTTTTACTTCGCACTTTCTTACCAAATAAATATTTGGAAGATAGATTATTTCATTTCTAACTAAATTAATATTTTAAAGACAGGAATAAAAAGATTGCGATATGAATAAGATTTGATTTTTCGTTAAAACATACTTTTGCTGTCCGAAGCAAAATAATTTTTTTCTAACTCGCTATAAAAAATAATTCAATTGATAAAGACTCGTACAAATTATAAATTGAGCAAGATTATTTTCTCTTCTTTTCACGAAAAGTTTCACTGAAACTCCAGTTTGAAAATAATAATAGTATTTGGGGACAATTTTAAATTCAGTTTTTAATTACTTGATAAGTTAGAAATAGATTGTAATTTATTTCTTTGAATTTTTTCTACATGACAATTCAAATCTAGTTCTTAACGATAAAGAAAATGCAATATATATTTTTGCTTACATTTTAAAACGTTTTCATTAGTTCTCTAAACTATTAAGACTTTTTTTTAAACCATTAGTATTAATTACAAAACAACTCGTTTTATCATTTTTTTTTAATTTACATTTATACAACCCTATACTGGTGACTGATTTTTATTGACATTTAAAATCTTATTTTAAAAAAATGTAACCGTAAACTTGTGTTTTGAAACAATTTTCATTTTTCTACAATTTTTTGTGCATGACAACAATTTAAATTAAGTGAGTGTACATTGTACAATAAAAGTTAGTTTCAAAAACATACGATAAATATAAATAAATATTTAGAAAGATTATAAAAAAAACGAATTTATTTTACGTTAAAATTTAGTTTGTCGCTAACATTTTCATTGTTTCTTTCTTTCTTTATTTCTTTCTTTCTTTCTGCTGCTAAAACAGCCAGGCGAGTCGCTAACATTTTCGTTGTTTCTTTCTTTCTGCTGATAAACAGTCAGGCGAGCACCTGCTGATAGACCAAGCATTAGCAGCAGCAGCAGCTATGCTATGGCTTTCGAAAAATCGTTTGATTTTTGTTTGATTAATTAATTATATCCCTTAATCAGTAAAAATCAATAACCAAATTTGGAGTGTTTCTTAGTTAGACCGATATCAATGTGTATGCAAGATTTTAAATCTGAGTGACCTCCCGTTTTGGAGTTATACGTCGACACGTACATACCAAAATCTCTGTTTTATAGATTAGATATATATATATATATATATATATATATATATATATATATATATATATATATATATCCGATTCAGTCAGTGGGTATACAACACCACAAAGAGAAAATTGTTTGAAATTATAAAATAGGTCTGATCCGAATTTGCAGGTATTTCAAAGTCCCAAATAACTTTATGTCTTTTTGAGTTTTTACAACCAGCAATAGTTGATGGTTTTTCTCGGGAGTCTTAGTGACAGCAAGTCTCCGGGAGTTTCCTGCGTATTCAAGACGATCCAAATAATACTGTAGTCAGGATATTCATATTATTTCTTACTTACGCAATTTTGCAGTCTTTTAAAAACACGATCTACCTATTTGGCTTTGGGTCCCTTCTTTTTTTAGATTACTTCCTATTAATATCTGTCAGTTTTACAACAGATGTGTTGAGCTGTCATAAATTTAAATAAACTGAATTGGGATTTATCAATCTTCCTCTGATTTCCAGTTCCTCCCGTCTGTTTTCTAAACATTTTGGGACCATTCCAAGAGCGCCAACTTTGGTTTTCTTTCTTTAGCATTTCGTTCTTCTTTCCCGTTTATCAACATTAATTTGCATTTGTGATTTTTAATTGTCTCAATGCAATATGAATGTTCGTTTTTGTTTCCATTCATCTGTTTTAATTTTGTTTATATATTCCTCGGCTATCTGATCTCGGAATCATTCCCTTTCTGTTGTTATTTTATCTACAATTAGTTGCATTTCTCTCGAACGTAATCCCTATTTTCCTGGAAATAAGAATCAAATCCTGAGGCAAATGTTCGTTGTACCCCTCCAATCTAACGGTTTATTTATTCCATCTTTCCTTCATATATGTTGCTCTTGGTGAAGACCGCTTTATTAAAAGGTCGAAGCAGATATGTCAGCAAACTAATAACATCATTTGTTTTTTCTAAAAATTTACAATTCATACTGTCGGATTCACTTCCATTTACTCCATATTGTCTATTGAAAAAACAAAATATCTGGATTTTAACATCACCGGAGGCTAAATTCTCGAATATGATAAGGACTGCGGATTTGTCAACATTACAAATCCTTGAAACTTTCCATCTTTCCTCAATTGTGCTGTGGACTTTTTAAACTTCCTTTTTGTAGCCGGAATACATCCGGAACATTTTTGATACCTTTTTTATATATTTTTACTTCAAACTCTTTTGAGTTTTTCTCATGGATAATAATGCTTCTGATTTTAAAAATAAAATTTATTTAATTTTTAACACAGAATACGCATTTTTTCAAAAATTCCGGCCCCGAAACGTCAGCGTTCGTTTGTACCCCTCCTATCTATCGGTTTATTTATTCCGTCTTTCCTTCATATATGTTGCTCTTGATGAAGACCGCTTTATTAAAGGTCGAAACAGATCTGTCTGCAAACTAATAACATCATTTGTTTTTTCTAAAAATGTTCAATTCATACTAATGGATTCACTTCCATTTACTTCATATATATATATATATATATATATATATATATATATATATATATATATACTATCAACCACTGCACACGAGTAGGATGTGATACAAGGTCAATACATATCTGAATTCTGGGTTTTCCTTCTCCTAGACTGGTTTCCTAACCAAGGTGAAAGAGCGCAGTCTTCCCCACTGTTTACACTTCTCGAGAGTAGTTGGATATACACTTTTCCAAGGTTTTTAGCGCTATGCTAAATGCAAACAGCTTCGTCCAGGATTTGAACTCGTATCACCATGTCCATTTCTTATTACAATAACCATAACACCACGAGCACCCACGAAAAAGTTAACTTTGAATGTTCGATGAAACCCTAGGATCTGATTGTTTCCTTGGTTTTATTTTTTCTAGTTTGCTGTGGGTTTTTTTTGTGTTTTTTTTTTTTTTCACGAATTAATTGTTCTTCCTTTAGTTTCTGTCTGAAAAAAGGAGGAAAATAAAGTCTCGTAAAGTTTTAGAACTTTTGGCTTTTTTTGTAATTGTCTGGGGGCGGGGGGGAATCTACCATGTGTGGCTACATCAGTTAAATGATAGATGATTCGTCTGAAACATAGTGGAATGGATTCTCTCCAAGTAATATGCCAAAACATATGTAACAGTAACAGTATCTATATATTGTATGTAACAGGGCGTCTGCTAAGTTGTTTTTATTGCTCGTATCTATCAAGCTAGCGAGGACGAGCTGTCAGCATCCCATTGCTTATTTTACAATTCTCTTTGTTTGTCGTTGGCGCTCGTATCCTAACAGTTATCAACGTTAGTTCAGTCCAAGACCCGTTTAGGCAAGACGAGTGTACGGGCCAACACTGTATCAAGAGAAAAGGCATTCGTGGGAATAAAAGTATACACACACACACACACACACACACACACATATATATATATATATATACATATATATATATGTGTGTGTGTGTGTGTGTGTGTGTGTGTGTGTGTATTTGGGCAGCATTCTTTCATTTATACATATAGAATTAAGGACCGCTGCCTTAAACTTTCCATATAGACCAGAAAACTCGAAAAGATCAAAAATAAAATTGTTAAACAGGAGATGTGTCTTTTGTTTAATTCTTCACACACAAACACACACACACACACACACACACACACACACACACACTGTAACATCAGCTTGCTCCAGGTTCCGATGCAGGATTGAGACTGTGATTGGCACTAATGGCGATTATTTTGGGTGAAACTTGTGGACAGTAGTGTATTTTCTGTGCCTGTTGAATTTCTTTACAATCCAGTAAATTTTGTCGTTACCAAGCACTTTTTCTTTTTCCTTATGAAACTGTCAAATTTCTCTCGAACACCCTGTATATATATATGTACGTGAATTGTCGATTTGTTTAGGGAAAACCATTTTCTAAAGAGCTATAGCGAAATAGTTCAATATGTAAAAAGTAAAATAATCTTGATTAATCTCTCTCCCACTCTTTTTTCTATCTTTCTGTCTTTTCATCTTTTCATTATGTTCAATTGAAACAGATAAGCATTGTTGCTTCCTAACGCTCACCTCTCTTTCTAGCTTTCCCCATCTCTGTTTATTTCTTCCTTATATTTTTCTGTGTAGCATGTCATTGTTCTTCCCTTTGATTCTTTATAATAAAAATGGAATGATCAATTATTTACCTGAGGTGAGAACACTCATAAGAAATAAGAACTCAGCGTATAATCGATACCTGATAATCAGGATTTATATTTTTTGTATTTCAACTTGGGCGAATTGGATGGTCTCATTTTCACCTAGTG
>CM042158.1:26781394-26796394 GCA_023376005.1 Doryteuthis pealeii | reverse complement strand
GTGTGTGTGTGTGTGTGTTGTGTGTGCACGCGCGCGTATGTGTGTGTGTATGTGTGTGTGTTCAACTTCAAATATCAAATATCTTGCCCTGAAAACGGCCGTTTCTCTGTATACTTAGATTTTTTTTTAAAGATGAGGACAGTAGTCCGAATAATCCAAATAATACTAAGAACAAAATTAGTTAAACAAATTTGAAGAGAATAATGACCAAATGAAACATTGCAAATGAGTTTGTCTGTTTTAGAAAATAAGAGAAAATAATAAAATGAAATATTTACGATTTAAACTTACAATGTAACCTTGGATTTTAATCTCAAGATTCTAACTCACCGAATAAAAGTTAAGTGTTAACTGACCCTAAACTGTCAATTACACCTATCTGACACCAACGTGTAAAATATTTTAAGATAATCTACACTGCCTCTTTTTAAGAATAGATACAGCAAATAATGATTGAACACTATTTCTTAGCTTCCCTTGTTTTGAGTTACAGTGGTGTTGCAAGCTTATTGATGCATACAGTGTTTCGATGTTCACTTAACTAATGTGACGAGATCTTGAGATTATTTTTTGTCTTTCGCTACCAAACACCTTCAGTGTGTTTAATCCACTGAGAGAAATGATCAGATGGTATCTTCACAATCTACTTAAAGCCGTCTACTGATACCTCACCACCAAAAAAGATTCTAAGATAAAGCAAAAGCAAAAACCGAATGTCTTTGACTAATCAGATTTACAAATTCTGAATCTTTCTTCTAAGATGTACTACAATGCAACACACAAGACATTGGTATACCGACAAAAAGGAATTCTTCTCCGTCTTTACAACAAACTAAGACTTGCAAAGAATTTGGAAATGAATAGTATATAACTAGCAAGACCTGTGGATTAGGGTAGGTTGATTTTTAACTTTTTTTAATATAAAAAAAACACCACCCCTTAATGGCAGCTGTCGATGTGGGAGAGGTTAAAGAGCCGGTCTGATTAAAAGTCAATCGGGTTTAGCTGATGGTCAGAAACAGATGTTTTTAGTCTAGCCACACTGATGAGACGTGAAATGTCGAGACACGGTGTCTCTGGATAACTTTATATACATATATATATATGTATATTTGGGAAGCATCCTTTTATTTATACATGTAGAATTAAACAAAAGGCTGTTTAACGATTATATATATATATATATATATATATATATATATATATATATATATATAACTCTCTCTCTCTCTCTCTCTATATAATATATATATATATATATATATATATATATATATATATATATATATATCTAATATACACCCACACAAAACGTAAAAAATATTCGACTTCAAAACCGTTTATCCTAAACATCTCATAAATTTTCAAATCTATTTCCGGAAACGCTAACCTTCAATTCAAAACATTGTAAACAAACCGATCAAAGTCACCTTATTATTCTGTGATAACATTTTTCATTTTCCTTGTATCAACAAAGGCCCTGAAGAAATCTACTAAACAGATTGAAACACAGCGTTGGCTGAATAAATACCACTCATTTTATTTGAATCTATGTTTTTTTCAAATTTTCACAATATTACACACGTGCTAAACATAACAATTGACCAAGCCACTCCCCTCAGAAAAGGACCAAACCCCAGTCTATTTAAAATAACAGCAAAACCAATTTCACCATTTGGTCTGAAGATCGCATTGGCGAGAAACTGTCAGTAACCAGGTGTTGACTCAATGTCCGCACTACCTTAACTGAAATACATATATATATATATATATATATATATATATATATATATACTCCGTCCACCATTGGACCACATCTATTAAGAAATTCCACTTGCGCTCGGTCCTACCACCCAGCTATGTTTTCAGTCCTTTGCAGTTCCAACAGCGAGTTACAACTGCAGATTCCCGAGTCCCTGTTCATCTCCCGCAGTCAACCTCTCCTGTGCGTTCAGAAGCAGTCCCAACAATTACTCCTTTTTGGCACTTCAAGCCTCAACTTATCTAACGGGGGGACTCGTAATTTTCGACCCCCCCCCCTTGTGAGTTGTAAGTTTCGTAATTTTACAAATTCTCTTGTCTTATTGAGAAAAAAAATTCCCTTTTTTTCACATTGCTTTCTGACTATTCCGATATCTACAACAAAAACTAAACTACATTACCATCTTTCAATGTAATTTTTTCTCTGAGGAGCATTGAGTGAAAAAAAGAAAAATCATTTCTGATTTTAAATCTAACTAGGGTACCCTTACTTTTCTTTTTAAGAAAAAAAACAAAAACAATTTATTTTACAACATGCATATGCTTTTACGCGTCCTTTTTAAATTCTGTACTGCAAATAAACTTTTCATATATATATATATATATATATATATATATATATATAGAGAGAGAGAGAGAGAGAGAGAGAGAGAGAGAGAGAGATGGGTGGGGAAGGGAAGGATTAGAGACAGAGAGATAGCTATTCTCGTGTTAACTTGCTATACGCTAACAGACATCATTCAGCCAGAAGCCATTAATGCTATCAAATACTGAGAGATATTCTCAGACAATTGAGGAATTCTTACTTTTGGTCCATGCAACACGGCACCAAATTTGAACGTCTGGCTTTGAAACTATCAAAGCAAAATCCAGCTGTGCTCCTGAAATGGCTCATGCCAACAGATTTGATTTCATCGACCATAACACCTTAAGACTAGAAATGGAATTTCATGTTCTCTACCTGGTGAAGGCTGTGCTTTAAAATCTTACATCAATGTATTGAAGAAGATCCGAGCGTACCTTGGCCCATAACCCGTTAAGTATCTGGCCGCCATCCTTGGCCAGTTGTAAAGAATAAGTCCTGTGATATAGAATCATTTGGTAAGTGAATAAGTCCTGTGATATAGAATCCTTCGGTAAGTGAATAAGTCCTGTGATATAGAATCCTATGGTCCGTCGTCCAAGAAAATCCAAGTAGTAATGCTTAGGTATGACCAGAAGAAGCCAGTATAAATAATAATATCAGCAACAGAGCACTGCCAGTGATTGGACAAGAAGTTGGTCACATGGTTGTCGGCCAGTCTATAAGTAGAAGCGAACATCGGGCACCACACCTTATATCACAAAATTTCAACAAACGCCAAAAATACAATGTCTACTACAACAAGGAATAGCACACGCTGAATGTAATGGTTGTTTCAACGCTCTTACATTATATACATGGTGGCTGCAAACTAATGCACTGTTTTAGAAATCTTATCGTTTATTTCGGAATCATTATATTTACAAAGATTGAATGGGAGAAGAACGCACATAAGATGGAATTTTATTTGAAATTCTATATGTGCACCGACATTCGCCTCCGGCCTCTTAAGCCATTTAGGAATATCATCCAAAAACTCTTGGTGAATGGCAGAAATAAATTCTCTTATTCGTACTTCAAGTTCTTCCAAAGTCGTAGGTTTCGTAGATTAGACCTCACCCAACCTAAAACGTTGCAGGGTGTTAAATCACGGCTACTGCCCCACCCACTCGTGGGGACAACGTGCGCCCATCCATCTCCCATGTGAATCGTGATTCAGCCATACTGGAATAACAATAGCAAACTATTGCATTAAAATAAAGTCTTCAATATTCTCCCAGCTATTGAAAACTGGCCACATGTATATAAAAATATATAAATAGATTAAGATATAGAGTTACTTATCAAACACCTATATATATATACATTCAATCACCCTATATATATATATATACTAGCTAAAGTACCCGGTCATGACCGGACTAAAGAAAAAATAGGAACACCAAAGAGTGGGTGGCGAGAAAATAAGAGATAGGTATACCCAATTTCGGTTCATTTTTTTTAATATCTCAGAAAATAAAATAGAGATGTGGGTAGACCTCGTAAAAAAATATTTCCCCTAATATATTTTCGTGAAAAGCGGTCCATTAATTGATTTCTTATAGTATATTTTTAAAAATCCTCTTGTCATAAGTTGTTTTTGGCTACGTAAAATTTCAGTTGATTTAACGGTGCAAAAATGAAAATATTGTTTTTAAATCATAATTTTCATTATTTTAGTTAGCTGAAATTTTTTTAAATCATCAGTAGTTTGTTTAATGTTTCTTCTTTCGAATTGAGAAAAATATTTCAAGATAATATTAATTTTTATGCAAGTTTCATTGTGTTAAATATAGTGGTGCGGTAAATCTCACAGGGAAAATTGGTGGTAACTAATAAGAGATAATTATTTATCAAAATTTTTAAAAAAATCTCCGAGAATTGTCTAATGAATAAACGGTCAAAATAAATATTATATTCGAGACGACACTAATATGAATGAATTAAAGTGATTTCTAAAGATTTTTTAAAAAAATTTAATAAATGATCAAAAGAAATCTCGAGATAAGAACTGAAATTGAAAAACGGTCCGAAAATTAGGGTGACCAAAAAAAAAATCACTTCCGAATTTTATTGCTAAATTTTCCTAATTTAATTATTTTGTTAAAATAGAAAGTAAAAAAATAAAATTACTATTATTTTTCTTGCAAATAGATTTCTTTTCAGATTTATACCCGAGATTTTTGTTCACATTCATTAATATAAAATCAAACAATTAGAAAGCAATAATACTAAGCACATATTTATTGAAATTAAGTTTTTAATATCAATATGCAAATTAGCCTTCCAGTTCACACTGTAAATTCTATTTTGTTGTATATATAGATAAAATTGCATGTTATCAGTGTGTAGATAAACCTAACATTATGTGAAACAATTTTACTAATAATTGAGGTTTAAATAAAGATAAAATCATCGGAAAAGTGATGTAAATAACAAAGGGAAATGTGCCTTAAGTAGTGAGATGGTTCCCGTTACAGACACACAATCAACATTATATATACTAGCAAATATATGCACCCTCCGGGTGCAAGTATTTAAGTTTTGATATAATAAAATATCATATCAAATTAGAAAGGCTAATGAAACTGACTAAGAATGCAAATAAAAAGATCTGCAACAGAGGGGGTATAATCGAAAAATAGAACAACTTTGAAACTAACTATTCCATCATTTTCCCTTACTCCCCTCTTTCATTGGTAAATTTTCCTAATTTAACTATTTAGTTAAAATAGGAAGTAAAGGATAATTACATTCTTGTAAATAAATTTCTTTTAAGATTTATCCACGAGATTTTGTTTTATATTTCTTAAGATAAAACCAAACAATTAGAAATCAATAATACAAGCACATATTTATTAAAATAAAATTTTAAATATCAATATGCAAATTAGCCTCTCGTTCAAACTGTAAACCGCTATTTTGTGTATATATAAATACAATTGCATGTTATTAGTACGTAGATATGGTCAACAGTATTAATAATGTAATACAATTTTTATTAATAACTGAAGGTTTAAAAAGAATGAAATCATGGAGATTTGACGTAAATAATTAAGGGAATTGTGACTTGAGTAGTAATATAGTTTCGGTTACAGACAGAAAAACACACAATCTCCATTATAATAAGATATATAAGTACATGTGTGTCGACTTATAACTCAGAAAAGAGTGTTATTCAGATTTGAAATCTTACATAAACCATAGTATGTTTAAAAAAAGATATATATATAAATCAACGTATGTTTTTTGGGTATATATGGTGAGTCTAGTTCTCATTGTGATTATATATATATATATTATATATATATATATATATTTCTTGGTATTTTGTGTGAGGCATGGGTGTGAAATAAATGAGAAACTCCGTTGGGTGTTATGTGTTAAGTTTCATTGTATTTCATTCAATATTTTGGAAGTGTGAGCTTCCTTTATCAAGAATGTATAGACTGACTGATTTAGGTTGTTCTTGGCGCTTTTATAGAAGGGGGCGTTGATTTTCCGGTCATCTATGGGTTGTCGTAGGGGTGTGCCCCAACCGGTCGGTTATTGATGTTTGGGTGTCTTTGCTGAACTCTTCCCTAGTGGTGCTGGGAATTGCTTGGTATGTCGCGTAGAGGCGGCTGGTTATCTTTACTATCCTCTATATATATATATATATATATATATATATATATATATATATATATATAATAAAGGGGAGGAATATTCAATAAAATAAGCAAAGTCCGTATTTGCCAGATAGCGAGGGAATTAGTCCCCTTTTCACTTGCACTAAACAAGGAGATTGTTTTTAGTGCCTGAGACAGAGCGCCACATATACCAATACTGCTCACTTTACCACACAGACCCTGCACTACTCATACGCTGAGTTCGCGAGGGCCGGTATCGAACCAAAAACCTTGTGGTTCCCAGCCGAACACATAACCGACTGGGCTATGTCGGCCCATTAATAGCTTTCAACTGATAGTTTTTGAAAATACAACATTGATAAACGATAAAAGTTCAGAAAGGATGGAAATAATAAAAGGTGAAAATCTCATTCTTCAGGACGGAATCTGTTCTGTGTATTTACCATTTTAATCTAATTTCTTGCTGATTCTCATCATTTTACTTATGCTGATGATTATTATTCGTCAGATTAATTTTTTTTCGGCGGAAAGAGAAACAAAAAAAAAAATACCCACCTCAAATGTTAGGATCTCTATTGCTTGTGGGATTGATAAAAAATAAAATCTAACCAAATAAATGTAAATAAAACAAAATTAAATTTATTAGGAAGTGCGTCCCGGCTCCTGCCTCAGAAATTGCTAACCGTGACTATTAAAAATAACGTCCCAGCTATGTCGTCTCGGCAGTGTTTGTTGAAAAAAACAACCAACTTAGGGCGTTAGATGTATTTTAGAGGGGGGCTTCTCTTTTTTGTCGTAATTTTTTATTTATTTATCGTAATTTTCGTTTTGTCGTAATTCTTGTTTTATTTATAGAAATTGTTCGTAATTCTGGTTTATCCTTGTAATTTGTTTGATTCTTGTTTAGATATGAATGGATTATATTTTAATAGACTGAGATAGATAGATAGATAGATAAAACAAACAAAATATATAGATAGATATGAACAAATGGAGACGACATAGCTACGTTATTTTTAATAGTAATAGCAATATATCATAAATTAAAAATTGAATTAAATATAAATATTTATATTTTTTTTTTTTAATTCAATATAGCTACAATGTAGCAATTTTCACCGGAAGTTAACCTGACAAGATTAGATACATATACATATAAAATTCAAACCCATTCTCAACAGATATTTAAAAAATAAGCAACTACAGTTATCCACCCGAATTTCATTCATAACATAAAAAAAGAAAAGAAAAGAAAAAAGAGAGGAAGAAGAGAAAAAAGAAAGAGAAAAAAATATAACGACACAAAAAAAAGAAGCGCGTCCATTTCTTAAAATTGTCTTGAAGATAAAGGTTTACTTTGAAATCGATAAGACAAAAAACATCTTTTGGTTTTTTTATTTTTATATGCATTGTAATTGCCATCAAATCATTAATATATAATAACATACTTAACAATGCTTCAAGCAAATTACCAATTACTGAATATAAAACAAATAAAAAGACACAAAAAGTAACAATCTCCCAGATGTCTTCAGACCGAAAAAGCCCTGTAAGCCTGCGCAAAAGCCCCGAAATCATGGCGTCAAAAAGGTCTCTCAGCTTTTTCTTACTCCAAGACTTTGAAGAAGAAACCTATTGACTTGTCGGGATACATTTCCCTCAAAGAAATAGTATAAATCAACGAATAAAAGTCTTACCCTAAGTCATTCTCATCTTTGTTCCTTTTCTTCTTTTTTCCTAAATTCCCTCTCAGCTTACCAACCCACAAGAAGGAAGACCCAGATGTATTGGGGATAGGACACAAATATGAACGAACCAAACCACTCCCCATATGCTTTAGTCCCTCGATCACATTGTGCCTGGGTATTTATTTAAACTGCATCTAAAGGTGAAGTTCCAATCTTGGAGCTCTGAGAGTGTGACTTACCTCTTCATCGTCATTACTTTCATGTTCACCCTGGCTCGGTGTGGGGGTTCTTGATAAGGTATAAGGTTAAATTTTTAAATGATTTTGAAAAAACTGTTAAACATTCCTGAGATCTCAATTACAATTTATAAATATATTTACAACCCCTGCGCGCATTTCTTAAGCGGAGTTCAACAGGTTTGAGTTCAGAGCTTTCCTTCTCCTAGACCGGTTGCCTAACCAAGGTTAAAGAGCCCAGTCTGCCCTACTATTTATCCATAGCTGGAGGGAGAGTAGGATTCATACATTTCCCAAGGGTATTAGCGCAAAGTGAAATGCAATTAGCACATCTACGATTTGAACTCGAGGCGACGAGTCCATTTCCCATGACTTTAACCATTACACCATGCGCTTCCTCCGCAGTTATATGATTTCAAGAAACGAAATAAAGTAAGTCATCATAATTATCAGCAGCAGCTACACAGATAGCATGGATTCCCATGATTCCCCTCATCAAACGTCACCATCGGCCTTGTTCCTAGTAAGTGCTCCGCACAGCATCCTGAATCCGTACAGAGCTTATTAATGAAGATCTTGTTGATTGACCTACACTGGTGTGTCCATGTGTATGTGTCCACAAGAGAACGTCACTAAAGAGTTCGTTCTTTCTTCTTCAGCGGTGTCCATTTCCTATGACTTTAGCCATTACATCACTCGCTTTCTAAACATTTTTTTTAATATAAGTGCTGACACTTGATTTAAAAGACAATTGATGTACAGGGGAACAAAAAAAACAAATAAAATTCTGTTTGTTTTTTTTGGTCTGGGGAGGGGGTGACCCTGTACCTAGTTTCTTAATTTTCTGACAAAAATATTTCGGTTTCTTGGATGACTTTCGCTGGATTTCGCAATCAATTTTTATTATTCCTAAATTTATTATCAACTTAAAATTCTTATTGTACAAAATATCACGTAAAAAAAGGGGCCGAAATCCATCTCAGTAATTAAAAGTTGAGAATCCAAAATTTCAGGATTGCCGGTGCGGGTTTGGCCCGGAATGATTTTACTTTGTCCCAGAGTCGGTCCGATTCTAAAATAGTATTTTGAACTACGGCCTCTAGGAGTAAAGTAGTAAAATATGACAAACAAGATTGTAGTTTCCATCGGCCGCCCGATGTCCTCTTGTATCTGATACAGGAAATCAACATCTCCTATGTAGATTTGATTAGTTGACAAAGACAGTTTCCTAAAGATTATTTTGCGATTCCAGCATCTGAGAACTTCTGCGGCATCTTTGTTAGATTTTCTTCTTTATCATTGTCGTTCAAGAGAATAAATCACAGAGAATGGCTTCCACAAATGATATTCCCTGAATAGCAAGCAATGATAATAAAACAAAAAAATAAATATTTTGGGGAAACATTAGAGGTTGATAAATATTGCAAATATTAAGACATAAATATCGAGATTTTGTTTTGGAATCTTGTCTTCAAAGAAAAATCTCCAATTCGAGTTGATACATCAATTATTTTTGCTTTTAAAAGGGAAAGAATACGACAGCGAGAAATACACCGTATTAATACATGATGCATTTTTTATGGTTGAGGAAGGAAGAAAACAATAGATATCTCATAATAACAATAGATGTTTACATTCTTTTATCAAGAAGTTTGTTTTCTATTCTTGAAGCTGAGAAACGTTAATGGCTTTGTAGATAAACGATACGTAATATTCTAAAACTGTGTGCAGTTTGATGTAATGAAATAACAAATCCCATTTTCATGTTTTTGTGCATGATACGGATGTCAAAAATAGTGGATATTGATGAAATCAACCCTAAAATGCATTGTGTTTGTTTGTTTAATAGCATATCAACTCCGTGGGTTATCTAATTCCAAATATGTTTGTATATATATATATATATATATTATATATATATATATATATATATATATATATATATATATATGAAAAATGAGTAAAGAAAAGAAATGAAATGGATAAAATGAATTTAATCGATATCATATTAATCGATATCACTTACACATGTGTTTCGGTCAGTTTATGTGTGTGAAAATATTTCGCACACATAGAAGAATCGACATTCATCAGAGTGAACACTTATTTTGAAAATTCAAAATAAATGTTCACTCTGATGAAGGTCGATTCTTCTATGTGTGCGAAATATTTTCACACACATAAACTGACCGAAACACATGTGTAAGTGATATCGATTAATGTGATATCGATTAAATTCATTTTATCCATTTACATTTCTTTTCTTTACTCATTTTTACTCATATTGTCGGATTCAATTCCTTTTCCATTTTCACACACACACACACACACACACACACACACATATATATATATATATATATATATATATATATATATATATATGATTTTTAAGGGAATAGTTAGTTGATTTGTTGGTTGGTTGGTTGGTTGGTTGGTTAGATTTTACGGCATGTCAAGAGTTTTGGGAATATTTAATGACACAGACGCTTTGATTCTTGATGGGAATTCAATTTTTTTTTAATCAATTTTTAAAAAACATTTTTATACTCATAAGAGAGTTTTATAATTTGCTTGAAGCAGTGTGTATATATTGGTTAGGAGGTTAATTTTGAAGGCTATAACAATGCAGGTGTAAAGAAAAAAATAATAATACGGTAACAATGGTGCTGTGTGTTAACTTGTATTTTATTCTTGAATTTTCGAGATAAAATCTCTTTTTCAAAAGATCACTGGAACTGAAGTAGTCTAGTTATGGCATTTCTTTTTAAATGAATTTTTTTTTAAATGATGGTATTTTTTTATATAACTGTATTCTCGTGTTGCATGTTTCATTTAAAAAGAAATGCCATAACTAGATTACTTCAGTTCCAGTGATCTTTTTAAAAAGAGATTTTATCTCGAAAATTCAAGAATAAAATACAGGTTAACACACAACACTATTGTTACCGTATTATTTTTTTTTTCTTTACACCTGCATTGTGATAGCCTTCTAAATCAACCTCCTAATTTTTATACTCATTTTTAATTTATTTAACCCTTACATGGGATTCTTACCGGTTCTAAAAGTCCGGTACAGATAAATGATAAACAATATTTTAAAGCTGTGTGAGTTTATATAATCAAATAAGCAAATCCCATTTTCAAATTTTGGGGCATGCCACGCATCTCAATAATGGTGGAAATAATGAAGTTGTTACGGATATGCATCTGTGTGTTTTGTTTTGTTTTGTTTTGTTTAAAGGTGTAACAATCCGTTGGGTTATTTATAGGATTTACAAAAATGGGCCGGGTTGCTCAGTCGGTAGAGCGTTCGGCTAGAAACCACACGGTTCCTAGTTCGATACCAACTCAGCGTATGAGTAGCACAGGATCTGTGCGTTAAAGTGAGGAGCTGATGGTAGGTGTGGTGCTCCACCTCAGATGCCAAAACAATCTCCTTGGTCTGGCGCTATTGAAAAGGGGATAGACTCCCTCGCTGACTGGCTGATACCGACTTTAGGCCGCCCCGACGACTTTACTTACTTTTACTTACAAAGTAATAATTTGTTGGTTGGTTGGCGTTGGACTTTACGGCACGTCAACCCTTTGTTGGGTTATTTTATGCCGAAGACATTTTATTTTATTCATTTTTGAAGGGCCTTAAAAAAATTTTTTAACTCAATTTGTTCAAAACATTTTTAAACTCATTTTTTCTATGTAACACATGGATGGGAACATAACAGGTACTACCGCTCCGGATCAGGGTAGACCTAGACGTAATGATGATGAACGGGGGCCCACAATCCCCAAAGCTTCAGAATTAGAATTTCATCACTAGATGCAGTTTAACGTCATACCAAAAACACTAAGACCCACACCCACCGCCCTTTAGTATATATATATGATAAAAAAGAATTTGCCATGAAGGCAATAGGGTAGGGAAAATAATATAGGTGCTAGGTCTTGACGTGACCAGCCGATTGATCGGAGAGTTGCCTCTCTGACCGACCGTCTAGCCTAAGTAAGGACCAAAGTGAGGGTTGTAAGTCCTGGACTGCTCAACCACCAAGATCCCGTTCTTAAACACCACGGGTCGCCACCCACGTCCAGCAGTTTCCCCATAGGCATTTAACACAATGAAACTTGCAGAAAAATTAATATTTTCTTGAAAAATTTTCCATTCGAAAGAAAAAACATTAAACAAACTCCTGATGATTTTTTAATTTTTTATCAGCTTACGAAAATAATGAAAATTATGATTGAAAAACAAGGTCTTTCATTTTTGCACTGTTAAATCAACTGAAATTTAACGTAGCTAAAAACAAGTTACGATAAGAGGATTTTTTAAAAATTCTATGAAAAATCAATTAATGGTCCGATTTTCACGAAAATTTCCATAAATGTTTTTCTAAAATATATTAGGGGAAATATTTTTTTACGAGGATCTATCACCCCCCCCCTATTTTATTTTATGAGATAAAAAAAAATGACGTGGAAAAATTTGGTACTTTGTTTTCCAATAAAGATAAGAGGCTGATTTGGGGGGTATTTTACCCATGTGTAGAGATGCAGTCGGCGTATTCTACAGCACCAGTCGACAGGGCGGAACGATGGATATGATGTAAAACAAACCAACAAATAATAACCAAGTTTAACAAATAAACTAAGATTAGTTGCTCTCGACTACTCCACGACAAGGTGGACGTATTCATTTACGTGGGAATAATTACATTGATCTGGGTTTTTTTACTTCCTGTATGAAGATTGTCTAACAATGTCTTCTTTGACTAACATGCTATTCGTGAGTATCTTTATGAAAGGTTGACCCAGCCGACAAATAAACGAATGAATGTCATTCCAAAAGATCGAATCGTATCATCCATGTTAGCGTTAAGTTCAATGCGAAATACGTTCAATCAGTGAATAAAAAAATGGCGACTCTTGTATCAACTATTGAATATCAAATATCTATAAAATCGTATTATTAAAGATAGTCCCAATTGAACGCCGATAAAATGCAACGGAACGCCTGGAATTGTGTTCGGGGAACAAAAGAGTTTTTTTCTTCATTTTTTTTTATTTTTTATTTCTTTTTCTATTAACCTCGCACGAACATTTATCAGCCATACCTGATAATCAGTATAGAATCACATGCCATTCGCATTGTAAATCCTATGAATAGGTTTTCTTCCCGCGTTGGATAAAGAGAGAGATAGGGGGTAAGAGAGAGAAAGAGAGAGAGAGAGAGAGAGAGAGAGAGAGAGGGGGGGCGTCTTGAAACAAAATGGCAGCGAACGAAAATCAATTTGATCTTTTCTCTGTTGGAATACTTCCAAGTAAGAAAAAAAAGATTTTACACATCGTATTCAATATAGTGAACGATCATAAACCGTTTTTTTATAATAATTTTTCTTATTGAATTGGTTCTAACAGACATAATTCATCTCAAAGGTTAGATTTGCGGGCGAAAGATATAAAACGGCGTTGTCTCACTCTATATGAAAAATAAACATTCAGGTTTTTTTTGTGTTTTTTATTTTTTATTTTTTTATTAGGAAGATATGAAGGACCAGAATCCTTCAAAATAGTATTGACTACCGAGATGAGAACCGCTTTTGGTTTAGCTCAGTCGATAGAATACTTGCCTACGAATCGCAAGTTTTTGGGTTCGATACCGTTCCTCGTCAACTCAGCGTACAGGGATATGTGCGGTAAAGTGATGAGCTGAAGGTAGTTGTCGCGCTCCACTTCAGACGCAAAAACAATCTCATTGGTCTAGCGCTAGTCAAAGGGGGATACACTCCCTCGCTGTCTGGCTGTTACCGACATTAGGCCACCCGTCGACTTTTTTTTCTCCTAGCACTGTTGCGATACCAAGATTAAAGAGGCCAGTCTTCTCCACTATTTATCCATAGATGAATTGAATTCATACCGTTTCCAAGAGTATTAGTGCCATGTTAAATGAGAAACAATCGCGACTCACCACGTCCATTTCTTTCGACAGTAACCATTACACCCGGACCTCATAAAATCGATGGAAAATTTGCTAAATGGATTATTTTGAAAAGAAACAATTTCATTGATCTTCATTTATTTTGTTAACTGCGGATTTGATTTGCCCACTCCTAGTCCTCCTACCTCATTACACAGTCTTTACTCCCAGGTCTACTTGTTCTTTCACCCACATTTCTTTGTACAAATAGAACTGTGAATAAACAGTTCGATGACATCTACCCACTGAAACAGCACTTTTTAGTACCGAAAGTACTAGGGAAATCAACAGTATCTTTATTAACAAATTCCACCTAAACATTATAGGATTCGCCCGTCAGCTTTCCATATGATCTAGTATTTCTATTTCATGGGCGACTTTCGCCGGATATTGTATTTTATATTTGTCTAAACTACCATTATCAAGACTGTTTATGATTTGACTATATGTATAGCTCAGTCGGTAGAGCGTTCGGCTAGAAACCACAAGGTTCCTAGTTCGATACCGGTCCCTGCCAACTCAGCGTATGAGTATCACAAGGATCTGTGCGGTAAAGTAAGGAGCTGATGATAGGTGTGGTGCTCCACTTCAGATGCTAAAAACAATCTCCTTGGTCTAGCGCTATTGAAAAGGGGATAGACTCCCTCACTGACTGGCTGTTACCGACATTAAGCCGACCCGTCGACTTTACTTACTTATATATATATATATATATATATATATATATATATATCCTAATTAGGATATATATATATATATATATATATATATATATATATTAATTTTTGGATGTTTGTTTATTTAGAAACGTTGCGGATAAAGTATATTAAATTTTTACTTGAAGGCACTTACAACGCATGTATCGCATAAAATTCGATACTTTTTCTTATAGAAAATGAACTTGACAAGTGTAATCCCAACAAAGGATGGTCTGTACGGTATTCTACACATCGAACCATCCTTTGTTGGGATTACACTTGTCAAGTTCATTTTCTATAAGAAAAAGTATCGAATTTTATGCGATACATGCGTTGTAAGTGCCTTCAAGTAAAAATTTAATATATATATATATATATATATATATATA
>CM042158.1:26738894-26776394 GCA_023376005.1 Doryteuthis pealeii | reverse complement strand
CGTGACGGACCGTGACGGCTGTCCTCACTTGTTCTCTGTCCCGTGTCTTCTGTCTGACTAACTAACCGCCGTCTCTACTATTGACTTCATTTTTATGTATATAAACCGCCCACACACTTTCTTTTGTTATACTTATCAGCGGAAAAATCTATTTCCGATTTCATTGTTATACTTTTTTGCGTTAACCGGAAAAAGTCCCTTGTCATTTTTGTCGTCTTTTCTTTGTTTCGGTTCAAACGGAAAATCCTACTTCCGCCCGTACGATATTCAACAATATGTCAATATATGTTTTAAGGACGCATGAATAATCTCGCCCTATCGACTGGGGCTGTAGGATACATCAACTGCACCTCTACAAAGGGGTAACCGCCCATCCCTGTTAGTGCAACTTGTTGACTGTGGCTGGTGATCCATTATATTTAAGGACGGAATCCTAATAGCGGAACAGCCCATGATATTCAAAACTCTATTTGCACCTTACTTCGGATTGTCGGAGTTTCCCTTCTGATTAATCGGCTGGTCACGTCAAGCCGTAGTACCTATATGATTGTCCCGACCCTATTGTCCATATGGCACCTCAAACATTTTTATCAAATATGTGCAAGAAGACGATGGCTGAGGGTCTTGGTCTCCTGAGTATGACGTTAAACTGCATCTGGTGAAGTTACGATTCCGGAGCTCTGGGGAGTGTGGAGTACCCTTCATTGCCAATTCGCCCAGGTTCACTCTGACACGGGGTGGTAGTACCTGTTAGGGTCCCACCTATAGGTTAAATAGAAAAAAAGGAATTAAAATTTGTTCAAAAAATTTAGTTAAAAAATTGAATATCCATTAAGAATGAATTACAAAAAAATAAATTCGGCATAAAATGACCCATCAAGGGTTGATGTGTCGTAAAAACCCACCAACCTACCAACCAAGCAAAAAAAACATTACACCATGGATACCTCTGTCAATATGTTTATACTAGTACAAAATAAAAACACACCCTCCAGGCGATGTAAAAATAGATTTTTGAAACATATTGCCTGAGGGGTGGGAGTTAAAAATCCAATATCCCAGAGTTTGTACCCTAAGTAAGTAAAATCATCAAATTCATTAAAGGATTAAAAAATAAAACAATTTGAAATGTAAACTTTAAATATGTATTAAAACAAAACAAACTATATATAGGCATATAATACCAGTCATGTATTTATTAAAAAAAATTATGTTTAAAAAAACAATGAGGACTGTCTAATGTTGCATGTTCAAATTTTGAGTGTATTTTTGAGTAATGTGACGTAAGCAGTGACGTAATTTTTGTTAGAGACACAAACCGGAAGCAAATCTCCATTATTAATAGATGTTTTCATGACCTCGGTAAAAGCTGATGACGTCGAATGTTTGTAATTTGAAAATTAATTAAGGGGGCAAATTATTTTACCAAATCATTCGTTATTTTTACACCTTTTCCTGGCTGTATGCAAATGTTTCTTTAAGAAAATTTAACAAATGATTTAGAAAGGTGAGAGATCATCACAACTTGAATGAAGGGGAATTGATTTCGACCTTGCAAAACAAAATGCTAACAAATCGTTTTCAGCAAATATTGATTCGTCGTTTTCAGAAATGGCTACCGAAAAAAAAACACTCGAAGGGCCAACATTGATTATTGACGCCATTCATCGTAGCAGACCCGGTGTTAAATATTTAAAAAAAATAGAAATAATTAAACTCACCTCTCTCTCTCTCTCTCTCTCTCTCTCTCTCTCTCTCTCTCTCTCTCTCTCTCTTATATATATATATATATATATATATATATATATATATATATAAAAGTAATTGGTAATTTGCTTGAAGCATTGTTAAGTATGTTATAAAATATTAAAATTTGAAGGCAATACAATGCATATAAAAACTAAAAACAAAAAGATGTTTTTTTTCTTAAATATATATATATATATATATATATATATATATATATATATATATATATGAAAAGTAAAATGGATATGAATCCGACAGTATGTGTAGAAAGTTTATAGAAAAAACAAGATGCTACTAGTTTTGCTGACAGAATCAGTTTCGACCATATAAAGCGGTCTTAAAGAAACTATGTATAATAGGAAAGACGAAATGAATAGATAAGACCGATAGACATTATTACATTTTGTTCATTTAATTCACTTTCTCTTTCTCCTTTCATCTTTACATCTCTCTCTCTCTCTCTCTCTCTCTCTCTATATATATATATATATATATATATATATATATATATAAAGTTGTTTTATTTATTCATTTCTTATTATATTTAATTGATTTAACTATCTTCTCTCTCTTTCTTTTTTCGTTCCTTCCATCCTTCCGTCTCACTCTCACCCTCTGTCTGTCTGTCTGTCTGTCTCTTCTCTCTCTCTCTCTCTCTCTCTCTCTCTCTCTATATATATATATATATATATATATATATATATATATATATTATTTCCATTCAATTCCCATAAAATGGACTATGCCTCCAATTAGCGTTATCGCTTCCACACTACAGTTGTCTTTCTCTCCTACCATCTCTCGCTCTCTCTCCCTATTTCCCCCTCTTTCTCCCCCTCTCTCTCTCCCTCTCTGTTCTTTTCTTTTAATTCCCCCAAAAATGACGCTACTGCTGATTAGCGTTATCACTTCCACGCTATCTCTCTCTCTCTCTCTCTCTCTCTCTCTCTCTCTCTCTCTCTCTCCTCTCTCTCTCATATATATATATACTCTCTTTCATTGTTTCTTTGGTTCTTTTGATTATATCTTGTGGATTTATCTATTTTTATTTCTTTCTATCTCTCATTCCATATCTCTCTCCCCCTCGCTATACATCGGCGTATCATTATATTTTCAATTTTGGTTAATCTTACTTAGGCTAGACAGGCGCTCACTCGACTGTTCATGTCAAGCCCTAGCACCCCCTTTTCATTTATGACAAGCCCCCTAACGCTTTTTTATCACATATGGTATATAACACGATGACAGGTTTTTTTTTTGTCCTGGGTATGATGTTAAACTGTATCTACTGGTAAAGTTCTAATTCCAGATCTTTAGGGAGTGTGGAGTACACCTTCATCGTCATTACTCCCAGGTCCACCCTAACCCGGAGTGTTAGTACCTGCTATGGTCCTATCTATGGGTTAAATAAATAAAAAATATAAGTTTCCAAAAGTGGGGTTTTTAAAAATTGAATTAAAAAAAGTATACCCAACAAGAATGAGATAAACAAAAACCGCTTGGGCATAAAATAACCCATGTCTTTACATGCCGTAAAATACAAAGAAAGAATCCACCCACCAACCCAAACATGTGCTCTTATTTTATTTCTGACTCCACTTCAACTTCGATACCCCTTTGTGGTTGTACATGATTTTTATCACCGTATAATTAATAAAGGTTTTTTTTATTATTAAAAACGCGTCCGTTGTAATTGTGGAACACCATTGGTGAATTTGGTCACTTTCAGGTATAGCCCGGAACAAGCCCTTCAACTTTCCTGTGGGTCAAAGAACACCCATCGTGTTAGACTCGGCGCCGCGGCAGCATATTGGTACCTTTGGTGCCTTCCCGCAGGACGGCATAGTATTACATTTGTTGCCGCGACCACCGTAGTATTACATTTGGTTCCCGTGACCAGAGGGTAGTATTACACTCACATCAGACACTCTTCAGATTGCCAAATGGTTGTAAAATCCAGATTCTGCTCCCTGTGTTTATGTTAGCTTTTCGAAAACATAAAATTGCTGTTGAAATACCATTCATAAGATTAAGGAAAATACAACGAGTCAAATAAGGAAAAAAGTAGCAGACAGTCTTTCAAAATTTGAAGGGACAGTAGAATAAATGAGTGAATTCGGAAGGAAAGTATTTTAAATCAAGATTATTATATACGTTTTATATATCGAAATATTTTGAAATTTGTTCTAAAGTAAACATATCAAACGCTTTAGAACTTGAATTATCATAGTGAGATATATCCACAGGTCCTGCTAGTTTTCATTATTTCCTTTAAGAAAGTCTAATCTTTAAAAAAAATGTATGAATTTCTTAATTATACAAATGAAATGAATCACATTGAATAGAGCAAAACTTTAAGAGAGAGAGAGACAGAGACAGAGAGAGGTGGGGGATGACAGACAGATTTTAATTCATAAAATTCTCACGTTTTAAACATTGTAAATCAAACGATTTTTATATGTGATTTCTTTTCATCTTTCCTCTTCATAATATAGTGTTGGACTATATAGGATCGGTTTAGCTCAGTCGGTAGAGAAAAACAACTCGGAATCGCAAGGTTCCGGGTCCGATATCGGTCCCCGCCAACTCAGCACATGAGTGGCACAGCTTGAGTAATCTGACCTTGGACAAGTTGTGGAAACAACACCCCCACAAGGAAGCAGCTGTACGACTACCTGCCCTCTATCTCACAAACCACCCGAGTGAGACGAACAAAACATGCTGGACACTGCTGGAGAATCAAGGACGAACTCATAAGAGACATTCTTATATTTGGACATGCTAATGTGGGCCGCACAGCAAGGAACTACATTAACCAGCTCTGTGGAGATATTGGATGCTGCGGAGAGGACCTAGATGGCGAGAAAAGAAAAGAAAGAAATTAAAAGATGCAATCAATGATATTTTTGCCTAGGACGAATTTTAAAGAAATTACACAGCTTGTTTAAAAAATTTTTTTTTTGAAAGAACAGTATTCGTTTCAAAAAGAATTGGAGACACTGCTTTGTCGCTAGTGAGAATTTTCACTTGGTACTGTCATTTTATTTTTTATTATTGCCGTTATTGTTATTATTGGTAATAATAATTTGTGCCCAAAAGGACAAGTTTTTATAAGAATTTTTTCTATGTTAAAGAAAAATGACCATCAATTTGAAAGTAGATGAAAAGTTAATTATATGTGAATATAGAAAGAGCGAAAAAGAAATGGTTTGGGAAGTTGTACAAAAAAAAAAATTCTCTGGAGATATTGGATGCGGTGGAGAGGACCTACCAGAGACAATGAATGATAGAGAATGTTGGTGAGAGATTGTCAGTGATATCTGCGTTAATTGCGCGATAGGATGGTGATGATGATGAAGACACCATTGCCCTAGGTGGTCAATACTTTTCCTTATTAAATCACTGGATATTTTTGGAGACAATTCAGCCCAAATGTGCATATTATTCACAAGAACTATACAATTATTTTTCCCCAGCCACATGCCTCACTATATTCAGGGTGTGAATACCGACAGTAAGTCATATCTATAATCCAAACCAATGTATTCTAAGTATAATAAACATTTTTTTAGTTAATTACTTATTGAAAATATCTTCAGCAAAATGCTGTATTGGATAGTCGGTTATCATGATTTTTTATTTTTATGTATTTTCTGTGTAATGTACAATTTTTTACTTAATTACTTCTGACAATAACTTCGGCAATATACTCTATTTGATATGTCATTATTATGATGCTTTATTTTTATGTATTTCATGTATCATACACACTTTTAGACATTATATCGAGTAATTATTCTACGGGGAATTTGGGGATTGAGAAGAAAATGGTAATCGGATTTCTGGAGAAAGAGAAGAAAGGGAAAGAAGAACAAAAAAGAGGTTAAAGTTTGGAAGTGTAGATGCTCAGCAGGTGCCAGCCATTGACCGACCAATGACCCCGGAACTAGATTTAAAAATAAAAACAGAATTTCCGAGTTTTGAGTGGAAGTGGATGTGACCTGCCCCCACCCCGGGACCAAAAACGGAAGTAAAGAATAGTCGTCCTCTTTTTTGTCTGTTGGGGCTCCGTCGTTACCTATCTAGGGTAGCAACGAACAGCGCGCATGAACGTGATTTAAGATAGAACAGCTCGCCCCTCTCTCTCTCTCTCTCTCTCTCTCTCTCTCTCTCTCTCTCTCTCTCTCTCTCTCTCTCTCTCCCCTTCACTCTGAAAAGAATCCACAAGCCTAGAATGAAATAAACCACCCCTTTTTGACTATACGACTTTCGTATGTTGTTACTCTGAACTAATGACGGCTAATACTACTAACCACAACTACTATAACTCGACTTTGGCGCGTATGCAACAATTATTATTCATGTTTCTTACTTATGTTAAAAAATTGTTTAAAGAACAGAAAATTAACAAATAATCTACAGCTTGAAAGTTCATTATAAACTCAGTTCGGATAATGTTTAAAATTATTTATAACTTATTAATGTTAAGTTTTTAAATGTCATCCTTGGCCAGTTGAAAAGGCCTTAACTAAGTAAGTCCTGAGCTATGGAATTCTTTGGTAAGTGTATAAGTCCTATCCTGCGTATAAGTCCTGAGTTATGGAATCCTTTGTCCGTCGTCCACGAAAGTCAAAGTAAGTATTGCCAGTATGCTCAGTATGCTCAGTTTAAGTATTGTTTCAGCAGCAGAGTACTGTCAATGATTGGCCAAGAGTATAATCACATATAATATATCGCCGAGTCTATAAATAGGAGCAGACGTCTAGCACACACCTTATATCAGAAATTTCTCAACAATTAATACATTGATAGCACTGTCGACTGAGCCTTTAGAATACACTGACTTCACCTATGCAGCGGGCTAAGACCCCTTCAATGGGACCACCTGTTGGCTGTGTATGGCGACCAGTGATGCTTAAGGGCGGAATCCTGGTGGAGGAGATGTCCATGACATACAACACTTGTATCTACTTTGGCCCTTACTTAGGCTAGACAGGCGGTAAGAGAGGCATCCCTCGATCAATCGGCTGGTCAGGTCAAGGCCTAGCACCTATATGATTGTCTCTTATGGCAACCTCAACCCTTTTCATCATATATGTGCTAGAAGGCGGTCACTGAAGCCATTCATGTCCTGTTAAACTCTAACTGATGGTGAAGTTCCAGTTCTGAGGAATGTGGTGCTCCTCTTCCTCACCATTGCTCCCTGATTCACTCTGTAGTACCTGTTAGGGTTCCATCTATGGGTTAAATACAAAATGTGTTTACAAAAATATTGTGTTTAAACAACTTTCATTTAAACTAACGCTACGAATCTTTCAAAACTTTGCCGGCACACAATAGCCCACCCTGGTTTATATACCGTAAAACAAAAACAAACAATACACTGGTAGTTAAAACACTGTCATTTCAACAAAATCTGAAGTATTTCTCAATTGATTTTGCCACTGTCTATGGATTATTCATTTGTGTAAAATGACTGTGAATGTATAAGGTTGTACCGTATGTTATTGGAAACCGTAATTGGTAAACTGGCAATTGTATAAAATAACCCATCAAAGGTTATCATGCCGTCAAACGAAGCAATCAGCCAATAGAACGGGTAAGTTTTCGCGCATCCCACTTATACCGGTCAGACACAAGGTACATTAAATGTGGGAGTCACCCACGAACGGAAGCTCATGATGTGGCAGGCACAAAAACATGCGTGGATCCCCTCGGATAGCTCTTAGGTGGGCGCCTCAGGTACTGAGCAATAAACCCATCCCTGCCCCTTTAAATCAAGGGGACATCTCTTGCCTGGGTGGTGGCTCTTGTCTTGCTCAAAAAGTAGAAAGTGCCCTTTTTTTAATAAAATAACCTAACGAGGATCGATACAAAAACCAGCCAACCAACCAACCAACCATCTATCCATGAAAAAATAAAGTTAGACGCTGTTTTTAAATGATCCCAGTCTCTCCTACAATTTACCCATAGCTGAAGGGAGAATAGTTGGATTTATATCTTTTCCAACGGTATTAGATTATGTATATTTTATTATTGGTTGGTTGGTAGGATTTTACGACATGTCAAAACTTGGTGGGTTATTTTATGCCGAAGACGTTCGTTATGTTTGATGCTGCCCCAGTCATGTTTTCTTTGTTGTTGTATATATTTGTTTATTTTCATTTTGAAATCTGAATCTTTTTCTTAGGAGCCAAACTTAAGACAGACCGAGCCGCTTTATCAGCTTGGTCATTTCCACTAATTCCTGTGTAAATTGGAACCTATCATAGCAGTATTTCATTATCATTTGAGATATTTTCTAATTTATTGGACATATGGCCGAATGGATAAGGCAGTTAGGTTAAGACAGTTCTAAGTGACAGTTATCTCTGGAACATGAGTTCAATCTTGAGTGAAAGCAGTTAGAAAAATAATTAATTAACACAACTTCTACCCCAGCTATGGTTAGCGGAATGAGAACAGGATACCCCCGCGGAATAAATAAAGGGTTAGGTTCAAAGTTCCGTGATGGCTCCCGAATACGACAAGAAAGTTCCCGAGTTCGAAAAGAAATACCTGAAGAAGGACGGGGGTATATCGGCCGAAACGTTGTACAAATAACAATGAAGATGGGGACAATATTCCGAATAACGCAGATAATACTTTCCTAATTTACATTCAAGTTTTATTATCAGGGGGTTGTTAATTGTTTTGCTTTGCAGTGTGTTCTTACTCGTCCATAGAGAATGCAGTCGGCCTATTCTAGACTCTGTGGAAAGGGCGTTTATGATTAGAAAGTATAATTGTTAAACTGATATCAGCATAGAATCACCCAGCAAGGATTGACTTATCATTAAAAAAACAATCAACTAGCTCCTGACGTACAATTTAATATCGTTCCTAATCTTACTTTTATCAGTTTCACGAAAAATATCGAGCAAAAAACCTTTTTAAAGAAATGATATAACGTAAGAAATAAAATGATTTATAATTTATGACATAGCAACTGCATTATTATTATTATTATTATTATTATTATTATTATTATTATTATTATTATTTGTTGTAGTAGTAGTAGTAGTAGTAGTAGTAGTAGTAGTAGTAGTAGTAGTAGTACAAAATAAAAAAAAGATTTTTGAAACATATTTCCTGAAGGGTGGTAGTAAAAATTCAATGTCAGCGAGTTTGTACCCTAAGTAAGTAAAATCATCAAATTCATTAAAGGATTAAAAAATAGAACAATTTGAAATGTAAACTTTAAATATGTATTAAAATAAAATAAACTATATATAGATATATAATACCAATCATGTATTTATTAAAACTTGTTTTAAAAAACAATGAGGACTGTCTAATGTTGCATGTTCAAATTTTGAGTGTATTTATTCTATGTTATGACGATTTTTGGTAATGTGACGTAAGTAGTGACGTAATTTTTATTACAGACAAAAATGGCAGCGAATCTCCATTATTAATAGAGATTATTATTATTATTAGTAGTAGTAGTATTATAATTGTTTTGTTTTGCTTCCAAGATAATTTCCCCTTTTTCCAATCTTCTCACATAAAACTTAAAAAATGAATCTTTTCACAGAATATGTATAAGATTAATACAATATCTATATACAGATCAAATTCTGTGAAGAAATTCATCCGATAATTCTCTCCAATTGACCTCCCACCCTGTTGGCTGCGGCGTTAGAATGCACTGACTGCACCTCTGCAGAGTGGTAAGACCCCCCCACACACACACACACAATGGGGCCACCTGTTGGCCGTGGGTGGTGACCCATGATGCTTAAGGATAGAAACCAGGTGGTTGAGCAGTTCATGACTTGCAATACTCCACTTTGGCCCTATCTTGGGCCAGACGGTCCGATCAATCGGTTGGTCACGTAAAGCCCTAGCTCCTATATGATTGCCCCAACCATATTGCCCTTATGGCAAGCCCTAACCCTTTTTATAATATGGGTGCTAGAAGGCGGTAGCTGAGGGTCTGCATATTCTGCAAATTATGTTAAACTCTATCTGATGGAGAGGTTCCAGTTCTGGAGGTCTGGGGCGTGTGGAGCACCCCTTCATAACCATTGCTCTCTGCTCCACTCTGACCCGAAGTGATAGTACCTGTTAGGGTTCCATCTATGGATTAAATAGTAAATCATGTTTATAAACAAAACTGAATATCCATTAAGAATAAATTTATTTCAAAATTTTATCGGCATTAAATGACCCACTGAGGTTTATATGCCGTAAAACAAAATAACCAACCAAAATAACCTCGTAATGTGTTTTTCGTATTATTGTTTCTGAAATAATCCAATTCCATATCTAATTTTTACTCTATTGATGGTTTTTATCTAATCAGGCAAATATATATTATTCTACTAGCTTAAAAGCCACGTTATCGGGAGGCAATTAAGTTAGCTCTTGCGGAGGTCTCTTTTTGGGGTAGACCCAACAATGACATTTTATCAATCTAAAGACAAGTTGATGTACGTATGTTCTTACTTTCCGAACAAACAATTATTTCTATTTAATGGGTGACTTTTGTTGCATTTTTACAATTAATTTTGATTATTCCCAAACTTATTTTTAATTTATAAAAATTTTAATCTAAAAAAAAAAATTCGTCGCAAAAAATCACGTAAAAATACGTCGAAAGCAATTGCAATAATTAAAACTTGCAAATCCAAAATTTCAGGTTTGTTGGTCAGGATTCGATGTTTTTAATTAGTTCATAGATTTTGTCTAGTCCAAAAATGGTATGATATGTTGGGCTACGGCATTTAGAAGTAACGTCTAGATATTTTGACATATTGACACACTGAACCACGGATATTCGCATTTACATTTAGAAATGTTCGAGTAAGACTATATCCTGTTTTTTTTTTGTTTTTTTTTAATAGTTGAGTGCCAGTAGCATTTGACACTGTATCGTTGTATTTTTTTTCAGATGACTCCCCAGGCCAACCCTGGTGAGACATACTCTTCCACATAAACTACATGCTGGAACTTCTTCCCTTTTAATTTTGCTGGGCTGAAAATTACCTTTTCTAATAGCCCGCTTAAATTTTCGGTGTCTAATTCGGTTGGACTCAAATTCTTTCACAGACCGATATATATATATATATATATATATATATATATATATATATATATATATATGAGAAGTAAATAAACAAACAATGTGTTATGATATGGCTTTTTTAGTTGTCAATTTTTGAGAGAATATGTGCTTAATTGAAGTCGTACCTAATTTTGAAAATTAATTAATTTTTAACTAATGCCCGCCTAATTAATTAATTATTAATTAATTAATTTTCAAAATTAGGTACAACTTTAATTATGCACATATTCTCCCCCCCCCCCCAAAAAAAAAAAAAAAATATATATATATACAATTGTTGAGTGGTCTTAGTTTTGGAATTCTGACTTGACAATAAATTTACAATTCGTGGAGAAATATCGATAAAATCTCTAGCATAATTAAAAATTCCATTAATTATTTTGAAAGTTTCAATCTGATTTGTAATAAGAATATTTTACCGTTGTTTTTTTTTTTTTATTTACTTACACCAGATTCTATTGAGGTTTTCTTATATGAAAGTGAACTACAGGTTACTGAGGATGAGTCATGATATAAATAATGCAAATTAAAATTGTGTTTACGTTACGAAAACAGGCCAAAACCAAATGCTCATCAATTTATTTCCACAAAGATCAGGAATGATCACAAAACAGACATAATTTAATCTTGATAAAAAATGCATCACTGGCAGAAATTTCACAATCGGCAATAATTGAGGGAATCATATTTCTATTTTTAATTTCTCATCATTACTGAAATATACAATTTTTTCGTGATTTATTTACGTTATAGTTTCGTTACCGAATATATTCATTATAAATGTTGAGAACTTTCGAGATAATGATGAAGAAAATATGCTGCCATCAAATAAGAAAGCACATAAACAAACGCTTACACAGACACAAATGCACACACATACACACACACACATACACACACACACACATACACACACACCTATATATATATATATATATATATATATATATATATATATATATATATATATATATATATATATCAATTTATGGGGGCGCGTGGTCTAAAGGTTAGAGTCGTAAGAAATGGACTTCGTCAACGGGAGATTAATTCCTGGATGAAGCTGATGGCATTTCACATGGCACTAATACCCTTGGGAAAGGTATGAATCCAATCCTCCCTCTAGCTATGGGGCAGACTGAGCTATCTAACTATTGCTAGGTAATTGGTCTAGGAGAAGGAAAACTGAATACAAACCCGTTTAACTCCGCTTAAGAAATTGACCTTGTGCGGAGGGGTTGGCAAATATATATATATTCATTTCCGCTTTATGTCCCCCTCTCTCTCTCTCTGTCTCTGTCTGTCTGTCTGTCTGTCTGTCTGTCTCTCTCTCTCTCTCTCTCTCTCTCTCTCTCTCTCTCTCTCTCTCTCTCTCTCTCTCTCCTAGATTTGCAATATTAAAAGAGTGTTATCCAACAAACTCTTTTATTATTTTTTTTATTCTTTGTGACAAACTCTTTTATTCTATTTTTATCCTTTATGACTTACGAATAAATTTAATATCTGACTGCAGCAGTATATACTTTTTATTTTTAGTTCTTCTGATCGCACATAAATTTTAGTCTAGCGAAATCAATTCGAAATAGCGAAAAAAATTCTTCCAGTAATGGCGGTGAAAATATGCGCGTAAAAGTTCGAATTTTATATTCTTACTCATCTATTTTATTATATCTATCTATCTACCTATCCCAGGCTTCCTATATCTATCTACAACTCTTTTATACAGAACCGTTGAAACGAAGGAAGTTGGTTGAATCCATTTTTGCTTGCTGCCTTTACACTTTAAACATGGCCGCTTTACAAGCAGAATACACAAGGGAATGACCCGATTTCTTTAGGTTGAAAGAGTTTCCGGGACAGAAATTCATCGGAAGAATTTAACACAATACGCGGACAATGTACTACTACGTTGAAGTGTGTATGAGTGGGTAGGGAAATCCGTCATCCCCCACCACTAATGAGAAGATTCAGCAAGCTCGATAAATGATATGGCGAAACAGTAACTTATCATCGATGAGGTGGCTTACTCTCTACAGATTCGATATGGTTCTGCCTATCAAACCATCAACGATGTGCTCGGCTTCCATAAAACGAGAGGGAAGATAATTTGTTAATCTCCCTCTTATATATATATATATATATATATATATATATATATATATTATAATGGAGATTGTGTGTTTTTCTGTCTGTAACCGAAACTATATTACTACTCAAGTCACAATTCCCTTAATTATTTACGTCAAATTCTCCATGGTTTCATTCTTTTAAACCTTCAGTTATAAATAAAAATTGTTTTACATTATTAATACTGTTGACCATAGCAACGTACTAATAACATGCAATTGTATTTATATATACAACAAAATAGCGGTTTACAGTTTGAACGAGAAGGCTAATTTGCATATTGATATTTAAAATTTTATTTTAATAAATATGTGCTTGGTATTATTGATTTCTAATTGTTTGGTTTTATCTTAAGAAATATAAAAAAAAAATCTCGTGGATAAATCTTAAAAGAAATTTATTTACAAGAAGAAATAACTGTAATATTATCCTTTACTTCCTATTTTAACTAAATAGTTAAATTAGGAAAATTTACCAATGAAAGAGGGGAGTAATGGAAAATGATGGAATAGTTAGTTTCAAAGTTGTTCTATTTTTCGATTATACCCCCTCTGTTGCAGATCTTTTTATCTGCATTCTTAGTCAGTTTCATTAGTCTTTCTAATTTAATATGATATTTTATTATATCAAAACTTAAATACTTGCACCCGGAGGGTGCATATATTTGCTAGTATATATAATTGTCGGCTAAAAAAAGCAATATCAAAAACACATCGTTTGTTTATTTACATCTCATATATATATATATATATATATATATATATATATATATATATATATATTATTGAAACCCATTTTCCTTAATTGCACAGTCTTTATCGTTTTGCAACACCCTCTGGTTAAAAATGAGTACAAATCATCGAAGATGAAATGCAAAAATGTACATCTTCATTAGCTGGTGTTGCTTATCCGACAAGTTTTTATTTCTGGTGAGTGCCGTCACATTAGCTAAATAAAAGAACGTTTCGTTTTAATAATGAAGAAAGAAATGGAGAAAAGGTGCTACACAGAAACATGAAAGAAAGACATAAAAAATTAGGGGAAAGATAGAGAAATGACGTGAGGACACTGAAATGATAGCGCTAATCTGTTTCACTCTAGCATAATGAAAAGAAGAAAAGAAGGAAAAAAAGAATGGAAGAGAGAGAGAGAGAGAGAGAGAGAGAGAGAGAGATTTAGATCAAGATTATTTTTAAATATTGAGCTATTTCAGTAGCTCTTAAATAAACATATCAAACGTTGTAATAATTAAAGTATTATTCTGTGGTTTATCCACAGGTCCTGCTAGTATATATTATTTTCGTTTTGGTTGGTTCAATAACTTATCGGCAACTAGCTGTAATATATAATGCCTGTTAAAGTTTGGAAATTACATATGTATTCATAAGTAAAAAAAAAAAAAATGTTCTGCTACACTTTTTTTTTTCAAATCAAACATGTGTGAACTTCTGTCTAAAGTGTAACAAGAAAAAAAAGTTACGTTTTATTATCTTATCTTTCATTTATTTATTTATTTATTTTATCTATTATTTATTTATTTATTTATTTTTGACATCATTCGTCTTCGAGCGAGACATGACTGAATCCAACAATAATGGAAAATAAGCAAACCAAAAACCGACTTTACCGTGCCATTGTATAAAAACGTTCCGCGTGACTTGGCGTGAATATCGTGTGAGATAATGGCTCGTGATTTGGACTTCTATCTGCTTATCATCGTGTGGAATAGAAATAAGTCTTTTTTTATTCTTTTTTTTTTAAATTTGAGTAAAAAAAAAAAAGAAAGAACTCTTTTGAAGTAAATTACTAAAGAAAAAACTTTAATTTTTATCTATTTATTTTTCTTCTTTCATAGGTGTGTACATACGTTTCATGCTACGACCATTAGTGTATCCAGCATGAATCTAAGATAAAGACAAAACAAAAAAACTCCGGCCGAGATTTGAACTTTTATTTCATCTCCAAGCAGCACGTATAAAATGGACAGCGCCTTTATCAATTCAGCCAGGGTAGATTAAAAGAACCATATTAACGTTAGGCACCCCTTTTTGCTCTCGATTAAGAAAGGACATGTTTTTCATTTACACCGTCAATATCTGGTTGTTTGTTAGGGTTAGGGTTATAATTTTCTTTTAAAAATCTATAAATTGTCTTTTAAAACAACCATATATTGACGGTGTAAATGAAAAACATGTCCTTTCTTAATCTAGATCAAAAAGGGGTGCCTAAAGGTCATATGGTCCGATTAAACGTTATAGAGTGCAAAAATACACGCTTAACATAAACTGATATTGTCAAGGGAAATGGCACCGCCAATCTGGATCAAATCATGAATAAAGTTTACATTTCTCTTCGTGCGAATGTCCTTATGAAAGGCATGAACTCATTGTATCATTGTCACCGATGACTGCTATGTCGGCAATGACAAATCATCGAATACAGAGGGAAAATAATGGACCAAGTAACCTTTAAATACCCCAGGGGCGACCTGGATTCAGAGGGACAATGCTGTTAAAATGAAAATATTTCATATCATATTCATAGCTAATATTGAACAATATTTCTATTTATAAAAATCATCTTCAGAGCTTGTTTTTACACCGGACTCATCGAGAATATTAGCTATGAATATGCTAAAATATTTTCATTTTAACAGCCTTGTGTGTTTTCATATCCTTTTATCTATACTTATACCGTCGGATTCATTTCCTTTCTCCTAACTTATATATATATATATATATATGTGTGTGTGTGTGTGTGTGTGTGTGTATGTGTGTGTGTGTGTGTGTGTTGATTAATAGATAGATTGATTGAGAGATTAAATCAAATTAGATGATTAAAATGATTAAATTTAGTATTTTAATGACTATCTCTTGTCCAATTCCAAACTAATTATATCTTATATCTTTCTTAATCTTGATTAATATAATCGATATTGAATTTGTAAAAGAAACAAATTTATATTTCTCCTCACAACAACAATAACGTTGATGATGATTTAAGATGTAAAAATCTGTCATGTATTCAGATTTCACAAGATACTAGTGTAAACGTGCTTACGAAAAACAGGAATTTATGTTCTAGTGTAGTGAACAGTTTTTACTACGACGATTGAGAGTCAAATGACGAAAGTACGTCTTTGCGCATGTGGATTGGCGCAGCATAAAAAGAGAAAAATTGAAATAAATATTAGTACATTTTCGACCAATCAGAGACGTTCGCGCCTAAAAGAAATTTACCAAGTAGACCTAATTTGGAGCCTACTCAATTCTTATAAATAACACCTTTTTCGATATAACGCCAGAAAGAATTACGTGTCTAAACGAATCCACGCCTTACAGTGTAAGATTAATTCGCATACAAGCTTAAAAGGTATGAACAACTGTATATATATTTCTCTCTATAATCAGCCTTTCCGAGATCAGCATTATCTATTCAACTTACGCCTGATAGTTTTGTGACTCTGAAATCTTACCCTTTCTTTCTCACTTCGAGATTTATAATATCTTTTATTATATTTTATATTGAACTTTCAAACAAGAACTTTTAAACAAAAACTTATGAAAGAACTTAGCCCGGTATCCTGTAATACCTTTTTGTAAACTTCATATCAATATAAGTTGTTTGTTTTAATACTGAGTTTTTTTCTATGCCATGTGCCTATATATTTAAATATTCTTATGGTGTGATTTATGTTTTGATGAATATTTCATGAATCTTTTATAATTATTATAAATTACATATAAGGTTTTGAAAACACAAAATATATTAACCTTAAATTGGTGACCTCCCAACATACATCAAACAACCTTACCCAACCTCCATACTAGCATTAGTGAAGGCTTATACCGATTCGGGTTCATGTGGTTTAAATCTTTTAGAATCCAAAGAACTTCTTCTCTAGCAATAAAAAAAAGCCAAAAAAAACAATACGATTTGTGACTAATAAATAATTTATAGAGAAAACACACAGTCTAAGAATCTAGCGAAATGAATAATATCACCTTGTATACAATCATTTATTGGTGAAGTTTTTTCCTCACTTTATCTGATTATTAATTTATATACAAGATGTTTTTGGAGACATATAACAGGAGATAATTTTAAGGCATAAATTTATAATCATTAAAGGAAGATAAGAATGTTATATATATTGGTAAGAATATTTTTGCCTATTCCTATAGTCAGGGGAGATTAATACTAGGTTTTATACAAGCACATCAGTCGATACACTATATTACATGTTAATAGGATGCATTAAAACAACTCTAGTTTTAATCTTGAAAACAATTTCGGTTATTTCCTAGTTGAGTAACATGATAATACAGTGTCACCCAGAAAAAACAGAACCCAAATTATTTATTTTCCCATTAAACTAACCCTAAACCCTAACCCTAACTCTCTCCTGTGAGTACCATGATATTTCAGGGGGCCCAGAAAAAACAGAACCCACAAATTGTGTAATAAAACTGATAATTTTTTTTTAAGTTTAAGTCCAAGAGGTTTGTTAGGGTTAGGGGTTTAGGGTTAGCTTAATTGGAAATAAATAAATAATTTGGGTTCTGTTTTTTCTGGGTCACCCTGCAATATCATGTTACTCAACTAGGAAATAACCACAATTTCTTTTCAAGCAAATGGCATTTCTATATTTTGAAAATATATTTTTATTAATAGTCGTGTTCCTTAATTTTACGACCTAATATATATATATATATATATATATATATATATATATATATATATATATATATATATATATAGTGTGTGTGGTTGGGAGTAGAGGAAAATGTGGATATAACAACACTATCGACTATGTTCAATTGATATTTCGCCTCATTATTGGCTGAGGCTTCCTCAGAAATTTATTGATTTAAGTGCTTGTACATTCTGTTTTTATAGAAAAAAAATTTTTTTAAAGTTCTGGTGGATGGGTATAATTTGTATTGCAAAGATTGAAATGTTATTAGTAATCATAAAACTTGTTGATGTTTGAATGAGATGTGTTTACATGTTATTGTTTGGGGTAAGAAAAAAGGAAAGAAAGAAATATATATATATATATATATATATATATATATATATATATATATATTTTAAAAAATGTTTCCATATAAATACATTAGAATTTTCTTAGAACGCTTGGATAGCTCAATATATGACAATTTGATAATTATATAAGGACCGATATGTTACACACACATATTGTATATATATCTTGGATGAATACGTATATATATTATCTTCTTATTATAATGGAGATTGTGTTTTTCTGTCTGTAACCGAAACTATGGCTGGGAGAGGGAGAGAAAACGGGGTGGGTTATTGGTGGATAGTCTAGGGAGAAAAAATCCAAACAGAAGTATACCACTCCAAAAATGGTCAAAGAGAGCTGCTGACAAACTATCATAGCACATAGTCAGTTGTGGGATGACGTAGGTCAATGAAAATTTCAACTTATTCACCCACATACAAAAAATCCCACCCCTCCTCTCTTATTCCGCTTCCTCTATCCTTCCCTCGTCCAATTAACTTTCAAACATAAAAAAGCAGAAAGTAAATACATTTATCTCAACAGATCTTTAAGGGTTTCTCTAAATATTATCAAACATAAATATCCCCGACAGCTTGGTGACACACTTGACCTTACACATTTGACCCACTCTCCAAACATAACATTTCTCTAAAGAGTCAACTGAGTGACACCATAAAAATGGAAACACCATTTCCACACATTCCGAGCCCACCCGACATTCTTCTCATTCCCCTAGACTCAACCGCATTTTGTCGTATTGTTGTATTCAATCTTTCACTCCTCACACACACACACACACACACACACACATATTATATATATATATATATATATATATAATATATATATATATATATATTATATATAATATATAATATAATATATATACCAAGCTTAGGTGAATTCTAAAACCCAGAGTTCATTCCGTATGAAAATAATTACCATAAAAGAGAAATTTATTTTGATAAAAAAGAAAACATATCGTCGAAAAATAATTCACGGACCACTAGTTGGTCCATAACACATACCCATATTTAAGCCTATATTATTCAAATATATATATATATATATATATATTATACATATATATATATATATATATATATATATATATATATATATATATATAATTTAATATACAAACTTGTTGGTAAATCCTCGCGGTGAGAAAAAAACCCAGCAAATAGTTTGATTGTAAAAATATACTACCAAAACATCACCGGGGCGAAAAAATTTTTTTGGAAAAAAAGAAAACACCAAGATAAATTGTACCAACCTAAAATAATGTATTCGTACAATATTTGGCCAAAAGAAAAAAACAATTTATATGCATATATATTGTGACACCCTGTCGGTATGTCCACTAGTACGCATATCGATAAGACCGACAGCCGATTCAGTTTGAAGGTAGATTTGCATGTGCGTAGGCGAGTGCGTAGGCGAGTGCGTGGGCGACTAGCGAGCGAGAAAGTTACGAATCTGTTTAACCCTTACATTTTTATCTTCAGGACAAGAAAAACCTGAAAGAATTTCTTAATACTACTACGCGTAAGGTAAGAACGCATATTTTTTAAATTATTTATTGCTGCGTGTGCACACTGATCGACCCCAACGAGTGTGGGTGCGTAACAGAATATCTTATTATAATGGAGATTGTGTGTTTTTTTGTCTGTAACCGAAACTATCTTCCTACTCAATTCACAATTCTCTTAGTTATTGACATCACATTCTCCATGATTTTATTTTTATCTAAACCTCAATTATTAATAAAATAGTCTTACATTATTAATACTGTTAACTATGTCTACATACTGACAACATGCAATTATATTTATATATACAACAAAATAGCGGTTTACAGTGTGAACGGGAAGGCTAATTTGCATATTAATATTTAAAAAATCGAATTTAATAAATATGTGCTTAGTATTATTGTTTTCTAACTGTTTGGTTTTATTTTAATGAATATAAGAAAAAGTCTCTTCAATAAATCTTAAATGAAATCCATTAACAAGATAAAATAACTGTCATTTATTCTTTACTTCCTCTTATAACTAAATACTTAAATTAGAAAAAATAACAATGAAAGACGAGAGTGATGGAAGAGTAAGTTTCAGTTGTTCTATTTTTTATTATACTCCCTCTGTTTCAAATCTTTTATTATACCCCCCTCTGTTTCAAATCTTTTATCTGTATTCTTATTTAGTTCATTAGCCTTTCTAATTTAAATACAATATTTTATTACATTAAAACTGAAATACTTGCACCGGAGGGTGCATATATTTGCTAGTATATATAAGATATAATATCATACAAAACCGCCAGGAAACTAAAGCTAATAAGTAAAAAGTGCTCAATATCTAAGTAGAGCAAATCTTCTATATCTTTATCTTTATCTTTATGTCTTTATATATATATATATATATATATATATTATATATATATATATATATATATTATACCAACCCCTCCGCACGAGCAGGACATGACACAAGATCAATTTCTTAAGCGCAGTTCAACAGGTTTGAATTCAGAGTTTTCCTTCTCCTAGACCGGTTGCTAAACCAAGGTTAAAGAACCCAGTCTGCCCTACTATTTATCCATAGCTGGAGGGATAGTAGGATTCATATCTTTCCAAGGGTATTAGCAGTAAGTTAAATGCAATTACCACATCCAGGATTTGAACTCGGGGCCACGAGTCCATTTCCCATGACTTTAACCATTACACCACGCGCTTCCTGAGTGTACGTATATATGTATGTCCGGATGAAATTACAAAAATACAATATTTAACAACAAAGTAAATATATATATACACATTATATATCACCGGTTCTTGCTTTTTTTGTACAGAAATTACGAAGATTAGATTTATATATACAAAGATAAGTAAAAATTAAAATATACATAATTATAATGGATCTGCAAGACTAGCTTGCTAACAATTTACACCACTTCTCTTCAAGGTATTAGCTCTAAGTTTAAATGCAATTACCACATCCAGGATTTGAACTCGGGCGACGAGTCCATTTCCCATGACTCTTAACCATTACACACGCGCTTCCTGAGTGTACGTATATATGTTATGTCGGATGAAACTTACAAAAATACAATTATTTAACAACAAAGTAAATATATATATACACATTATAGTTATCACCGGTTCTTGCTTTTTGTACCAGAATTACGAGATTAGATTTATATACAAAGAAAGTAAAATTAAAATATACAAATTATATGGATCTGCAAGACTGCTTGCTAACAATTACACCACTTTTTGACCCCCTCTACCAGGTTGATGCGGTGTAGACACTTTTCTAAGCGCGACATTAAAGCCCGTAATCCCATATAAACCACGATAGACAAATAGTTATTACTTTAGTTGCAAATTTGAAAATTTCATGACATTAAAACAAGAAAAAAGTATTTTTGAACTTAAAAAAGAAAAAACAATCATTCAAGTAAACGTTAGTATATACTTTTCGTTAAAATAATGTTATACTCGGCCACATCAACCACAGTGGGTTATTTAATGCCGCTAAGTTTTGAAAAAATTCATTCTCCTAATAGATAAAACACAAAATTTTTTTTATAAATACATTTTTCTATCTAAACCCATAAATTAAATGGGACAACCTAACAGGTCTACCACTCCGCATCAGACCTGGACCAGGGGAACCAATGCGTGATTGTTATGGGGATATTACCCTTATAGACTAATGGAATGCACCGACGCGTTACTTAAGTAAACAGGGACAATATGGCTGTAGAGTAAGCCAATGCAAGTCAGCTCACAACTCTATTGTCGGACGTATTCCATTTCTTTACTGTAATGTCTACTCTTTTGTTAATTAAATTTCCTACATTTGTATACCCGTCGTTTGTTCTATTTGACCCTTAAAACCCCACAACAGTGATGAAGGGGTGCTCCCATTCCCAAAACACTAAAACTGGAACTCACAATTCAGATTAGAGTTTAAAGTCATTCCCAGCAGAGACGCTCAGCCACCACATTCTAAGCACCCACATGATAAAAAGGGTTGGGGCTTGCCATACGTAATAGGTTGTGGCAATCATAATAGGTGACCAGCGATTGATCGGAGGGGCCTCTCCGACCGCCGTCTAGCCTAATAAGCGGTTCTAATTGGAATGCTGCTCATCCACCAAGACTCCGTCTTTATCACATCACGGGTCACCACCACGCCAAAAGGGTTGGTTTTTTCCCATGGGGAGTCTTACCCTCTGGCAGAGGTGTAGTCGGGCATTCTAACGCCCCACTGACAGGGCGACCTGACTTGGCATGAACATTTGTATCTGATATCATCCGGTCTTGTTATTATATGGATCATAACCTCTGGAAAGTAATGAGGTTATTTCTTTTTCTCTCATTACAAAAAAAGAAAGAACAAAAAAGGATTATTGTTTAAAAACAAATCCTTGAATACTTTTTAATTTAGATTATTTCATTTCAATCATTTAGGAATCTTCCATGGTAATTCCAGGTCTCCTAATTGTCATACAAAACGGAGCAAATCTCTGCCGGCCATATTAAAGAAATTAATGATCTATTCGTAAAAATTACATAGAGCGAATCTGGAAAGTAGCCAGTCTAATAACATAACAATCTACTGTGGAACAAGATAT
The DNA here is from genome assembly GCA_023376005.1 of Doryteuthis pealeii. NCBI lineage: Eukaryota > Metazoa > Mollusca > Cephalopoda > Myopsida > Loliginidae > Doryteuthis > Doryteuthis pealeii. Next base: position 26,753,733 of record CM042158.1, on the reverse strand, counting down.
ACTGTGTGTGAAATCCGAAATCTGTAAGATACTGTGTAACATATCACTAATTGTCCTCCTTTAATGCATCTTCGGCCGAGTTTTACAGATGAAGATCACTGTAATACGGCAGGTCATTTGATGGAGTCTATTAATTTTTAACGAAGCAGAAAAATATTTTGATAAAGGTAATGAGTTTTTGTAAAATGGGAAAATCCACAATAACTATATAAATTTATATTTTACTCATTGTGCAACAGATACAGGCAAAGTCACTGCATGCCACTAAGGAGATATGTCTATCAAAGCTGTCAGAAATCGAAGGTAGACTTATTTTTGATGGAGTCAAAGGCGCCTTGGTTTTACTGACAGTTTCTCGCCTATGCAATCTTCACAACAATTGTTGTTGGTTCTTGAAGATTGCATAAGTAGAAACTATCGTGACCATGATTCATATCCACACTACCCCTAACTTAAAGATAAAGGCTCTATTCAATGATATTGGTACTGTTTTCTTTATAAATATACTACGCATATTGTCTATAATAATATATATATGAATATATACACATATATGTACATACAAATATACATATAAATGCATACAAATATACTATTTGCATACACACACATAGACCACACATTATTATATATATGTGTGTGGGTGTGGTGTTGTGTGGTGTGTGTGTGTAGACTGAGAAAAAGAGATAGAGGCTCTTCTTTGTGCAGATAGTCAATGTCTTTAGAAACTTGAAAAATATACAGATCAGAATAGACCAGATAGGGAAGACACTCAGTTCTTTTAGAATAGATTTTAAAAAAATCAGCTGACAGAACGGAAAATTTCTTTAGATTGACCAATATTAATGAAATATATTGTAGCAAGTTCAATAAAAAGTGAATATAAATTAAGTTCAAAAACAACGAGAATCTGGGAATGGACAGTTGGTGAATGGTTTGAAGTCCTCGCTGTCAGTTGGCAGTCGAGGGTTTCGAGTCACACACGGAGCAGTCTCCCATGTCTATAACCTTGCTGATGAGACCTTACTAGGTCGAAAGTACATTCAGGAATGCCATTTTTCTTCGATTTGTTTAGCCTTACATTTGAACATATATGCCCGTCTAATTCATTAATTATTAACTAATTAATTTTTCAAATTAGATATGACTTCAATTAAGGACATAATCCTTCCAAAAATTGTCGGCTAAAAAGCCATAACAAAAAAACGCATTGTTTGTTTACTTACTCTCATATATATATATATATATATATTATATATATAAACAGAGTGTGTGTTCTTATACACAGCCAGAAATATTCATTACAGTTAGATAAAATTGAAGATTACGAAAATAGATTGTACCTCCGTTCCAAAAAAAGGCGTTTATTTAACGTAGCCACACATTAGGCACTACTTCTCACATTCTACATCATTCTCAGGCTAGTGCTAAATCGATTTTTTCGTTTATATAATTGGTAAAATTTAAACTAATTGTGTAGTTTTACTTTAAAGCAATGAACAATTACATGCACCTCATATTAAAGTACAGTCATTCATATTTCTATCTATTTTGTCTGTTGGAAATAAATGCTCGAATTCAATTTCCATATCAAAAGATATGAACCGGTTAAACAAAAATATAAAAAATATGTTTGCAATCCTAAGAACGTACATACCAACGGAAACCATCATTTCGTCCGTTAGAATAAGCAGCCTAGAATCAGATTAAACGAAAAAGACAAAAACGTCCAAAATTTTGAACTGAAAGAAAAATTGGACAGCCGGTTTTACTAATTTAGACACGGTGGTTTATATTATTCATATGGGAAATATTACCAAAAATCAAAAAAGTGTATTATTTAATATTATTCTTACCAAACTCTACACAGAACTGGAAATACAGTAAAGAAAAAATTGTGGATATGTTGCTGTTACAAAATGATTACACCGGTCATCTACAGGGTGATGCTAAAGTAACTCCTATGTTTTCTGAATCCTTATTTTTACAAAAAAATGAATATGCAGCTAGGGAATTCATAAACCCCTAGGGGCCCGGCGGGATAGCAGTTCCAAAGTAAACTTAATGCGTGAAAAGGGTTCGACTCGCTTACTATTTTATCGCCAAGCCCATGGTTTTGCTCAACAACTTGCCTGCAAATTGTTCATTGTCAAGACTGCATGTCTATCCTCTACCTTCTCATTTTCAAGCCTCTCATCTCCACTGCGAATTTTTGAACCACCTTCGTACAGTCCGATCACTTGTGGATTCATCTCCCCATGCTTTGTTGATATTGGCAGCATTTCGGAGGCATTTGCTGCCAAGCTTGAACTCATGGTACATAAAGAAGGCGAAGGTCATGTTTAGATGTTTCATCTTTGAAGGCCCCTATTTTTCAAAAATACTTTCTATCTGAAAATAAATTAAATTTATTTATGAGCACCCATTATTTATTATATATGCAAAAATCACCTGAAAATAAACAACAAATTCTACGTTAAAATGACATTTTGAAACCGAGCCTTCAAATCGGCCCATTATTTTGTAACAACCTAATATATCTTAACTTCATTCTCATACATTGGGTATTTGGGTTCTCTTTTAAATCCACATGTAATCAGCCATACCGATTTTTCTATTGTTTTTTTAATCATTTTTAGCCTTGTTAGACATATTCTCTTTTTTCTATCTTTGCATATCTTTGATTTATTGCTGTCATTTCGTTGTCAAAGGTAGTCATAGAAATTGTTAGTTTGTCTTGTTGACAAGAAAATACTTGATAAGAACTGAAAACTCACCAGAAAGCGAGCGGACTATAGAATGTTCCTCGATCCTAATAGCAAAACCGACGAGAAAGTTTCAACTCTATGATTATTTTATTTTATGTTGTTTTTGATTGTTGTGTATTTGGTTTTAGGGATCTTTCAGGAGAGAATGTGCACCGTTTCGGGGCCTTCCTATCAACGGTTTATTTGCACACCGGCAAACCTGTTCTACTTATATTGGCTAATATAAACAAAAAGCCGTTGCTGCCTGCTGTCAGCAGTAAATAGAAGCAGCAATTCGTCTTTGGAACAGATGTACGCACTCTTCCACTCTAAATTCTAAATCATGTAAAATTAGTAGACAACTCATATACCTGATAGCATATTAATATCACAGAAGCTATTTCAACATATGATAGGAAGGTATTGAACTGCATGACAGATTATCGATCATATGAAATTCCAAAGCAGCATCCCATAATAGAAAACATTTGTACAGCCACACTTGTATTGGTAATTCTATCGAGTGGCCTCCGACAATACACGGAATGTGAGCCCTAAGCATCCTGCAAGCGGACAGACTTGGAGCTAAAGAATCTATAGAGAGAGATAGAGACAATTAATACAAGTTCTTTTTTATGGGCCATCCCATGGCGTGTTGAGGATATCGAACTCTCCTCCAGTAATAATGATCTCCGAAACTTTTTTCTAACCACTTACCATGACGGACGCCTAAAAACCATTATTATTGTGCTTTAAAAAGAGAGAGAAAGGAAGTATAAGTATCGAAGAAAGAATTAAAAGCGTCCTGAGAAAGAAAATTAGAAAGAGAGAAAAGGAATAAGAAAAGACATAAAGTGAGAGAGAGAGAGAGAGAGAGAGAGAGATGGAGAGAGAGGAGAGAGAGAGAGAGAGATGAAGAGAGAATGAATGAAAGAGATAGGAGAGAGAGAGAGAGAGATACGGAGAAATGAGCGTCGAAAAATAGCGGTAGAATAAATCGAGAGAAAAAGAAAGAGAATTCATAGGAAAGAAGGAAAGGGAGAAGAAGAGAGTGAGAGAAAGGGGGAAAAAAATATACTGAGAGGACAGAGGAAGAAACTAATAGAGAGAGAGAGACAGATGATTAGATTAGATAGATAGATGGAGAGAGAGAGAGAGAGAAAATAGATAGATAGATAGAGAAGACAGAGAGAATATACTTGAGAGACAGAGGAGGAAAACTAATAGAGAGAGAGAGAAGACAGACAGATAGATAGATAGAGAGAGAGAGAGAGAGAGAGAGAGAGAGAGGAGAAAGAAGAAAGAGAGAAGAAAGAAAAAGAGAGTGAAAGGATTAATAATGAACATTCAAAAATAGTCTTGAGTTCGTTCTAAAAATATCTTGCTCTAGAGGCCGCAAAATATATACGATCATCCAAGTGACGTGCAAATACCAAAAACCCCCCACGTTTTACATTTCCAAGAAAGAAGAAAAAAATAAAGTCCATCTCTAGATCCAGTTATTTTTGTTGTAACTCATAGTTAGTGTTATCGCTTCTGAACAATTACAAATTCTTATTCACCGACGTAAACAACTTTGCGATCTCCAGTCGAACAACATCCATACAACAGATACAAGACATACAAATAAAAAACGCGATTGAAAATATATAAGATACAGAATAAAACTATGGTATTGCTATTGCGAAATATCAAGAAATACCGCCCAAGAATTGTCTAGCCATATAGCCTGGCCATATCCTTAGTTAATGTGATCAAATGGATAATTAGATATTTCTGGTCTTTTAATATCATTCACCTGCACCTAGCCGTGACCTAGCTAGAGTATTCGTTTCGGCAGATGTTGTCGATTATAGATTAAATCTATTAATATGGAGATTCGCTTCCGGTTTTGTCTGTGACAAAAACTACGTCACGCTTTACGTTCACATTACCTCAAAAATCGTCATAACTGTAGAAAGAATACACTCAAAATTTGAAACATGCAACATTAGACAGTCCTCATTTGATTTAAAACAGTTTTAAATAAATACATGACTGGTATTATATATCTATATATAGTTTGTTTTATTTTTAATACATATTTAAAGTTTTACATTTCAAATTGTTTTATTTTTTATGAAAAAAGCGAAGTAATCCGGACGATATTGTAGTTATATTAAGGAAAATGAAAAAATATGTCATCGGACTGGAAAAGAGGTAAACATTATTCGTGTCGAGGAAGTTAATACTGTAGTGAACAGTGGCCCAAAGAACAATCAACAGAATTTTACGGGGCAGGGATACATGCTCTCGTTTGAAGTTGCCGAAACATTGCTGCGTGAGGGAAACCGGTGACAATGTGGAGAATAGGGATTTGATCCAGAGAGGATCAGCTTCATTTTGATGTATGTCTCTTGTGTTGGAATATAACTGTCCTGAAAACAAAAATGGATTACATTTTGGACTCATCTAATATGTATTTAATGCTGTATAATGGGAATTCCTCTTGGAAAAAACTAGAGGAAAATATTATTAATGATCTCAATTTCTTTTTTTTTTATAGATTTTATAACCAACAAAAATGTATTAAAACAAAAAAACGCCCTCGGAATAAAATAACCTTGTTTGTTGGTTATTGGATTTATTCTCAGAAGAATCAACAGACAAGGATAATCTGCACACAGCAATCTTTATACTTCAAGGAATCTACAGGAATCAACAGACAAGATTAATCTGACACTACATCTTTATTCTTCAAGGAATACTCAGGAATCAAACAGACAAGCGATTAATCTGATACTACATCTTTATACTCCAGGAGATACTACAGAATTAACAGACAAGGATTAATCTGACACTACATCTTTATACTTTCAAGGAATACTACAGAATCCAACAGATAAGGATTAATCTGATACTACCATCTTTTACACCAGGAGATAACTACAGAATCACGACAAGGATTAATCTGACACTACATCTTTATACTTTCAAGGAATACTACAGAATCAGCAGACAAGATTAAACTGATACATCAAACTTTATGTCACAAAGAATATCCACTGAAACTACACTCAATACATAGCGAAACTAAACGAAAATGGTTACCAAGAATCGTAACAGACCGCCACTCAAAATTTCCGTTGATTCTTTAAAGATTTCTTTGTTTACCATAATGCAAAAGCGCAGTCAATTTTGGAATATTTTGAAAATTAGTCAATTTGGAAATATTCATTACCCCAGCGAGCAAATTTTTAAAATACAATTCTTTACAAGTTTTTTTTTTAATAACTTTGTGAGAAAGATAGTTTATTCCCCTGTACACGAAAAAATGAAATATTTTGTGTAAAGTTTGAATTTACCGCAATTACGAAAATTCAAATCTTCAAATTGAAATCGCTTAAAGATTTTACCGCCTTCGAGCTAAAAAGAAGTGTCAGTGAGGAAATTCATTAAAAATTATTCAGAATTGTCTGTTATTCAGATATTTTAGTTGGCTTGTTTGATTTGACGTTCAAATCTTGGCTTATTTCAATGCCGAAATCGTTTTGCTTTATTTATGCGTGTTTAGATATTCAATGCATTTTAAATGCTATTTTTTAAACATATTTTTAAATATCTCTTGAAGTTTTTTAATCAAGCTTGATAATTAGTAATTACTTGGATTATTCGGACATTGTCCTCATCTTTATTGTTATCTGTACAACAATTTCGGTCGATGCTGTCCTTTTAAATTTTAAAGCATTTTTAAACATATTTTTTAAATATCTCTTTGAAGTTTTTTAGATCAAGCTTGATAATTAGTATTACTTGGATTATTCGGACTATTGTCCTCATCTTTATTGTTATCTAAAAACTTCAGAGATATTTAAAAAATATGTTAAAAAATAGCATTTAAAATTTAAAAAGGACAACATACGACCGAAATTGTTGTACAGATAACAATAAAGATGAGACAATAGTCCGAAATAATTTCCAAGTAATACTAATTATCAAGCTTGCATTCTTAAAAAACTTCAGAGATATTTTAAAAATATCGTTTAAAATTAGCATTTAAAATTAAAAGGACACATGACCGAATGTTGTACATGATAACAATAAAGATTGAGGACAATAGTCCGAATAATCCAAGATATACTAATTATCAGCTTGATCTAAAAAACTTCAGAGTATTTTTAAAATATGTTTTTAAAAAATAGCATTTAAAATGCATTGAATATCTAACACGCATAAATAGAACAAAAACGATTTCGGCATTGAAATAAGCCAAGATTGACGTCAATCAAACAAGCCAAACTAAAAATATCTGAAATAAACAGACAAATTCTGAATAATTTTTTAATGAATTCCTCACTGACACTTCTTTTTACTCGAAAGCAAAAGTCTTTTCAAGGATTTTCATTTTGAGATTTGATATTTTCGTAATTGCGGTACCAACTTTACACAAATATTTCATTTTTCGTGTTACAGGGGAATAAACTTATTCTTTCTCAAAAGTTATTAAAAAAAAACTTTTGTAAAAAGAATTTGTATTTTAAAATTTTGCTCCTGGGTAATGATATTTCCAAATTGACTAATTTTCAAAAATATTTCCAAATTGACTGCAACTTTGCATTATGTGTAAACAAAGAAATCTTTAAAGAATCAACGGGAATTTTTGAGTGCGGGTTGTTACGTATTCTTTGAACCGATTTAGTTTAGTTCTGCTTGTATTTGAGTGTAAGTTTCAGTGGATATTCTTTGTACATAAAGTTTGATGTATCAGTTTAATTCCTTGTCTGCTGGATTCTGTAGTATTCCTTTGAAGTATAAAGATGTAGTGTCAGATTAATCCTTGTCTGGTTGATTCGTGTATCTCTGGTGTATAAAGTGTAGTATCAGATTAAATCCTTTCTGTTTGATTCTGTTATTCCTGAAGGTATAAAGATGTAGTGTCAGATTAATCCTTGTCTGTTGAATTTCGTAGTATCTCTATATAAAGATGTAGTATCAGATTAATCCTTGTCTGTTGATCTGTAGTATTTCCTGAAGGAATAAAGATGTTAGTTGTCAGATTAATCCTTGTCTGTGATTCTGTAGTATCCTTGAAGTATAAAGATTTGCTGGTCAGATTAATCCTTGTCTGTTGATTCTTCTGAGAATAAATCCAATAACCAACAAAAGGTTATTTTATTCCGAGGGCGTTTTTGTTTATACATTTTTGTTGGGTAATAAAATCTAATAAAAAAAAAAGAATGAGATTCATTAATAATATTTTCCCTCTAGTTTTCCGAGAGGAATTCACCATTATACCAGCAATAATACATATTGATGAGTCCAAATGTAATGCCATTTGTTTAGGACAGTTTATAATACCAACACGAGAGACATACATAAATTGAAGCTGATCCCTCTCTGGATCAATCCCTTTTCTCCACATTGTCACGTTCCCTCAGCAGCAATGTTCCAACTTTCAACGAGAGCATGTATCCCTGCCCCGTAAAATTCTGTTGATTGTTCTTTTGGGCCCACTTGTTCACTACAGATTTTTAAACTTCCTCGACACTGGAATAAGTTTACCCTCTTTCCAGTCTCCGATGACATATTTTTTCATTTTTTATATTACTACATATCGTCGGATTAATTTCCTTTTTCATAAAAAAAAAACATTTGAAATGCTTAAACGTTTAAATATGTATTAAAATAAACACAAACTATATATAGATATAATTATCCAGTCATGTATTTATTAAAACTTGTTTTTAAATCAATGAGACTGTTCTAATTTGCATGTTCAAATTTGAGTGTATTTTTCTATGTTATGACGATTTGCGGGTATGTTGACGTAAGCAGTGACGTAGTTTTTGTCTAAGACAAAAAACCGGAAGCGAATCTCCATTATTAATAGATTTAATCTATTATCGACACTGCCGAAACGAATACTCTAGCTAGGTTCACCTAGGTGCAGGTGAATGATATTAAAAGACAGAAATATCTAATTATCCTTTTGATCACATTACTAAGGATATGCCAGGCATTCATGGCTAGACATTCTTGGGCGTGTATTTTCTAATCTCGCAATGCATACATAGTTTATTCCTGTATCTTATATATTTTCAACGCGTTTTTACGGACCGGATCGGATGGATGTTTGTCGGACTGGAGATCGCAAAGTGTACGTCGGTATAAGAATTTGTTATTGTTGCCAGAAGCAGATCAACACTAACATGAGTTACAACAAAAATAAACTGGATCTAGAGTATGGACTTTATTTTTTTCTTCTTTCTTGGAAATGCTTAAAAACGTGTGTATGCACGTTCACTTGGATGATCGTATATATTTGCGCTCTAAGAGCAAGATTATTTTTAGAACGAACTCAAAGACTCATTTTTGAATGTTCATTTATATTATCTTTTCACTCTTCTTTTTCTTTCTTTCTCTCGTTTCTTTCTTTCTCTCTCTCTCTCTCTCTCTCTCTCTCTCCTCTATCTACTCTATCTTCTGGTCTCTCTCTCTTCTTAAGTTTCCTTCCTCTGTTCTTCTCAGTATATTCTCTCGTCTCTCTCTAATCATCTATCTATTTTCCCTCTCTCTCTCTCTCTCTCTTCTCATCTCATCTTCTATCTATTCTGTCTCTCCTCTCCTATTAGGTTTCCTTCCTCTGTCTCTAGTATATTTTTTCCTTTCTCTCACCTCTTCCTTTCCCTTTCTCTCTTTTATGAATTTCTCTTTTTTTTCTCTCGATTTATTCTAGCCGATATTTTTCGAACGCTCATTTCTCGCGTATCCTCCTCTCCTCTCTCTCTCTACTCTTTCATTCATTCTCTCTTCATCTCTTCCTCTCTCTCTCTCTCATCATCTCTTCATTCTCCTCTCTCTCCCCCCCCCTCTCTCTCTCTTCACTTTATGCTTCTTTATTTCCTTACTTTCTTTCTCTCTTTCTAATTTCTTTCTCCAGACGCTTTTATTCTTTCTTCGATTTACTTCATCCTTCCTTTCTTCCTCTCTTTAAAGCAACAATAATAGGTTTAGCGGTCATGGTACTGTTAGAAAATGCGATCCATTATTACTGGAGAGAGTTCGATCCCATCCGGATGGCCCATTAAAAAGAACTTGTTTAATTTGGCCACGTTCTTTTCTTTGCAAGGATCTTTAGCTCCATCTGTCGCTTTGCAGGATCTTTAGGGCTCACATTCCTGGATGTCGGAGGCACTCGATTAGCATTACCTACAAGTGTGGCTGTACAAATGTTTATTATGGATGCTGCTTTGGGCATTTCCATATGATCGTTAATCTATCGTTATGGGGGGCAGGGTTCCATACCTTTCCTATACATATGTTGAAAATAAGCTTCTGTATATTAGATAAGCTATCAAAATGAGTGGTACTTAATGATGAATGAGTGATACTCATCTTAAGAGCTTATTTATTGAACCAAAAACGCTTGTTATTAAGCTATAAGTAATTGGGGCAATAAAACGTTAGAGGTCGAAGGGAATGTCAAATCTTGAAGAGACCCTGATCTGGATGCCCCTTTAATACAACGTGGACTCCTGGATATCTTGAGACAACTGAAGCACTAGACTATGTGCCTCTTCATTTTACTTGGTCTGTACAGCAGAGAAGAGTACGGCTTAGTGAGTCTATATAACCGCGCTATGTATAAGTTAGAAAACTTAGTCGATTATAAAGCTCAATAATGGTGTGGTTGCAAAGCTTGCACAAGACCGATCAAGGTGATAAGGCGACGACCAAGCACGAGCAAGCGCGAAAGAACGAGATATCAGTGACGAATGAAGTAAGGAGGTCACACATGTTCTCTCCTGATGACCCCAAAACCAAATACACAACAAATCCAAAACTAACATAACACAATAATCATGGAGTTGAACTTCTCGTCGATTTTGCTATTGGATCGAGGAGCATTCTACAGTCCGCTCGCTCTTTGGTGAGTTTCAGTTACTTATCAAGTAAGTTTCTTCTCAACAAGACAAACTACAATTTCTATTGACCTTAGACATCGATTTGACAAGGAAATGACCGCAATAAATCCAACAGATATGCAAAGATATAAAAAAGAGATATGTCTAACAAGGCATAAAAAATAGATAAAAAAAACAATAGAAAAATCGGTTATGGCTGATTTACATATGGATTAAAAGAGAACCCAAATATCCAAGTATAGATGAAGTTAAGGTAATATTAGGTTGTTACAAAAATAATGGCCGATGAAGTGCTTGGTTTCAAAATGTCATTTTAACGTAGAATTTGTTGTTTATTTCAGGTGAATTTTTGCCATATATAATAAATAATGGGTGCTCAAAAATAAAATTTAATTTATTTTTCAGCTAGAAAGTATTTGTTGAAAAATAGGGCCTTCAAAGATGAACATTCCTAAACATGACCTTCGCCTTCTTATGTTGCATGAGTTCAAGCTTGGGCACAATGCCTCCGAAATCGCTGCCAATATCAACAAAGCATGGGAGATGATCCATAAGTATCGGACTGTACGAAGGTGGTTCCAAAAATTCCGCAGTGGAGATGAGAGGCTTGAAAATGAAGAGGTAGAGGATGGACATTGCAGTCTTGACAATGAACAATTGCAGGCAGTTTGTTGAGCAAAATCCATGGGCTGCGATAAGATAGTAAGCGAGTTCGAACCCTTTTCACGCTATTAAGTTTACTTTCGGACTGCTATCCGCGCTAAAGTATGAATTCCCTAGCTCATATTCATTTTTGTTGTAAAATAAGGATTCGAAACACATAGGAGCTTACTTTACAATCACCCTGTAGATGACCGGTTGTAATATTTGTGTAACAGCAACATATCCACAATTTCTTTTACTGTATTTCAGTTCTGTGTAGAGGTTGTGTAAGACATAATATTAAATAATACACTTTTTGATTTTGTTAATATTCCCATATGAATAATATAAACCACCGTGTCTAAATTAGTAAAACCGCTGTCCATTTTCTTTCAGTTCAAATTTCTGTTTTTGTCTTTTTTTCTTTTTAATCTTAGATTCTAGCTGCTTATTCTAACGGGACGTAGAATGATGGTTCCTAGGTATGTACGTTCTTAGCGATTGCAACATATTTATATTTTTGTTTAACCGGTTCATAATCTTTTGATATGAAATTGAATTCGAAGCATTTATTTCCAAACAGACAAAAATAGATAGAAATATGAATGACTGTACTTTAAATATGGGTGCATAGTATTTTATTGCTTTAGTAAACTACACAAATAGTTATTTACCAAATTATATAAACGAAAAATCGATTTACACTAGCCTGAAGAATGATGTAGAATGTGAGAGTAGTCCTAATGTGTGGCTTACTGTTAAATAAACGCCTTATTTTGGAACGGAGGTACATCTATTTTCGTATCTTCATTTTACTAATTGTAATGATTATTTCTGGCTGTTGGTATTTAAGAACACCACCTATCTATATATATATATATATATATATATACTTATATATATATATATATATGAGAGTAAGTAAACAAACCAATGCGTTTATTGTTATGGCTTTTTAGCCGACATTTTGGAGGATATGCCTTAATTTGAAGTCCATATTCTAATTTTGAAAATTAATTTAGTTAATAATTAATGAATTTAGACGCATATATGTTCAAATGTAAGGCTAAACAAATCGAGAAGGCAATCCTGAATGTACATTTCGACCTATTTAGGTCTCATCAGCAAGGTTTATAGACATGGGAGACTGCTCCGTGTGTGACTCGAAACCTCGACTGCCAAGCTGACAGCCGAGGACTCAAAAACCATTACACCAACTGTCCATTCCCAGATTCTTCGTTTGGTTTTGAACTTATTTATTATTCCACTTTTTATTGACTTGCCTACATATATTTCATTTTAATATCTGGTCAAATCTAGAATTTTCCTGTATCTGTCAGCTGAATTTTTTTAAATCTATTTCTAAAGAACTGAGTGTCTTCCTATCATGGTCTATTCTGATCTGTAAATATTTTTCAGTTTCTAATATGAGCATGACTATCTGCACAAAGAAGAGCCTCTATCTCTTTTTTCTCAGTCTACACACCCACACACACACAACACACACACACCACACACATTATATATATATGGTGTGTTCTATGTGTGTGCTATGCATATATGTAATTTGTATGCATTTATATGTATATTGTATGTACATATATGTGTATATATTATATATATATTATTATAACCATATGCGTAGTATATTTATAAGAAAACAGTACTTCAAATATCATGATAGCAGCCTTTATCTCTTAAGTTAGGGTAGTGTGGGATTATGAATTCATGGTCACTGATAGTTTCTCACTTATGCAATCTTCAGACCAACAACAATTTGTGTGGAAGATTGCTGGCGAGAAACTGTCATAACAGGCGCTTTGACTCCATCAAAAATAGTCTACCTTCGATTTTCTGACAGCTTGATTAGACATATCTCCTTAGTGGCATGCAGTTTGAACCTTTGCCTTGTATCTGTTGACACAGTGAGTAAAATATAATTTATATAGTTTTGTGATTTTCCCATTTTTAACAAAACCATTACTTTATCAAAATTATTTTTCTCTTTCGTTTAAAAATTAATAGACTCCATCAAATGACCTTCGCCGTATTACAGTGATTCTTCATCTTGTAAAACATCGCCGAGAGCATTAAAGGAGGGACAATTAGTGATGTTACACCAGTATCCTTAACAGATTTCGGATTTCCACAACAGATATCTGTCCACAGTAGATCTGTTATGTTATTAGACTGCCTACTTTTCCAGATTCGCTCGTGATGTAATTTTACGAATAGATCATTAATTCTTTAAATATTGGCGCCGCAGAGATTTGCTCCGTATTTGTATACAATAGGAGACTTTGGAATACCTGGTGGAATTACCTAAATTTGATGAAAATGAAATAATGCTAAAATAAAAAGTATTCGGATTGTTTTTAAACTAACCGTTTTTTGTTCTTTTTTTTTTTTGTTAATGAAAAGAAAAGAAAATAACCTCATTACTTTTCCAGAAGGTTATGATCATTTATAATAGACAAGTCACCGGATGATATCAGATACAATGTTCATGCCAAGCAGGTCGCCCCTGTCAGTGGGGCGTTTAGAATGCACCGACTACAAACTCTGCAGAGGGGTTAAGACTCCCCCAAATGGAACCACCTGTGCCGTGGGTCGGTGGTGACCCGTGATGCTTAAAGACGGAGAAGTCTTGGTGGATGAGCAGCCATTCCAATTAGACCTTACTTAGGCTAGACGGTGCGGTCGGAGAGGCCCCCTCCGATCAATCGGACTGGTCACCTATATGATTTGCACAAACCCTATTACCGTTATGCAAGCCCCAACCCTTTTTATTCATTGTGGGTGCTAGAATGGGTGGCTGAGCGTCTACATGTCCTGGGAATGACTTTTAAACTCTATTCTGATTGTGAGTTCCAGTTTTAGTGTTTTTAGGGAATGTGGAGCACCCCTTCATCACTGTTGTGGCGGTTTTAAGGGGTCAAATAAGAAACAAACGACGGGTAACAAAATGTAGGAAAATTTATTTAACAAAAGAGTAGACAATTACTAGTAAAGAAAAGTGGGAAATACGTCCGACAATAGAGTTGTTGAGCCTGACTGCATTGGCTTACTCTACCAGCCATTAATTGTCCCTGTTGACTTATAGTAACCGTCGGTGCATTTCCATTAGTCTATAGGGTATATCCCTATAACAATCACCATTGTTCCCTGGTCCCAGGTCTGATGCGGTGGTAGTACCTGTTAGGGTCCCATTTATTTATGGGTTAGATAGAAAAATGTATTATAAAAAAATTTGTGTATCTATTAAGAATGAATTTATCAAAACTTTAGCCGGCATTAAATAACCCACTGTGTTGATGTGCCGATGTAAACATTATTTAAACGAAAGATAATACTAACGGTATACTTGATGATTGTTTTTTTTCTTTTTAAGTCAAAAATACTTTTTTCTTTGTTTTAATGTCATGAATTTTCAAATTTGCAACTAAAGTAATAACTATTTGTCTATCGTGGTTATATGGGGGATACGGGCTTTATGTCGCCGCTAGAGTGTCTTACACCGCATCAACCTGGAGAGGGGGGTCAAAA
>CM042158.1:26694234-26738884 GCA_023376005.1 Doryteuthis pealeii | reverse complement strand
AATAATGGCGTACAAACCAAAAAATAATGGTATTCGTACAATATTTCGCAAAAGAAAAAAACATTTATATGCTATATACTTGTGAAGCCTGTCGTATGTCCCTAGTAAGCATAATGAATAAGACCGACAGCCCGATTCAGCTTTGAAGGTAATTTTGCATGTGCGTAGGCGAGTGCGTAAAGGCGAGTGCGTGGGCGACTAGCGAGCGAGAAAAGTTACGAATATATAACCTTACTTTTTATCTTCAAGACAAGAAAAACCTGAAAGAATTATCTAATACTATAACGCGTAAGAGTACAGAGGGCATATTTTTAAATTATTTATTGCTGCGTGTGCACACTGATCGACCCAACGGAGTGTGGGTGCGTAAGAGAATATCTTATTATAAAATGGAGATTGTGTGTTTTTTTGTCTGTACCCGATACTAATAATTCTACTCCAAGTCACAATTCTACTTAGATTATGACTTCACAATTCTCATGATTTTATTTTTATTAAACCACTCCAATTATTAATAAAATACGTGTTACAATCTATTAAATACTGTTACTATGTCTACATAACTGACACAATAGCAACTTCATATTTATATCAATACCACAAATAGCGGTTTACAGTGTGACGGGAAGGCTAATTTGCTATTATAATTTAAAAATCGAATTTAATAAATATGGTTGCTTAGTATATTATTGATTTCATAATGTATTGGTTTTTATATTAGTAATGAATATAAGCAAACAGTCTCTTCAATATAATCTTAAAAATGAATCCATTAACAAGATAAAATAACTAGTCATTTTATTCTTCTACTTCCTCTTATAATAAATAATTAAATTAGAAAAAACTACAATGAAAGTACGAGAGTATATGGACAGAGATAAGTTTCCGTTGTTTATTTTTTCTTATACTCCATCTGTTCAAATCTTTTTACTTAATATACCCTCCTCTGTTTTCAAAAATCTTTTTATCTGTATTCTTATCTTAAGTTTCATTGCGCCCTTCCTCACCATAATATTAATTACACCTAGTCTTTATTCCCATTAACCACTGAAATACCTTGACCTGGAGGGTGGCAATATATTTGCTAGTATAATATATGGAGATATACTATCTTCATGACAAAACCTCGCACAGGAAAATAAAAGCAATGAAGTAAAAGTGCTAAAATATTCTAAGTAAGCAATCTTCTATATATTATCTTTCTTTTATGTCTTATATAATATATATATTAGTACTAATATATATAATATATATTATATATCCAACCCCGTCCGCACGAAGCAGGAATGAACAAGAATCAAATTGTTCCTTAAGCACGCAGTTTCAACGGTTGACATTCAGAGTCTTTCTTATCTCTCTTAGACCGAACTTGCTTAACCAAGGTTAAAGAACCCAGATCTGACCTACTATTTATACTAGCTGGCAGAGGATACGTAGGATTCATATCTTTCTCAAGGGTATTAGCTCTAAGTTAAATGCAATACCACATCACAGGTATTTGAACTCGGGGCGACAGAGTCCATTTCCATGACTTTAACCATATACACCACGCGCTTCCTGAGTGTACGGTATATATGTATGTCCGGATGAAACTACAAAATACAATTATTTTAACAACAAGTTAATATATATACTCACACAAATAATAATCACCGGTTTCTTGTTTTTTTTTTGTACAGAAATTACGAAGATTAGATTTATATATACAAAGATAAGTAAAAATTAAAATATACATAATTATAATGGATCTGCAAGACTAGCTTGCTAACAATTACACCACTTTTTGACCCCCCTCTACCCAGGTGATGCGGTGTAGACACTTCTAGCGCGACATAAAGCCCGTATCCCATATAACCACGATAGACAAATAGTTATTACTTTAGTTGCAAATTTGAAAATTCATGACATTAAAACAAGAAAAAAAGTATTTTGACTTAAAAAGAAAAACAATCATCAAGTAACGTTAGTATTACTTTCGTTAAAATAAAATGTTATATGACTCGGCACATCAACCACAGTGGGTTATTTAATGCCGCTAAAGTTTTGAAATAAATTCATTCTTAATAGATACACAATTTTTTTTATAAATACATTTTTCTATCTAACCCATAAATAAATGGGACCCTAACAGGTACTACCACTCCGCATCAGACTGGACCAGGGAACAATGGATGGATTGTTATAGGGATATACCCTATAGACTAATGGAAATGCACCGACGGTTACTATAAGTACAAAGGGACAATTCCATGGCTGGTAGAGTAAGCAATGCAAGTCAGCTCACAACTCTATTGTCGGACTGTATTTCCCACTTTCTTTACTGTAATTGTCTACCTTTTTGGTTAATAAATTTTCTACATTTGTTACCCCGTCGTTTTGTTCTTATTTGACCCCTTAAACCCCACAACAGTGATGAAGGGGTGCTCCACATTCCCTAAAACACTAAAACTGGAACCTCACAATCAGATAGAGTTTAAAGTCATTCCCAGGACATGTAGACGCTCAGCCACCACATTCTAGCACCCACATGATAAAAAGGGTTGGGGCTTGCCATACGGGTAATAGGTTTGTGGCAATCATATAGGTGACCAGCCGATTGATCGGAGGGGGCCTCTCCGACCGCCCGTCTAGCCTAAGTAAGGGTCTAATTGGAATGCTGCTCATCCACCAAGACTCCGTCTTTAAGCATCACGGGTCACCACCCACGGCCAACAGGTGGTTCCATTTGGGGGAGTCTTACCCCTCTGCAGAGGTGTAGTCGGTGCATTCTAACGCCCCACTGACAGGGCGACCTGACTTGGCATGAACATTGTATCTGATATCATCCGGTGACTTGGTCTATTATATGATCATAACCTTCTGGAAAAGTAATGAGGTTATTTTCTTTTTCTTTTCATTAACAAAAAAAAAGAAAGAACAAAAAAGGTTAGTTTAAAAACAATCCTGAATACTTTTTATTTAGATTATTTCATTTTCAATCATTTAGGTAATTCCAGGTAATTCCAGGTCTCCTATTGTATACAAATACGGAGCAAATCTCTGCGGGCCAATATTAAAGAATTAATGATCTATTCGTAAAATTACATAGAGCGAATCTGGAAAGTAGGCAGTCTAATAACATAACAGATCTACTGGTGGAACAGATATACTGTTGTGAAATCCGAAATCTGTAAGGATACTGGTGTAACATCACTAATTGTCCTCCTTTAATGCATCTCGGCGATGTTTTACAAGATGAAGATCACTGTAATACGGCGAGGTCATTTTGATGGAGTCTATTAATTTTTAACGAAAGAGAAAAATAATTTTGATAAAGGTAATGGTTTTGTTAAAATGGGAAAATCACAATACTATATAAATTTATATTTTACTCACTGTGTCAACAGATACAGGCAAAGGTCACTGCATGCCACTAAGGAGATATGTCTATCAAAGCTGTCAGAAATCGAGAGGTAGACTTATTTTTGATGGAGTCAAAGGCGCCTGGTTACTGACAGTTTCTCGCCTATGCAATCTTCACAACAAATTGTTGTTGGTCTGAAGATTGCATAAGTGAGAAACTATCAGTGACCATGATTCATATCCACACTACCCTAACTTAAAGATAAAGGCTCTATCAATGATATTGAGTACTGTTTTCTTATAAATATACTACGCATATTGTCTATAATAATATATATATGAATATATACACATATATGTACATACAAATATACATATAAATGCATACAAATATACATATATGCATACACACACATAGACACACATATATATATATGTGTGTGTGTGTGTGTGTGTGTGTGTGTGTGTGTGTAGACTGAGAAAAAGAGATAGAGGCTCTTCTTTGTGCAGATAGTCATGCTCTATTAGAACTTGAAAAATATACAGATCAGAATAGACCATGATAGGAAGACACTCAGTTCTTTTAGAATAGATTTAAAAAATCAGCTGACAGATACGGAAAATTTCTTAGATTGAGCCAGATATTAAATGAATATATTGTAGCAAGTCAATAAAAAGTGGAATATAAATAAGTTCAAAACAAACGAAGAATCTGGGAATGGACAGTTGGTGTAATGGTTTGAGTCCTCGCCTGTCAGCTTGGCAGTCGAGGTTTCGAGTCACACACGGAGCAGTCTCCCATGTCTATAACCTTGCTGATGAGACCTAATAGGTCGAAATGTACATTCAGGAATTGCCATTTTCTCGATTTGTTTAGCCTTACATTTGAACATATATGCCCGTCTAAATTCATTAATTATTAACTAATTAATTTTCAAAATTAGATATGACTTCAATTAAGGACATATCCTCCAAAAATTGTCGGCTAAAAAGCCATAACAAAAAACGCATTGTTTGTTTACTTACTTCATATTATATATATATATATATATATATATATATATATACAGAGTGTGTGTTCTTATACACAGCCAGAAAATATCATTACAGTTAGATAAAATGAAGATACGAAAATAGATGTACCTCCGTTCCAAAAATAAGGCGTTTATTTAACAGTAGCCACACATTAGGCACTACTCTCACATTCTACATCATTCTTCAGGCTAGTGTAAATCGATTTTTCGTTTATATAATTTGGTAAATAACTATTTGTGTAGTTTACTAAAGCAATAACAATACTATGCACCCATATTTAAAGTACAGTCATTCATATTTCTATCTATTTTGTCTGTTTGGAAATAAATGCTTCGAATTCAATTCATATCAAAAGATTATGAACCGGTTAAACAAAAATATAAATATGTTGCAATCCTAAGAACGTACATACCAACGGAAACCATCATTCTACGTCCGTTAGAATAAGCAGCTAGAATCTAAGATTAAAAAGAAAAAAGACAAAAACGAAATTTGAACTGAAAGAAAAATGGACAGCGGTTTTACTAATTTAGACACGGTGGTTTATATTATTCATATGCGAATATTACAAAATCAAAAAGTGTATTATTTAATATTATGTCTTACCAACTCTACACAGAACTGAAATACAGTAAAGAAATTGTGGATATGTTGCTGTTACAAAATGATTACACCGGTCATCTACAGGGTGATTGTAAAGTAACTCCTATGTGTTTCTGAATCCTTATTTTTACAAAAAAATGAATATGAGCTAGGGAATTCATACCTTTAGCGCGGATAGCAGTCCGAAAGTAAACTTAATAGCGTGAAAAGGGTTCGAACTCGCTTACTATCTTATCGCAGCCCATGGATTTTGCTCAACAACTGCCTGCAATTGTTCATTGTCAAGACTGCATGTCCATCCTCTACCTTCTTCATTTTCAAGCCTCTCATCTCCACTGCGGAATTTTTGGAACCACCTTCGTACAGTCCGATCACTTATGGATTCATCTCCCCATGCTTTGTTGATATTGGCAGCGATTTCGGAGGCATTGTGCCCAAGCTTGAACTCATGTAACATAAGAAGGCGAAGGTCATGTTTAGGAATGTTCATCTTTGAAGGCCCCTATTTTTCAAAAATACTTTCTATCTGAAAATAAATTAAATTTTATTTTTGAGCACCCATTATTTATATATGCAAAAATTCACCTGAAATAAACAACAAATTCTACGTTAAAATGACATTTTGAAACCAAGCACTTCAATCGGCCATTATTTTTGTAACAACCTAATATTATCTTAACTTCATCTTATACTTGGGTATTTGGGTTCTCTTTTAAATCCACATGTAATCAGCCATACCGATTTTTCTATTGTTTTTTTATCTATTTTTATGCCTTGTTAGACATATTCTCTTTTTTCTATCTTTGCATATCTGTTGGATTTATTGCTGTCATTTCGTTGTCAAAGGTAGTCAATAGAAATTGTAGTTTGTCTTGTTGACAAGAAACTTACTTGATAAGTAACTGAAACTCACCAGAGAGCGAGCGGACTATAGAATGTTCCTCGATCCAATAGCAAAACCGACGAGAAGTTCAACTCTATGATTATTTTATTATGTTTGTTTTTGATTTGTTGTGTATTTGGTTTAGGGATCATCAGGAGAGAATGTGCACCGTTTCGGGGCCTTCCTATCAACGGTTTTATTTGCACACCGGCAAACCTGTTCTACTTATATTGGCTAATATAACAAAAGCCGTTTGCTGCTGCTGTTCAGGCAGTAAATAGAAGCGGCAATTCTGTCTTTGGAACAAGATGGACGCATCTCCACTCTAAATTCTAATCATGTAAAATTAGTAGACCAACTCATATACCTTGATAGCATTATCTAATATACAGAAAGCTATTTCAACATATGTATAGGAAAGGTATGAACTGCGATAGATAGATTATCGATCATATGGAAATGCCAAAGCAGCATCCCATAATAAAAACATTTGTACAGCCACACTTGTATGGTAATCTATCGAGTGGCCTCCGACATCCAGGAATGTGAGCCCTAAGATCTGCAAAGCGACAGATGGAGCTAAAGATCCTTGCAAAGAAAAGAACGTGGCCAAATTAATACAAGTTCTTTTTATGGGCCATCCGGTGAGGATCGAACTCTCCTCCAGTAATAATGGATGGACGCCTAAAACCATATTATTGTTGCTTTAAAAGAGAGAGAAAGGAAGGTATGAGTATCGAAGAAAGAATAAAAAGCGTCTGAGAAAGAAATTAGAAAGAGAGAAAAGGAAATAAGAAAAGACATAAAGTGAGAGAGAGAGAGAGAGAGAGAGAGAGAGAGAAGAGAGAGAGAGAGAGAGAGAGAGATGAAGAGAGAATGAATGAAAGAGATAGAGAGAGAGAGAGAGAGATACGGAGAAATGAGCGTTCGAAAAATAGCGGTAGAATAAAATCGAGAGAAAAAGAAAGAGAAATTCATAGAAAGAGAGAAAGGGAGAAGGAAAGAGAGTGAGAGAAAGGAAAAAAATATACTGAGAGACAGAGGAAGGAAAACTAATAGAGAGAGAGAGACAGATAGATAGATAGATAGATAGATAGAGAGAGAGAGAGAGAGAAAATAGATAGATAGATAGAGAGAGACAGAGAGAAATATACTGAGAGACAGAGGAAGGAAAACTAATAGAGAGAGAGAGAGACAGACAGATAGATAGATAGAGAGAGAGAGAGAGAGAGAGAGAGAGAGAGAGAAAGAAAGAAAGAGAGAAAGAAAGAAAAAGAGAGAGTGAAAGATTAATAAATGAACATTCAAAAATAGTCTTGAGTTCGTTCTAAAAATATCTTGCCTCTAGAGCGCAAAATATATACGATCATCCCAAGTGACGTGCAATACACACGTTTTACATTTCCAAGAAAGAAAGAAAAAAAATAAAGTCCATCTCTAGATCCAGTTATTTTTGTTGTAACTCATGTTAGTGTTGATCTGCTTCTGGCAACAATACAAATTCTTATCACCGACGTAACACTTTGCGATCTCCAGTCGACAACATCCATCCGATCCGGCTCCGATAAAACGCGTTGAAAATATATAAGATACAGGAATAAAACTATGTATGCTATTGCGAAGATATCAAGAAATACACGCCCAAGATGTCTAGCCATATAGCCTGGCCATATCCTTAGTAATGTGATCAAAGGATAATTAGATATTTCTGGTCTTTTAATATCATTCACCTGCACCTAGGTGACCTAGCTAGAGTATTCGTTTCGGCAGTTGTCGATAATAGATTAAATCTATTAATAATGGAGATTCGCTTCCGGTTTTTGTCTGTGACAAAAACTACGTCACTGCTTACGTCACATTACCCAAAATCGTCATAACATAGAAAGAATACACTCAAAATTTGAACATGCAACATTAGACAGTCCTCATTGATTTTAAAACAAGTTTTAATAAATACATGACTGGTATTATATATCTATATATAGTTTGTTTTATTTTAATACATATTTAAAGTTTACATTTCAAATTGTTTTATTTTTTATGAAAAAAGGAAGTTAATCCGACGATATGTAGTATATTAAGAAAAATGAAAAATATGTCATCGGACTGGAAAGAGGTAAACATTATTCCAGTGTCGAGGAAGTTAAATCTGTAGTGAACAAGTGGCCCAAAGAACAATCAACAGAATTTTACGGGGCAGGGATACATGCTCTCGTTTGAAGTTGGAACATTGCTGCTGAGGGAAACGGTGACAATGTGGAGAAATAGGGATTTGATCCAGAGAGGATCAGCTTCATTTTGATGTATGTCTCTGTGTTGGTAATTATAACTGTCCTAAACAAAATGGCATTACATTTGGACTCATCCTAATATGTATTAATGCTGTAATAATGGTGAATTCCTCTCGGAAAAACTAGAGGAAAATATTATTAATGATCTCAATTCTTTTTTTTTTATAGATTTTATTACCCAACAAAAATGTATAAAACAAAAACGCCCTCGGAATAAAATAACCTTGTTTGTTGGTTATTGGATTTATTCTCAGAAGAATCAACAGACAAGGATTAATCTGACACAGCAATCTTTATACTTCAAGGAATACTACAGAATCAACAGACAAGGATTAATCTGACACTACATCTTTATTCTTCAAGGAATACTACAGAATCAACAGACAAGGATTAATCTGATACTACATCTTTATACTCCAGGAGATACTACAGAATTAACAGACAAGGATTAATCTGACACTACATCTTTATACTTCAAGGAATACTACAGAATCAACAGACAAGGATTAATCTGATACTACATCTTTATACACCAGGAGATACTACAGAATCAACAGACAAGGATTAATCTGACACTACATCTTTATACTTCAAGGAATACTACAGAATCAGCAGACAAGGATTAAACTGATACATCAAACTTTATGTCACAAAGAATATCCACTGAAACTACACTCAATACAATAGCGAAACTAAACTAAAATGGTTACAAGAATCGTAACAGACCCGCACTCAAAATTTCCCGTTGATTCTTTAAAGATTTCTTTGTTTACCATAATGCAAAAGCTGCAGTCAATTTTGGAATATTTTTGAAAATTAGTCAATTTGGAAATATCATTACCCAGGAGCAAATTTTAAAATACAAATTCTTTTTACAAGTTTTTTTTTTAATAACTTTTGAGAAAGAATAGTTTATTTCCCCTGTAACACGAAAAATGAAATATTTTGTGTAAAGTTGGAATACCGCAATTACGAAAATATCAAATCTCAAAATGAAATCGCTTGAAAGACTTTTGCTTCGAGTAAAAAGAAGTGTCAGTGAGGAATTCATTAAAAATTATTCAGAATTTGTCTGTTATTCAGATATTTTAGTTTGGCTTGTTTGATTTGACGTCAAATCTTGGCTTATTTCATGCCGAAATCGTTTTGTTCTATTTATGCGTGTTAGATATTCAATGCATTTTAAATGCTATTTTTAAACATATTTTAAAATATCTCTGAAGTTTTTTTAGATCAAGCTTGATAATTAGTACTTGGATTATTCGGACTATTGTCCTCATCTTTATTGTTATCTGTACAACATTTCGGTCGATGTGTCCTTTTTAAATTTTAAATGCTATTTTTTAAACATATTTTTAAATATCTCTGAAGTTTTTTAGATCAAGCTTGATAATTAGTATTACTTGGATTATTCGGACTATTGTCCTCATCTTTATTGTTATCTGTACAACATTTCGGTCGATGTGTCCTTTTTAAATTTTAAATGCTATTTTTTAAACATATTTTTTAAATATCTCTGAAGTTTTTTAGATCAAGCTTGATAATTAGTATTAATTAGATTATCGGACTATTGTCCTCATCTTTATTGTTATCTGTACAACATTTCGGTCGATGTGTCCTTTTTAAATTTTAAATGCTATTTTTTAAACATATTTTTTAAATATCTCTGAAGTTTTTTAGATCAAGCTTGATAATTAGTATTATTAGATTATTCGGACTATTGTCCTCATCTTTATTGTTATCTGTACAACATTTCGGTCGATGTGTCTTTTTAAATTTTAAATGCTATTTTTAACATATTTTTAAATATCTCTGAAGTTTTTTAGATCAAGCTTGATAATTAGTATTAATTAGATTATTCGGACTATTGTCCTCATCTTTATTGTTATCTGTACAACATTTCGGTCGATGTGTCCTTTTTAAATTTTAAATGCTATTTTTTAAACATATTTTTAAAAATATCTCTGAAGTTTTTAGATCAATCTTGATAATCAGTATTACTTGGATTATTCGGACTATTGTCCTCATCTTTATTGTTATCTGTACAACATTTCGGTCGATGTGTCCTTTTTAAATTTTAAATGCTATTTTTTAAACATATTTTAAAATATCTCTGAAGTTTTTTAGATCAATCTTGATAATCAGTATTACTTGGATTATTCGGACTATTGTCCTCATCTTTATTGTTATCTGTACAACATTTCGGTCAATGTGTCCTTCAGCCTTTTTTAGGTATTTCTTACCGGACTCGAGAGCTTTCTAATAATAATTCTAATTCTAATAATAATTAACATAGTTTAACACCAGTACGCTAGATATGTTAGCGGAATGAGAACCGGATACTACCGTGGATTGTATAATGGGTTAGATTCGAAGTTCTGTGAAAGCTCCCGATTATGGCAAGAAGTTTTCCGAGTTCGAAAAGAAGGTTCCTGAGTTCGAGAAGTCTCCCGAGTCCGACAAGAAATACCTGAAGAAGGCCGGGGGTACATGGGCTAAAACGTTCTACAGATAAGAATAAAGATGAGGACAGTAGTCTGAATAATCTAAATAATACTACATTTTTAAAACTCAGTTTTTCTTCTATTTAACCCATCAATGGAACTTTAACAGGTACTACCACTCCGGGTCAGAGTGGATCTGGGGTAATGGTAATGAAGGAGTACTCCACATACCTCAGAGCTTCGAATTTGAACTTTGCCATTAGATAGAGTTTAACAACTTACACAGAACTCTAAAGCACTCAGCCACCTCCATCTAGCACATATATTTTAAGAAGGGCTGGGGGTTTCCATAAGAGCATAGAGTCGGGAAAATCCTATAGGCGCTAGGGCTTGACATGACCAGCCAATTGATCAGAGTGTGTCTATTCAACTGCCCGTCTAGTCTAAGCAAGGCCCAAAGTGGTGTATTGCCTTTTATGGATTGCTCTGTTACCAGGGTTCCATCCTTAAGCATCACGGGTCACCATACATGGCCAACAAGTAGTCCCATTGGAGGGTACCTCTCTAGAGAGGTGCAGCTGGTGTATTATTATATCCCAGCCGACAGGCCGGATATTTATTGGGGAATGATATGTTTTCCCCTGCAACACAAAAAAGCAAACACTTTGTTGCATAGTATAATAGTGACATACCACAATTATAAAAATTTCAACTCTCATAATTGCATCGGTTGAAACATTTTTTTTTCGAGAAATAAAAAATGGCCGTGAGTAATTCATTAAAAATTTTCTAGAATATATCTACAATTCAGATATTTTAAATTTATGTGTAACAGGTGTTAGAAAATGAGTTAGATATTGATGAAATGGGAATTTTTATTCTTAAAACGAATTTTCATTTCTTAGTATTGAAACATATGGCGCCGAATTTCTGCAATATTCAGTTTTCATGCAAAATTCAGTCGCTACTTTCTCGAGAATAGAATAAAAAAGTTTGAAATATTTAACATGAAAACTATCTTATTATAATGGAGATTGTGTGTGTGTGTGTGTCTGTAATGGAAGGTACGTCACCAAAAACGCCACCATTCCCTTAATTATTTATGTTATATTCCTAATGGTTATTAAATAATCATTATTTAATCTTAACTAGCATCTTATTTATTAACAATGTCTCTATTAAGGTCTAGCTAAGCATGAAAACAGCCCAGGTTAAGTGTTTAAAATCCTGCCATGTGTGTTATACATCATTAAGAAATAATTGTTTGCATAATATATGGGGTGAATAATTTGCATTCTGCGTTTGATAGATAAGTACTTGATTTCTAATATTATTGTTTTATTCACAAATGTATTAAAAGCAATCTATGTATATTTTTATATTGAAATCAATTAGAATAAATTAAAAAGAAGTGTAATCTTTTTGGTGTTCGTATTTAATTTATTTAGTCTTTTAAATTCAATATAATTAATTATACTAAAACTTAAATATGTGGCCGGACAGTTCATATAAAGGAATTCATAAGTCCATCAGTTTTAAAATAAGATGGAAACACTGGATGGCAAAACTCTGAAATTAGTAAATCAGTTTTGAATACCTTGGTTGTAATATCTCATCTACAGAAACAATGTCAACATGCGCATGAATTGTTATAAACATAATCGATCATATGGAAATCAGATCTCTCTGATAAGATAAAGCAGTAATTATTCCTAGCTGTAGCCGCATCAGTGCTACTGTATGGTTGCACCACTTTGATTTTATGGAAAAAACTTAGAAACATATTTACAGACTCTTCTTTATACAGAGTAGCAAATATATGCACCCTCCGGTACAAGTTTTAACTTTTGATGTAATAAAATATTATATTAAATGAAACTATATAAGAATTCAGATAAAATGATTTGAATAATCGAAAAATAGAACAACTTTGTAATTAACTCTTCCATCATTTTCCATCACTTCGTCTTTTATTGTTATTTTTGCTAATTCAACTATTTAGTTCAATTAGAAACTAAATAATAACATTCCAGTTATTTCTTCTTGTTAATGGATTTATTTTAAGATTCATATCTGAGATTTTTGCTCATATTCATTAAGATAAAAATCAACCTATTAGAAATTAATAATACCAACCTCATATTTATTAAAATCAAATTCTTAATATCAATATGCAAATTAGCCTTCCGTTTAACACTGTAAACCGCTATTTTGTTGAATATATAAATACACTTGAAAGTAATATTATGTACGTAAGATCAACAGTATTAATAATGTGAAACAATTTTATAAGTAATTGAGGTTTAGATAAATATAAAATCATAGAAAATGTGGCGTAAATACCTAAGGGAATTGTGATTTGAGTAGTGATATAGTTGTTGAAATTTTTCGGTATATATATATTTAGCAACCCCTCCGCACGAGCAGGATATGACACAATGTCAATTTCTTAAGCGGAGTTTAACAGGTTTGAATTCAGAGTTTTCCTTCTCCTATACCGGTTGCCTAACCAAGGTTAAAGAGCCCAGTCTGCCCTACTATTTACTCATAGCTGGAGAGAGAGTAGAATTCATACCTTTCCCAAGGGTATTAGCGCTAAGTGAAATGCAGTTAGCACGTCCAGGATTTGAACTCGGGGCGACGAGTCTATTTCCTATGTCTTTAACCATTACACCACGCGCTTCCTACAATTTTTCGGTATATAAGGTGTGTGCTAGATGCCCACTTTTATTTATAGATTGGAAGATAGTCATGTGACCATATTCTTGTCCAATCACTGGCGGTGCTCTGTTGCTGATATTATTATTTATACTGGCCTTTTCTGGTCATATCTAAGCATTACTACTTGGATCTTCTTGGACGACGGAACATAGGATTGTATCACGGGACTTATTCACTTGCTAAAGGATTATATAACTCAGGACTTACTTACTTATTTACTTTAAGTTCTTTTCAACTGGCCAAGGATGGCGGCCAGATACTTAACAGACAGAAAGACACAGAATCTCCATGTTTATACAGATAGTCAGACTGTATTAGAAACTTGATAAACATACAGATGTGAATAGACCGCAATATATAGATAATCTGTTATATGAGAATATAAATAAGACAACAGAAACAAATAGATACGTAATAATTGTTAGATGTAACCTGATTGAATGAGGAGGTCAGACACTGAAAGATTTTTTCTTCTTCTTCTTTTTGGTCAGATGAATAATAATGTTGGATGGAAAAGCAAACAAACTGTTTCCACTTTAATTAACGAAGCTAAAAAGCAACCAAATTACATTTTAATTACAGGTGTTTCTGTGAAAAAAGAAATATCACCATATTCACTAATGATGGCAAACATTCTTTGATTTTCGATTTTGTTATTTCTTTTCCTTTTAATCATCGACGTTGTTTTAATTATTGTTAATTTCACAACCAAAGTGGCAGCAAATCTTATGGACTTTACACGTCTGATATAAATGGTCGTGTTAATCTCAACAGCGCTGTGGTCAATGGTATATCTTATATATCGGCATTGCAGTCTCGGAAGACTGTATAATTCTTAGTATTATCTGCGTTATTCGGACTATTGTCCTCATCTTCATTGTTATTTGTATAACGTTTCGGCCGATATACCCTACGGCCTTCTTCGGGTATTTCTCGTCGGACTCGGGAACCTTTTCGGACTCGAGAACCTTCTTTTCGGACTCGGGAACCTTCTTGTCGGGCTCGGGAACCTTCTTTCCGAACTCGGGAACTTTCTTGACGTAATCGGGATCCATCACGGAACTTTGAACCTAACCCTTTATTCAGTCCACGGGCGTATCCTGTTCTCATTCCGCTAACCATAGCTGGGGTAGGAGTTGTGTTAATTATTGTTTTCTATGTTACTGCCGCCGGTCAGGATTGAACCTGGAATCCAGAGATAACCGTCACTTAGAACTGTCTTAACTTAACTACCTTATCCACTAGGCCATATCGACCGAAACGTTGTACAAATAACAATGAATATTGGAACAATAGTCCGAATAACGCAGATAATACTAATCATCAAGCCTCATCTCAAACATTCAGAGAAATTGTATAATTCTTGTATCCCTGAAGTTACGGTGCCTCCTGTGACTGTGAAGTCCAATGTTCGAAAAACAGCCGCGACCACAAATGTCGCATGTGAAGGGTGCCCGTGAAGATGTTGATGTGTCGTAGTTTTCAATAAATCTTATTATAATGGAGATTGTGTGTTTTTCTGTCTGTAACCGAAACTATATTACTAATCGAGTCACAATTAACATAGTTATTTACATCACATTCTTCATGATTTTATTTATATTTAAACCTCAATTATTAATAAAATTGCTTCACCTTTTTATTAGTGTTGTCCATATCTACATACAAATAACATGCAATTGTATTTATATATACAAAAAATAGCGGTTTGCAGTGTGAATGGGAAGGCTAATTTGCATATCGATATTAAAAATGTGATTTTATTAAATATGTGCTTAGTATTATTGATTTTTAATTGTTTGGTTTTATTTTAATGAATATAAGCAAAAATCTCTTCAATGAATCTTAAATGAAATCCATTAACAAGAAAAAATAAGTGTAATTTTATTCTTTATTTCCTAATATAACTAAATAATTAAATAAGTAAAATTCAGCAATGAAAGACAGGAGAGTTGGAAGAGTAAGTTTCATTTCTATTTTTCTATTATACCCCCACTCTGTTACATATCTTTTTATCTGCCTTCTTATTAGACTTTCTAATTTAATACGATATTTCATTACATTAAAACTTAAATACTTGCCCCCGGAGGGTGCATATATTTGCTAGTATATATAAATTTGCTTAATATAAACAAGTTATCCTTCCTAGAATTGTGTTCACGGATCTATCTTCATAAAAGGACAAGTGCTCGGTCATTGTACAAACAAACACACAGACATACAGACATTTTCATATATAGATAGACATCTCATTGAAGACTTTGTTTTTTTATGTTTGTTTTTTGATGTTTTAGGTTTATCTATTTATTTATTTATTCCTTTTCTGGAAGTTGAATGCAGACATTTTCAATAAAGATATGAACTTGTTTCCTTAAATAAACAAGTGATTCTTACCAGAAGCATTTTTTTTATAAAAATCAGACTTGCTCTCCAAAAACCTTCCTCCTTTTATTTCGTTTGAATATATGAATTTTTAATGTAATTCTTTTGATGTGCAGGAATCTTTTGATTCAACCGAATCCCAATTCAGTAAATATTGCCTGAAAATATGAGAAAGTGTTCGCTAATGTAACTTTTACAATGCATATACGTATGTACATTTTTCACCCGAAAAAGACATTAAGCAAATTGCTAGACGGAGGCTTCAGAGATAATCTATAATGTTTAAAAAATAAATGTGCAAGTGCATTTTCGGTATGAGAAGGAAAGATTAATTTTTGCCTCCGAGGGTCTGACAATAATTCAGCTTGCAAAGTTCCAGGGAAACCTACTCAGTCATTGAATTATATATTCATGGCTGTTATTGAAATTGCTGGGTGTCTGGTTGTGCAAATCAAAACTAAAAAACATAGTAATCTGGCTCCACCAGATATAAATTAATTTTGTGTATATATATATATATATATATATATATATATATATATATATATATATATATATATATATTAGGCACTGGCAAAAGGATCGGATACTACGAGTTTTAAAAGCGAATTAAAGATAATTAAATCTATTATTTAAGGTCAAACTTTGTCTAAATCGATAAGTAGTAACATAATGACCATCATTAAAAAAAGAAAAATATCATTACATATGCAGTTTATTTTTAATACATTTAAAGGGATTTGTTTTGGTCAATTTCGATGCGATCCGCCATTCTGTCTCTTTTTCAAGGGTTTTAAGCGCTTGTTTACAATTTTAATATAACATTCACGATTGAAAAAAAAATTACCAAAATCAGTTAATTATTCGATTTTAATGAAATTTTCAGTATTAATTTATCAATTAATGAATTTTATAATGCATCAGTTATTTTATTTCAAAACTTTAATTTAGTATTTTTGTTATGAAAAATTGATATATAAAATTCATTTAAAATAAAAATATTCTGATTTTAAGTTTAAAATGTTATATTTTTAGATTTTAGAAATAAATATCTATTTAATGCAAACCTTATCTTAGTCAATCAAAGTATACGTTTTGAAGAAAAACTCAATTGAAAAAGTAGCCCACCCCCCTTTTTAAGCAGAAAAAATATCGATGTATAATTTTTTTTATAAGATAATAGCCAATTAAATAATTATCGAAATGAGTAAGAAAGAAATCTCCAAAAAATGTATTATTTATTATTTTTTAACATTTTATTTTCCGATTTTCGGTACTTATTTTCTTATAGAATATTCCACTTAAATTTTTTTTTCTGTTTACAACTTCGGTCTTTTATCTTATTATTTCTACTGTAATTAGTATCAATCAAGGACCAACTCGACAATATGTTACACTCCCAAAGTAAGGGGGTCAAAATTAAGTGATCTGACAAATATCAGAATGTTTTGAAATAAAATAAATAATGTATTATAAAGAATATTTATTGATAAATAAGCACTGAACATTTCATTAAAATCAGATAATTCCCTGATTTTTGGTAAATTGTTTTCTGTAGGGGGGGCTAAAGACATTTGTCAAAAACGCACTTTAGACTCATTTTGCCAGTGCCTTATATATATACATACATACCGGGTGTTCGGAAGTAATTTGACAGTTTCATAAGGAAAAGGTAAATGTGCTTAGTAACTAGAAAATTTAATGGATTGTAAAGAAATTTAACGGGCACAGAAATTACCCTACCGTCAACAAGTTTCACTTAAGATAACTGCCATTACTTCGATCCCAGCCTCAATCTTGCTCTGGAACATGGAGCAAGCTGACGGTAAAGTTTCACTGGGAACGGTCTCAAAAACTACCTTAATTCTGTCGATTAACACTGTTGTTCTTCTAGCATACTGTTTGTTGAATGCTTATAGAAAAGTTCAAATAGCTAAATTGTGATGGTTTCTGCTCAAATTAAACATTACTTGACTAGCTCTTTCAGTTTTTGTTGTAGACACACGGTATTTTGTTAATGAATTTAATGATGAAAATTGACTGATTCTAACGGCATTATTAAACGGTCTGAGGTTATTTCATCTCTAAAGATTCAGGAATCGCGTTTATATTTATATCTTTATAGAGTTATTTTTATGAGGTTGATTTCTTTTTTAAAAATAACTACACATCAGGATAAAACATGATAGGTAGGACAAATTATTATCCATGCAAATGACAACGCCTTCACTCAAGTTAGGTTGGATTTCATCACATGAAAAATAGATTATATACCGAACAAGTAAATATTGGATTAGTGGTGTTAAGCCAATGTTGCCTTAAAAGTGAAACGTATTTCAAGGTGCATATTTGTGTGTCTGTCAGGATTTTATTTTGTTTTGTTTTTGTTGAATGATTGTTTTGATTTTAACGGCATATTTACTCGTCTAGGATTATTTTATACATAGAGCTAAAAGGAATCGCGTTTATTGTACGTTCATATTTACATTTTTGCACAGTTGTTTCTTAATAGATTATTTTTGTGCATACGGTACTATTGAATAGAAATATTTTGAAACATATCTATATGCCACATATATGAGATCCTAACAGAGCAGAGAAATGACAATAAAGTGATACTCCACACTCACTAGATCTCTAGAACTTTTGGTGTCTTTCTCAACAGTGCCCCATACATGATAATCGATGGGTTAAGATCTGGGGAGTTCGGGGGTCAAACATTGGGATTGGTGTAGTCGTAAAAATTTGCCGACAAGCATTTTTGACTTTTCCCAGAGGTTTGGCAGGGGACCGAATCCTGCTGCCATACATATGGCCTACCATTGGCTACCCTTGTTATCTAAGACTTGACTACAGTATTTAGCAACTCCACGTAGGCATCTGAGTGATTTTCTGTATATTTTTAAGGAATTCTGCAGTACGAACGCAATCAGATGGTCTGTTATAGTGATTTCTACTAGCCACAGCCTCGTAGTCTCCATTGCAATTCTGCAGTTCATGCCTGATTGTTTTTACAATGTTCAGGGAGCATGGGGCAGGAATCATAATCTCCTTATTTTGATGACCGACGCAGATCATCATGATACAAGTTATTCTCATATATATATATATATATATATATATATATATATAAGGGAGAGGGAATCTACATAATGTATACATAGTCAACAGTACTTTATATACAAGTATAATTAAATATCTTATTCATTGAATAAATCTTATCGTTTCCTTTTGTTGTGTACATACGAGTAGAGTCAAATTACCTTCAATCTATATATATACTGGCTAAAATTTAAGAAAAAATTACGTGTATTATAAAAGTATCGATATTGATATTTTGTAAAAAGATTAAATGAAGTCCTGTATTTAGATGAAAAAAGATTAGTTTGATTTGGTTATTTTGTCTAATTGCATGGGAACTGTTGTGGGTTATTTGATGCCAAACTTTTTTTGGTAGATGATAAAGCAAATAGTTTGTAAGGACATATTCTTTGTAGTTATATAAATCGATAGAAATGATTTTTATTAACTTCATGTGTGTTAATAAAATGAAAAAAAGGCTTACCTGATATTTTCACATACGCAGAAGTAGTATCAAATACGAAAGTGCGCGCAAATAGAATCTCTTATTTTATACATGTACCAAGTAATTCTCTGATTGGCTTTTGTGTATGCCAGGGCCATTATATAAGAATCCATGAATTCGTTAACTTACAGAGATCGAATCATGAAAGGAGCCGGCCTGGTAACAGGTTAGGGTTACCAGTTGATATTGCAAAATCCGAAATCTGTAATGACACCGACGTGATATCACTGATGACCTCCCTTAGTGTATTGCGGCGATATTTAACAAGATAAACTGGTAGAACTAAAGTGAATACTATCTCAATCGCGACACTCATAAGAACGAGCATGCATGTCTCTCTGTGTGAGTGTTCTTATGTGTACAGGCATATATCGGTGTGGGGGTACTTGTTAGGGTCCCATCTATGATTTAAATAGAAAAAATAGTTTAAGAATGTGTTTTAAAAATTAATACCCATCAAGAATGACTAAGAAAAACGTCTTCGACATAAAATAAATCAAAAAGGGTTGACATGCCGTAAAATCTTACCAACCGACATATGTGAGTTTACGTGTGAGTTGTTGGCTTCTGTGTGGGGTGGGGGTAAAGAACGATCAAACCAGAAGCTATAAATCAAATTTAAATTTAACTAAATCTGATTGTAATTCTTTTCCACCTGTCTCCTCTCAAAATACAAAATAACTCGTTTTTTTTATTTTATGAACACAACTCCAGTACAGTTATTCGCATATGTAAGTTTTCAATTTTTGAATCCCACGATATATCATTCCAGCATATTGATATCACCACTTAAGGCAGAATACAAGAATATTCTTCACTATTTTAACACATTTATAATCCCCATACCTAAACTGAAAAGGGATATTGTACATCTTTTTATTAAGCCTTCAATTTCTAGTTGTAAATTTAGAGAAGGATGGGCTCTACTAGGCCATTCCTACCAAGGAAAAGCTACATGAGTGACAACGTGACGACCAAGCCAAGTTGTTTGGTTTAGTGGTTGGATTTTACGGCATATCAATCTTTGTTGGGACATTTTGTTTTATTCATTCTTGATGGGTACTCAATTTTTAAAAAACTTTTCTGAACTCATTTTTTTATTTAACCCATAGATGGAATACTAACCGGTACTACCACTCTGGGTTAGAGTGGACCTGAATGAAGGGGTACTCCACAGTCCATAATGGAACTTCACCATCATTTTAAACTCATACCCAGGATATTAAGACCCCGCAGACCTAGCACATATATAATAAAAACGTTTGGGCTTGCTATAAGGGCACTAGGATAGGGACAATCATATAGATGCTAGGGTTTCACGGGATCAACTGATTGATCAGAGAAATCACTACTCTGATACTATCAAATTTGATTTTAACGCTTGAATTGGTAGTTCCTAGAAATAAATCACGTTAAATAGTGCACATCAAGAGAGATAAAAACTGTAGATACAGATTTTTCTTTATAATTTTCCGTTTAATTTCAATTCTGTAATTATTATATATGATTGGTACAAAGGTTCGCATGTGTATTTTATTAACAGAAAAATCTATGTAGTATTCTATGTTATGTTGTTCAATGGGACACATGGCACAAGGAGTATAATGGTTGAGTTAATATAATTCTAAGTGACAATCATTTAGAGGTTCGAGGTTCAGTAAAAATATAGGCGAAAATAACATATCTTAACACTTGTGCCCAGTCTGATTTTACGGAATGAGAACCATCTACCCCAATGGATTAAAAAAAACCTTTCGGTTCGATGTTTTTTTAACCCTCCAGATTACGAGATGAAGGCCCAATGGTTCGAAAGGTAACACCTGAAGAAGGCCGTGGGGCATATCAGCCGGAACTTGGGAGTGGGGATTTCGCGATTTCTTGTCACAATCGCAAAAGGCTGATACATCCTGTTTAACCTTCGCTTGAACCGGAATCCGCCAAGTTCATTCCACATCTTTGAGGTTTAAACCTTTTCATATCTTACATTGTTTTCATCTGGTTAATTCTGTCTGAGACACGTTACATCAGTTGCGTACCTACGATCAAACCATGTTATAGTGTAAGTCTAAGTTTTAGAGTAAATTCGTATTCATGTAACAGGTTTGACATAAGAGACATTCTAAACTAGCAAAGAACGTTCGTTAGTATTATCAGGTTCCCGAGTCCGACAAGAAATACCTGAAGAAGGCGGAGAGCATATCAGCCGAAACATTAGACAGATAACAATGAAGATGAAGACAATAGTCCGAATAACGCAAGTAATACAATCATCAAGCCTCATCTCAAACATTCAGAGAAACGTTCGGTAGATTTAAATTTTCATGGCAGACAAATTCGTGTTTGTTTTTTTTTTCTAACTTCCGCTACGTGAGTAAATATCAGATAAAAAGAAAATAGAACCAAGAGAGAAAAGATAAAACAAAACAAAACAAAACAAAAAGATAAATAAAAAAGACCCCCCCCCCCCCGCGCCAAAAAGCAAATCCATCATTTTTAGTGTGGTTTCTAAACGCGAATCAGCTAAGCTGCAAAAATTTAGCAAGACGAGGATATTACTGCAGCCATTATCCTTCCAGATTGGTCTTCTTTATTAATATTTTTTGAAAAATACTTTTTTTTCTCGACATTTTCGTTTTGTGGGTTTTCATTTGTAGCTTTCTTATTTTTTTTCTCCTCTCGTTGTAATAAGTTTCTATATCAGTAAATATTCGCGCACTCTGAAAGTTGGGGGATAAGCTCTACGAATGCATTTCTGATAGCTTTATTGCTTTGGCAAGTAGGAAACAATGTTACATGCTTATTGCCCATAGAATTCGCTCCTTTTTTGTAAAGGAGGATTCTTTCCTTACGACTTCATTTTTTCTCCCTTTCTTCCTCTCCCTCCTTCCTTCCATCTATTTTTCTTTCCTTGTTCAAGTTCTGGGGATGCTTGTATTTACATTCAGAATCGATTTTTTTCTTCTCTTTTTTTTTTTTTGACAAATAAGTAGCTACGTCGATTGTAGTCTCTCTGGGATATTAATAACTTCGACAGAAAAAAGCTGAAGAAAATATGTTCATGCCAAAATGTATGTTCATTTTTTACATACTCTTTATTCTAACGTTATTTACTGTACATAACCGAATACAATGATCCCAGTCATTTATTATTATTATTTCCTCCATTAGAGTTTTTTTTCACACGCGCCTTAGCCGATGGTTTGCTGGTGGCTGAGTGAAAGCAAGTCTCCTCGGTCTCCAGGACATTTCTGTGTGTTCTAGCCGATTTTAACAATGCCGTGGTTTGGATGGACTTGATTCTCCCTCTAAACTAATTCACCCAGACTTTTTTCCACACCCTTGGGACCGTTCCAAGGCACCAATTGTAATTGCTACGACCTTTTCCTTCAAGATCCACAGTTTACTCAGTTCTCTGGAAAGGTCCTAGTATTTGTCTATCTTTTTGTTTTCTTTTACTTTTATGCGGTAGTTCATCGGGACGGCATTATTATTATTATTATTATTATTATTATTATTATTATTATTATTTTCACTCCTTTTAAGTCTTTCACATCAGCGTTAGCTGGTGGTTTTTCACTGGAGTCTGAGTGACAACAAGTCTCCCCAGTTCTCCAGAACTCTTCTGAGTATTTTAGCCGATTGCGGAAATGCAGTAGTCTGGTGGTCTAAATTTATTCCTCTGATTTTCAGATCCTCCAGTCTTTTTTCCATTTTTTTTAACCGTTTCAAGTGCACCAACTACAATTAGTATCACTTTCACGCTAATATTCCACAGCCTTTTCAATTTGCTGGCAAGGTCCACGTATTTGTTTCGTTTTCATTTTCTTTCAACTTACCCTGTGATCTGCTGGAACCGCAAAATCCACCAGTAAGCAGGTTCCTTTTTTTTTTTTGTTAATCAACACTAGGTTTGGTCTTCTGACTGGGATAGGGTGATCTGTCTTTATCTCAAAGTCACAGAAATTTTATGCTTTTCATTCTCAAGAACAGATTCTGGTTTATGTATATACCATTTTTTTGTATGCTCAACATTTAATTTTTTGCATAATTCCCAGTGGATCACCTTTCCAACCCAGCCGTGCCTAGCTTTGGATTCC
The DNA here is from genome assembly GCA_023376005.1 of Doryteuthis pealeii. Lineage (NCBI taxonomy): Eukaryota > Metazoa > Mollusca > Cephalopoda > Myopsida > Loliginidae > Doryteuthis > Doryteuthis pealeii. The sequence continues at coordinate 26,715,500 of CM042158.1, read as the reverse complement.
CGTTGTGCTAGTTTGCTACATTCGCTTAATACATGGTTTACAGTTTCGTCTCTGTTACCGTACAGTCTACATTTACTGTTTTGTTGTGTCTTATCAATTTTTACTTTGATATAATCTGTTCTTATGGCATTATTTTGTGCAGCAATTATTAGTGATTCAGTTTCTTTTTTGAGCCTTCCTTTCTCAACAATTGCCAAGTCTTTTCAAGTGCAATATCTCGGATCTTTCGTTTGAAGTGTCCTTATAATTGTTTTTCTTCCATCTTTGTTTTCTAGTTCTCGTTGTTTTTCTGTTTGTCCATATATTAAAAATTGTGTTGTTGTCTGCCATAAGTAATCTTTCTTTGCTTTTTTGTGTATTCCTCAAGTCCTTGGATTATGGCTTCTACACAGTCCTCTATGTTGGCAAGGCCTCTTCCACCTTCTTTTCTTGATACATATAACCTATATCTATAATTTCTAGGTTGTAGAGCCTTGTGCATCGTCATTAATCCCCTAGTCCTTTGGTCGATCTGTCTGAGTTCTTCTTTTGTCCATTTTGAAGTATGGCCCATAGTATCATAACGGGAATGACTCAGGTATTTATTTCCTTGATGAGATTTCTGCTGTTGAGCTTGGTTTCTAAGAGCTTTCTTGTTCTTCTGAGGTATTCTTTTTTAAACTTTTCCTTTGTCATTTCACTACATGATAGTTTTTTCACACCAGCATTAGTTGGTGACTTTTCACTGAAATCTGAGTGACAGCAGATCTCATGTCTCTTCATGGTAGTTTAACAATTCTTAACAATGCTGTTTTCCGAATGGCCTCGATTCTTGCTCTGCTTTTCAATTCTTCCAATCTCTTTCTCCAAGTCTCTCTTGACATCTACCAAGTTACACTTATGTCGCATCCAAGCCTCAATCGGCTATACTTCTACTATTAAATTAAAGTTGTTTTGTTGGAATGTTTAAATGTACATCTGGTTTTCAGTAGTGTAGTTATAGCATAAGAAATGGACTCCCTCATCGATTTCGATGCATGAGGTTTCATTCAATGAACAACCTACACAGTGTTTTGTTCTTAGTGGTGAAGGATTGTGTTGGGCCATCGGCAATTTTTGCCAGAGTCGATAGGAAAGAATTGGTGCACAAGGAATGCCACAAATCCAATCAACGACTGATCTCAGTTTTTTTTCATTCAGAGTTTTCCTTCTCCTAGACTGGTTACCTATACAAGGTTAAAGATCCCAGTCTGTCCTTACTATTTTAACCATAGCTGAATAGGGATAATATATGGATTCATACTTTTCCCAAACGTATTAGCGCTATGTGAAATGCAAACAGACTTGGCTAGGGTTTGAACTCGAATCGACGAGTCCATTTCCTACGAATCTAACAATAATGCCACCGCCTCCATAGTTACAGCATATCTTATGTGATAATACTGTGCACAGAAGTGCATATTAGCAATATTACTGTTTCTTTTTTTAACTATTCTACTGCCGATAGGCGTTTTTATTTTCAATTTTCAACTATTCAATTAACTTCTTTGTAACATTTTTATGCTCATACATTACAATTGAAATGTCGTACATGTCATTTTATATGTACTTAATTATTGTTGAGTAAACATATGTATCTCTTGAGCTTGGTTATTTTATACAAGCTTTTCTTTTTAATTTGAAACATAGTGTATTAATAACGTTAATGCTACAAATTGTTCATTGATAATTCAAATATCAATAGACAAAAGTATAAGCAAAATTACTTTCAGCCCTAATGGGTCTGAAGAAGGAACATCTCAAGAGTTCAACGTGTCCTTTTAAAGATCTATATCTGATGCCATTACCGGCCTTCTTAGACTCTGATATTTACCACAATATTTTATCTGCAACGATTTCAAGTCCTATTAGAATATTTACATGAATTTCAATGGCTGCAAAGAAGCAATTTTATTTCATAGATAAATAGATGAATAATTTATTATATAAATAATTAGATTATGAAGAAAATTCATAACAGCATAAGGTTTACAAGGAAACGCAATAGTCTTGATTGCCCTAGGCGTTCAGAACGTAGTCTATGACACTGTACCTATTCTTCGTGTGTACCTTTCTTTGAAATATATTGGCAGATATACGTATTGAGATTATGGCAATTGAATTCAATATTTGAAGTAAACTTCAAAGGCTTTAACACTTTGCCTGCAGAATTAAGTGGGTAGATGGAAATGCGACGTAAATGGCCGTACAATAGAAATCTGTTTTAAAAGGGTTAGTGACGATGATGATTTGTTTCGTGAAATATCAATAAGTGGATAATCAGTTTATATATATATATATATATATATATATATATATAGGTATATGTAAAAACAAAATTTTTTTTGCGATGAAACAAAGAAAATACAGTGCTCAATCACAGTTTGTAAGAGCTAATATTTATTTATTTTACAATGTTTTCATAGATCAATGTTCATTATCAGCGACCGCGGTTTCATGCCAAAGGCAATCATCAGGCTGAGGAGTAAGATCCTATGGTGTTTGTTGGAGTTCTTTACTCAATGTCACATTTAGGATTGTAAATAACGTTATTTACAATCCTAAATGTGACATTGAGTAAAGAACTCCAACAAACACCATAGGATCTTACTCCTCAGCCTGATGATTGCCTTTGGCATGAAACCGCGTCGCTGATAATGAACATTGATCTATGAAAACATTGTAAAATAAATAAAAATATATATATATATTATATATATATATATATATATTATATTTGGGAGAATATGTGCTTAATTGGAGTCTTACCTAATTTTGAGAATTAATTAATTAATAATCAATTAATTAGGCGGGAATGCCTATTTAAATGTAATGCTAAACAAATCGAGAAAAATCAAACTCTGTATGTACATTTCGGCCTATTAGGCCTCATCAGCAAAGCTATAGATAGGAAGGTGTAAGGGTTATGGTACCCACCTGTCAGCTTGACAGTCCGGTTTCAAATCACGCACAGGGCGGTCTTCCTATCTATAGCTCTGCTGATGAGGCCTAATAGGCCGAAATGTACATACAGAGATTGATTTTTCTCGATTTGTTTAGCCATACATTTGAATAGGCATTCCCGCCTAATTAATTAATTATTAATTAATTAATTTTCAAAATTAGGTACGACTCTAATTAAGCACATATTCACCCAAAAATTGTCGGCAAAAAGCCATATCCAAACACATCGTGTTTACATACTTAGCATATATATATATATATATATATATATATATATATATATATATATTGTAATAATGGTACACAGTAATAACCTACTCGAGTTTCACCATAAGTATCTTCAGGGTTAAATCCACTGGATTAATCAAGATATTGATTGAGTAGGCTGTGACACAAGTCAACTTCTTAAGCGGAGTTTAACAGGTTTTTAATTAAGAGTATTCCTTCTCTTAGACTGATGATCTAGCCAAAGTTAAAGAGCCCAATCTATCCTACGATCTAGGCATTGCTAAAAAGGAGAGTAGTTAGATGCATACCTTTCCCGAGGGTATTAGCTCGGTATACCCAATTTATCGGAAAATCCGTGTTTTTACAAAACAAATTTAGCCCCCTTTCGTCTCAAAAAATAGAATTACCAAAAATCAGTGAATTATCCGATTTTAATGAAATTTTCAGTGTTGATTTATCAATAAATGAATTTTATAATGCATCAGTTAACTGATGCATTATAAAATTCATTCATTGATAAATCACTACTGAAAATTGTATTAAAATCAGATAATTCCCTGATTTTTGGTAATTTTTTTCAATCGAAAGTTTTAAATTTATTTTGTAAACACGGATTATACGGCAACTACGGTGGCCATATTAAGTCATATTGGAATATATTGCCTGATCAACAAATTGACAGCCAGAAGACCTGGTGCAAACGACTCTCGCGTAAACACAGGAAATGCGTGGGTGTCAACATGAAACTGCAAACAAAAACAAGATATTGCCTTGAGCTGATTTAACCAACTATTGAAGGCCGGAAAACAGGTGTAGTTACAACGTATAGGCATAGAAAATGTGTGGGTGTAGCCCATAACCAATAAAATCAATCTGCGTGAGAGAGGAGGTGTGTCTACAAGAAAACTGCGTAGGTGTCTCGATCAAAGAGGTGTGGCCATGTTGAGTTGGAGATTTATATAAACTCTACGAACTTTCTGTTGAGCAGATCGCGCGCCTTCAGAATTACCGAAGGCTTCTGTGTACGTTCATTGTCTACCGATGAGTCTCAGTCTAAACGCATCGAAGATTAAAAATATAACTTTATATATTTATGTATATATTTGTTCCGTGTTCTTTGTGACAGTATATAACAGGTATAAAAAGTAAATTAAGTAAAGTCGACGGGGCGGCCTAAAGTCGGTATCAGCGAGGGAGTCTATCCCCTTTTCAATAGCGCTAGACCAAGGAGATTGTTTTTAGCATCTGAGGTGGAGCGCCACACCTACCATCACCTCGTTACTTTACCGCACAGATCCCTGTGCTACACATTCGCTGAGTTGGCGAGGACCGGTATCGAACTAGGAACCTTGTGGTTTCTAGCCGAACGCTCTACCGACTGAGCTAACCCGGTCCATATAACAGGTATACAATGATCTAATTCGTTGATATGCTGTAAAACCTAAACAATCAACCAACACGCGACATGTGTAGCGCTCTCACGACAAAAACAAATGACGATGATGATAGTATTGTCAATGTTTTTTTCTTTTTTTTCTGGGGTATGGGAATAGGCTAAGAGGCGTGGCCATGTTGAGTTGGAGATTTATATAAACTCTACGAACTTTGGGGGAAGGGAATAGGCTAAGTGAATTGGTTCGAAGAAATGTGCTGGTTGCTATTTTCCAAATGACAGGTAAGTTAATTAAGTCGACAGGAATATTTGACAACAGATATTGAAATAACAATGAGAATAAAAGACAAAGAAAAAAGTGACAATCGGCCGCCAAATTGCGCATCTGTGTAAATACCAAGAAAATGCGCGTTCCCAAAAATTTAGTGCGACTAACGGGAAACATAAGAATGTTAATCTAATAAGACGAATATATGACAATGAATCATTGTGACATTTTAACAGTTTAGACAAGAGAAGAAATGCTAAAGCACGCTCTAGTTGAAATGTCAGTAACATAGAAAAATAATTAACACAGCTTAACGCCTCTACTCCAGCTATGGTTAGCGGAATGAGAACAGGATACCCCCGTGGACTGAATAATGGGTTAGGTTCAAAGTTCCGTGATAGCTCCCGATTACGACAAGAAAGTTCCCGAGTCCGAAAATGTTTCCGAGTCTGACAAGAAATACCTGAAGAAGGCCGGAGGGCATATCGGCCGAAACGTTGTACAGATAACAATGAAGATAAGAACAATAGTCCGCATAACGCAGATGTTTTTGTTTTATTCAGTATATTGGGTATTCAACAGCAATGAAACTCATTTTTAAAGACATTCTATTCTAATTGTTTAATCTTTTAGTTGGAAGTTCACTACGAGATGCAGTTTAACATCATACCTAGGACACTCAGACACCACCTTCTAGCACATATGATGAAGAGGATTGGGAGGTGTTACCATAAGAATGATACGGTTGGGAAATTGATATGGGTGTTAGAGCTTGACGTGACTAGCCGATTAATCGGAGGGGTCTCTTACTTTATATAAATTCATCACAAAGTTACTACCATGTTTTCACTGTAGTAGCATAAGTAGTTAATCCAAAAGGGCTCAATATATTTCGTTAAAATATAGAGCATTTATAGTTGGAGAAGAAAGTTTTTCTCTCTATCATGGTTTCGGTGTTCAAGGTATACCTTCCTCAGGAGTCCAAATTTTGGTAAATGTGAGGCACAATTTGATAGTTCCAGAGAGTGTGAAGGTGATGAACCACACTGGGTTGTGAGATGCCGAACACACCTGATACTCTCAGAATGCTACTTGCCAGATTTGAAACTATGGCATGAAACAGTGGAACACAGCCTTGAAACCCATGGTTTTTGTTGGAATATTTTTGTCATATAAGGTGTGCTGAAGTCCACCACTTAAACTTATAGACTCTGCATGGGCCATGGATTCAATCAGCCAATCAACACATTTGAATATGTGGTTATAAAGTGTTGCATGTCATGAACAGTTCAGCTACCAGAATTCCGTCATGAAGCATCTGGACTAGCCGCCTACAGCCTACAAGTGGCCCCGTAAACTTCTGCAAATGTATAATCTGTGTATTCCCAAGCAATTCGGCAGGGTGGTATTGATAGAAGAAATTATATTAGTAAGGAGTTTACTAACTATAATTAAGACGAGAAGATAGTAATTACAGGAGGTAGGGTTTGCTTTGATTTGTTTTACGGCATATCAACCGCAGTGAATCATTTAATGTTGACAAATTTTTAAATAAATTCATTCTTAATGGATATTCAATTATTTTTGATAAACACATTCTTCTATTTAACCTATTGATGGGACCCTAATAGGTACTACCAGTCCGGATCAGAGAGGACCTGGAAGCAATGGTAATAAAGGTTTGGTTTGTTTTACGGCATATCAACCTCAGTGGGTCATTTAATGCTGACAAAGTTTTGAAATAAATTCTTCTATATAACTTATTGATGGTACCCTTAGAGCTACTACCAGTCCGGATCAGAGAGGACCTTGAAGCAATGGTGATAAAGGGGCGCTCCACAGTCTAACGTCATACTAGCACCCATATGATAACAAAAGGTTGGTGCTTATAATAAGGGCAATAGGTGTGGGGCAATCATAGAGTGATAGGGCTTGACGTGACCAGCCGATTTATCGGAGGTGGCCTCTCCGATCGACTGTCTAGCTAAAGTAAGGGCCTGGAGTGTTGCATGTCATGGGGATAGAGGCTTTATTCCTCTGCAGACGTGCAGTCTGTGTATTCTACAAACCCAAGCGATAGAGCTAAATAAATAAGGTGTTTAATAACGAGCTTCTTTTAATCGTAACATTTTAGGGGTGAAAAATAAAATGAATATATTTTCATTACTTTAACACACAAAAGTAAGAAAAAAAAAACAAGCAATTACGAAGTGAATTGACTTTTATTTTTACTGGTACAAAATAGTTTTTAGACATATAAATTCATGTTTCAAAACTCTCATATATACAGGGTTGCATTTATTTAAATATTTTACATGTAAAAAAAAAAGACACTGTAATATACGAATTCTCAGCGATTATTTTAATTTCATTATTTTCACCTTGACTCCTCTTTAAACCTCTCAGTTCCAGGTTCTCTAAAATCATTTTAATCTGATCATGGACAGAGTACTTCCACTCTGAATATATATATATATATATATATATATATATATATATATATATATACCCACACATAGGCAAATCAATAATCAATAGCTATAAAATTACAAACCCCGGCAATAACAATAGCAATACAACATAATGTGTTTATGCATGCATATGTATAATATATATATAGATGTATATATGTGTGTATATGTATATATGAATGTATATATATATGTATATGAGAAGTAAACAAACAAACAATGTGTTTGATATGGCTTTTTTTTTAGCCGACAATTTTTGGGAGAATATGTGCTTAATTGAAGTCGTACCTAATTTTGAAAATTAATTAATTGATAATTAATTAGGTGGGCATACCTATTCAAATGTAAGGCTAAACAACTCGAGAAAAATCAATGACTGTATGTACATTTCAGCCTATTAGGCCTCATCATCAATATGTATGTATATATGTATATGTATATATATATGCAGATGTATTGTTTGTCTATATATATATATATATGTATATGTATGTTAAACAATTATCAATTAACAATTTTCTCATTTCTACTCATTAATATCCATAGGAAGTACGTTATAACCTTTTTTTAACATTTACTCGTGGACAATTCACGTTCGACATGCGACGGTTTCTGATCTTTAATTTTCGCTTTCAAATCCAATGATCGCGTCATTGGCTTTCATATATAAACACCAAGTAAATAACGGTAAATAACCTTTTATCACACATTCAAAATACACTGAACATCTTTCATCTTTTACTCATACAAATTTTCAATGTCCTGAAGAAGGTTTTAATAATAAAAAAAAGAAGAAATACTCAATTATCGACATAAAGTGTTCCTATCGTTCATGACATCCTGTGTTTGTTTTCTTAAAAAACACATCTCCACACACACACACACACATACACACACATATATATATATATAATATATATATATATATATAATATATTTTATTATATATATATATTAACAGATAATAGGTCTATTTCACACCACCTGAAATTACATTCATGCCGCCACTCTAATTACCGAAATATTCTAACGGAAAACACACACATTCTGCACAAAGAGAAAAATAAACAAAAACTCCAAATACTAGAAGCTTTATACATAAAACAATACAAAGAATCCTTAAACAAAATTAATTTCCAATGCAGTACACACATTTTAAATGCCTATAACACCTTTTTCTTCAATTCTTCTCCTTCTAGTCTCCACATTAATATAATTTTTTACAAACTGGAACACATCACCGAAAGTATTCGGGACCTGAACTTTGGTGGACTTATCCACGAATTCCACCGAAATATTAAAAAGTTGGCCAGAAAACTCGAAAAGATCAAAAATAAAAATGTTCAACAGGAGATGTGTCTTTTGTTTAATTCTACACACATACAACACAACACACCACACACACACACATATATTATATATATATATATATATATATATATACGCAACAATAACTTTACTACACAGATAAATATGATCTACATAATAGAACACATGAACTATGTAATGTAAATATATACATGCAAAAGAAAATGTCTCTAAAACACACCCAACACAACCATAAACAGAGACACACTAACATAGGAACACACACACACACAAACACAACATAACACACAACTAAACTGAACTCAATCAAACACACAATTACATACATACACACACACAACAATAACAATAACTTTACTACACAAACATGTAAACCACATAAGAAAATACGCCAATTATGTAATGAAAATATATATATATATATGTATATATGTATGAGAGTGAGTAAATAAACAATGTGTTTATTTGATATGGCTTTTTTAGCCGACAATTTTTGGAGGATATGTTCTTAATTGAAGTCATACCTTAATTTGAAATAATTTAGTTAATATTAATTGAATTTAGGCAGGCAATATGGTTCAAATGTAGGCCTAAACACATCGAGAAAAGGTTCAATCCTGAATGTTCACATTTCGACCTGTCGAAATAAACTGCTGTGAGACCTAATAGGTCGAATGGTAATTTCAGGATTGACATTTTTCGATTCGTTTAGCCTTACATTTGAACATATATGCCCGCCTAAAAATTCATTAATTATTAACTAATGAATTTTCAAAATTAGGTTATGGACTTTCAATTAAGCACATATCCCTCCAAAAATATATATGTATATTATATATGCATATGTAACATAATATATATATATATATATATATATATATATATTTATATAATATGGGGGGGGTAAAATTATTATATGCAAAACTATGTAATGGTAAAGATACACACCAATTTATTTTTATGTATTTATAGAACACTCATACACCCAACACAAACATAAACACAGACACATATACATAGAACGTTACACATGCCTCACAAACAAGCACACAAAAAGTAAACCAACAAACACAACCACCCACACACACACAAACACACACAAAAAGTAAACCGCAAATACACACACAAGCACAGAGCACAAACACACACAATTTTGTCATAGAACAAGTGTTAAATTACAAATGCACACACACGACTTATTCAATATCAGAAAATTGTTTACAAACGACTATCAGAAGAGATGGCGGTTGACTTCAAATATAAACAAATGACAGCCATAAATCCTCAAGAACTTAATTAAATGAAACCCCTCTAATCAAACAGGAAGGGGAGGATTAGATACTTGTATATATATATATATATATATATATATATATATTAATAATATATATATATATTTGTCAGAATATGGCTAATTATGCCTCATGAAGATATCAGAAGATATTAAACACGTGTTTTGCAAATGTGAGATAATAATAATTTTTTTAAAGATCATATGCGGAACCTTTCTTTTTATAAAATATTTATTTCTCCCGTTGGACCCATAACACACACACACACACACACACACACACACACACATGAACGGGTTAGTCAGTAGGGGCGTTCGGCTAGAAACCACAAGGTTCCTATTCGATACCGGTCCTCGCCAACTCAACGTATGAGTAGCACAGGGATCTGTGCGTTAAGTAAGGAGCTGATGGTAGGTGTGGCGCCTCTCTCAGACGCAAAGATAATCTCCTTGGTCTAAGCGCTATTGAAAAAGGGGATAGGACTTCCCTGCTGATTGGCCTTTACTTACTTATATATATCACTATATATATATTATATACTGTCGGATTTTACTCAACCCTCCCTTCTTCATATATATATATGATTATATTCTTTGGGAAGAGTCATATTATATATATATATATATATATATATATAGTATATATATATATATATTATAATTTAATATACCAGCGTGTTTTGTAGTTCCCTTTGCGGAGAGAAAAAAAAACCAGCAGAAGTTGATTGTAAAAATATACTATCAAACATTCAACCACAGGAAAGAAAAGATTTTTGAAAAAAAGAACGGACCAGTATTCTTACCAACAAAAAATAATCTATTGGTACAGTATTTGGCCAAAAGAAAAACCAATTTATATGTATATATATGTATACTAAGATATATATATATATATATATATATATATTATATATATATATTCATATAAACCGCTAGGAGAAAGCGTTAATAAGTAAAAAGTGCTCGATATCTAAGTAGAAGCCAATAATAAAGATAAATCTAATGAGTCAGACGAACCTACTATTAGTTTCGCATAAAGCTGTCCAGGGCAAAAATCTGACTCTTGAGTCAGATTTTAGCCCTGAAGAGCTTTATGCGAAAAACTAATAGTAGGTTTTCGTCTGACTCATTAGATTATATATATATAATATATATATATATATATAATATATATTGAAGTACATTCATGTGTAGAGTTTATATTGGACTCTTCCCAATGAATTTTTTAATTTTTTTTCCCATATATCGATTCATATATAATGTGTGCTAGGAATCATCTTAGACAGGTTTTGTATTAGAGACATTGTAATAATGAAAATAATCTCATAAAAGTATGAACGCAAGGCAATAAAAATGCCTTAACAACAATCAAACACCATAAAATCAACAAGATAAACACAATTAATCGACATCACCAAACACAATGGACGACTTAATTGAATAGGAATAAGAACTAAACAAAACACAAAGTTCTCTCAAGAAATTACCATGACTCAATTACTCTCAAAACTGAATTAAGTACTATAATTTATTCCAATTATGTGATGATTTACAAGTCAAGGCAGTGATCTTTTTCTCAAACAAACTAGTCATTTTATATTAAGCTAAACCCAACCTCTTATCACATAGGAATAGTTACTATTAAAACTATATAATTAGTGGTCTTAGCTCAGTCGGTAGAGCACTTGACTAGATTCAGGGATCTGTGCGGTGAAGTGAGAGCTGATGGTAGGTGTGACGCTCCAGCCCAGATACAAAAACAATCTCCTTGATCTAGCGCTAGTTAAAAAAGGGAGAGATGTTCCCTCGCTGTTTGGCTTACCGACTATAGGCCACCCAACGACTTATATAAATAGTGGATAAATGTAGATATCAAAATTCAGGATATTTTTTAGCAATTACAATATTATATATACTAGTAAAAAAAAAAAAAAACGGCCTCCGGCGATTAAAAATAGGATCGTTGAACATTATCGCATGAGGGGGGAATAAAAATTCAATGTCAGCGAGTTTGTACCGCTTAAGATAAGTAAAATCATAAAATTCATTTTAAGGACTAAAAAATAAAACAATTGAAATGTTAAACTTTAAATATGTATTAAATTAAACAAAAACTATATATAGATATTTAAAATACCAGTCATAAATGTTATTAAAAGTTGTTTTAAAAACAATGATGGACTGTCTAATGATTTGAGTGTTTTATTTTCTATGTTATGGACGATTTTGGTAATGTGAACGTAAGCATGAGGGATTTTTGTTACAGACAAAAACCGGAAGCGAATCTCCACTATTAATAGAAGATATCTGCTATCAGAAAATAGTCTTAATATGTAAATAGTATAATAACTGATGTAACTATCTTTACCCCCCTCTCTCTCTCTCTCTCTCTCTCTCTCTCTCTCTCCTCTCTACTTTAATCAAAGTATGTAACATTTCAGCTATTTAGGCCTCATCTCAATATGTATGTATATAGTATATGTTTGTATATATGCAGATGAATTTGTTTGCTATATATATATATATATGTATATGTATGTTAAACAATTATCATTACATTTTCTCATTTCTACTCATTAATATCCATGGAATAGTTATAACTTTTTTTAACATTTACTCGTGGACAATTCACGTTCGACATGCGACGGTTTCTGATCTTAATTTTCGCTTCAAATCAATGATCGCGCATTGGCTTTCATATATAAAACACCAAGTAAATAACGTAATAACCTTTATAACATTCAAATACACTGAACATTTTCATCTTTTACTATACAAATTTTCAATGTCCTGAAGAAGGTTTAATAAAAAAAAAAAGCAAGAAATCCAATTATCGACATAAATGTTCTATCGTCGACATTGTGTTTGTTTTCTTAAAAAACACATCTCCCAACACACACACACACCATAACAACACAATATATATATATATATATATATTTATATTTTAATATATATAATATTAAACAGATAATAGGTCTATTTTCCACACACCTAAATTACATTCATGCCGCCACTCTAATTACCGAAATATTCTAACGGAAAACAACACATTCTGCACAAAGAGAAAAATAAAAAAACCCAAATACTAGAAGCTATACATAAAACACATACAAAGAATCCTTAAACAAAATTAATTTCCAATGCAGAGTATCACACATTTAAATGCCTATAACACTTTTTCTCAATTCTTCTCCTTCTATCTCCACATTAATATAATTTTTTACAAACTGGAAACTCACCGAAAGTATTCGGACCTGAACTTTGGTGGACTTATCCACGAATTCCACCGAATATTAAAAAAGTTGGGCCAGAAACTCGAAAAAGATCAAAAATAAAATGTGTAACAGGAGATGTGTCTTTTGTAATTCTACCACATACACACACACACACACCACACACATATAATATATATAATAAATATATAATATATATAACGCAACAATAACTTTACTAACACAGATAAATATGATCTACATAATAGAAACACATGAACTATGTAATGTAATATATACATGCAAAAGAAATGTCTCTAAAACCACCCACACAACCATAAACAGAGACACACTAACATAGGAACACACACACACACAAACACAACATAACACACCTAAACTGAACTCAATCAAACACACAATTACATCATACACACACACATACAATAACAATAACTTTACTACCAAACATGTAAACCAAATAAGAAATACGCCTATGTAATGAAAATATATATATATATATTATATATTGATGAGAGTGAGTAACTAACAATGTGTTTATTTGATATGGCTTTTTTAGCCGGCAATTTTGGATGGATATGTTCTTCAATTGAACGTATAACCTAATTTGAAAAATTAATTAGTAATATATTAATGAATTTAGGCAGGCATATATTTCAAATGTAAGGATAACACATCGAGAAAAGGTCAATCCCTGAAGTAACATTTCGACCTGTGAAATATAACCTTGCTGATGAGACCTAATAGGTCGAAATGTACATTCAGGGATTGACATTTTCTCGATTCGTTTAGCCTTACATTTTGAACATAATGCCCGCCTAAATTCATTAATTATTAACTAATGAATTTTTCAAATTAGGTATGACTTCACTTAAGCACATATCCTCAAAAATATATATTAATAATATGCATATTATAATAATATAAATAATATAATTATAATATATATATATAATATATGGGGTGAAATTGTTATATGCAAACTATGTAGTAAAGATACACACCAATTTATTTTATGTATATAGACACTCATACACCCAACAAAAATAAACACAGACACATTATACATAAACGGACAACATGCTCACAAACAAGCAACAAGTAAACAACAAACACACACCCCACACACGACAAACACAACACAAAAAGTAAGCCGCAAATAACACCACTAAGCACAAGCACAAACAACACATTTTGTTAGAACAAAGTTAAAATTACAATGCACACACACGACTTATCAAATATCAGAAATTTTACAAACGACATCAGAGAGATGGCTGTGACTTCAAATATAACAAATAGACAGCCATAAATCCTCAAGAACTAAAAAAATGAAACCCTTCTACATCAAACAGGAAGGAGGGTTAGAACTTGTATATATATATATATATATATATATATATATATATATATATATATATATATTCTGTCAGAATATGGGCTAATTAATGCCTCAAGAAGATATCAGAAGATATTAAAACACGTTGTTGCAAATTGTGAGATAATAATATTTTTTAAAAATCCATATGTGCGGACTTCTTTTATACAAATATTTATTTCTCCCGTTGGACCATAACACACACACACACAACACACCACAACACACCATGAACGGGTTAGCTCATAGGGCGTTCGGGTCTAGAAACCACACGGTTCCTAGTTCGATACCGGTCCTCGCCAATCATCAAGCGTATGAGTAGCACAGGGATCTGTGCGGTAAAGTAAGGAGCTGATGGTAGGTGTGGCGCTCCATCTCAGCGCAAAGATAATCTCCTTGGTCTAGCGCTATTGAAAAGGGGATAGACTCTCGCTGATTGGCTTTACTTACTTAATATATATATATATATAATAATACTGTCGGATTTACTCCAACCTCCTTCTTCATTATATATATTGATTATATTCTTTGGGAAGAGTCTATAATATATATATAATATATATATATAAATATATATATATATATATATATATAATTTAATATACCAAGCGTGTTTGTAGACCTTGCGGAGAGAAAAAAACCAGCAGAAAGTTTGATTGTAAATAATATACTATCAAGACATCCAACCAGGAATGAAATAGATTTTTGAAAAAAAGAACGGACCAAGATTTTCGTACAACAAAAATAATCTATTGGGTACGTATTTGGCAAAAAAAAAACAATTTATATGTATATATATGTATATAAGATATATATATATATATATATATATATATATATATATATATTCCATATAACCGCTAGGAGAAAGCTAATAAAGTAAAAAGTGCTCGATATCTAAGTAAGAGCCAATAATAAAGTAATCTAATGAGTCAGACGAACCTACTATTAGTTTCGCATAAAGCTGTCCAGGGCTAAAATCTGACTCTGAGTCGATTTTAGCCCTGAAGAGCTTTATGCGAAACTAATAGTAGGTTCGTCTGACTCATTAGATTTAATATAATATATATATATTATATATATATATATATATATATGAAGTACATTCATTGTGTAGAGTGTATATTGGACTCTTCCCAATGAATGTAATCATATATCGATTCATATATAATGTGTGCTAGGAATCATCTAGACAGGTTTATTAGAGACATTGTAATAATGAAAATAATCTCATAAAGTATGATCGCAAGGCAATAAAATGCCTTAACAACAACAACACCATAAAATCAACAGATAAGACACAATTAATCACCATCACCAACACAATGGACGACTTAATTGAAATAGAATAAGAACTCAAAAACACAAAGTTCTCTCAAGAAATTACCCATGACTCAATTTAACTCTTCAAAACTGAATTAAGTACTATAATAATCCAATTATGTGATGATTTACAAGTCAAGGTCAGTGATCTTTTTCTCAAACAAACTTAGTCATTTTTATATTAAGCTAAAACACCAACCTCCTATCACATAGGAATAGTTACTATAAACTATATAATAGTTGGTTCTTAGCTCAGTCGGTAGAGCACTTGACTAGGAATCAGGGATCTGTGCGGTGAAGTGAGGAGCTGATGGTAGGTGTGACGCTCCATCCCAGATACAAAAACAATCTCCTTGATCTAGCGCTAGTAAAAAAGGGAGAGATTCCCTCGCTGTTTGGCTGATACCGACATTAGGCCAACCCAACGACTTATATAATAGTGGATAAATTATATATCAAAATCAGATATTTTAGCAATTACAATATTATATATACTAGTAAAAAATAAAAAAACGGCCTCCGGGCGATGTAAAAATAGATCTTTGAAACATATCGCATGATGGGTGGGAATTAAAAATTCAATGTCAGCGAGTTTGTACCCTAAGTAAGTAAAATCATAAAATTCATTAAAGGACTAAAAAATAAAACAATTTGAAATGTAAACTTTAAATATGTATTAAAATAAAACAAACTATATATAGATATAAATACCAGTCATAAATGTTATTAAAAGTTGTTTTAAAAACAATGTGGACTGTCTAATGTTGAGTGTTTTATTCTATGTTATGACGATTTTGGGTAATGTGACGTAAGCAGTGACGTGATTTTTGTTACAGACAAAAACCGGAAGCGAATCTCCACTATTAATAGAAGATATCTGCTATCAGAAAATAGTCTAATATGTAAATATATAATAACTGAGTTAACTATCTTTCCCCCCTCCTCTCTCTCTCTTCTCTTCTCTCTCTCTCTCTCTCTCTCTCTCTCTCTCTCTCTCTCTCTCCGATGTTAGTCTACTAACATTTTACATTTACAAATTTACGCTTGAAACTTTCGGCTTTATTATTTTTGTGTGGAGGAAGTGTAAGTATACATTACTGACAATTATATATTTCTACTTCACTCTAGTATGGCCGGTAGAGCACCCGACTAGGAACCACATGGCTCTTTGTTCGATACCAGCCCTCGCCAACTCAGCGTATGAGTAGCACAGGGATCTGTACGGTAAAGTAAAGAGCTGATGGTAGGTGTGGCGCTCCACCTCAGATGCAAAAAAGCAATCTCCTTTGTCTAGCCTTAGTAAAAAGGGGATAGACTCCCTCGCTGATTGGTTGATACTGACTTTAGGCAACTACGACGACTTTATGACATAAAATAATAATTACAACAGCCTGCAGGTGGTTCAATTGGAGGTGGGGTTTTACTCCTCTGTAGACATGCAGTCTAGCTCAGCCGATAGAACGTCCAACTAGGAACCACAATGTTCTTACAATGTTATATATATATATATATATATATATATATATATATATATATTAATTGAAATACATACGACGGTGACGGTATGTGAGTATAGAAATATGATAAAAAAAAAAGTACATTTTTCAGAGTATGCATAAATGAATAATTCTGCCTACGGTCAAATGTTTGGATTTTTGTTTATATTGGATGTATTAACCATTATAAAGGTAATAATATGGAGTGATGTGATGAAGCTCGATGATAATAAATTGATAGTTAAAGATTTACCAATTTTAGAAATAAAATTATATCTATATTTATTATTCTAAAATAAAATTAGATATCACCAATTAAACGAAGTTTGAGAAATGTTGTCGGGGTGGCGTAAAGTCAGTATCAGCCAATCAGCGAGTGAGTCTATTCTAGACTAAGGAGATTGTTTTGGCGTCTGAGGTGGAGCGCCACACCTATCACTAGCTCCTCATTTTATTACATAGATCCATGTGCCACTCATACACTGAGTTGGCGAAGGCCGATATCGAACTAGGAAACTTGTTGTTTCTAGCCGATCCCTTTACCGACTGAGCTAACCCGGTCCTAAAGGGAGTTTAATATATTAAATAATTGTTTCAAATTAAAATTAGAACTAATTAAAATAATTGCCTTTGAGTGGTTTGTTTTGTTTGTCTCCGGTGCTGCTATTCGTTCGATTCCCCCTCGTTTGTGTTCTCGCAACAGAAAAACAATTTTAGAGATTTTAGGGTTTTATATGGTGTGTCAAAAAAGTATCGAGATTTTTTGTACCTTTCAACACACATTGTATTCTGAAAGAAAATAACGTTCCATTCATTTTTTTCCAGAATACAAGGTGTTGCTATTTTTATGGAATAAAACTTTGAATTATGTTTTTAGTATCAGTTTTAATAAAAGTATATTTCATCACAACATTCTCATAGAATTTTATGAAAATCAAATTTCTCAAAATGGAAAACGAAAAAAAAACAATGCGGAATTTACCAAAATTGGAAACGGAATCAAATAAAAAATTAAACGGAAAATCGGGGACCCTTCAAGATGAAAATTAATGTGCATTGTTGGGATTGAAATAAAATTCAAATAACAAAAAATAACAAACTCCCATGGGCTTTCACCGGAAAAACCCTCCGAGCATGTGTTGGACAAACGACACATTTCCGACCCCTCAAGAGAATCTCTGACTTAGGCCTAAACTGTGTCTAGACCAGTGCTTCTCAATCTTTTTCGGCTTATGGACCATTTTTTATTCAAAAAATTCCCATGGACCAATTCTACTTTTCTTGAATATTGCTGCAAGCGGCTAGCACACGTGTTAAAGTAAGACAAGACAATTCATTTTCCGCCGATCGTCGACGTGCGCTTAAATAGAGATTTTCAACTGGGGAGGGTCATTATAAGAAGCGCTAAATTAGTTACATTTTTGTGAAATGGCTAAAACATTTTTGTGGCTTCGAACACTCTGTGGACCACTAGAAATGTTCTGTGGAGCACAGATGATCCAGCTGGACCACGGTGAGAATCACTGGTCTAGACACAACTACTGGCCAGGGGGATACTTCCTTGACACGTGGTGGCTATGTGCTGTGAATAAACTTAAATAATAAAACGACCTTTTGTCTTTGTTTCTTTCTTGAATTCCTTCCTTTTCAGCGCGACTACCAAATAAGATAGGATAAAAAGCAAACCCTAGGAACACACACCAGGAATAACAAGCTCACTTTTAAAGCTAAAACATTAAACCTCTTGTAACCCCACAGCAGTGCTTACAAATCTGAACTCTGCTTTGACCCTCGCAATTGTCTGATCACTCTCCTCTCTAATCTAGCTGGGTGTCATGGGGTAACTGTTGCGCCAATGTACGTGTTGTGTACACGCGTCAAGGAAAAGTTCCGACTTTTGTCTCTGATTCCAAACTACATAACAAAGCTTTGCATTTGATTATAATTCTAATGTCAGTTTATGTAATTATTTTGTCACTTATATTTTGTAAAAATTTATTAACTGTCCCTTATGTCACAGTGTCATGGGTATGACGTTAAACTTCATCTAATGGGGAAGTACCAATTATGGAACTCTGGGGACTATGGAGTAGCCCTTCATCACTAATAATCCGAGATCCACTCTGACCCGGAGTGGTAGTACCTGTTAGGGTCCCATCTATGGGTCAAATAGAAATGAAATTGTGTTTAGAAAATAAGTTCAGTACACACCAAGAATGAATAAAACAAATCATCTTTGGCTTAAAATGACCTCAAAAGGGTTGACATTCCGTAAAATCCAAACAACTAACATAATGCCAGAACATCGCACCAATACCATGCCATCTAACTCACGATCCCCTACCACCTTTTAGCTTTATAAAAAAACCTTAGATCTTTCCGGCACCCCCAGGGAATGGTAGCGCTCACTTTGAGAACATTGGTTCAAACTAAGCTGATTCTAGATCGATATTTCGTATGTCAACCCGAGATATCAGATCAAATCGGCTCCTTTTGACAAACCGACTTGACTTCGCGATAGATCCGGGGCAGGGCAACTCAAGATGATTTTAACAATACGTTTTACTGCGTTTTCGTTTTTCACTCACTTTGAAAAAGAGGTGTCTTTCTTCTGAAAATAGATGCCAATCGAAAGCGAGCTTACTTCATTTTGACTTTTCCCAATGCCTTTCTTCATTTGATTGCAACAGAACACTGCGATTTACGGATTATCGGATTAAGCGATTACTGCATTGCCGCCATTTTGTTTCTGGGTCGGAAATGACTTTAAAAGGAAAATAAGAAGTCTTTCTTGTTCGCTCTTAAATGGATACCGAGTAAAGAAAGAAAGAAAATAATTCAGTTTACTTATCTGATCGAAATGAAGATATTAGAAGAATTGTTTTATTGTTTTCTTTGGCAAACTGAGAATAAGAAACTCGATTCAAAGAATTAAGAAGTAAACGACAACAAAGAAAGGAAAATGTCCTAAAAGATCGACAAGTTCAGTTGATATTATTTATCACTACTTAAATGCCACCATATCGGGTGGCACTTAAGCAAGTTTCATACATTGAGTACATATTAAATTTATCAAAATTGAACAATATGTTTAAAACATTTAAATCTTTTTGCGGGTAGAAAATTTGAGAACTACGATAGATTTTGTTGTGATGTTAATCCAACAGTAAAAAAGAAGTCAAGTCGAGGTAGGGTAAAATAAGACAAGTGTATTTACAATAATGGTACAGGAACGGCTAGCTTGCCGTTAACGGTAACAGTACAACCTTTTCACTCGGTGTCTCACTATTTATAGTGAGAACCAGTGTATATTCTCCACTGTAGGAACGGCCGGTACAACAGATTTCTTGCGTTCTTTATCGCAATTCTTCTTCCTTTGGTAATCCTCTGATGAGACTCATCTGAAAAGAAAGAATTGTTGTTAAGAATTAATCTGTTTATGATTGCAATTCTCAAACAATTAATAATTTCTATCGTAATTGTTTCTTTTGTTCCTCCTTTTGGTGGAGATTTCTTTTTGTGAGACATACCGATGCTGTATGAGATGGTCAGTAATAAATTTCAGAAGAACTCGATGCATTTAAGAATTGCATTAATACTGAGGACTAGAAGATTCCCTGCCTCCTTGAACTAAGTGCGTCCGTATATATCTGGCCTGCGCTAGGCGGGGTAGCGGTTGACTACAGATATTGAACTCACAGCTTACAACGCCGTAAGGAGTGACACGTATGCAGACTAATGTTACCGCTGTTGAAAATGCAAATTTCACACGGATCGGACAGCGCTGTGTGATCAGCCCGGATGTAAGATCTTGGAGAGGGCTGTTACTGATTATCTAAGGCCCACCTTCCCACACCACGGACAGTTGTGT
>CM042158.1:26674234-26686734 GCA_023376005.1 Doryteuthis pealeii | reverse complement strand
CTCTCTCTCTCTCTCTCTCTCTCTTCTCTCTCTCTCTCTCTCTCTCTCTCTCTCTCTCATTTTAATGTGAGACCACATGCATATTCTACAATGTTTGACAAGAGTTTGCCTCTTAATTGCTAAAATACTGCATTGCATTGAAAAGGTATGCATCCAAATATTCTTCCTCCAGCTATGGGTAAAAAGTTAGCCATACTCGGTTCTTTAGTCTTTGGTAAGTAACCAATTTCTGAAAAGGAAAACTCTGAATTCAATCTTTAAGCTCCGGTTAAATAATTGAATTTCTGTCACATCCTACTCGTGCAGAGTGGTTGGAATATATCTATCTATATATAAATGAATGTTGTGGTACGTGTATGTCGTATATTACCGCTGAAAAAGGATGTCATTTTGATTGGAAATCTAGCATGATTTATAATTAAGAAAGCTTTATAATTAAGGTTTGTAATTATGTATACACTCATAGAAAGAGTATTTTTAATCAGCTGTGGTAAGTTCCATGAATACGGTCACAGCGATGGTGAACATAGGGAGATTATTTTTGAATTATATAATAAAGGTACTCCCATAGGATGGTTAACATATTTTTTCATCAATCTGTATATTGATCTATCTTCATACAGGCGTGAATGGCGACTATTGAAGTAATATTGTTTACCAAAATGAAAAAGATCTGAGATTTTTATTGTTTATATGTTGCGCAATATTCCTTGATTTTCCCCGAGAGGACAAATATCCAAGGGGAACGGTTTGGGAGATATGATTTAATGGATTTTTTTTCCTTAAAACAAAGGACATATTTGTCTTTTCTTATGTAAGAGTTCCAAGGAAGATTACTATATTAATATCACATGAGTACTTCTCCGATACTATTTGTCTAAACATAAAGAAACTTTCGAATCAGTTATAAAGAGTTTCACAGGGTCAGGAAAATACATCAATTGAAAATGGCGCCTCTCTTGTACTTTGATGTGTAGAGACCGCATGAATATTCATTAAGGAATTGAAGGAGTGTACTCTGATAATAGCTAAAGCACTGCATCATGTGGTAAATATAAAAGGCAAGCTGTTCTTTTAGTTGTACAATAAACGTTAGCAATAATAAATCGCTTTTGCGTTCTCAGTATCTCATAGGATTATTGTTAATGGTATGTCAACAGTCTAAATCCCAGTCTATTCACTCATATATATATTAACACAGCTACGGAAGCGCGTGGTGTAATGGTTAAAGTCATGGGAAATGGACTCGTCGCCCCGAGTTCATATCCTGGACGTGGTAATTGCATTTCACTTAGCGCTAATACCCTTGGGAAAGGTATGAATCCTACTCTCTCTGCAGCTATAAGTAAATAGTAGGGCAGTCTGGGCTCTTTAACCTCGGTTAGGCAACCGATCTAGGAGAAGGAAAATATATATATATATATGATAAGTCATCCACAGACACTGTGTTTCGACGTTTCACGTCTCATCAGTGTAGCTAGACACAGCAACTAACTCCGACCATAAGCAAAACCCGACTGACTTTACGTCTGACCGATCCGTTAACCCCTAGGCCATCGCCAGCTGCCATTAAGGAGCGCTGTTGGGGAAGGTATGAATCCTACTCTCCCTCCAGCTATGGGTAAATAGTAGCCGGTCTAGGAGAAGGAAAACTCTGAATTCAAACCTGTTAAACTCCGCTTAAGAAATTGACCTTGTGTCGCATTCTGCTCGTGCGGAGGGGTTGGTAAATATATATATTAACACAGCTACTCACACAGACAAACACACGTAAACATACATATACATATATACTCACTCATCCATACATCTATTCATATGATCTATTCATAAATAATATCGTCAAAAATTTCGGGGTTTTGTAAGTTCCATAGAAAATATTGTAAGTCTCTATGTAAAACCTAATTAAAGACCTTGGTAGTTTCAGAGTTTGTTTTTTCATTTTGTTTGATATCATGAAGACTAAATCAGAAAGTCAATACACACAGAGTCTAAACCCTTTTCTACTAAACCCTTTTCTACCATTGGATTTACTAATAAGAGACCTAAACGCCTAAAAGGGCGACTAGAATCATAACAATAGCTATGACAGTTTAGAGTTATACCTCTTTAGTTCTTAGTGTAATTCAGAAGGACTACAACTGGATTCTCTGCTACAATGACTACACTCTAGTTCTGCCTAGAATTTCAAGGAATGCAATAGATTTTCTACTACTAAGGCTACACCTTTTTCTATCACTGGATTTACAATTAGGAGACCCAAACGCCTAAAATGGTGACCAGAATCATTACAGCAGCCATGACAATTTAGGGTCTTTAGTTCTTAGTGCAATTCAGAAGGACTACAACTGGATTCTCTGCTACAATGACTACACTCTAGTTCTGCCTAGAATTTCAAGGAATGCAATAGATTTTCTACTACTAAGGCTACACCTTTTTCTACCACTGGATTTACAATTAGGAGACCCAAACGCCTAAAATGGTGACCAGAATCATTACAGCAGCCATGACAATTTAGGGTCTTTATTTCTTAGTGTAATTCAGAAGGACTACAACTGGATTCTCTGCTACAATGACTACACTCTAGTTCTGCCTAGAATTTCAAGGAATGCAATAGATTTTCTACTACTAAGGCTACACCTTTTCTACCACTGGATTTACAATTAGGAGACCCAAACGCCTAAAATGGTGACCAGAATCATTACAGCAGCCATGACAATTTAGGGTCTTTAGTTCTTAGTGCAATTCAGAAGGACTACAACTGGATTCTCTGCTACAATGACTACACTCTAGTTCTGCCTAGAATTTCAAGGAATGCAATAGATTTTCAACCATTGGATCTACCAATAGGAGACCTACACACCTAAAGAAGAAGAAAAATAGAAAGTAAGAATAATTTGTCTCGGCATAGAAAAAAGCTCTATTACACACATCCTTAGACCTTCCCTAAAACGCTAATTCTGGTGGAATGTATAGTGATGTAATGTTTAGAGTCAAGGAAATGGACTCATCGATCCGAGTTCAAATCCTGAAAGAAGATGTCTGCATTTCCCATGGCGCTCATACCCTTAGGAAAGGAATGCATCCAACTATTCTCCCTCCAGATTTGGGTAAATAGTAGGGCTAGGGAACCAGACTTAGCGAAGGAAATCTCTTAATTCAAACCACTTAAATTCCGCTTATGAAATTGACTGTGTTACATCCTGCTCGTGTCGAGGGGTTATATATATATATATATATATATATATATATATATGTATATATATATATGGACTCGTTGATTCGAGTTAAATTCCTAGACGAAGCTGTTGGCTTTTCACATAGCGCTAATACCCGTGGGAAAGGTATGAATCCATATATTCTCCCTCCAGCTATGGGTTATATAGTAGGGCGGACTGGGCTCCTCAAGCTTGGGTAGGTAACCAGTCTAGGAGAGGGATAACTCTGAATTCAAAATTCCTGAGGTCAGTCGTTGATTGGGTTCGTGGCATTCCTCGATGCACTAATTCTTTCCTATCGACTGTGCCAAAAAGTGTTGAATGGTCCTACACAAGCCTTCTACAGTGCAGAAACCACAGCCATTGATCTGGCTATGAATATCATAGCAAATCACAAAGCTTCCAAATTTATTATATGCACGGACTCTAAATCAGTCCTATTAGCACTAAATAACAAAAACACATCATCTCCTTTGATCACGAAGCTCCTAAACAAACTAAACACCCTCTCTGAAAATAGTAACATTATATTCTTCTGGATACCAAGTCACATTGGTATCCAAGGAAATGAAAAGGCAGACAAAGCCGCAAGAAAGGCACTTCAGACACATATGAGCAAATCTAAAATCCCATATACAGATCTGAAACCAACCATAAACAAATTTATATTAGACAAATGGCAGAAATCATGGGACAATCTGACTCAAAACCAGCTCCACGAAATACAAGAAGTTATTGGAGAGTGGCCGACGGGCCACAGAAGTATTAGAAGAGAAGAAGTAATACTCGCCAGATTGCGTATTGGGCACACCCACATTACCCATTCGTACCTGTTAAAAGGGGAGGGTGCCCCAGTGTGCCCAACATGCAAAGTACAACTTACAACCAAGCATATCCTTCTAAATTGTAACAGACTTAAACATATCCGCGCAAATTACTATCAAGCTAGAAACCTGAAAGACATCTTTAAGAATACAAACCCTGAAAACATTTTAAATTTTATTAAAAAAAGCAACCTTTTCAACAAAATATAACAGAACATAACCAATTATCTCCATAGAACCACTACTTTAAAGTCTGAAATCCAAAATAACCTTTTTGGCATTAAATGACCCACAGAGGTTGATATGCCGTTAAACAAAACTCAAACTCAAAAAACACAAGCCTTCACCACTATAAACAAATCACTGTGTTGGTTGTTCACTGGATGAACACTCATGCGTCGAAAATCGACGAGAGAGTCCATTTATATATATATAATATATATATATATATATATATATATATATTATATATATATATACTTACACTCACATACCTACAATCCATAATATATACTCTGTCACACCTACAGGTACAGACTGATCGGTTCTCGCTAGATCACTGAAGCTAACCAGCGATGAGCGCCTTCAATACTTAATTGGGTGACGTCTTTAGAAACGGCATGTACTCTGAGCAACCCGAGTTCTTTGTTTATCAAAATAACTTTTGGGCATTGAATCTCACGAAAAGGGTTGACATGCCATAAACCAAAACAACTACAAACTTATGAAAACACCCACTATACACATTCATTCTCATATAGCCATGTCCATACATGCACATTAATACAATCATTCACAGAGACACAAGAAAATATACACATACTTACATATACTCAGTCACGCATATATCCTGACATAGATACACCTAATCACAAACGCATATGACTATAGTCAGTCAAACATAAACACTCATTATATGCTCACATATTATGGAGGCGCGTGGTTTAATAGTTAGAGTCGTAGGAAATGGATTCGTCAACGCGAGTTCAATTCCTGGACGAAGCTGTTGGCATTTCACATGGCGCTAATACCCTTGGGAAAGATACGAATCCAATTCTCCCTCCAGCTATGGGTAAATAGCAGGGCAGACTGAACTCTTTAACCGTGGCTAGATAACCAGTCTAGGAGAAGGAAAACTCCGAATTCAAACCTGTTAAACTACGCTTGTGTCTCATCCTGCTCGTGCGGAGGGATTGGTGAATATATATGTGCTCACATATTCGCATTTCATTTTGAACGATTTCGACGGTTGCATTTTAACCAGAGAGTGTTGCCAGATAATAACGGTCATTAAGCAACACGAGTAGCAATATATAAAGTATTATATATATTTACCAACCCCTCCGCACGAGCAGGATGTGACACAAGGTCAATTTCTTAAGCGGAGTTTAACAGGTTTGAATTCAGAGTTTTCCTTCTCCTAGACCGATTGCCTAATCAAGGTTAAAGGGCCCAGTCTGTCCTACTATTTACCCATAGCTGGAGGGAGAGTAGAATTCATACTTTTCCCAAGGGTATTAGCGCTAAGTGAAATGCAATTACCTCGTCCAGGATTTGAACTCGTGTTGACGAGTCCATTTCCTATGACTTTAACCATTACACCACGCGCTTCCTATATAAAGTATTATATGCAGTAATATTTGTCTTATATTATATCAGAGCCGGTGCTAGGGTCTCTTGCCCTTAGCCGAACCTATGAATCTCCTAATCAATTATGTTGCTCCCGCTCTACAATTTTCCTAAAGTATATAAAGCAATATATATTAAGCACGACATTCCTAGGTCCCCCAAGCAGTCGAGCCCTCATCCTAATCAGTGGGTCGTGAGTTATCCACATCGCTTCTGAATTATATTTCATGTCAGCGGTGATATTTATTTATCAAGTTTGTAAAAGACATATAATAGCAGGGTTGAAGGTTGGCAATTCTGGGGGTATATTATGTACGTATTCCCTCAGTAAATCATCTTAGAGTAACAAAAGGACTGGAGGTTAGTCAGACCGCTTAAAGAGTTTTTGACTTTGCTATGTGTTTATCAGATTTCTGAGAGATAATCATACTAACATTGAATATGATATTCCAATCATAAACATTGTATGAAAATTGTAATCCTCTTTGCAGCACTTAAAATTGAACTAGGCATATTTATAACAAGTGTCTATTCGTTTTGCATTAGAAAAATACAACTTTCGGGATCGCCATCAGCTGACATTGTTGCGTTGTAGTTTTCTTAATTTTATGGTGTGTCTTCGTCTTCTTGAATTCGAACATCTATTTGTTCCTTTGAATCAGGGATTTCGGGATCTCTCTCTCTCTCTCTCTCTCTCTCTCTCTCTCTTCTCTCTCTCGATATAAATATATATATATATATATATATATATATATATAAAGTAATCCACAGACACGTGTTTCAAGGTATCACCTTTCATCAGTGTGGCTATACCGTAACAGCTACCTCTGGCCGGACATGTATATATAAATATTTATATATCTTCTGTTTTCTGCATCTGTATCTCTATCTATCTATCTCTCTCCCGTGTCTGTGTCTCTCCCTCTTCCGTGTCTTTCTTTCCCCCTCTCGCTCTCTCCTTCGTGTCTGTGTCTTTCTCTCCCGCGTGTCTGTGTCTATCTCTCCCTATTCTCGATGTATGTGTCTTTCTCTCTCCTCTCTCTATTATCTGTGTCTGTCTGTGTGTGCATATACGAGTCTCTCTCTCTCTCTCTCTCTCTCTCTCTCTCTCTCTCTCTCTCTCTCAAAAAGTGAAAAACTCCGCTAAAGAAAGATGACCGATCCATATATAAAATTAAATGATATAATCGTGTCAACAATATAATTGGTAAGAGGCGGACACAAATTTCCCCGAAATAACTCAGGTCGAAGACGCTGACTTCCCGGATGTAAACTATGTTATTTTCTAGCATAAACGAATTAACTTTCTATAAAAATAAATCTTTTGTTTGTTATTATGTTACGTAATGCATTACATATGCATAAACTGTCATTTTTAGCAAGAAGCTAAATCAAAAATTAACCGCTTAGCAATGGAAATCACTGTAAGATCATAGAGCAGATGGATTTGTTAGGAAATGAGAAAGTAATGAATTTCTACTGAAGGAACAAAAAATGTGAACTGTGAAATATGTAACAACGTCTGTAAGTCAGCTTCAGCTCTTAAGAGACATATCCGATACAATGGGAAGGACGTCCTTCCTATGTCATATTTGCATGCAAATTTTGTGGATCTGCAGCAGGATTTGGTGTCGTTTGAAGGTTCATTAGAGAGGAGGTTCTGGTGGTGTGTTATAGGATTGTGATAGACCTTGGAACGGTCCCAAAATGCTTGGAAAAAGACTGGAAATCTGGAAATTCAGAGAAAGAATCGAGACCATCCAGACAACATTATTTGAAGACGCTGAATACCCAAATAGTCCTGAGATCAGAGGAGACTTGTTGTCACTCAGACTCCAGAGAAAGACCATCAGCTAATGCTGATGTGAAATACTCAAAAGGATGAAATGAAAAAAAAATGGAAGAAAAACAATTATATGGATACTCAAACGTCAATTGGAGTGGTTGCGCATAAAAAGATTTGATATGTTAAGAGAGGAAACCTCAAAAGAGAAACTGAATCTCTAATATTGCTACACTAAACAGCGCCATAAGAACAAATTATATCAAAGCAAAAATTGATAAGACGCAACAAAACAGTAAATGTAGAGTGTGTGTGAACAGAAATGAGAACAATCAAATAAATATCTGGAATGATATGCTGTTGCTATAATTTTAGTTCCTACAAGTTGAAAGCAATTTTTTTCAGATACGTCATTTTAAAAAAAAATTCTAACTACGGGAAAGAAAGAGTTGAGTGAGTGGTGAGTGAGTGAGTGAGTGAGTGTGTGTTGTGTGTGTTGTGTGTGTGTGAGAGAGAGAGAAGAGAAGAGAGAGAGAGAGAGAGAAAGAGAGAGAGAGAGGAGAGAGAGGAAGGAAGAGAAATGGAGGCCATGAGAAGGGAGAGAAAGGTATAAGTGAGAAAGTAAGAAAACAGAAAAGGAAAGTAATTGTCCCCATCTTCATTGTTATTTGTACAACGTTTCCGGCGATTGCCCTCCAGCCTTCTTCAGGTATTTCTTGTCGGACTCGGGAACCTTCTCGGACTCGGGAACCTTCTTTTCGAACTCGGGAACTTTCTTGTCGTAATCGGGAGCCATCACGGAACTTTGAACCTAACCCTTTATTATCCAGGGGGGGGAGTATCTGTTCCATTCCGCTAACGCATAGCTGGGGTAGGAGTTGTGTTAATTATTTTTTCTAACTGCCTTCTACTCAGGATTGAACTCGGTATGCCCAAGATAACTGGATACGCGAGTTAAAAAGAAGGCCGGAGGGCATATCGGCCGAAACGTTGTACAAATTAACAATGAAAGATGGGGACAATAGTTCCAAATAACGCAGATAAATCCTAATTTCAAGCTGCATCTCAAACATTCAGAGAAATAAGTGTAGTAACATGAAGATGAGGACAAATAGTTCGTATTAACTAGATAATACTAATCTTCAAGCCTCATCTCAAACATTCAGAGAAATAGTATAGATAACATGAAGTGGGGACAATAGTTCGAATAACGAGATAATATAATCTTCAAGCCTCATAATCAAACATTCAGAGAAAATAGTGTAGATAATTCACGTATTAATTCCTGTATTTCTTGTCCAACGTTCGCTAACAGAAGCAGCATTCATTATTCTAATAATGAAAGATATGACTTTTGTGAAATTTTACACAGCTAATATTTCAAGTTGAATTTTTAGTTCACCGTCTGACGAACAACATTCTAAACACTAAATCTGCCAGTTATGTACAGTAGGCTTCCAAAGTAAATCGCTCGCACTATATCTGATAAAAGAACCTTTTGTTTTGTTGCTCGTGCTCTTTTTACTGTTGTTTGATCTGGGGAAATTTGTTCGGTCTTCCAACCTAATTCTCGGCCGAGATTTGTCCCTTAAATTATGTTTTGGGTCACGATGCTTCTTTTTTTTTTTTAGTTTTTCTTTTCATTCACTCATGATTCATATTTATGGGTACTTTAGACAGACGGGCGATACTGTTTCCTGGGGGAGAGGTCACATACAAGAATGATACTTAATTTCGGAAGTAATCAGCAGCAGCTGATAGATTTTCAACAGCCTGATGGAATAGCAAGATCGCCAATCTGAATGGAGTTAGGCTCTCCGCTTAATGTAGGCATTCATGTTGACCACCTTTGCTGTCCGCCCTAAGCTTGTAGGATTTAGTTGGAACCCGACTAGTACTCAGCTGATTGACAATTTGAAGTCAGTTCTGAGAATACCAGAGTGGAGTTGGTAAGTGTTTTATAGAACAGGGTGGGATGTTCCATTATACAGCGTGTGCAAGCTTATTTTCTGGGTTCAGATTGGGTTATGGTATTGGGTGTGGATAGTTTGATCAATATATATACCCATTACATTAACTACATATGAATAAAGAGTCCTGGTTGATTTAGTTTTGTTTTACGGCATATCAACGTTGGCAAGGGTCATTATGCCGATAAAGATTTGAAAAAATCATTCCTAATGGATACTCATTTTTTTTTCATGAACATAATGTTTATATGTTAACCCATAGATGGACGGCCTACAGGTACTATCACTCGGATCAGAGTGAAACAGGGGGTAATTGGGTATGAGGGGTGTTCCACATTCCCTAAACCTTCAGAAACTGGAACGCTACCCAATCATAGTTTAACGTCAAATTTTTCGTACATTCCCAGATATGAAGACCTTCAGCCACCGCCTTCTGGCACCATATGATAAAAAGGGTTGGGGCTTTGCCAAAGGGCAAGGATTGGGCAATCAATACGGGTGCTAGGGCTTGACATGACCAGCCGATGGATCATAGGGGGCTTCCCGACCGCCCGTCAAGCCTAAGGAAGGCCAACGTGGAATGTTGCAGGTCAAGGACTGCTTCAGCCACCTGGGTCCATCCTTAAGCATCATGGACACCACCCACAGGCAACAGCTAACCCCATTTGGGAGTCTTACCCCTCATGCAGAGGTACAGTTCGGTGGTATTCTATGCCCCATCAGACAGGGCCGGACAGGGTTTGTATTAAAATGTTCCAGTGATCTAATCATAGAAGAATGTTTACAAAGAGCCTTTTCAGTTCATAAAAATGAAGTCTTTTAATTTGAGAATGTAAAACATTGTTTACGGTCGTTATGAATTTTCTTTTTAAATATTTGTGTACTTTTTATTTTATTTCATGTTTCAATTCTAACGTACAGGTACGTCGCTAATTATTCCATTAATTTTGTTCAAACGTCCACAGAGAAGAAGCGACTTAATTATTAAATTAACGAAAGATAAATTATGGCAATGTTTATTATTCTCATTAGACGGCGGAGACATTAATAACTGTTAAGATTTCCAACTAAGCAATCACAGAATAATTAAAATAACCTAAGACACATTGCCTGATATGATGAGTACTGAACTAGCACTGTGATAATTTCATTATTACAACGCTTGATATGTTTACTTAAAGTTATTGGCGAATAGTTTCGAATATCAAGTAAATAATGCATTCTTCTCCCCCCCCTTGCTCTTCTCTCTTATTATTTATTTTTTTAATCCTTTTCAATTCAGATAGCGTTATCGAATTCGACGTTCACCCCTATCTCTATCTTTCCCCTACCTCCCTTTCTTACTTTGCTAATATTTTTCTGTGTAGCAATGTCTTTTTCTTCCGTATTCTTTATTATAAAATGGAATGGTCCATTATTTAGCTGAGGTCGATCACTCATATGAAATAAGATTCAGCGGTACAACAAACTAGATAATCAGGATTAGATTTTTGCATTTCATCGAGAACGATTTGCGGTTGCGCTTAACCAGAGGTTGTGAAGATGTTTAATATAAATCGAATTAAAAATGATAAATTCGAAAATCAGAATTACAGGTGACAGCAAGATGAAAATGCAATACTAATTTCATGGAGCGTGAATTAAAGTTCTACAGGATGATCTCTCTATATTATACTATTTACTTTCTACTCTCTCTCTCTCTCTCTCTATATTATATATATATATAATATATATATATATATATTATATATATAAAGTATATATATAATATTCTTCACTCTCAATATACATATACATATCTTTCTCTCTCAATATTATATTATATATAGTAATATATATATATATCTTTCATCTTCAATATATATATATATATAATAAATATCTTTCCTCACAATAATATATATAAATATATCTTCCCCTCGTCGTCCTCTCTCTCTCTCACTCTCTCTCTCTCTTTCTCTTCCTCTCTCTCTCTCTCTCTATATATATAATAATTCATTTATATCTTTTCCGCCTCTATATATATCTTTTTTCTACTTATATATATTATCCTCTTTCTCTCTCTCTATATATATATATATTTTCTCTCTCTCTCTCTATACTTATAGTTTCTCTCTCTACATATACTATATAACAATTTTCTCTCTAACCATTATCATATATATTTCTCTCTCTCTCATCTCATCTCAACATATAATTCGATTCTAACTTATGTTTACTTTTTAAATCCCAAAAAAATCAACATCCGGTGTGGAGAAACTTTTTTTTTAACGAAGTCAGCGTTCTTTCGCAAATGAACATTAAAATGCAATGACCAACCACACGTGAAATCGACTGCTATTAATCGATTCTCGATTATCAGTGGATTTACCTGAAGAGGTAAAACTCGAGTAGGTTTATCTCTTCTGGACCCATTTTATAATAAATTTGCTCTACTTTAGTATTGAGCACTTTTGGTATTTGTATATCGCTTACTTACACTCTGAATTCCACATTACTACATCGGTGTCCAAATT
This sequence comes from Doryteuthis pealeii, assembly GCA_023376005.1. Classification (NCBI taxonomy): domain Eukaryota; kingdom Metazoa; phylum Mollusca; class Cephalopoda; order Myopsida; family Loliginidae; genus Doryteuthis; species Doryteuthis pealeii. The sequence continues at coordinate 26,674,794 of CM042158.1, read as the reverse complement.
CACGGTAGATATATATATATATCCCTAAATTATGAGAGAAATCATCTGTTTTTCCTTAAATCTATCTAACGAAACATCAGAAGAAAGAAACAATAGCACTTCATAAGACCAAGTTAATTAACCTAGCAATTGCTAATTATCTGTTCACCTTTCCCTTTGCTTTGTAACGTTTTTTCTCTATCCATATTCTGTTGTGTTTCTCGCATTATTCTCTTTTAACGCTGATACTTGAGTTACGTTAAACATTTAAAAAAGTTGAATTTTTTTAGTAACTTTAATAAAAATGTCTCTTTTTTTTGGCTAGAACTTTTTGAACTGACCCGCTGGTAGTTTATTTTTGCCATGGTCTTCCAGATGCTATCAATATACTAAGTAACGTTCTATGAATGTGTAATTCCAGTTCTGAATCTAATGGAAAAGAATCGTTTAAGTGCTTGGCAAGAAAGGAAAAAAAATGGGAAATTCTAAATAATTGTTTTGTAATTAAATGCGTTCTTTCACCGCTTCTACATATTTATAGACACCCTCCTTTTCTTACTGAAAAAATAACTGTTTTCAAA
>CM042158.1:26651487-26674134 GCA_023376005.1 Doryteuthis pealeii | reverse complement strand
AAAAGAGAGAGGATGAGCATAAACACATACACATATACATAGAACGTATACATCTCCACGAAACAAGCCACAAAAAAGTAAACACAAAACACCGACCGGACACACACATCACACACACCCCACAGTTGCTCGGCCAAACACACCAAAAGTAAACCGCAAACACACACATACCGCACAAGCCAACAAACACACAAAGTAACAAAACCACACACAAGCACAAGCACAAACACACACAATTTGTTAGACACAAAGTGTAAATTACAAATGCACACACACGACTTATCAAATATCAGAAATTTTACAAACGACATCAGAGAGATGGGTGTGACTTCAAATATAAACAAATAGACAACCTAAATCCTCAAGAACTTAAATTAAAAATGAACCCCTCTACATCAAACAGGAAGGAGGGGATTAGATACTTATATATATAATATATATAATATTAATATATATATATATAATATATAGTTCTGTCAGAATTGGTTAATTAATGCCTCAAGAAGATATCAGAAGATATTAACACGTGTTGCAAATGTAAGATAATAATATTTTTTTTAAAAATAATCCTATTGCGGACCTTCTTTTTATAAAATATTTAATTTTTCTCGCGTTGGACCCATAACACACACACACACACAACACACACAACACACACACACACCACACACACACACATAAACGGGTTAGCTCAGTTGGTAGAGCGTTTTGCTAGAAACCACAAGGTTCCTAGTTCGATACCGGTCCTCGCCAACTCAGCGTATGAGTAGCACAGGGATCTGTGCGGTAAAAGTAAGGAGCTGATGGTAGGTGTGGCGCTCCATCTCAGACGCAAACAATCTCCTTGGTCTAGCGCTATTGAAAAGGGGATAGACTCCCTCGCTGATTGGCTTTACTTACTTATATATATAATATATATATATATATAATATATATATGTATATATATATATACTGTCGGATTTACTCCACCTCGCCTTCTTCAATATATATATATGATTATATTCTTTGGGAAGAGTCATATATATATATATATATATATATATATATTATATATATATATTATATATATATATATATATTTATATACCAAGCGTGTTTGTAGATCCTTGCGGAAGAAAAAACCCAGCAGAAAGTTTGATTGTAAAAATATACTACCAAACATCAACCAGGAAGAAAAAGATTTTTGAAAAAAAAGGGACCAAGATATTCGTACCAACAAAAAATAATCTATTGGTACAGTATTTGGCCAAAGAAAAAAACATTTATATGTATATATATATATATATATATATATATAATATATATATATATATTCATATAACCGCTAGGAGAAAGCTAATAAGTAAAAGTGCTCGATACCTAAGTAGAGCCAATAATAAAGATAATCTAATGAGTCAGACGACCTACTATTAATTGCATAAAGCTCTTCAGGGCTAAAATCCGACAGTCAGATTTTAGCCCTGAAGAGCTTTTGTGAAACTATAGTAGGTTCGTCTGACTCATTAGATTATATATATATATATATATATATATATATATATATGAAGTACATTCATTGTGTATAGTGTATATTGGACTCTTCCCAATGAATGTAATCATATATCGATTCATATATAATGTGTGCTAGGAATCATCTAGACAGGTTTATTAGAGACATTGTAATAATGAAAATAATCTCATAAAGTATGATCGCAAGGCAATAAAATGCCTTAACAACAACAACACCATAAAATCAACAGATAAGACACAATTAATCACCATCACCAACACAATGGACGACTTAATTGAAATAGAATAAGAACTCAAAAACACAAAGTTCTCTCAAGAAATTACCCATGACTCAATTTAACTCTTCAAAACTGAATTAAGTACTATAATAATCCAATTATGTGATGATTTACAAGTCAAGGTCAGTGATCTTTTTCTCAAACAAACTTAGTCATTTTTATATTAAGCCAAAACACCAACCTCCTATCACATAGGAATAGTTACTATAAACTATATAATAGTTGGTTCTTAGCTCAGTCGGTAGAGCACTTGACTAGGAATCAGGGATCTGTGCGGTGAAGTGAGGAGCTGATGGCAGGTGTGACGCTCCACCCCAGATACAAAAACAATCTCCTTGATCTAGCGCTAGTAAAAAAGGGAGAGATTTCCTCGCTGTTTGGCTGATACCGACATTAGGCCAACCCAACGACTTATATAATAGTGGATAAATTATATATCAAAATCAGATATTTTAGCAATTACAATATTATATATACTAGTACAAAATAAAAAAAAACACACTCCAGGCGATGTAAAAATAGATTTTTGAAACATTTTGCCTGAGAGGTGGGAGTAAAAAACGTTTGTACCCTAAGTAAGTAAAATCATCAAATTTATTAAAGGATTAAAAAATAAAACAATTTGAAATATAAACTTTAAATATGTATTAAAATAAAACAAACTATATATAGATATATAATACCAGTCATGTATTTATTAAAACTTGTTTTAAAAAACAATGTGGACTGTCTAATGCTGCATGTTCAAATTTTGAGTGTATTTATTCTATGTTATGACGATTTTGGGTAATGTGACGTAAGCAGTTACGTAGTTTTTGTTACAGACAAAAACCGGAAGCGAATCTCCATTATTAATAGCTATTTTGATTTCGAGTACTGCAATTACAACTTTCACCTTTAGTGTATAAAGTAAATTTTTATGTTAAACATTTTACATAAATACTTGTCTTTCTTGATGAGTGTGTGTGTTGGATTTTTGTGATATATATATTTACCAACCCCTCCGCACGAGCAGGATGTGATAGAAGGTCAATTTCTTAAGCGGAGTTTAACAGGTTTGAATTCAGAGTAGACAGGTTGCCTAACCAAGGTTAAAGTTCCCAGTCTGCCCTACTATTTACCCATAGCTGGAGGGAGAGTAGGATTCATACCTTTCCCAAGAGTATTAGCGCTATGTGAAATGCAAACAGTTTTGTCTAGGAGTTGAACTCGGGTCGACGATTCCATTTCGTACGACTCAAACCATTATGCGAAGCGCTTCTATTTTTGTGGTATAAGGTGTGTGCTAGTTCCACGCCTATACTTATAGACTAGGCGCGATCATGTGGTCTATTCCTTAGCCAATCGCTGTCCATACTGCGTGGCTGATATATTACTTAGGCGCTGATTTTTTCTCAGTCTACTCGCAACAACCAAACCGAAGGAACCTTGGAATCTCTACCTGAGAGGATTACCAAAGGAACCAAATCGGAGGACTCTCTACCTAGAATCAACTGGCCAATGATGGTCCTTCAAAACTTAACAGTGTGCACTGGCATTTAAGGGTATTTGCCTGCTCATCCCACTTATGAGGGCTTGACACAAGGTCTCGTTTTTACGTGGGCACATAAAAATTGCATCGATCTGGGGGGATGGCCCCCTTGGATCGATGCCATTAATTGTACTTTACCGGTCCAGAGGCCGAAGCACACTGGACCCCAGCCGAGGCCGGGTACAGAAGGTAAGGGTATTTGCTGCTCATGCCACTTATGAGGGCTGGACACGAGGTCTCGTTTTTACGTGGGCACATAAAAAAATTGGCAAGGATCTGGGGGCATAGCCCCCTTGGATCGATGCTATTAATTGTACTTTACCGGTCCAGAGGCCGAAGCACACTGGACCCCCAGCCGAGGCCGGGTATAGAAGGTAAGGGTATTTGCCAGCTCATCCCACTTATGAGGGCTGGACACAAGGTCTCGTTTTTACGTGGGCACATAAAATTGCAAGGATCTGGGGGGATGGCCCTGGATCGATGCCATTAACTGTACTTCACCGTCCAGAGGCCGAAGCACACTGGACCCCAGCCGAGGCCGGGTATAGAAGGTAAGAAGTGTCAAAGCATAGAATCTGGAACAGATACTACACTTTGATCCTCCCTTCAACAAACATTTCTGTCTTTTGTCAATAAATCCAACACCAGAGCACACTTATCATTTTAAACAGAATAGAAAAAGATAACTTATCAAGAAAACTCCTTACCTTCGTATTAATTGTTATTCGTATGACATTTTCGTGATAATTCCTGCTGACATTAGGCTCACACAGTATTTTATATTGTTGATCAGTTTTGGAACAGTAACAATTGGTATTTCTTGTTCTATAGAAGTATGTAGTATGCCAATAATGCTCGTATCTTGTTGTTTTGTAAGTTTTGATAAGAATATCGTCATACAAATCATTCTCCTTTAATTTACCTGTTTTACATGTAGACACTCACACATGCATATTTGGTAAAGAAAACACTTAAAATATGTAATTTTGCAGTTATAGATCTATTTCTACCCACAGGTATCAGTGTATACAAATGAGTATCATCAGATCGATGACTTTACAGATAAAAAGGAAAAAAAAAGAGGATTTCCAATAAAGTCAGCGGTCTGATGATACTCATAGGTATACACTGATACCTGTGGGTAGAAATAGCTCTAAAACCGCAAAATGACCGATTTTAAAGCTTTTTCTTTACCAATTATATTACTCTGTTCAATATTATTGAACATTGAGCTTTGAATTGGACCTGACCAACCCAAACATTCTGCCGTTGGAAGAAAGGTCCAACATAGAATCATCCTAATACCAACTGACTTGGTAACCCAGCTACGGATATATATATATATATATATATATATATATATAATATATATAATATATATATTGAGTAAGGAAATGAATCCGACGGTATAAATATAGATAAAAGGATATGAAAACACACAATACTGTTAAAATGAAAATATTTTATATCATATTCATAGGTAATATTGAACAATATTTCGATTTATAAAAATCATCCTCCAAAAACGATCGCATGACTTGTACGCTTTTTGGAACATCAATGTTTTCGTTTTGAATTCAAATTATTTTCAGCTTCTCTCTCGATGAGTCCGGAATAAAAAAAAAAAGCTCTGTAGATGATTTTTATAAATTGAAAGATTGTGTGTTTTCATATTCTTTTATATATATATATATATATATATATATATATATATATATATATATATATATAAATTGAAATACATACGAAGGTGACGGTATGTGAGTATAGAAATATGATGAAAAAGCAAATTTTTCAGAGGATGCATAAAATTAATAATTCTTTTTTACGGTCAATGTTTCGATTTTTGTTAATATAGGATATATTAACCCTCATAAAGGTAATAATATGGAGTGATGTGATGAAGCTCCATGAGAATAAATTGATAGATAAGGATTTACCAATTTTAGAAATAAATTCGGGGTGGCCTAAAGTCGGTATCAGCCAATCAGCAACGGAGTCTATCCTAGACTAAGGAGATTGTTTTGGCGTCTGAGGTGGAGCGCCACACCTACCATCAGCGCCTCATTTTATTGCACAGATCCCTGTGCTACTCATACACTGAGTTGGCGTAGGCCGGTATCGAACTAGGAACCTTGTGGTTTCTAGCCGAACGCTCTACCGACTGAGCTAACCCGGTCCTAAAGGGAGTTTAATATATTAAATAATTATTTCAAATTAAAATTAGAACTAATTGAAATAATTCTCTTTGTGTGGTTTGTTTTGTTTGTCTCCGGTGTTGCTATTCGTTCGATTCCCCCTCGTTTGTGTTCCCGCAACAGAAAAACAATTTTAGAGATTTTTTGGTTTTATATGGTGTGTCAAAAAAGTATCGAGATTTTTTGTACCTTTCAACACACATTGTATTCTGAAAGAAAATAACGTTCCATTCATTTTTTTTTCAGAATACAAGGTGTTGCTATTTTTATGGAATAAAACTTTGAATTATGTTTTTACTATCAGTTTTAATAAAAGTATATTTCATCACATTCTCATAGAATTTTATGAAAATCAAATTTCTCAAAATGGAAAACGAAAAAAACAAAAAACAAAACAGAATTTACCAAAATTGGAAACGGAATCAAATAAAAAAAATTAAACGGAAAATCGGGGACCCTTCAAGATGAAAATTTATGTGCATTGTTGGGATTGAAATAAAATTTAAATAACAAAAAATAACAAACTCCCATGGTGTTTAACCGGAAGAACCCTCCGAGCATGTATTGGACAAACGACACATTTCCGACCCCTCAAGAGAATCTCTGACTTAGGTCTAAACTGTGTCTAGACCAGTGCTTCTCAACCTTTTTCGGCTTATGGACCATTTTTTATTCAAAAAATTCCCATGGACCAATTCTACTTTTCTTGAATGTTGCTGCGAGCGGCTAACACACGTGTTAAAGTAAGACAAAACAATTCATTTTCCGCCGATCATCGACGTGCGCTTAAATAGAGATTTTCAACTGGGGAGGGTCATTATAAGAAGCGCTAAATTAGTTAATTTTTTGTGAAATGGCTAAAACATTTTTGTGGCTTCGAACTCTCTGTGGACCACTAGAAATGTTCTGTGGAGCACAGATTGTCCAGCTGGACCACGTTGAGAATCACTGGTCTAGACACTACTACTGATCAGGGAGGTACTTCCTTGACACGTGGTGGCTATGAGTTGTGAATAAACTTAAATCATAAAACCACCTTTTGTCTTTGTTTCTTTCTTGAATTCCTTCCTTTTCAGCGCGACTACCAAATAAGATGGGATTAAAAGCAAACCCTAGGAACACACACCAGGAATAACAAGCTAACTTTTAAAGCTAAAACATTAAACCTCTTGTAACCCCACAGCAGTGCTTACAAATCTGAACTCTGCTTTGACCCTCGCAATTGTCTGATCACTCTCCTCTCTAATCTAGCTGGGTGTCATGGGGTAACTGTTGCGCCAATGTACGTGTTGTGTACACGCGTAAAGGAAAAGTTCCGACTTTTGTCTCTGATTCCAAACTACATAACAAAGCTTTGCATTTGATTATAATTCTAATGTCAGTTTATGTAATTATTTTGTCATTTATAATTTTGTAAAAGTTTATTAACTGTCCCTTATGTCACCGTGTCATGGGTATGACATTAAACTTCATCTAATGGGAAAGTACCAATTATGGAGACTATGGAGTAGCCCTTCATCACTAATAATCCGAGATCCACTCTGACCCGGAGTGATAGTAACTGTTAGGGTCCCATCTATGGGTCAAATAGAAATGAAATTGTGTTTAGAAAATAAGTTCATTACACACCAAGAATGAATATACAAATCATCTTTGGCTTAAAATGACCTCAAAAGGGTTGACATTCCGTAAAATCCAAACAACTAACATAATGCCAGAACATCGCACCAATACCATGCCATCTAACTCACGATCCCCTACCACCTTTTTGCTTTATAAAAAAAACCTTAGATCTTTCCGGCACCCCCAGGGAATGGTAGCGCTCACTTTGAGAACATTGGTTCAAACTAAGCTGATTCTAGATCGATATTTCGTACGTCAACCCGAGATATCAGATCAAATCGGCTCCTTTTGACAAACCGACTTGACTTCGCGATAGATCCGGGGCAGGGCAACTCAAGATGATTTTAACAATACGTTTTACTGCGTTTTCGTTTTTCACTCACTTTGAAAAAGAGGTGTCTTTCTTCTGAAAATAGATGCCAATCGAAAGCGAGCTTACTTCATTTTGACTTTTCCCAATGCCTTTCTTCATTTGATTGCAAGAACACTGCGATTTACGGATTATCGGATTAAGCGATTACTGCATTGCCGCCATTTTGTTTCTGGGTCGGAAATGACTTTAAAGGAAAATAAGAAGTCTTTCTTGTTCGCCTCTTAAATGGATACCGAGTAAAGAAAGAAAGAGAATAATTCAGTTTACTTATCTGATCGAAATGAAGATATTAGAAGAATTGTTTTATTGTTTTCTTTGGCAAACTGAGAATAAGAAACTCGATTCAAAGAATTAAGAAGTAAACGACAACAAAGAAAGGAAAATGTCCTAAAAGATCGACAAGTTCAGTTGATATTATTTATCACTAGCTTAAATGCCGCCATATCGGGTGGCACTTAAGCAAGTTTCATACATTGAGTACATATTAAATTTATCAAAATTGAACAATATTTTAAAAACATTTAGATATTTTTGCGGGTAGAAAATTTGAGAACTACGATAGACTTATTGCGTTCTTTATCGCAATTCTTCTTCCTTTGGTAATCCTCTGATGAGACTCATCTGAAAAGAAAGAATTGTTGTTAAGAATTAATCTGATTATGATTGCAATTCTCAAACAATTAATAATTTCTATCGTAATTGTTTCTTTTGTTCCTCCTTTTGGTGGAGATTTCTTTTTGTGAGACATACCGATGCTGTATGAGATGGTCAGTAATAAATTTCAGAAGAACTCGATAAGAATTTAAGAATTGCATTAATACTGTGGACTAGAAGATTCCCTGCCTCCTTGAACTAAGTGCGTCCGTATATATCTGGCCTGCGCTAGGCGGGGTAGCGGGTGACTACAGATATTGAACTCACAGCTTACAACGCCGTAAGGAGTGACACGTAGGCAGACTAATGTTACCGCTGTTGAAAATGCAAATTTCACACGGATCGGACAGCGCTGTGTGATCAGCCCGGATGTAAGATCTTGGAGAGGGCTGTTACTGATTATCTAAGGCCCACCTTCCCACACCACGGACAGTTGTGTTTTGATCTTTTTAACGTGCATTGAACGAGTGAACTTTTAACGGATTGAGTAATGTTACATACACAAATATAGATATCTCCCGATTCACTAACTCAGCAATTCAAACGGAAGTTTACTCAATGGTAGCCTAAAACGAATGACCAAATTAACACGATTCCACGCATAGGCTTCCGCCTGGAAAAGAATTCCTAAACAATAAAAAATAATATTATAAACTCTCATTATCGTCCAATCGAAAACTCTCCCGCGAAAAAATAAAAAAGGCTTGTGTGATCCGATTTCGGATCACACAAGGACTACTGTGATAGTGTTGCAGGCAAAAGACTATGTCAGTTGAGGAAATGGATTACAGTGGTTACTTTCGGGCGTCACTTTACACAAACACTTTTTGATACTTAAGATTTAAATTTTAAAGGTTCATCTACAAAAAACATATCTCTTCTCTATAAATATATGTACATTAATAGAAATTATTTCACCCCTATTTATGTTTACATGTTTTGTTAACTTTGATTCTTTACATATTCTTGTTTTTAAGTTATCTATTTTTTATCATTCATGTTTATATTTCTTGCTTTTAATTATTTTTCATTATGTTTTATCCTTTATAAAATCATTTTTTAAATAAATATTTTAGTATAATATTTATTTCTACCCTTGTCATATTTTTATTTATTTATTTATTTATTTTCTTATGGAAAAGGAGGAGTAAAGTTTTTAACCTCTTATCACACAAAAATACTGTGTGAATTTTATTGAAATTTGCTTTTGCAGGTCACCACACATTTTCCTTTATAAAAGGACATGCGCCCGGTTCTATTACAAGCATATATACAGACAAAATCATACTATGTATATCTCTATTTATCTTATATATACTAGCAAATATATGCACCCTCCGGGTGCAAGTATTTAAGTTTTAATGTAATGAAATATCGTATTAAATTAGAAAGTCTAATAAGAAGGCAGATAAAAAGATTTGAAAAAGAGTGGGGGTATAATAGAAAAATAGAAATTAAACTTACTCTTCCATCACTGCCGTCTTTCATTGCTGAATTTTACTTATTTAACTATTTAGTTAAATTAGGAAATAAAGAATAAAATGACAGTTATTTTTTTCTTGTTAATGGATTTCATATAAGATTCATTGGAGAGATTTTTGCTTATATTCATTAAAATAAAACTAAACAGTTAGAAATCAATAATACTATGTACATATTTAATAAAATCACATTTTTAATATCAATATGCAAATTAGCCTTCCCGTTCACACTGCAAACCGCTATTTTTTGTATATATAAATACAATTGCATGTTATTAGTATGTACATATGGACAACACTAATAAAAAGGTGAAGCAATTTTATTAATAATTGAGGTTTAAATATAAATAAAATCATGAAGAATGTGATGAAAATAACTATGTTAATTGTGACTCGATTAGTAATATAGTTTCGGTTACAGACAGAAAAACACACAATCTCCATTATAATAAGATATATATATATATATATATATATATATTTAACTTGGAGTATTGTTTTTTTTTCGGAGGGGGGTCGACATTTTATAGTACCATTTGATTATTTTCAGAAGGTGCAGATGATTTGGTCTTTTCTTTTTCTTTTTATATATTAATTTTTCTCCAGGCAAACAGTTTGTACTGCGTAATTACAAACTATAAAGCGGGAGTCTTCTATATACTGTCTTAGTATATATATATATATATATATATATATATATATATATATAATATATATATATATATATATATATATGAACAAATAAAAGGTTTAGCTTTTATTTATTTTCATAGGAACAATCTTTACAACCGAGCGGTTTCTTGCTAGTGCATCCGTCAGGTAAAACGAAATAGTTTTTGCAAATGAAAGAAAATATATATATATATATATATATATATATATATATATATATATATATATATTATATATAAACTCACAATGTTTCCTACTTCTCTAGTTTCATGAATATCAAATATTTATAAAGGTTGGCAACAAAAGCAATAAATAGAGAAGTACATCCTTATTTATTGACTATATTTTGACAAAGCCGATACTCGAGAAGTGGGATAACTTCGGAAGAGTTTTATATTAATATTTATTACGTTCTTCTATTTATAATATATAAAGCACTTTATTAGTCTTGCCATTCTATTGAGTGGATTTTGAAACACACTTTTGCATTCCTCGCCAAAGTAGAATATGGTAAGTAATTGCTGATATATTTACGATCCCCTCCATACTCTCATACATAAAGTAAAGCAAAGTAAGTAAAGTCGATATCAGCCAATCCCTCCACACGAGCGGGGTGTGACACAATGTCAATTAATTAAGCAGAGTTTAACACGGGCGTATTTACTTGAAACCATATAAGTATTAGTAGTAAATAAAAGTAAAGTCGTCGGGGTGGCCTAATATCGGTACCAGCCAGTCCGCGAGGGAGTCTATCCCCTTTTCAATAGCGCTAGACCAAGGAGATTATTTTTAGCATCTGAGGTGGGGCGAAAGCTCTACCGACTGAGCTAACCCGGCCCAAATTAAATTAACAATGACCATTAACAATTTAAGAATTATCCAATCCGTTAAAAATGATACACACATTTCTTTAGATACCATTAAACTTCATTTAGTTATAATACAATAATTACAAGACTACTAATTAGTTCCCCCTAGTAAATAATTTTCTAAATCTTGTTCAAACCAAAACCCATTAATCCAAATTACATCATGTCACAATTAACTACCATACTTTCTAAAGCAGAGGCCAGCTACTGACAATTACTATCTAAATCTCCTTAAACAAGTATTATTTACACTATTAATCCGAACAGAATGGGTAATTCAGCCATTACATTAAAATATTAAGTCATTTGAATCCTTAGTTTCGCTATTCTTTCACGCTTAAAAGAAATACATTAATTCTTTATAAACCTGTCATAAAATACGGGAACCATACGCGAAAACTTTACAATTTACATTATATATATATATATATATTATATATATATATATATACATGTGTGTGTGTGTGTGTGTGTGTGTGTGTGTGTGTGTGTGTGCTTAAGTGATGTCGTACCTAATTTTTGAAAATTAATTAATAATTAAGGAATTAGGCTGGCATACCTGTTCAAATGTAAGGCTAAACAAATCGAGAAAAATCAATCTCTGTAGGCTGTACATACAGAGATTGATTTTTCTCGATTTGTTTTTGCCTTACATTAGAATAGGTATGCCCGCCTAATTCATTAATTATTAATTAATTAATCTTCAAAAATTAGGTACGACTTCAATTACGCACATATTCTCCCAATATATATATATATATATAATATATATATATATATATATATATATATATCGGTCGATATTAAGTAGTTACATATTTATATGTGGAACTTGGATTAGAGTTAAAAATACAACGTTTTGAAAAATGTCCTGAGGTCTGATGTTGACATAAATAGAAGAATTTAAATTGATTGTATCATATACATAAGTAATATAAACATAAACAGTGACTCAAATTACTCGAATTTAACCTGGTCCGGCAAAAGCTTTTATTTATTATTGATAATGCTCCGTTGATATGATCGACATCTAAATCTCGGCGTTATATATATATATATATATATATATATATATTATATATATATATATGTTTGTGTGTGTGTGTGTGTGTGTGTGTGTGTGTGTGTGTGTGTGTGTGTGTGTGTAATTATACATAAATATATATAATGTTTGTGTATAATTATACATGAATATATATGTGTGTGTGTGTAATTATACATAAATATATATATGTGTGTGTGTGTGTGTAATTATACATATATGTGTTTGTATGTGTGTGTGTGTAATTATACATATATATATATGTGTGTGTGTGTGTGTGTAATTATACATAATAAATAAATAAATAAATAAATATATATATATATATATATATATATATATATATATATATATATATATATATAAGATACGGTGGCGTGTACATGGAGTCACCGGTACCTGTTTACTGACAGTTTATATCCTAAGCGATCTGCAGACCAAGTCATGATATTGACCAATGTTTACTTATCAGTATATAGTGTATATCTATCTATCTATCTATATATATATATATATATATAACATTGAGAAACAGAATGAATTTCCATTATTTGAATCAGTTGTAAGCCTATTCACATCTATTTTTATCATATGTGGAAAAAGGTGGTAGCTGAGAGTCTTAATGTCCTGAGTATTACGTTAAAGTCTGATTGTGAAGTTTCAATTCTGGAGCTCTGGGGGAATGTGGAGTTCCCCTACATCTCCATTACTCCCTGGTATACTCTTACCTCGACTGGTAGTACCTGTTAGGGTCCGGTTCACGGGTTGAATAAGAAAAATAGGTTTCAAAAATATGTTTAAAAGATTAGGTTTTAAAATTTGAGTGACCATTAGAATGAATAAAACGAAACGTAAAATACCCAACATGTAGGTAGGTGTGGCGTACCACCTCAGATGCTAAAAAACAATCTCCTTGGTATAGCGCAAGTGAAAAGGGGATAGACTCCAACGCTGTATGGCTGATACCGACTCTAGGCCTCCCCGATGACTTTACTTACTTATCTATTTTTTAATCTAATTCATTTTGTAAACTCTTCTTTTCCCTAAGCCCCGGAACTGCCAAAATGTCACATTTTCATTTTTAAAAACGATATAAAATTAATCAAATCGATTATTTAAGGTCGAATTTTTGTCGGTGCATATCACATAAATACGTCCTGTCCCCCTGCCCTAAAGAAACGCTATGCGGTGCCTGCTGAAAATCCGACCCGTGCTACTTATGAACTCCCTAGATGATTCAATAACTTAAAATTGGTTAACTTTAAGACTTTTTAATAGCATTTTTAGATTTTTTGGACAAAAATACTATTATAAACCAATGTTTAGGAGTAGAGAAGCTCTATAACTCATTTTACAGACAAAAATAACCATCAAGAATGAATAAAACGAAACGCAATCGGCATAAAATACCCACCATGGGTTGACATGCCGTAATATGCAACCAACCAACCAATGACTACAGTTTTATGTTAGCTGTTGTATGTTGAGTTGTGTCTAAAACAGGCAGCTAAAAGCTTAAGAAGAATGATAACGATAGTCAAAATGTTTAGCTGATAATACTTTCTATTAACAATAGATATACGTAATAAAAATGTACGTTTTATTCCAGTAAGCATTTTATTTCTTTTTGATACCTACACTTATCTTGGAGATATTTATCAATGATTTCCTATAAAACGCTAATAATTCTATTTTCATTCATCCTTTTCTCTTCCTTTCACGTCATTTTTCCTGTAGTTGATTTTATCTACAGCATATCACACAAACATGCCGTATTTTATAGCGTTAGTAGAATTAATGCTACACCAAAGCGGACATGTGTTTTTATTTAAGTTAACAGCCAATATCAGAAGGACAAAAAGGGTGAAGAATCAAAAGTATTTTATTAATGCGCCTACCCATTGCATACAAACACATCACCTTTTCCAAATGAGTTAATACTGTTTCAAATGTCCTCTGACGGTGTATTCCGATCTCCAGCCTTGTTAAAATATACGCCGGAATATTAGATAAAGTTCATTTGGGTCTATGATTACTTTTCAGCAGGGGAAATATTTAGTTTCATATATATATTTTTTCAATGAAATGGTACACTGCGCCTATCCCGATTGGTCGAAAGCCGAATATGTACCCATTTACATGTTTCAATTGATTACCAGTATATATATATATATATATATATATATATATATATATATATATATATATATATATATGAGTAGCACGGGAATCTGTGTGGTAAAGTGAGGAGCTGTCGGTAGGTATGGCGTACCACCTCAGACGCTAAAAAACAATCTCCTTGGTATAACGCAAGTGAAAAGGGGATAGATTCCCATGCTGTATGGCTGATACCGACTCAAGGCCTGATACCGACGACTTTACTTACTTATCTATTTTTTAATTTAATTCGGGACTGCAAAAATGTCTCATTTCCATTTCAAAAACGAATTAAAATTAATTAAATCGATTATTTAAGGTCGAATTTTTGTCGGGGCATATCACATAAATGCGTCCTGGTCCCCTGCCATAAAAAACGCTATGCGGTGCCTGCTAAAAATCCGACCCGTGCTACTTATGAACTCCCTAGCTGTTTTAATAACGTAAATTGGTTATAGCATTTTTAGATTTCTTGGACAAAATACTATTTTAAACCAATATTTAGGAGTAGGGAATCGGAAGCTCAAATTTGGTTAGCACAGTCAACACCTGTAACAAAATTTCAGAAAAATTGATGGGGTTTGGTGACAATTTTACTTTTTTCTGGATGATTTGACATGTAATTGCCCATATATATATATATATATATATATATATATATATATATATATATATATATATATATATATATATATATATATATATATGGTTAGCAAGCTAGATTAACAAACCATTGTTAGTTTTTTCGATTCTCACTAGCTGCCCTTGCATCTGGCATTGAGAAACATCTAAGCAAGGCTCACCCCGCTCTCTCTCTCTCTCTCTCTCTCTCTCTCTCTCTCTCTCTCTCTCTCTCTCTCATTTTAATGTGAGACCACATGCATATTCTACAATGTTTGACAAGAGTTTGCCTCTTAATTGCTAAAATACTGCATTGCATTGAAAAGGTATGCATCCAAATATTCTTCCTCCAGCTATGGGTAAAAAGTTAGCCATACTCGGTTCTTTAGTCTTGGTTAAGTAACCAGTTTCTGAAAAGGAAACTCTTAATTCAATCTTTAAGCTCCGGTTAAATAATTGAATTTCTGTCACATCCTACTCGTGCAGAGTGGTTGGTATATATCTATATATATATAAATGAAAGTTGTGGTACGTGTATGTCGTATATTACCCCTGAAAAAGGATGTCATTTTGATTGGAAATCTAGCATGATTTATAATTAAGAAAGCTTTATAATTAAGGTTTGTAATTATGTATACACTCATAGAAAGAGTATTTTTAATCAACTGTCGTAAGTTCCATGAATACGGTCACAGCGATGGTGAACATAGGGAGATTATTTTGAATTATACATTAAAGGTACTCCCATAGGATGGTTAACATATTTTTTCATCAACCTGTATATTGATCTATCTTCATACAGGCGTGAATGGCGACTATTGAAGTAATATTGTTTACCAAAATGAAAAGATCTGAGATTTTATTGTTTATATGTTGCGCAATATTCCTTGATTTTCCCCAAGAGGACAAATATCCAAGGGGAACGGTTTGGGAGATATGATTTAATGGATTTTTTTTCCTTAAAACAAAGGACATATTTGTCTTTTCTTATGTAAGAGTTCCAAGGAAGATTACTATATTAATATCACATGAGTACTTCTCCGATACTATTTGTCTAAACATAAAGAAACTTTCGAATCAGTTATAAAGAGTTTCACAGGGTCAGGAAAATACATCAATTGAAAATGGCGCCTCTCTTGTACTTTGATGTGTAGAGACCGCATGAATATTCATTAAGGAATTGAAGGAGTGTACTCTGGTAATAGCTAAAGTACTGCATCACGTGGTAAATATAAAAGGCAAGCTGTTCTTTTAGTTGTACAATAAACGTTAGCAATAATAAATCTCTTTTGCGTTATCAGTATTTCATAGGATTATTGTTAATGGTGTGTCAACAGTCTAAATCCCAGTCTACTCACTCATACATATATTAACACAGCTACGGAAGCGCGTGGTGTAATGGTTAAAGTCATGGGAAATGGACTCGTCGCCCCGAGTTCATATCCTGGACGTGGTAATTGCATTTCACTTAGCGCTAATACCCTTGGGAAAGGTATGAATCCTACTCTCTCTGCAGCTATAAGTAAATAGTAGGGCAGTCTGGGCTCTTTAACCTCGGTTAGGCAACCGATCTAGGAGAAGGAAAATATATATATATATATGATAAGGCATCCACAGACACCGTGTTTCGACGTTTCACGTCTCATCAGTGTAGCTAGACACAGCAACTAACTCCGACCATAAGCAAAACCCGACTGACTTTACGTCTGACCGATCCGTTAACCTCTAGGCCATCGCCAGCTGCCATTAAGGAGCGCTGTTGGGAAAGGTATGAATCCTACTCTCCCTCCAGCTATGGGTAAATAGTAGGGCAGTCTGGGCTTTTTAACTTTGGTTAGGCAACCGGTCTAGGAGAAGGAAAACTCTGAATTCAAACCTGTTAAACTCCGCTTAAGAAATTGACCTTGTGTCGCATCCTGTTCGTGCGTAGGGGTTGGTAAATATAAACATTAACACAGCTACTCACACAGACAAACACACGTAAACATACATATACATATATACTCACTCATCCATACATCCTTACGCACAGGCTGATCTATTCATAAATAATATCGTCAAAAATTTCGGGGTTTTCTAAGTTCCATAGAAAATGTTGTGTGTAAGTCTCTATGTAAAACCTAATTAAACACCTTGGTAGTTTCAGAGTTTGTTTTTTCATTTTGTTTGATATCATGAAGACTAAATCAGAAAGTCAATACACACAGGGTCTAAACCCTTTTCTACTAAACCCTTTTCTACCATTGGATTTACTAATAAGAGACCTAAACGCCTAAAAGGGCGACTAGAATCATAACAAGAGCTATGACAGTTTAGAATTATACCTCTTTAGCTCTTAGTGCAATTTAGAAGGACTACAACTGGATTCTCTGCTACAATGACTACACTCTAGTTCTGCCTAGAATTTCAAGGAATGCAATAGATTTTCTACTACTAAGGCTACACCTTTTTCTACCACTGGATTTACAATTAGGAGACCCAAACGCCTAAAATGGTGACCAGAATCATTACAGCAGCCATGACAATTTAGGGTCTTTAGTTCTTAGTGCAATTCAGAAGGTCTACAACTGGATTCTCTACTACAATGACTACACTCTAGTTCTGCCTAGAATTTCAAGGAATGCAATAGATTTTCAACCATTGGATCTACCAATAGGAGACCTACACACCTAAAGAAGAAGAAAAATAGAAAGTAAGAATAATTTGTCTCGGCATAGAAAAAAAGCTCTATTACACATATCATTAGACCTTTCCTAAAATGCTAATTCTGGTGAAATGTATAGTGATGTAATGTTTAGAGTCAAGGAAATGGACTCATCGATCCGAGTTCAAATCCTGAAAGATGTCTGCATTTCCCATGGCGCTCATACCCTTAGGAAAGGAATGCATCCAACTATTCTCCCTCCAGATTTGGGTAAATAGTAGGGCTAGGGAACCAGACTTAGCGAAAGAAATCTCTTAATTCAAACCACTTAAATTCCGCTTATGAAATTGACTGTGTTACATCCTGCTCGTGCGGAAGGGTTATATATATATATATATATGGACTCGTTGATTCGAGTTCAATTCCTAGACGAAGCTGTTGGCTTTTCACATAGCGCTAATACCCCTGGGAAAGGTATGAATCCATATATTCTCCCTCCAGCTATGGGTTAAATAGTAGGGCAGACTGGGCTCTTCAACCTTGGGTAGGTAACCAGTCTAGGAGAGGGATACCTCTGAATTCAAAATTCCTGAGGTCAATCGTTGATTCCTCGATGCACCAATTCTTTCCTATCGACTGTGCCAAAAAGTGTTGAATGGGCCTACACAAGCCTTCACCACTATAAACCAGTCACTGTGTTGGTTGTTCACTAGATGAACACTCATGTGTCAAAAATCAACGAGAGAGTCCATTTATATATATATATATATATATATATATATATGTTGCATAGTGAGGTTTTCACCGTACCAAATCGATATAATGTTGTATACCCTTTTCTTACTTCTTACTTCTAGTCGTCTTCTCTTCTGGTCGGCTTTGCTATTCTGATCGTGTATCATCTTGGTCTGGTCTAGCGTCTGGTGTTGACTTCGGGATTCCGGTCTGGTCTTCTATGGGGATTTCTCCTTATCAGATGCCCTGTGTCATTGTTAGTTTTTAGTAAACACAAGACTTCGATTTTCTTTTAATGTTAATTTTTTCGGTAAATCCCCAACCCAGACATACCATAGCGCGCGTGAGTTCCAGTTTTAGGCAGAGCATAAAATGGACGCTGCTCTGCCTGACGTATAACTGCAAACTGGGGACTCTGAAAAAGGTCCCACGTGACTTCACATATTTGGCGGGCTTCTGTAATTTTCCATAGAAGGACCCGGCCATGGTATGAAAGGGTTCATCCTCAGAATTACAGGGGATTGACAATAATCTTATGCAACCGCATAGATTATGAATATATATATATATATATATATATATATATATATATATATACTTACACTCACATACCTACAAACCCATAATATTATACTCTGTACACCTACAGGTACAAGACTGATCGGTTCTCGCTAGATCACTGAAGCTAACCAGCGATGAGTGCCTTCAATACTTAATTGGGTGACGTCTTTAGAAACGGCATGTACTCTGAGCAACCCGAGTTCTTTGTTTATCAAAATAACTTTTGGGCATTGAATCTCACGAAAAGGGTTGACATGCCATAAACCAAAACAACTACAAACCTATGAAAACACCCACTATACACATTCATTCTCATATAGCCATGCCCACCCATGCACATTAATACAATCATTCACAGAGACACAAGAAAATATACACATGCTTACATATATTCAGTCACGCATATATCCTGACATAGATACACCTAATCAGAAACGCATATGACTATAGTCAGTCAAACACAAACACTCACTTATATGCTCACATATTATGGAGGCGCGTGGTCTAATGGTTGGAGTCGTAGGAAATGGATTCGTCAATGCGAGTTCAATTCCTGGACGAAGCTGTTGGCATTTCCCGTGGCGCTAATGCCCTCGGGAAAGATACGAATCCAATTCTCCCTCCAGCTATGGGTAAATAGCAGGGTAGACTGGACTCTTTAACCATGGCTGGGTAACCAGTCTAGGAGAAGGAAAACTCTGAATTCAGACCTGTTAAACTACGCTTGTGTCACATCCTGCTCGTGCGGAGGGATTGGTGAATATATATGTGCTCACATATTCGCATTTCATCTTGAACGAATTGGACGGTTACATTTTAACCAGAGAGTGTTGCAAGATAATAAACGGTCATTAAGGAACAACGAGTAGCAATATATAAGTATTATATATATTTACCAACCCCTCCGCACGAGCAGGAGTCACAAGGTCAATTTCTTAAGCGGAGTTTAACAGGTTTTGAATTCAGAGTTTTCCTTCTCCTAGACCGATTGCCTAATCAAGGTTAAAGAGCCCAATCTGTCCCTAACTATTTACCCATAGCTGGAGGGAGAGTAGAATTCATACCTTTCCCAAGGCTATTAGCGCTAAGTGAAATGCAATTACCTCGTCCAGGATTTGAACTCGTGTTGACGAGTCCATTTCCTATGACATTAACCATTACACCACGCGCTTCCTATATTAAAGTATTATATGCAGTAATATTTGTATTATATTATATCAGAGCCGGTGCTAGGGTCTCTTGCCCTTAGCCGAACCTATGAAATCTCCTAATCAATTATGTTGCTCCCGCTCTACAATTTTCCTAAAGTATATAAAGCAATATATATTAAGCACGACATTCCTAGGTCCCCCAAGCAGTCGAGCCCTCATCCTAATCAGTGGGTCGTGAGTTTTCCACATCGCTTTTGAATTATATTCCATGTCAGCGGTGATATTTATTTATCAAGTTTGTACAAGACATAATAGCAGGGTTGAAGGTTGGCAATTCTGGGGGTATATTATGTACGTATTCCCTCAGTAAATCATCTTAGAGTAACAAAAGGACTGGAGGTTAGTCAGACTGCTTAAAGAGTTTTTGACTTTGCTATGTGTTTATCAGATTTCTGAGAGATAATCATACTAACATTGAATATTATATTCCATTGTATGAAAATTGTAATCCTCTTTGTAGCACTTAACTTTGAACTAGGCATATTTATAACAAGTGTCTATTCGTTTTGCATTTAAAAAAATACAACTTTCGGGATCGCCATCAGCTGACATCGTTGCGTAGTAGTTTTCTTAATTTTATGGTGTGTCTTTGTCTTCTGGAATTCGAACATCTATTTATTCCTTTGAATCAGGGGATTTCGAGATATCTCTCTTCTCTTTCTCTCTCTCTCTCTCTCTCTCTCTCTCTCTCTCTCTCTATATATATATATATATATATATATATATATATATATATAAATATTTATATATCTTCTGTTTTCTGCATCTGTTCCACCCTCTCTCTCTCTCTCTCCTCTCTCTATCTTTATCTATCTATCTATCTCCCGTGTCTGTTTTTTTTCCTCCTCTCTATCTCTCTCCTGTGTCTGTATCTCTCTCTCTCTCCCCGTGTATTTCTCCCCCCTCTAGCTCTCTCCTTCGTGCCTGTGTCTTGCTCTCTCGCGTGTCTTTGTCTTTATCTCTCCTTTTTATCCATGTATGTGTCTTTCTCTCTCTCTCTCTCTATTATCCGTGTCTGTCTGTGTGTGCATATTGCGAGTCTCTCTCTCTCTCTCTCTCTCTCTCTCTCTCTCTCTCTCTCTCTCTCTCTCTCTCCTCAAAAAGAGTGAAAAACTCCGCTAAAGAAAGATGACCGATCCACATATAAAATTAAATGATATAATCGTGTCACCAAAATAATTGGCAAGAGGCGGACACAAATTTCCCCGAAATAACTCAGGTCGGAGACGCTGACTTCCCGGATGTAAACTATGTTATTTTCTAGCATAAACGAATTAACTTTCTATAAAAATAAATCTTTTGTTTGTTATTATGTTACGTAATGCATTACATATGCATAAACTATCATTTTTAGCAAGAAGCTAAATCAAAAATTAACCGCTAAGCAGTGGAAATCACTGTAAGATCATAGAGCAGATGGATTTGTTAGGAAATGAGAAAGTAATGAATTTCTACTGAAGGAACAAAACATGTGTCCTGTGAAATATGTAACAACGTCTGTAAGTCAGCTTCAGCTCTTAAGAGACATATCCGATACAATGGGATGGACGTCCTTCCTATGTCATATTTGCATCAAATTTTGTGGATCTGCAGCGGGATTGGTGTCGTTTGAAGGTTCATGAGAGGAAAGGTTCTGGTGGTGGTGTTATAGGATTGTGATAGACTTGGAACGGTCCCAAAATGCTTGGAAAAAGACTGGAAAATCTGGAAATCAGAGAAAGAATCGAGACCATCCAGACAACATTATTTTGAAAGACGACTGGAATACCCAAAATAGTCCTGGAGATCAGAGGAGACTTGTTGTCACTCAGACTCCAGAGAAAGACCATCAGCTAATGCTGATGTGAAATACTCAAAAGGAGTGAAATGAAAAAATAAATGGGAAGAAAAACAATTATATGGATACTTCAAACGTCAAATTGGAGTGGTTGCGCATAAAAAGATTTGGATATGGTTAAGAAGAGGAAACCTCAAAAGAGAAACTGAATCTCTAATAATTGCTACACTAAACAGCGCCATAAGAACAAATTATATCAAAGCAAAAATTGATAAGACGCAACAAAACAGTAAATGTAGAGTGTGTGGTGACAGAAATGAGACAATAAACAAATAAATCTGGAATGATTATGCTGTTGCTATATTTTTAGTTCCTACAAGTTTGAAAGTAATTTTTTTCAGATACGTCATTTTAAAAAAAAATCT
Source organism: Doryteuthis pealeii (assembly GCA_023376005.1). NCBI lineage: Eukaryota > Metazoa > Mollusca > Cephalopoda > Myopsida > Loliginidae > Doryteuthis > Doryteuthis pealeii. The sequence goes on along the minus strand of CM042158.1, from coordinate 26,651,771 downwards.
AACCACGGGTACGTCACTAATTAATTCCTGTTATTTCTTGTTCCAGCGTTCGCTAAACAGAAACACATTCATTATTCTAATAATGAAAGATAATAACTTTTGTGAAATTTACACAGGTAATCAATTTCAAGTTGAATTATTTAGTTCACGTCTGACGACAACATTCTAACACTCAAATCTGCAGCTATTGTACAGCAGGCTTCCAAAAGTAAATCGCTCGCACTATACTGATTAAAACAAAACCTTTTGTTTTGTTGCTCGTGCTCTTTTACTGTGTATCTGGT
>CM042158.1:26641487-26646487 GCA_023376005.1 Doryteuthis pealeii | reverse complement strand
GCCCACGTTAAAACGAGGCCTTGTGCCCAGCCCATATATGTGGGGTATGAGGCAAATACCCTTTGGACAGGGGGTTTTGGACAGTACAGACGTGTGGCAGCACGCTTGAACTAGTGACTACATGCGTCAGCAAGGTTGGGCTAGTTTAAGTCATTTTAGGGTAGAACCATTTTCTTCTACCTGTGTTAAATAAGGACTCTCAGCAGAGAGACAAGGCATGGATTGCCCCATGTGTGACACACACATAACACAAAAGAACTGCCCCATATGTAAGCACATATAACCCAAGGACCGACCTGATACGGTGAGCACACGTATCATACACACAAGTGCCCATTGTGAAGACCACGCACATGAGACACACACACTGTTGAACCTCTATCCAAAACCATCCGGACTGTAATTCCCTGTCAGTGAAGAATAAATAAAACAATTATTGTTATTGTTAAACATATTTCACTGTTTTTTACTTATCATTTTGTATATCCTACATTTCGGGATATAACAGATTACCTTTATAACAGTCCTGCAGATCCATTATTACTGATAATGAGTTTGAATCCTCGTGGATGCCTAATTTTTAATTTCTATGTAAAAAAGAAATAGACCTTGGCGTTGATCCAGCTACTCCTGAAAAGAAAGGTTAAATGTCTACTATCTGAAATATTAAATGAAAAATAAAATCGATGCTGTCCATCATTCAAATTTTATTTTTTAATTATCTTCACGAATATAAATCAACATCTCTATATTTTTTTGCTCAAAAACTACACCCTGTGATATTTTAATGTAATATATTATAATTTATTTTGTCGTTAATTGATTTATTTTCGAAGTTTTATCCGGACATACACATACACAAGCAACTGTCCTTTATATATGCATAGGATTACGTATGAAGATTTTGGTAACACTGAAACTTAATTCTTGAGAATTTAGAATTCAGTGGTTTTCCTTCTTCATTACCTAGCCAACATTATGAGCCCAGTCTTCCTAAGTATTTACCCATAGCTGCCGAGAGAGTAGCTGGTGCATTACCCAAAATTTATTAGAGCTACGTGAAATGCAAGCAGCCTCGTCCAGGATTTTGAACTCGGTTTCGACGGATTTCATACCCTACGAGTCCCTAACCATTACAACACGCACCTCCAAGCCCAGCAGTATAGAGCTAGCGATGTAATTCAAACACTGTAGAATTTGTTGGCAAGGACACTTAACTAAACATAGCTTCCACGATGATTTTCTGAACCAGAAGTAGAACGCCGAAGGAATAATGTTGTTGCATAATCTATGCGGTTGCATAGGAATTATTGTCAATCCCTTGTTTTTACTTCTGAAGGGAATTGCCCTTTCATGTCAACGGGCGGTACTTTCCATGGAATATTACAGAAAGCCCGCTAAATAGGTGAAGTCACGTGGGACCCGTGTTGGGTTCTTAGTTTCAGCTTGGACGCAATAATCTGCGCTTAGCTGGGATCACTTGCAAACGCACGGCTGTGTTAGAGAAAGATGTTTAGTTAAGTAAATAAAAGTTTAAATAAATGAATATGGTTTTGTGGTTGAGAAAATGGTCTTGGCAACCAGAAACTGGACATAGAAGAAAGAAATTGAATGAAGGACGACCAACCCAGGCAAGAATAGAGTAAATAGAAGTCATAGGAAAGAATAGAAGCGACTAGAGATCACCAAATGGCCAAAGAAGTAAGTTATGCATCTCTCTAATCTTGCTGTGTCCTATCCTCTCCCCTCTCTCCAGTAAAAGAACAACTTGTGTATTGTACCCAACATGGGTATTAATATGCGTATGAGTATGTAACAATGTTAACGATAAGTAAAAGTAAGAAATAAAGTCGTGGGGCGGCCTAATGTCGTGTCAGCCAATCAGCCTAGGGAGTCTATCCCCTTTTTCAAGGGAGATTATCTTAGCATCTGAGGTGGAGCAACAACCTCCAACCGACATTAGGCCGCCCCCGACGACTTTACTTTCTTTTTATCTTTATCGTTACATTGTTACATAAACACTATATACCATGTTGAGTACATCAGCAAGTGTTCTTTTCTGAGAGAGGGGGACGAGACTTAGGACACAGCAAGATAGAGAGATGCATAACTTATTCCTTTGGCCATTGGTGATCTCTAGTCGCGTTCTATTCTTGTCTTATATATTCTCTATTCTTGCTGTTGGTCGTCCTATGTACATGTGCATTTCTTCTTCTACAAATGTCAGTCTGGTTGGCCAAAGACATTCATCTATCCACAAAACCGGATAGGTTATTATATAAGAAACTTTTATTGTACTTAACTAAACATGCTTTCTCTGAACACAGCGTCTTTGCTAAGTGATCCAGCTAAGGCAGATATGCGTCCAAGCTGAAACTAAGACCCAACCGGTCCGACGTGACTTCACTATTTAGCGGGGCTTTCTGTAATATTCCATGAAAGTAACCGCCCGTGACAGAAAAGGGCAAATCCCTTCAGAAATACAAGGATGACGAATAATCCTGATGGCAACCGGGCAATAGTTATGCAACAACATTTATTCTCTTCGGCGTCTACTCCTGGTTTCAGAAATCATCGTGGAAAGCTAATGTAGTTAAGATGTCCTTCCACAAATCTACGATTTTGATACATCGCTAGTCTATACTGCTGGGCTTTGGAGGTGCGTGTGTGTTAATGGTTAGACCTCCGTAAGGGTGAAATCCGTCGAACCGAGTCTCAAAATCCTGGACGAGGCTGCTTGCATTTCACGTAAAGCGTCTAATAAATTTTGGAATGTATGCATCCAGCTACTCTCTCTGCAGTTGGTAAGATTACTTAGGAGACTGGCTCAATTAATGTTGGCTAGGTATGAAAACGAGAGAAAACACTGAAATTGCTAATTCTCAAGAATTAATTTCAGTGTTTAGCAAATCTTCATAACGCTAATCTATGCATATATAAAGGAGCAGTTGTGTGGTATGTGTATGTCGATTAAAACTTCGAAAATAAATCAATCTAACGACAAAATAAATATATATATATACATTAAATATCACCAAGGGTGTAGTTTTTTGAGCAAAAAAATAATAGAGGATGTGAATTTATTTCGTGAAGATAATTAAAAAATAAATTTGAAAATGATGAGCAGCGATCGATTTTATTTTTCATTTAATATTTAGATATAGACATTAACCTTTCTTTTCAGACAGTAGCTGGATTCAACGCAATGTCTATTCTTTTTACATGAGAAATTAAAATTAGGCCATCCCACCGGGATTCAACACCTCATTATTCAGTAAATAATGGGATCTGCAGGACTGATTATAAAGGTAATCTGTTATATCCCGAAATGTAGGATAGTACAAAGAATGATAATAAAAACATGAATGTTTAAACATACATTTGGTTTTATTTATTCTCACTGACAGGAGAATAAGTCCGGATGGTTTTGGATAGAGTTTCAACAGTGTGTGTGTCCTGCATGTGCGTGGTCTTCACATGGGCACTGTGTGGTATGATACGTGTGCTTTCACGTATCAGGTCGGTCTTGGGTCATAGTGTGCTTACAATGGCAGTTCTTTGTGTATGTGTGTGTTCACAACATGGGGCAATGCCTTGTCTCTTCTCTTGAGAGTCCTTAATTTAACCAGGGTAGAAAATGGTCTCTACCCTAAAGTCTTAAACTTAGCCCAATCTTGCTGACGCAAGTAGTCACTAGTTCAAGCGTGCTGCACACGTCTGTTACAATGTCCAAAACCCTGTCAAAGGGTAAATTTGCTCATACCCCACATATATGGCTGGGACAAGGCTCGGTTTATTACGTGGGCTCACCCACAAGAGCCCGCAGGCGCTGGGCAATGAAACCCAGCCCCAACCCTCCAAGGGGGCAGGTATTGTCGGTTAGAACCCTGCTGGGATCGACGCTAATTATTTGTACTTTACCGGTCCAGTGGCCGAACACACTGGAGCCCCCGGATGGGCAGGGAAAAGGGAGATCAAAGTAACATGCTAAATCCATATACGGGGTTCCCGTAGTCCCCTTAATGATTGAAAGGGGAAGCAACTCGTTTGTTACCTAACAAGGACTAACTTAAAAAATTCCCCTCTTACCCAGGTGACGGTCGGGCCAGCCGCTGCTAGTCATTGATAATGGAAGATTGCGTTGTTTCCTGTCTATAACAAGAAATACCTCACTGCCTACGTCACAAGAGCCTTCGAGGGGATTGAATACTATTTATCATGAATATTCTAGATAGAGTTCAATCCTAATTACGTAGAATTATGGTATGCAACATAAACGGTCCGCATTGTCTTTTAAAACAAATTTGATAAATGTTGTCCGGTATTAATATATATAAGTACGCAGACTTTGTTAAGGTTGTTTCGACGTCGGTCGACCGATTGGCCAATGGCCCGTCTCTCGTCTTTATTTTATGCCCATGTCTTACCAAGGGCAGACCAGATTCGCTTCAGACAACACACAGGGGGATATCAACTGACTTTACAATATGTTATCATCAAAAAAAATTTTTTTACTCTCGCGAGGCTTTTTTTGTTTTCATTAACAAGATAGTTAAACTAAAAAGTTTACAATGAACTAAATGCCTAAAAATTTGTGTAGATCTTTAGTGTGCAAAATATCCAAAATAAGTTTTATTAATTCCCGCTCCGGGTAAATAACTTTTCAAAAAAAACTAATTTTTATAACGCCCGGATGGCTTTTTTAGTTTTTTCGTCCACTATTAATAATTTGGCACGCGTAAATTTTTATACAGACTCAGTCGGTAGAGCGGTTGCGCCATAAGGAAACCACAAGGTTTCCTAGTTCGATGACCCGCTCCTCGCCAACTCAGCGTCTTGAGTAGCTCAGGGATCTGTGCGGTAAAGAGGAGCTGATGGTAGTGTGGCGTCTCCACTCCCGACGCTAAAAATTCTCCTTGGTCTAGCGCTAGTGAAACAGGGGAAAGAACTCCCTCGCTGTATGGCTGATACCGCATTAGGCCGCCCTGCGACGACTCTTA
>CM042158.1:26610574-26641387 GCA_023376005.1 Doryteuthis pealeii | reverse complement strand
GAGAGATTTTTTTTGTATGTGTGCGAAATATTTCACACACATAACTGACGAAGACACATGTGTTGTGATCGATTAATTCATTTATCCATTTACTTTTCTTTTCCTTACTCATATTTTTCTCATATTGTCGATTCAATTCCTTTTTCCATTTTTCCATATATATATTATATATATATATAATAATATATATATATATATATATGTGTGTGTTGGTGTGGTGTGTGTGTGTGTAAGAGTAGGATGTGACCTAAGATTCATTTTTTTAATCAGGGGTTTTAAATCAGAATTTTCTTTCTAAATATATAGTCGCTAACCGAGGTTGAATAGTTCCTACTCTCCCTTGAACCATATAATTGGTTGAAATAATCTTTCGTTATTTGAATTCTATATAGAATTGTTTAACACATGCATCATCAACAGCTATATCAAGATGGGTCAATGTCAACTGAATAATTGAAGAAAATAGGTGATTATTGAAAAAGAATGGTAGATACCCAGTAATGGATAATTTAATTATTACAACGTCTATAGGTTGTAGAGCTAATTGCGAAATAGCCAGTGATACACGCAATTTTAACACATGGCGCCACGCCTTCGGTTTGTGTGTGGGTCTCACTTTTGTGTTTCGAGCTGACTGGTGGGATGTCTATATGAATACTGTTTTTGAAACATAATTGAATTTCCACGTGACAATTATACTTAACACTTTTTTTATTATTCTAAGTAAAAAAAAAGCCGAAACCCAACAAGAAAACGGAGACGTTTCTAACGACTTGATTTATTTTATTGTATAACGTCACGAAGTAGTTCTCAAAAAACAAAAAAATTAATAGCCCTACTAAAAATAACCAACTAAAGAAAATTGGGCGAAAATAAATTTGGTATTGATTTCATGATTTGAAACATTGCGTAACATTTTTGCACTGCCTTCCATAACTGATATGCACACTTGCTTGTAAGAACATCACGTTGGGTGTTCCCATTTGTGTCACGTCCACCGATTGTTGATGAACGTATACAATGAAGGAACAATTCCTGTAACGTAAAGATGGTGGCAAGTTTTTCATCACTGAAACCTGAATGATTTATTGAACGATCTGTTCCATTTACAAAAAACAGTTCTCCTCTAAATTTAATTGGCTGAAGAGTTTTGTTTTTTTTTAATTAGATAGTGATATGATAAGAATTTTCGTTGTCTGTGCTGATCCATCTATATGGGCCGATAGTGGATCAGTTACTTGTGAATGCCTGTGAATATATATATAATATATATATATATATATATATATATAATATATATATATATATGTGTTTTGAAAATTCAGTTTCATAAGGAAAAGGAAAAATGCTTGGTAAATACAAAATTTATGGATGTAAAGAATCACAGACCACACGAATTACACTACTTGTCAAAGAGTTTTAACTCAAGATACGCAATTAGCGGTCGATCAAGCCCTCAATCCCTCTCCGGAACCTGGAGCAAGCTTCCCTGGGAAGGGAAACTGTACATCAATATTTTACCTTTATTTATACGATGTATTGCTTTCAATATATATATATATATAATAATTATATTATATATATATATAGTATATATTTATAAAGAAGGTCGGAATTACGTTATATATATATTAACACTGGATATTTCCCTATTTCACCTCAGTTTGAAATAATTAAATGCTAAATTGTAAGAAATAGGACACCCTTCCAATGGAAAACAATCTCCAAACGTGTCCCGATATTTTCAACTTGGATTATAAAGACAGCGACGCATTCGCAATGTATTTAAATTTCTAAGCGAAATGAATGAATAGATTCAAATCTAGCAGACTACTGGCTCGTTGGAAAGATGTGTTTTAGTTTCTCTGTGAAGAAAAATACTTTAAAATTTCCTCAATCAATTCTTATTGACCGTTGTGGCTATAAGAACATATATTCCTGAAGATATAATGTTTTATTGAGCGTGTTAATTCCGAATGAAGTGAATAAAGTTACCATAATAAGAATTGTTGGCAATCGTAAAAATCGTTTTCTTCAAATTCCCAAGCAGTGATGAAAAAGGAAAAATTGACGTATTCCTCAACTGTTTTTTTTTAACTTGCATTGAACTCAGTTTTCCTGAAATTGAACATGATTGCGTTTGGTATGTTTGAATCTTAGGCATGTCCACTCTTGTTGGGTTATTTTCAATACTGGATGACGTTTTGGTCGTTCTATTCCAAAATTGATGTATTAAAAAAAAGTTTTAAAAACATTTTAAAAACGCAAATTCTTTTATATTAAACCTCTAGTGATACCCAACCAGATACTACCACTTGAACAGGGTGACGCTGAATTAATAGAAATGAAGGGGGTAAACTACATCCCCGGAGCCTCAAAAAATTGAACTGCTCCATTAGATGCAGTTTATCGTCATACCCGGACACTAAGCACCTCACCTCCATCCTCTATCCATATATGATAAAAAGGGTTGTGGGTTTGCATAGGGCACAGGGTTTGGAGAATCAAATAGTGATAGGGCCTTTGACGTGGGACCAGTCGATATTCGGAAGGTAAGCCTTCCGATTGCCCGTCTGCTTAATAAAGTGATGTGTTGTATGCCATTGCTGCTCAGCCATACAGGTTCCGGAGTCCTAGCATCCACCTGGTCACCACCCCATGGGCAACACTGGTCCATTTTTGGATTTTTCTTCCTCTGTGCAGAAACAATCGACTAAACGAAACAAGGCTCCTATTAATCATTCACTTGTCAGGAGTCGTCGTGTTGCAGTGGTTAGCAAAGTCGTTTTCTTTCTTGGATCAATTACCATAATAGCGATTAAATCCTGCCTGCTGGTCATACTGCGATTATGTAATATACATGGCGAAAAGTTAATGCAAAAAACGTTGTCTCTCCTGATGTAATGACGAGCATCTCTGTCAACAGAATCTAAAACCACTAATAAGTATTTGACCTCATCACGTCCCACATCCAGACCGTGAGTAAATAGGACGTCCCATCCTGGTGTAATGTTCGCAAACTAGTGCAGCAGATCGTTACTTACTTTATGCAGAGTGAGTTTGGATCCTCACTGGGATTGCCCCATACTTGCCGATATTTGGTGACATGCCCTACTTTGGTGAATGGGTTGGGGGTTAAAGGGCGCCGATCGTTCGTGTAATGGTTAGGAAACTAGCTAGTTTTCGTAGACATTACTACTGAATAGCCAAGTTCGATCCTTGCTTCGGAATGCCCAGTACTTGCGAACAATTCGATTTTGTGGGGTGATGGATTAGCTAAAAGAGCCTCTCAATCGTAGTGAAAATGGTGCTTAATTTTAGTTTGTACATTAGATAACTGGACCCTAACGAGCGCCTTTAGATAAGCTAGATATTGGACCTACGAAGACTGCTGCGTGCAGTTTTAAACAAGTCGTGAAACAGCACCACAATGAGAGCTGGTATGCACTCCCCCCACCTCAAACAATACAAGTAAGCGAGACTGGGCATGGGGAACACTGCTGAGAGAGCAAGGACGAGCGCATAATAGCGGACATATCTAATGTGGAAGCAACACATGGGCGGCTAGCGTGGGCCGCCCACGGACTATTATTGGACTAACTATGTAGGTGCTGGAATGCTGCGCCAGAGAGCGCCCAGGGCAATGAATGATAGGAAGGTTTGGCGAGAGATTGTCATGGATATCCGTTGCTACTTGCCACGACATGATGATGATGAATCAGCGTAATGTATCTTTTATTTCTGTTTATTTATTTGTAACGTTAACAAAATAATTGCATATCCATTCTTCGTAATATTGAAATGAAACTGATAGATTCCTAATTGAATATTATAAATATTGAGAAAATAGGCGTAACTAATTTCTGACCCTTCCCCCGAAAAAAAAAAATTATACACGCATTAATACGGACACACAAGTTTTGATGTGAGCTATGGGATGATTGATTTAAAGGAATAAAATGAAAAAGAATAGGTGAAGGATTGTAACTGAATAGTACATTTGATACAATACTTCACCTATTTCTTTATTTATTCTTTAAATAATTTTCATTGGATTACATTCAATAACATCATAAGAGTCGAAGCAGGCGTTGTTTAGCGCATCTTATGCTATTGTTTTTCTTTATCTTTACTTTTAACTATTATCTTATATTATATTTTACGACCCCTCCAACACGAGCAGGATGTAACACATAGGTCAATTTCTTAAGCCGGAGTTCAAACAGGTTTTGAATTCAGAGTTTTCCTTCTTCTAGAACGGATGCATAACCGAGGTTCAGAGCCCCAGTGTCCCTGTCTACTGTTTACCCATAGCCTGAGGGAGAGTAGGATTTCATACCGTTCCAGGGTATTAGCGTAAGTGAAATGCAATTACCAATCTGGATTTTGAACTCGGGCGACGAGTCCATTTCCATGGTTTTAACCATAACCACGCCGCTTCCTAATACTTCCCTAATTATCCTATCTTATACAAGAACGTTGATTTGTTCCTATTTCGAACTCACGGGTTACTTTCTTTTTTCTGTCTTCTTTGGCTTCGATATAACCACTAAGAAAACAATGCCTAATGAGGACCAATTTTAAATATCAACCGCCCTGCGTCGGCTTGGGGCGTTAGAATGCACCGACTGCACCTCTGCAGAGGGGTAAAGATCCCCAATGGGGCCATCCTGTTTGGCCGTGGTGGCGGACCTGTTGATCTTTAAGGATAAAGGCCCAGGTGGGTGAGCCAGTCAATGACTGCCAATAACTCCAATTTTGGCCCTATCTTGGGCTAGACGGTGAGGTCGGAGAGCCCTCCGATCAGATCGGCTGGCACGTCAACCCTACAAACTTATATGATTTTCCCAACCTATTGCCCTTACGATTGGCAAGCCCCAACCCCTTTTTTTATCATATGGGGTGCTAGAAGGCGGTGGATGCGGTGGTCCTAATGTCTGGGAAGACTTAAACTCTATTGATGGTGAGGTTCCGTTTTTGGAGGTTTAGGATGTGGAGCCACTCTTTCATTACCATTGCTCCTGGTCCACTCTGACGGAGTGGGTAGTACCTGTTAGGGTCCATCTACTTGAATTAAGGCGGCAATTTAGTTCAGACAATCCAAGTTTATTCAATATTTTCTGGGTCTGGAAAAATGGCGGTTTCTTTCAGACGTTCATTTCATATACCGGAAACAATATTCAGGATATCGTTGATTAGGGATGGAAAACATTGGATTGTTCCTTCCAAAAAAAACTCTGCATCACCGTGCCCAAGCTGATCAACTGAAACCGACCGCGCGCCGTTATTATTCGGCCTTATTAATAGTTAACCATAACCGGGTTAGCTCAGTCGGTAGAAGTGTTTCCGAATAGAAACCACAAGGTTCTAGTTTCGGATACCGCCCTCGCCAACTCAGCGTATGATAGCACGGGATTGGTGCGGGTAAAGTAGGAGCTTGAATGGTAGGGTTGGCGGCTCCATCCAGACGCTAAAATAATCCTCCTTGAAAAGGGGAATAGGCTCGCTCGATTGGCTGAACCGACAAATTTAGCGCCGCCGACGACCTTTACTTACTTTTACTATCGTTAACATTGTTACGAATAATCATACAACATACCCACGTTGTATCATTACACAGTTGTTCTTTTTTACTGAAGAGGGGGATAGATTCTATACCAATGAATAAAGAGATCCATAACTTACTTTCTTGCCATTGTGATCTCTTGTCGTTTCTATTCTTTCTTCTTATGACTTCTATTTCTCTGTTCTTGCGGTTTGGTCGTCTTGGTTCATTTCTTCTTCGAAGTCATCTTGTTGCCAGACATTCAATCCAACCACAAAACCATATTATTTACTTAAACTTTTATTGACTTAACTAACTCTTTTCTCCAACTAAAGACAGCGTGCGTGTGCAGTGAGCGCCCCAGCTAAGGCAGATATGGCGTCCAAGCTGAACTAAGACCCAACAGGTCTCCGTGACTTCCCTATATTTCGCGGGCTTCTGTTAATATTCCCATAGAAAGTACCGCGGTGCATGAAAAGGCCATCCCTTCAGAAATACAGGGATTGACATAATCTTATGCCAACCGCATAGATTGCAACAACATTATTCTTCTTCGGTATCTATACTGGCTGGCTGAGGTGCGTGTTGTAATGGTTAGGACTCGTAGGGTTAATGAACCCGTCGAACGAGTTTCAAAATCTGGACGAGGCTGCTTGCATTTCACGTTTGATCTAATACATTTTAGAATAGGTAAGGCCATCCAGCTCCTCTCTGCAACTATGGGTTAAATACTTAGGAAGCTGGGCCTCATAATTTTGGCCTAGGGCCAAATGACGAAGGAAACACACTGATTCTAATTTTTGTAGTTCTTTCTTTAAGAATTAAGTCAGTGTTACCAAATCTTCATACGTATCATGCATTATAAAGGGCAAGTTGTGTCGAATGTGGTATTCCGGAGGAACTTCGAATAAAACAGTTAACGACAAAATAAATATATAATATACATAAATATCACCAGGGTGGTGGTTTTTGAGCAAAAATATAGAGATTGGATTTATATTCGTGAAGACTAATTAAAAAATAAATTTGAATGATGACAGATCGATTTTATTTTTCATTTAATTTTAAGATAGTAGACATTAACTTTCTTTTTCAGAGATGCCTGGATCAACGCAAGGTCTATTCCTTTTTTTACATAGAAATTAAAATTAGGCATCCACGAGGATTCAAACTCATAATTCCAGTCAAAGATCTCTGCAGATGGTTATAAAAAGGTAATCTGTATTCGAAATGTTAGGATATACAAAATGATAAGTAAAAACAGTGAAATATTTTAACAAATAAACAATATTTGGTTTTTTATTCTCCTGACCAGGAATCACAGTCGGATGGTTTTCGGATAGAGTTCAACAGGTCGTGTGTTCAGATGTGCGTGGTCTTCACATGCATGTGTGTTGATTACGTGTCCTCAACGTTATAGGTGGGTCCTTGGGTTTCATAGTGTCTCACCTATGGGGCCGTCCTTTGTGTTATGTGGTGTTTGGTTCACACATGGGGGGCCAGGCCTTTGTCTCCCTGTTTGAAAGTCCTTATTTAACCAACAGGTAGAATAAATGGTTTACCCTAAACGGTGGACTTAAACCTGCCCAACCGTGCTGACGCATGTCGGCACAAGTTCAAGCGTGCTGCTTCACGTCTGTACTGTCCAAACCCTGTCCAAGGGTTTGCCTCATACCACATTATGGGCTGGGCAAACAAGGCCCTCGTTTAACGTGGGTCACCACAAGCCGCAGGCGCTGGCAATAAACCCAGCCCACCAAGGGGCAGGTATTGCTCCGTTAGAAACCCCTGGGAATCGACGCTATTATTTTGTAATTTCTGGTCCCCAGTGGCCGAAGCCACTGGACCCCCCGGATGGGCAGGGAAAAGAGTCCAAAGTAAACATGGCTAAAATTCCCATATCCGGGTTCCCGTTATCCTTCCTTACATGATAAGGGGAGCACCGTTTGGTTCCTAACAAGGACTAACTTAAAAAATCCCCTCTACCCAGGTGAACGTCGGGCCGCGGCTGCTAGTCTATTGGATAATGGAGATTCGTTGTTTCACTGTCTATATACAAGAAATACCTTCACTGCCTACGTCAAAACTCAGGGATTGAATACCATTTATCAATGAATATTTTAGATTAGATTCAAAATTCTTAATACGTAGAAATTATGGTTATCGCACATTAAACGGTCGCCATTGTCTTTAAAAAACAAATTGATAAATAAGTTTGTGCCGGGTATTATGTATAAAGTACGTAAGCTTTGTACAGTTGTTCGACCGTCGGTCGCCGATTGTCCAAATGGCCGTCTCGGCTCTTTATTATGCCCATTTTCAAGGGCAGACAGTCCCTTGCAGACAACACACAGGGGATATCACTACTTTTAATCATGTTATGTAAATCAAAAAATTATTTTACTGTCGCGGTTTTTTTTTCATTACAAGAGTTACTTAAACAGTTTTACAATGAATAAATCTAATAATTTGTGTAAATCTTGTTGTGCAAAATATTCAAAATAATTATTTATTAATTCCGCTCCAGGTAATAAGTTCAAAAAACTATTTTTATAATAGCCCCGATGGCTTTTTTTTTATTTTTTCCATATTAATAATTTTGCACGCCAGTTAAATTTTATACAGCCTCAGTCGGTAGACGCGTTCGGCGCTAGAAACCACAAGTTCCAGTTCGATACCGCCTCCGCAACTCAGCGTCTGAAGTAGCTCAGGGATCCCTGTGGGTAAAAAAGTAAGGAGCTGATGGTAGGTGTGGCGCTCCATCCCAGACGTAAAATTAATCTCCTTGGTCAGCGCTATTGAAAAGGGGATAGACTCTTGTTGCAATGGCTTGAAACGGCATATTAGGCCACCCCGGACGACTTACTTTTTACTTTACTTTACTTTTACTTACTACTAATACTCATATGGTTTCAAGTAAATAGTCCGTGTTAAACCTGCTTAATTAATTGGACCTTGTGTCCCCCGCTCGGTGTGAGGCATTGGGTAAATATTTACCACTAGCCTTGACATAACACTTCGTAGGATTTGCAGATAGTTTGAAACAGTTAATTTTTTTCAAGTAAGAAAAGGAGGTGTATAATATGTAGGAACGGGTGAAAGAAACGCATTTAATTTCACAAAACAAATATTTAGATTTCCCATTTTTTTTTCCTTCCTTGCCAATCACTTAAACAAGATTCTTTTCCGATTAGAGTTCAGAACTGGAATTTACAACATTCAATAGGAACGTTTACTTAGTATCTTGATAGCATCTGGAAGACATGCCAAAAAATAAACCTACAGGTCCAATTCAAAAGTTCTAAAGCAAAAAAAAGAGACATTTTTATAAAGTCTAAAAAAAATTCAGATTAATTTTAACGTAACCAAGTATCAGAGTTAAAAGAGAAATAATGCGAAAGAAACAACAAGAATTATGATAGAGAAACGTTTACAAAGCAAAGGGGAAAGTGAACAGAGTATTAGCAATTGCTAGGTTGAATTAACTTGTCTTTATGAAAGTTCTATTGTTTCTTTCAGTCTGAGGTTTCGTTAGATAGTATTTCATGGAAAAAGATGATTTCATTCTCATAATTTTGAATATATATATATATGACTTACGGTGAATTTGGACACGATGGGTTAGTAAGTGGTGGAAATTAGAGGTGTAAGAAGCATATAACAATCAAAGTGCTCAATATAAGTAGAGCAAATTTATATAAAATGGGCAGAAGAGAATAACCTACTCGGTTTCACCATCTCTCAGGGTTAAAATCCCTGGAATTAATCAGACATCGATTAATAGCAGTTCCCGATTTCCTGTGTGGTCATTGCATCTAAAAATTTCATTGCGAAAGAACGCCTGACTTTCGATTTTAAAAAACAGTCTCAACACCGGATGTTGATTTTTTGGGGATTTAAAAAGTAAACCATAGTAAGATCGATATATAGTGTGACGAGAGAGAGAGAAGAGAAATATCTATGTATATATGTTTAGAGCAGAAACAAGTATATAATATAGTGAGAGAGAAAGCTATATATATATAGAAGAGAGAGAGAGAAAAATATATATATAGAGAGAGAGGAGATAATATATATAAGAAAAAAAGATATATATACGAGAGGGAAAAAGATATAATATGAATATATAATATAGTATTACTATAGAGAGGAGAAGAGAGAGAGAGGAGAGAAGAGAGAGAAGAGAGAGAGAGAGAGAGAGAAGGGGGAAAGAATATATTATATATATTGTGAGAGAAGATATATATATAATATATATAATATATATATGAGAGAAGAAAATTATATATATATTATATTATAATATATATATTGAGAAGAAGATATGTAATGTATATTTGAGAGTGGAAAAGATTATATATATATATATCTATATATATTATTATATATATATATATTATATATATTATATATATATGAGAGAGAGAGAGACGAAGAGAAAGTGAAATAGATATATATATAGAGAGATTCATCCTGTAAGAACTTTTAATTCACGCTCCTGAAAAATTAGTATTGCATTGTCATCTTTGCTGTACCTGTAATTCTGATTTCGAAATTATCATTTTTTAATTCATTTATATTAAACCATCTTCACACCCTGGTTAAAAGCGCAACGTCCAAATCTGTTCTCGAATGAAATGCAAAATCTAAATCCTGATTATTTAGTGTTTTGTTTTACCCGCTGAATTCTTATTTCTATGAAGTTGTCGGGACCTCAGCTAATAATGGACCATTCCACATTTTTATAATAAAAATAACGGGAAGAAAAGACAGCTACACAGAAAAAGATATAAGAAAGTAAAGAAAGAGGGTAGGCGGAAAAAGACAGAGATAGGGGGTGAACGTGCGGAATCGATAACGTATTCTGAATGAAAGGATGAAAAAAATAATAATAGAGAGAGATAGAGAAAGGGGGGGGGAGAAAGAATGATTATTATCCTTAAACAATATCGAACTATTTCGCATATAACTCTTAAGTAAACATATCAAGCGTTGTAATAATGAATTAATCAACAGTGCTATTAGTATCATCCTATCAGGCATGTGTTAGGTTTATTTTAAATTATCTGTGATTTGCCTTTATCGTTGGAATCTATACAGTATTAATGCTCGCAGTCTAATGAGAATAATTAAACATTGCCAAAATTATCTTTTCGTTAATTTTATAATTAAGTCGTTCCTTTCTCTGTGGACGTTGAACAAGAATTACTGGCATATTAGCGACGTACTGTCGTTAGAATTGAAAAAAATAAAATAAAATAAAAAAAGTACACAAATATTTAAAAGAAAATTCATAACGACCGTAAACATATGTTTTAAACATTAATAAAAGACTCTCATTTGGTATGAACTGAAATGGCCTCTTTGTAAACATTCTTCTATGTTAGATACATGGAACATTTTCATACAAACCCTGTCCGCCCTGGTCGGGAATGGGATTAGAATACACGACTGTACCTCTGCAGAGGGGCTAAGACTCCCAAATGGGGTTAGCTGTTGGCCCGTGGGTGGTGATCCATGAGCTTAAGGATGGAAACCAAGGTGGCTGAGGCAGTCCTTGACCTGCAACATTCCCGTTGGCTTCCTAGGCTTTGACGGGCGGTCCGGGAGCCCCTACTGATATCGCCTGTCATGTCAGCCTAGCAACCCGATATTGCCCCAATCTATTCCTTATGGCAAGCCCCAACCTTTTATCATATGGGTGCCCAAGGGCGGTGGCTGGAAGTTTTCATATCCTGGGAATGACGGAATGAACACGTTAAAACTATGATGGGAGGTTCCAGTTCTGAAGGTTTAGGGAATGTGGGAACACCCTTCAATACATTACCCTGTTTTCCATCTGATCCGGAGTGATAGTACCTTGTTAGGGTCCCATCTTGGGTTTTAAATATAAACATATGTCATGAAAAAGAATGAGTTTATCCCATTGAATTGAAATTTATTCATTTTATCGCATTAAATTGACCCTCTGCCGTGATATTCCCCGTAAAAACAAAACAAATCAACAGACCTTTTATTTCCCCATAATGTAAGTAACTGTTTAATGGGTAATATTTATTGAATCAAACTATCCACCCAATACCAATTAACCACTGAGAACCAGAAATAAAGCTTGCACACGCTGTATAATGGAACCATCACCTGTTTCTATAAAACACTTACAACTCACTCGGTATTCCTCAGAAACTGATCAAATGGTCATCAGCTGAGTACTATCGTGTGTCCAACTAATCCTACAGCTTAGCGGGACAGCCAAAGGTGGTCAACTGAATGCTAATTAAGCGAGCCTACTGCCATTCAGCATGGCGATCTGTATTCCATCAGGCTTTTGAAAATCTTACAGGCTGCTGGATTACTTCAGATAGTATCATTCTGGTTATGTGGAACCCTCTACCCAGAACAGTATCCGCCGTCCTGTTCTAATATTCACCCATATATGAATCATGAGTGGAATGAACTAAGAAAAAACTAAAAAAAAAAAGAAAGCTCGTGACGCCCAAAATCAATAATTTAAGGGACATAATCTCGGAAGCCGAGAGATTAGTGGAGACGTTCAATTTCCGAAGATAGATACACAGTAAAGAGCAAGCAACAAAACAAAAGGTTTTCTTTAACATATAGTGGGACGATTTACTTTTTGGAGCTACTGAAAAAATACAATAACTGCCAGATTTGAGTGTTAGAATGTTGTCGTCAGACGTTGAACTAAATAATTCAACTTGAAATTGATTTAGCTTGTGTAAATTTCACAAAAGTCATTATCTTTCATTTATTAGAATAATGAATGTGGCTCTTTGTTTAGCGAACGTTGGAAACAAGAAATAACAAGGAATAATTAGTTGAATTTTATCTACACTAATTTCTCTGAATGTTTGATATGAGGCTTGAAGATTAGTAAAATTATCTACGTTATTCGAACTATGTCCCTCATTTCATTGTTTCTATACTATTTCTCTGAATGTTTGAGAGAGGCTTGAAGAATTAGTAATTATCATATCGTTATTTCGAACTAGTTGTCCCCTCACTTCAATTGTTATCTACACTATTTTCTCTGATGTTGGATGAGGTTGGAAGATTAGGATATCTTGCGTTAATTTGGACTAATTGTCCCCATCTTTCATTGGTTTATTTGTACAACGTTTCGGCCGATATGCCTCGGCCTTCTTGAACTCGGTATCCAGTTATCCTCTTGATACCGAGTTTCAATCCTGATAGGGCAGTTAGAAAATAATTAACACACTCCTACCCAGCTATGGTAGCGGAATCGAGAAAGGATACTCCCCCCCCTGGAAGTAAATAAGGGTTAGGTTCAAGTCTCCGTTGATGGCTCCCCGATTACGAAGAAAGTTCCCGAGTTCGAAAAGGAAGGTTCCGAGTCCGAGAAAAGGTTCCCCGATCGACAAGAAATACTTGAAGAAGGCTGGAGGGCATTCGGCCGAAAGTGTACAAATAACATGGAAGATGGGGACAAACTTTCCTTTTCTGTTCTTACTTTTCTCACTTCCAACCTTTCTTCTCCCTTCTCATGGCCTATTTTCTCCTTCCTCTCTCTCTCTCTCTCTCTCTCTTTTTCTCTCTCTTCTTCTCTTCTCATTCTTCTCTCCTCTCTCTCACACACAACAAACACAACAACACATCATCATCACTCAACTCACTCACTCACTTCTTCCCTTTCGTATTAGATTTTTTTTAAATGACGTATCTGAAAAAAATTGCTTTCAAAATTGTAGGAACTAAAATAATAGCAACAGCAATAATCATTCCAGATTTTTTATTTGTTTATTGTCTCATTTTCTGTCACCACAAAACACACTCTACATTTTACTGTTTTGGTTGCGTCCCTTTATCATTTTTGCTTTGAATATAAATTTGTCTTACTTATGGCGCCTGTTTAGTGAGCAATTTATTAGAGATTCAGTTTCTCTTTTTGGAGGTTTCCCTCTTACAATATCCAGATCTTTTTATGCGCAAACCCACTCCATTTGGACGTTGAAGTATCCATTATAATGTTTTTCTTCCATTTTTTTTTCATTTCACCTCCTTTTGAGTATTTCACATCAGCATTAGCTGATGGTCTTCTCTGGAGTCTGAGTGACAAAAGTCTCCCTCTGATTCCCAGGCTATTTTGGTATTTCAGTTCCGTCTTTCAAAATAATGTTGGTCTGGAATGGTTCGGATTCTTCCTCTGATTTCCAGATTTTCCAGTCCTTTCAGCATTTGGGACCGTTCCAGTCCTATCACAAATCCTAATAACAACACACCAGAACTTTCCTCTCATGAAACCTTCAAAACGACACAACCTGCTGCAGATCCACAAAATTTGTGCAAATAAATTGAATAGGAAGGACGTCCTTACCATTGTCATCGGATATGTTCTTAAGAGCTGAAGCTGATTACAGACGTTGTTAATATTTCACTAGTTTCACATTTTTTGGTTCCTCAGTAAGAAATTCTTACTTTCTCATTTCCTAACAAATCCATCTGCCTATGATTTACAGTGATTTTCAATTGCTCAAGCGGTTAATTTTTGATTTAAGCTTTCTTGCTAAAAATGACAGTTTAAATGCATGATGTAATGCATTACGTACATATAACAAAAACAAAAGATTTATTTTTATAGAAAGTTATTCGTTTATGCTAGAAATAACATAGTTTTAATCGGGAAGTCAGCGTCTTCGACCTAGGTTATTTCGGGGAAATTTTGTGTCCGCTCTTACCAATTATATGTTGAACACGATTAATCATTTTAATTTTATATATGGATCGTCATCTTTCTTTTAGCGAGTTTTTCTTCACTTTTGAGAGAGAGAGAGAGAGAGAGAGGAGAGAAGAGAGAGAGAGATAGAAGACTCGATATGCACACAAGACAGAACAGATAATAAAAGAGGGAGAGAGAAAGACACATACATCGAGAATAGGAAGAAGATAGAACAAGACCACGCGGGAGAGAAAGACACAGAACCGGAAAAGAGAGACGAGAGGAAAGAAAGACACGGGAGAGGAGGACCAGACACGGAAAGAAGAATAGATAGTCATAGATGATACAAATGCGAAAACAGAAGATATATTAATATTTATATATACTGTCGGCCCAAGGTAGCTGTTAACGGGTATAGCACACTGATGAAAGGTGAAATACTTGAAACACGTGTCTGTGGATTAACTTATATATTAATATATATATATAATATATAATATTATATATATCGAGAGAGAGAGAAGAGAGAGAGAGAGCAGAGAGAGAGAGCAGAGAGATCCCGAAATCCCCTGAATTCCAAGAGGAACAAATAGATGTGAATTCAAGAAGAACGAGAACACACCATAAAATTTAAGAAAACTACAACGCAACAATGTCAGCTGATTTGCGATCCCGAAAGTTTATTTTTTAATGCAAAACGAATATGACATTGTTATAGAAATTTGCCTAGTTCAATTTTAAGTGCTGCAAAGAGGATTACAATTTTCATACAATGTTATGATGGAAATATCATATTCAATGTTATATGATTTATTCTCAAAATCTTGATAACACATAGCCAAAGTCCAAAACTCCTTTCTAAGCGGTCGACCTAACCTCCATTCCTTTTGTTATCTAAGATGATTCGAGGGAATCGTTTAATAATAAATACCCCCAGAATTGCAACTTCAACCTGCTATTATATGTTTTTACAACTTGATTAAATAAATATCACCGCTGACATGAAAAATTAATTCAGAAGCGATGTGGAATAACTCCACGACCACTGATTAGGTGAGGGCTCGACTGCTAGGG
This sequence comes from Doryteuthis pealeii, assembly GCA_023376005.1. Taxonomy (NCBI): domain Eukaryota; kingdom Metazoa; phylum Mollusca; class Cephalopoda; order Myopsida; family Loliginidae; genus Doryteuthis; species Doryteuthis pealeii. The sequence continues at coordinate 26,626,070 of CM042158.1, read as the reverse complement.
GACCTAGGAATCGTCGTTGATTATATATATTCTTATATACTTTAGGAAAAATTGTAGAGGGGAGCAACATAATTATTAGGAGATTCAATTAGGGTTCGGCCCAAGGGCAAAGAGACCATAGCACGGCTCTGATATAATATAAGACAAATATTACTGCATAAATACTTTTATATAGGAAGCGCGTGGTGTAAAATGGTTAAAGTATAGGAAAATGGACTCGTCAACGAGTTTCAAATCCTGGACAGGTATTGCATTTCACTAGCCGCTAATACCCACTTGGGGAAAGTTAATGAATTCTACTCTCCTCAGCTATGGGTATAAAATACGTAAGGACAGACTGGGCCTTTAACCTTGATTTAGGCCAATCGTCTAGAGAAGGAAACTCTGAATTCAAACCTGTTTAAACTCCGCTTAAGAAATTGACCCTTGTGTCACATCTGCCTCGTTGCGGAGGGTCTGGTAAATATATAATAATACTTTATATATTGCTACTCGTGTTGCTTAATGACCGTTATTATCTGGCCAACACTCTCTGTTAAATTGCAACCGTCGAAATCGTTTCAAAATGAAATGTGAATATGTGAGCACATATATATTCACCAACCCTCCGCACGAGCAGGGAGAGACACAAGCGGTAGTTTAACAGGTTGAATTCGGAGTTTTCCTCTCCCTCCAGCTTATGGGGTAAAGTAGAGGGCAGACTGAACCTCTTTAACCGTGGTAAGATAACCATCCTAGGAGAACGGAAAAAACTCCGAATTCAACCTGTTAAACTACGCTTTTGTGTCTCATCCCTGCTCGTGCGAGGGATTGGTGAATATACTATGTGCTCACATATTGCATTCATTTGAACGATTTCGACGGTTGCATTTTAACCAGAGAGTGGTGCCAATAATAACGGTCATTAAGCAACACGAGTACAATATATTTAAAGTATTATTATATTTACCAACCCTCGCACGAGCAGATGTGACACAAATCAATTCTTAAGCGGAGTTTAACAGGTTTGAATTCAGAGTTTTCCTTCTCCTAAGACCGATTGCCTAATCAAGGTTAAAGGGCCAGTCTGTCCTACTATTTACCCATAGCTGGAGGGAGAGTAGAATTCATTACTTTTCCCAAGGGTATTAGCGCTAAGTGAAATGCAATTACCTCGTCCAGGATTTGAACTCGTGTTGACGAGTCCATTTCCTATGACTTTAACCATTACACACGCGCTCCTATATAAAAGTATTATATGCAGTAATATTTGTCTTATATTATATAAGAGCCGGTCCTAGGGTCTCTTGCCCTTTGCCGAACCTATGAATCTCCTAATCAATTTATGTTGCTCCCGCTCTACAATTTCCTAAAGTATATAAAGCAATATATATTAAGCACGGACATTCCTAGGTCCCCCAAGCAGTCGAGCCTCATCCTAATCAGTGGTCGTGAGTTATCCACATCGCTTCTGCAATTATATTCCATGTCAGCGGTGATATTTTATTTATCAGTTTGTTAAAAGACAATAATCAGCAGCGGTTGAAAGGTTGGCAATTCTGGGGGTATATTATGTTACGTATTCCCTCAGTAAATCATCTTAGAGTAACAAAAGGACTGGAGGTTAGTCAGACCGCTTAAAGAGTTTTGACTTTGCTATGTGTTTTTCAGATTTCTGAGAGATTTCATCCATACTAACATTGAATAGATATCCACAATCATAAAACATTGTATGAAATTGTAATCCTCTTTGCAGCACTTAAAATTGAACTAGGCATATTTATAACAAGTGTCTTATTCGTTTTGCAATTAGAAAATACAACTTTCGGGATCGCCATCAGCTGACATTGTTGCGTTGTAGTTTTCTTAATTTTATGGTGTGTCTTCGTCTTCTTGAATTCGAAATCTATTTGTTCCTTTGAATCAGGGGATTTCGGGATCTCTCTCTCTCTCTCTTCTCTTCTCTCTCTCTCTCTCTCTCTCTCGATAATATATATAATATATATATATATATATATATATATATATATAAGTAATCCACAGACACGTGTTTCAAGGTTACCTTCATCAGTGTGGCTATACCGTAAAGCTACCTCTGGCCGGACATGTATATATAAATATTTATATATCTTCTGTTTTCTGCATCTGTATCTCTATCTAATCTATCTCTCTCCCGTGTCTGTGTTCTCCTCTTCCGTGTCTTCTTTCCCCCTCTCGCTCTCTCCTTCGTGTCTGTGTCTTTTCTCCTCCGCGTGTCTGGTCTATCTCTCCCTATTCTCGATGTATGTGTCTTTCTCTCTCTCTCCTCTCTCTATTATCTGTGTCTGTTGGGTTGCATAAACCGAGTCTCTCTCTCTCTCTCTCTCTCTCTCTCTCTCGTCCTCTCTCTCTCAACAGTGGAAAAACTCCGCTAAAGAAAGATGACGATTCCATATAAAATATTGATTATAATCGTGTCAACAATATAATTGGTAAGAGGCGGACACAAATTTCCCCGAAATAACTCAGGTCGAAGACGCTGACTTCCCGGATGTAAACTATGTTATTTTCTAGCATAAACGAATTAACTTTCTATAAAAATAATCTTTTGTTTGTTATTCGTTACGTAATGCATACATATGCAAAACTGTCATTTTAGCAAGAAGCTAATCAAAATTAAAACGCTTAGCAATGGAAATTCACTGTAAGATCATAGAGCAGATGGATTTGTTAGGAAATGAGAAAAGTAATGAATTTCTACTGAAGGAAAAAAATGTGAAACTGTGGGAAATATGTAACAACGTCTGTAAAGTCAGCTTCAGCTCTTAAGAGACATATCCGAAATACAATGGGAAGGACGTCCCTTCCTATGTCATATTTGCATCAAATTTTGTGGATCTGCAGCAGGATTGGTGTCGTTTGAAGTTCATGAGAGAATGGTTTCTGGTGGTGTGTTAAGGAATTGTGATAGACTTGAACGGTCCCAAAATGCTTGGAAAAAGACTGAAAATCTGGAAATCAGAGAAAAGAATCGAGACCATCCAGACAACATTATTTTGAAAGACGACTGGAATACCCAAATAGTCCTGGAGATCAGAGGAGACTTGTTGTCACTCAGACTCCAGAGAAAGACCATCAGCTAATCTGATGTGAAATACTCAAAAGGAGTGAAATGAAAAAAAAAATGGCAAGAAAACAATTATATGGATACTTCAAAACGTCAAAATTGGAGTGGTTGCGCATAAAAAGATTTGGATATGGTTAAGAAGAGGAAACCTCAAAAGAGAAACTGAATCTCTAATAATTGCTACACTAAACAGCGCCCATAAGAACAAATTATATAAGCAAAAATTGATAAGACGCAACAAAACAGTAAAAATTGTAGAGTGTGGTGGTGAGAAATGAGACAATAAACAAATAAAATCTGGAATGATTATGCTGTTGCTATATTTTTTAGTTCTAAGTTTTTGAAAGCAATTTTTTCAGATACGTTCTTTTAAAAAAAAACTAACTACGGAAAGAAAGAGTGAGTGAGTGAGTGAGTGATGAGTGAAGTGAGTGTTGTGTGTGTGTGTGTGTGTGTGAGAGAGAGAGAGAGAGAGTAGAGAGAGAGAGAGAGAAAGAAGAGAAGGAGAGAGAGAGAGGAAGGAAGAGATGGAGGCCATGAGAAGGGAGAGAAAGGTATGAAGTGAGAAAGTAAGAAACAGAAAAGGAAAGTATTGTCCCCATCTTCATTGTTATTGTACAACGTTTCGGCCGATATGCCCTCCAGCCTTCTTCAGGTATTTCTTGTCGGACTCGGGAACCTTCTCGGACTCGGGAACCTTCTTTTCGAACTCGGGAACTTTCTTGTCGTAATCGGGAGCCATCACGGAACTTTGAACCTAACCTTTTATTTATTCCAGGGGGGGGGGGAGTACCTGTTCTCATTCCGCTACCATAGCTGGGGTAGGAGTTGTGTTAATTATTTTTCTAACTGCCTCTACTCAGGATTGAACTCGGTATCCAGAGATAACTGGATACCGAGTTCAAGAAGGCCGGAGGGCATATCGGCCGAAACGTTGTACAAATAACAATGAAGATGGGGACAATAGTCCAAATAACGCAGATAATCCTAATCTTCAAGCCTCATCTCAAACATTCAGAGAAATAGTGTAGATAACAATGAAGATGAGGACAATAGTTCGAATAACGTAGATAATACTAATCTTCAAGCCTCATCTCAAACATTCAGAGAAATAGTATAGATAACAATGAAGATGAGGACAATAGTTCGAATAACGTAGATAATACTAATCTTCAAGCCTCATATCAAACATTCAGAGAAATAGTGTAGATAATTCACTAATTAATTCCTGTTATTTCTTGTTCCAACGTTCGCTAAACAGAAGCACATTCATTATTCTAATAATGAAAGATAATGACTTTTGTGAAATTTACACAGCTAATCAATTTCAAGTTGAATTATTTAGTTCACGTCTGACGACAACATTCTAACACTCAAATCTGCAGTTATTGTACAGTAGGCTTCCAAAAGTAAATCGCTCGCACTATACTGATTAAAAGAAAACCTTTTGTTTTGTTGCTCGTGCTCTTTTACTGTGTATCTGATCTCGGGGAAATTTGATTACGTCTCCACCTAATCTCTCGGCTCCGAGATTATGTCCCTTAAATTATGATTTTGGGGTCACGATGCTTCTTTTTTTTTTTTAGTTTTTTCTTATTCATTCCACTCATGATCATATTATGGGTATTTAGACAGGACGGGCGGATACTGTTTCCTGGGGGTAGAGGTCCACATACAAGAATGATACTTATTTCTGGAAGTAATCACAGCAGCTGTAAGATTTTCAACAGCCTGATGGAATACAGATCGCCATGCTGAATGGCAGTTAGGCTCGCTTAATGTAGGCATTCAGTTGACCACCTTTGCTGTCCCGCCCTAAGCTGTAGGATTTAGTTGGACACACAGACTAGTACTCAGCTGGATTGACAATTTGAGTCAGTTCTGAGAATACCAGAGTGAGTTGGTAAGTGTTTTATAGAACAGGGTGGGATGTTCCATTATACAGCGTGTGCAAGCTTATTTTCTGGGTTCAGATTGGTTATTGGTATTGGTGTGGATAGTTTGATCAATAAATATACCCATTACATTACTACATTATGGAAATAAAGAGTCTGGTTGATTTGTTTTGTTTTACGGCATATCAACGGCAGAGGGTCATTTAATGCCGATAAAGATTTGAAATAAATCAATTCCTAATGGATACTCATTTTTTTTCATGAACATATGTTTATATTTAACCCATAGATGGGACCCTAACAGGTACTATCACTCCGGATCAGAGTGAAACAGGGGGTAATGGGTATGAAGGGGTGTTCCACATTCCCTAAACCTTCAGAACTGGAACCTCACCATCATAGTTTAACGTCATTCGTCATTCCCAGGATATGAAGACCTTCAGCCACCGCCTTCTGGCACCCATATGATAAAAAGGGTTGGGGCTTGCCATAAGGGCAATAGGATTGGGGCAATCATACGGGTGCTAGGGCTTGACATGACCAGCCGATGGATCAGAGGGGGCTTCTCCGACCGCCCGTCAAGCCTAAGGAAGGCCAACGTGGAATGTTGCAGGTCAAGGACTGCTCAGCCACCTGGGTTCCATCCTTAAGCATCATGGATCACCACCCACGGCCAACAGCTAACCCCATTTGGGGAGTCTTACCCCTCTGCAGAGGTACAGTCGGTGTATTCTAATGCCCCATCGACAGGGCGGACAGGGTTTGTATTAAAATGTTCCATGTGATCTAACATAGAAGAATGTTTACAAAGAGCCTTTCAGTTCATACAAAATGAGAGTCTTTTAATTTGAGATGTTAAAACATATGTTTACGGTCGTTATGAATTTTCTTTTAAATATTTGTGTACTTTTTTTATTTTATTTCATTTTTCAATTCTAACGACAGGTACGTCGCTAATTAATTCCAGTTAATTCTTGTTCAAACGTCCACAGAGAAGAAGCGACTTAATTATTAAATTAACGAAAGATAATTATGGCAATGTTTAATTATTCTCATTAGACTGGCGAGACATTAATACTGTATAAGATTTCCAACGTAAGCAAATCACAGAATAATTAAAATAAACCTAAGACACATTGCCTGATAGATGAGTACTAACTAGCACTGTGATAATTTCATTATTACAACGCTTGATATGTTTACTTAAGAGTTATTGCGAAATAGTTCGATATTTTTTCAAGTATAATAATCATTCTTTCTCCCCCCCCCTTCTCTATCTCTCTCTATTTATTTATTTTTTTCATCCTTTTCATTTCAGAATAGCGTTATCGATTCCGCACGTTCACCCCTATCTCTATCTTTCCCCTACCCTCTTTCTTACTTTCTTATATTTTTTCTGTGTAGCATGTCTTTTTCTTCCCGTTATTTCTTTATTATAAAAATGGAATGGTCCATTATTTAGCTGAGGTCCCGACACTCATATGAAATAAGAATTCAGCGGGTAAACAACACTAGATAATCAGGATTTAGATTTTTGCATTTCATCGAGAACGATTTGGACGGTTGCGCTTTTAACCAGAGGTTGTTGAAGATGTTTTAATATAAATGAATTAAAAATGATAATTCGAAATCAGAATTACAGGTGACAGCAAAGATGAAAATGCAATACTAATTTCATGGAGCGTGAATTAAAGTTCTACAGGATGAATCTCTCTATATATATATCTATTTCACTTTCTCTCTCTCTCTCTCTCTCTCTATATATATATATATATATATATATATATATATATATATATATATATATATATATATATATATATATCTTTCACTCTCAATATACATATACATATCTTTTCTTCTCAATATATCATATATATTATATATATATATATATCTTCTCTCTCATATATATATTATATATATATATTATATATCTTTCTCTCACATATATATATATAAATATATCTTCCCCCTCTCTCTCTTCTCCTTCTCTCTCTCTCTCTTTCTCTCTCTCTCTCTCTCTCCTCTCTATATATATATATATATATTCATATTTATATCTTTTTCCCTCTCTATATATATCTTTTTTCTCTTTATATATATTTATCTCTTTCTCTCTCTCTATATATATATATATTTTCTCTCTCTCTCTCTATATATATATAGCTTTCTCTCTCTACATATATATATATACATGTTTCTCTCTACATATATACATATATATTTCTCTCTCTCTCTCTCTCACACTATATATCGATTCTAACTTATTGTTTACTTTTTAAATCCCCAAAAAATCAACATCCGGTGTGAGACTTTTTTTTAAATCGAAAGTCAGCGTTCTTTCGCAATGAACATTTTAATGCAATGACCACACACGTGAAATCGACTGCTATTAATCGATGTCTCGATTAATTCAGTGGATTTAACCCTGAAGATGGTGAAACTCGAGTAGGTTATCTCTTCTGCCCATTTTATAATAAATTTGCTCTACTTAGTATTGAGCACTTTGTATTTGTTATATCGCTTACTTACACCTCTGAATTCCACACTTACTAACCATCGTGTCCAAATTCACCGGTAAGTCATATATATATATATCCTAAATTATGAGAATGAAATCATCTGTTTTTCCTATAAATACTATCTAACGAAACCTCAGAAGAAAGAAACAATAGAACTTCATAAGACAAGTTAATTCAACCTAGCAATTGCTAATTACTCTGTTCACCTTTCCCCTTTGCTTTGTAAACGTTTTTCTCTATCCATAATTCTTGTTGTGTTTCTTCGCATTATTTCTCTTTTAACTCTGATACTTGAGTTACGTTAAAATTAAGTCTGAATTTTTTTTAGTACTTTTATAAAAAATGTCTCTTTTTTTCTGGCTTAGAACTTTTTGAATGACCCTGGTAGTTTATTTTTTGCGCATGTCTTCCAGATGCTATCAATGATACTAAGTAAACGTTCCTATGAATGTGTAATTCCAGTTCTGAATCTAATGGAAAAGAATCTGTTTAAGTGCATTGGCAAGAAGGAAAAAAAATGGGAAATCTAAATATTTGTTTTGTAAATTAAATGCGTTCTTTCACCGCTTTCCTACATATTTATAGACACCCTCCTTTTCTTACTTGAAAAAATAACTGTTTTCAAACATATCTGCAAATCCTACGGAAGTGTATGTCAAGGCTAGTGGTATATATATTTACCAATGCCTCCACACGAGCGGGGTGGGACACAAGGTCAATTAATTAAGCAGAGTTTAACACGGGCTTATTTACTTGAAACCATATGAGTATTAGTAGTAAGTAAAAGTAAAAGTAAAGTAAAAGTAAAGTCGTCGGGGTGGCCTAATATCCGTTTCAGCCATGCAACAAGGGAGTCTATCCCCTTTTCAATAGCGCTAGACCAAGGAGATTATTTTAGCGTCTGGGATGGAGCGCCACACCTACCATCAGCTCCTTACTTTACCGCACAGATCCCTGAGCTACTCAGACGCTGAGTTGGCGAGGGCGGGTATCGAACTAGGAACCTTGTGGTTTCTAGCCGAACGCTCTACCGACTGAGCTGTATAAAAATTTAACTGCGTGCAAATTATTAATAGTGGGGAAAAAATAAAAAGCCATCCGGGCGTTATAAAAATTAGTTTTTGAAAGTTATTACCTGGAGCGGGGAATTAATTAAATAATTATTTTGAATATTTTGCACACAAGATTTACACAAATTTTAGGCATTTAGTTCATTGTAAACTTTTTAGTTAACTTCTTGTTAATGAAAAAAAAACCGCGAGAGTAAAAATAATTTTTTTTTGATAATAACATATTGTAAAAGTAGTGATATCCCCCTGTGTGTTGTCTGAAGGGACTGGTCTGCCCTTGGAAGAATGGGCATAAATAAAGAGCCGAGAGACGGCCATTGACAATCGGTCGACCGACGTTCGAACAACTTACAAAGTCTTACGTACTTTATACATATAATACCGGACAACTATTTATCAAATTTTGTTTTAAAAGACAATGCGGACCGTTTAATGTTGCATACCATAATTCTACGTATTAAGGATTTTGAATCTAATCTAAATATTTATTGATAAATGTATTCAATCCCTGAGGGTTTGTGACGTAGGCAGTGAGGTATTTCTTGTTATAGACAGTGAAACAACGAATCTCCATTATCAATAGACTAGCAGCGGCTGCCCGACGTCACCTGGGTAGAGGGGATTTTTTAAGTTAGTCCTTGTTAGGGTAACCAAACGAGTTGCTCCCCTTTCATCATTAAGGGACTAACGGGAACCCGGATATGGGAATTTAGCCATGTTACTTTGGACTCTTTTCCCTGCCCCATCCGGGGGGTCCAGTGTGCTTCGGCCACTGGACCGGTAAAGTACAAATAATAGCGTCGATCCCAGGGGGCTTTCTAACGAAGCAATACCTGCCCCCTTGGGGGTGGGGCTGGGTTTATTGCCCAGCGCCTGCGGCTTGTGGGTGAGCCCACGTTAAAACGAGGCCTTGTGCCCAGCCCATATATGTGGGGTATGAGGCAAATACCCTTTGGACAGGGGTTTTGGACAGTACAGACGTGCGGCAGCACGCTTGAACTTGTGCCGACATGCGTCAGCACGGTTGGGCTAGTTTAAGTCACGTTTAGGGTAGAACCATTTTTCTACCATGTGTTAAATAAGGACTTTCAACAGGGAGACAAGGCACTGGCCCCATGTGTGAACACACACACATAACACAAAGGACGGCCCCATATGTGAGCACACTATGACCCAAGGACCGACCTGATACGTGAGCACACGTATCATACACACAGTGCCCATGTGAAGACCACGCACATGAGACACACACACTGTTGAACTCTATCCAAAACCATCCGACTGTATTCCCTGTCAGTGAGAATAAATAAAACAAATATTGTTATTGTTAAACATATTTCACTGTTTTTACTTATCATTTTGTATATCCTACATTTCGGGATATAACAGATTACCTTTATAACAGTCCTGCAGATCAATTATTACTGAATAATGAGTTTGAATCCTCGTGGGATGCCTAATTTTAATTTCTATGTAAAAAAGAATAGACCTTGCGTTGATCCAGCATCTCTGAAAAGAAATGTTAATGTCTACTATCTGAAATATTAAATGAAAAATAAAATCGATGCTGTCATCATTCAAATTTATTTTTTAATTATCTTCACGAATATAAATCAAATCTCTATTATTTTTTGCTCAAAAACCACACCCTGGTGATATTTAATGTATATATATATTTATTTTGTCGTTAATTGTTTTATTTTCGAAGTTTCCTCCGGGAATACACATACACACAACTGCCCTTTATATATGCATAGATTACGTATGAAGATTTGGTAACACTGAACTTAATTCTTAAGAAAGAACTACAAAATTAGAATTCAGTGTTTTCCTTCTTCATTGCCTAGCCAAAATTAATGAGCCCAGTCTTCCTAAGTATTTACCCATAGCTGCAGAGAGAGTAGCTGGATGCATACTATTCTAAAATGTATTAGATCAACGTGAAATGCAAGCAGCCTCGTCCAGGATTTGAACTCGGTTCGACGGGTTCATACCCTACGAGTCTAACCATTACAACACGCACCTCCAAGCCCAGCAGTATAGACTACCGAAGAGAATAATGTTGTTGCATAATCTATGCGGTTGCATAAGATTATTGTCAATCCCCTGTATTTCTGAAGGGATGGCCCTTTTCATGCACCGGGCGGTACTTTCTATGGAATATTACAGAAAGCCCGCGAAATATAGGAAGTCACGTGAGACCTGGTTGGGTCTTAGTTTCAGCTTGGACGCATATCTGCCTTAGCTGGGGCTCACTTGCACACGCACGCTGTGTTTAGTTGGAGAAAGATGTTTAGTTAAGTCAATAAAAGTTTAAGTAAATAATATGGTTTTTGTGGTTGATGAATGTCTTGGCAACAAGACTGACTTCGAAGAAGAAATGAACCAAGGACGACCAACCAGCAAGAACAGAGAAATAGAAGTCATAGAGAAAGAATAGAAACGACTAGAGATCACCAATGGCCAAAGAAGTAAGTTATGGATCTCTTTATCTACTTGTGTATATCTCTCCCCCTCTCTCCAGTAAAAGAACACTTGTGTATGTACCCAACGTGGGTATATGTGTATGAGTATGTAACAATGTTAACGATAAGTAAAAGTAAGTAAAGTCGTCGGGGCGGCCTAATGTCGGTGTCAGCCAATCAGCGAGCCTATCCCCTTTTCAAGGAGATTATTTTAGCGTCTGGGATGGAGCGCCACACCTACCATCAGCTCCTTACTTTACCGCACAGATCCCTGTGCTACTCATACGCTGAGTTGGCGAGGGTCGGTATCGAACTAGGAACCTTGTGGTTTCTATTCGAACACTCTACCGACTGAGCTAACCCGGTTATGTTAACGATAATAAGGCAATAATAACGGCGCGGTCGTCAGTTGATCAGCTTGGCACGTGATGCAGAGTTTTTTTTTGGAGGACAATCCAATGTTTTCCATCCCTAATTCAACGATATCCTGAATATTGTTTTCGGTATATGAAATGACGTCTGAAAGAACGCCATTTTCCAGACCCAAAATATTGAATAAACTTGTATTGTCTGAACTAATTGCCGGCCTTATTCAAGTAGATGGGACCCTAACAGGTACTACCACTCCGGGTCAGAGTGGACCAGGGAGCAATGGTAATGAAGAGGTGCTCCACATTCCCTAAACCTCCAAAACTGGAACCTCACCATCAGATAGAGTTTAACGTCATTCCCAGGACATGTAGACCCGCATCCACCGCCTTCTAGCACCCATATGATAAAAAGGGGTTGGGGCTTGCCATAAGGGCAATAGGGTTGGGAAAATCATATAGGTGCTAGGGCTTGACGTGACCAGCCGATTGATCGGAGGGGGCCTCTCCGACCTCCCGTCTAGCCCAAGATAGGGCCAAATTGGAGTATTGCATGTCATGAACTGCTCACCCACCTGGGCTTTATCCTTAAGCATCACAGGTCGCCACCCACGGCCAACAGATGGCCCCATTGGGGGAGTCTTACCCCTCTGCAGAGGTGCAGTCGGTGCATTCTAACGCCCCAGCCGACAGGGCGGTTGATATAATTGGTCCTCATAGCATTGTTTTCTGTGGTTATACTCGAAGCCAAAGAAGAAGAAAAAAGAAAGTATACCCGTGAGTTCGAAGATAGGAACAGAATCAACGTCTTATAAGATAGATAATTAGGAAGTTTAGGAAGCGCGTGGTGTAATGGTTAAAACCATGGGAAATGGACTCGTCGCCCCGAGTTCAAATCCAGGATGTGGTAATTGCATTTCACTTAACGCTAATACCCTTGGGAACGGTATGAATCCTACTCTCCCTCCAGCTATGGGTAAACAGTAGGACAGACTGGGCTCTTTAACCTCGGTTATGCATCCGGTCTAGAAGAAGGAAAACTCTGAATTCAAACCTGTTGAACTCCGCTTAAGAAATTGACCTTGTGTTACATCCTGCTCGTGTGGAGGGGTCGGTAAATATATATAAGATAGATAGTTAAAGTTAAAGATAAAGAAAAACAATAGCATAGATTGCGCTAACAAGCGCCTGCTTCGACTTTATGATGTTTATGAAATGTAATCCAAATGAAATTATTTAAAGGAATAAAATGAAAGAATAGGTGAAGGGATTGTATCGAATGTACTATTCGATACAATCCCTTCACCTATTCTTTCATTTTATTCCTTTAAATCAATGCATCCATAGCGTCACATTGAAAACTGTGTGTCCGTATAATGCGTGTATAATTTTTTTTTTTGCGGGGGGGAAGGGGTCAGAAATTAGTTACGCCTATTTTTCTCAATATTTATGAATATTCATTAGTATCTATCACGTGTTCATTTCAATATTACGAAAATGGAGTATGCAAGTATTTTGTAACGTTACAAATAAATAACAGAAATAAAAGATACACTTACCTATCATCATCATCATCATGTCGTGCAAGTAGCACGGATATCCATGACAATCTCTCGCCAACCTTTCCTATCATTCATTGCCCCTGGGCGCTCTTCTGCGCAGCATCCAGCATCCTCACATAGTTAGTCAATATAGGTCCTGGTTGGGCGGCCCACGCTAGCACGCCCATGTGTTGGCTTCCACATGAGAATGTCGCTTATGCGCTCGTCCTTGCTTCTCCAGCAGTGTCCCGCATGCCCAGTCCGTCTTACTTGTATGGTTTGGAATGTGGGGGGAGTGGCCATACAGCTGCCTCATTGTGGGGTGCTGTTTCCACGACTTGTTTAAAACTGCACGCAGCAGTCTTGTGCAGGTCCAATCTAGCTTATTCTAAAGGCGCTTCGTTAGGGTCCAGTTATTTAATTACAAAACTAAATTAGCAACCATTTCACTACGATGAGAGGCTCTTTCTAGCTAATCCATTCACCCCACAAAATCGAATGTCGCAAGTATGGGGCATCCAAGCAAGGATCGAACTTGCTATTCAGTAGTAATGGATCTACGAAACTAGCTTCCTAACCATTACACGACGATCGGGCGCCCTTTTTACCCAACCCATTCACCAAAGTAGCATTGTCACAATATCGCAAGTATGGGGCATCCAGTGAGGATCCAACTCACTCTGCAATAGTAACGGATCTGCTGCACTAGTTTGCTAACATTTACACCAGGATGGGACGTCCTATTTACTCACGGTTAGGATGTGACGTGAGTGAGGATCAAATACGTTATTCAGTGGTTTAGATCTGTGTGACAAGATTGCTCGTCATTACATCAGGATGAGACAACGTTTTTTGCATTAACTTTTCGCCAGTGTATATTACATAAGGTCGCAGGTATGGGACCAGCAGCAAGGATTTAACTCGCTATTTAGTGGTAATTGATCTCAGAAACGACTTTGCTAACCACTGCAACACGATCTGACGTTCCTGACAAGAATGATAATAGTGTAGCCTTGTTCGTTAGTCATTGTTTCTGCACAGAGGAATAAAATCCAAAAAATGGGACCAGTTGTTGCCCATGGGTGGTGACCAGTGATGCTTAAGGATGGAACCTGTATGGCTGAGCAGTCAATGGCATACAACACATCACTTTACTTAAGCTAGACGGGCAATCGGAGAGGCTACCTCCGATCACTCGACTGGTCACGTCAAGCCCTATCACCTATTTGATTCTCCAAACCCTGTTGCCCCTATGGCAACCCACAACCCTTTTTATCATATATGTGATAGAGGATGGAGGCTGAGGGTCTTAGTGTCCTGGGTATGACGTTAAACTGCATCTAATGGGGAAGTTCAATTTTTTGAGCTCCGGGGAGTGTAGTTTACCCCTTCATTTCTATTAATTCCAGGTTCACCCTGTCCCATAGTGGTAGTATCTGTTAGGGTATCAACTAGAGGTTGAATAGTAAAAAATGCGTTTTAAAATGTTTTAAAACTTTTTTTTAATAACGATCAATTTGGAATAGAACAAAACGTCTCCAGTATGAAATAACCCAACAAGAGTTGACATGCCATAAGATCAAACATACCAAACGCAATCATTGTTCATTGTCAGAAAACTTGAGTCGAATGCAAGTTAAAGAAAACAGTTGAGGAATACGTCAATTCTTTCCTTTTTCATCACACTTGCTTGGAACTTGAAGCGATTTTTTACGATTGCCAAACAATTCTTATTATGGTAACTTTATTCCACTTCATTCGGAATAACACGGCTCAATAAAAACCAATTATATTTCAGGGAATATATTGTGTCTTTTATAGGCCACAAGACGGTCATTAAGAATTGATTTGAAGAATTTTAAATATTTTTCTTCACAGAGAACTTAAAACAGATTCTTTCCACAGAGCCAGTAAGTCTGGCTAGCATTGAATCTATCATTCATTCGCTTAGATAATTTAAATCACATTGCGAATGCGTCGACTGTCTTTATATCCAGTTGAAAATAATCGACACGTTGGAAGATTGTTTTTCAACATTGGAAGTGGGCTGATCCATATTTTCTTTACAATTAGCATTTAATATTTTCAACTGAGGTGAAATAGGGAAATATCAGTGTTTATATATATAACGTAATTTCCGGACCTTCTTTATATATATATATATATATATATATATATATATATATATATATATATATATTGAAAGCAATTACAATGCGTATAAAATAAAGTAAAATATTGATGTTACAGTTTCCCTTCCCAGGGAAGCTTGCTCCAGGTTCCGGAGAAGGATTGAGGCTGTGATCGACGCTAATTGCGGTTATCTTGAGTAAAACTCTTTGACAGTAGTGTAATTCCTGTGTCTGTTGAATTTCCTTACAATCCATTAAATTTTGTATTTACCAAGCACTTTTTCCTTTTCCTTATGAAACTGTAAAATTTCTTCCAAACACCATATATATATATATAATATATATATATATATATATATATATATATATATATATTCAACAGGCATTCACAAGTGAACTGACTCCACTATCGCCC
>CM042158.1:26600574-26605574 GCA_023376005.1 Doryteuthis pealeii | reverse complement strand
ATGGGAAGCTATTTTGTACGCCTCCACATCTTTATCTTTTGATCTGATAACGGACATTTGTTATATATTCTTTATCCTCTCCCTGCGCCCTTGACCGGAACCCATCTCTTCCGTTTTTTAACTTCTTTGTTCGCTTTTACCGGGAAAAAATCCTTTGGCATTCTTGTTTAATTTAACCGGAAATTCCTATTTCCGTTTGTACAATATACAACACTTTTACCGATCCGTTCGCTACAGATAGGATGTGGCACGGGTCGTAAGCACGTGGCATCCAAAGAATGATGAACTAATGAAAACTAGTTTCCACGAATTATATATCCCTGTCAGATATTTGGTGATTCATACACGTAAAGTATATAAAAATCAACAATTGTGGCCAACGCCCAACCCATTTTATTGTATATATGCTAGAAGGCTGTGACTGAGGGTCTTATTATCGTGGGTAGGACATTAAACTGCATCTAATGGTGAAGTTTCATGTCTGGAGCTCTGGTTAGTGTGAAGTACCCCTTCATCGCCACTGCTGTCATGCATACTCTGACTCAGTGTGGTATTATCTGTTAGGGTCCCATCAATAGATTAACTAGAAAAATGAGAAAAAAATTAAATACCATCAAGAATGAATAAGAGAAAATGTCCACGGCAGAAAATAACCAAGCAAGGGTTGACATGCTGGGAAACCCAACCAATCCTGAATAATCTTGTTAAAAACACGTAAGATTCGTAGAATAACATTGCAAATAGTGTTTATAGTCTGTTTATATAATATCTTATATTCATCAGTGCCAAGCTCGAAAACGTCGGACGGGGTGGGGTCCAGTGGCTTCGTCCTGGACCTTACAAGCTAACATCGTTGATCCCAGGAGGCCATTCCCCTACGCAACACCTGCACCCTTGATTTAAAGGGACAGCTGGGTTTATTGCCCAGTGCCTGAGGCGCACCACTTGAAGGAATGGCGACGCGATCAAAGCATTTTTTGCACGCGCTATCGATGAGCTTCGGTTCGTGGGTGGTCCCCCATTAATAGGGCCTAGTGCCTAACTCGTACACATTGTGTATATAGTAAATATCATGTTAAAATCTAATAAAAGGACGTTCAAAACGACACATTTGGCTATGTATTAGAGTTTAATAAAAATTACAACACTTGTATATATATTTAATATAAGATAACAGTTCAAATGGTGTTTATATCATGATATATGGAGTATACTTAATATAAGCATATATTCAATATTGTCATATTATATATAATATAAGTATAAGCATGACTGTATATTGTATACTATATATATATATATATATATATTATATATATATATATATATATATATATATATTATATAAGTATAAGCATGTTTATATACAGTATACTTAATATAAGTAATAACAGTTCAAATGGCGTTTATAGCATTATTATATAGAGTATACATAATATAAGTATATATCATATACTATCATATATTAAATAAACTAACAAAATAAAAAAAACATCCTCCGGGCGATGTAAATAGATTTTTGAAACATATTGCCTGAGGGGTGGGAGTTAAGAATTCAATATCAGCGAATTTGTACCCTAAGTAAGTAAATTCATCAAATTCATTAAAGGATTAAAAAAATAAAACAATTTGAAATGTAAACTTGAAATATTTATTAAAATAAAACCAAAATATATATAGATATATAATACCAGTCATGTATTTATTAAAACTTGTTTTAAAAAAACAATGAGGACTTTCTAATGCTGCATGTTCAAATTTGAGTGTATTATTTTTTATGACGATTTTGGGTAATGTGACGTAAGCAGTGATGTAGTTTTTGTTATAGACAAAAACCGGAAGCGAATCTCCATTATTAATAGATTATATATAATATAAGTATAAGCTGATTATATATACTGCTGTACTTGATATATATATATATTATATATATATATATATATATATATAATATATATATATTTATAATATAAGTACAAGCATGATTATATACAGTATACTTAATATAAGTAAAATAACAGTTCAAATGGTGTTTATAGCATTATCACTGTATCTGATAAGTTTCAATATTTTGGAAAATTTGAAATTTTGTGCATGCCAGAATTTAATGAAAGCACGTATAAGGCTAGCACCTTTTTTCGTATGTATTAGCATTTATTTAAAAAAAAAAAGAAACAGGTGTACAAACACTTAAAACTAGTAAAATAACATTGTAAATGGTGTTTCTAGCATGCTTATATATAGTCCTACTCTACCGTTTATTCACAAAGTGGAGCGTCTTAACGCTATTGCGTTTGTAAAGATCTAGCAGCACAAGTGAAATATATTATAAGGGTCGAGCTTGAAGTATTTTCGAAATTTTCAAAAAATCATTTATGTTAAGCACGTCTAAATCGACCAAATTTTTCGATGTGATAGCATTTCTTTAATAAAAATAAAATCACATGTATACAAACACTTATTAGTAGTAAAATACAAGCGGCTTAGTATTTATTTTTAGGCTCGTGTCGTGAGAGAAGGAAAGACAGACAGAGAGAGAGAGAATACGGTTAAATTATTCTACCTTCTAACATGGTATCAACTTCTATATCGCTGTCCCATCACTAGGACCAGGAGCCCATCTGAACCCTGCAATGCCGAAAGGGGAAAGAGAAAGATTTTCTTCTTGCTCGATACTCGTTTACCACGTCACTTCCCTTTCGCATCAACACCAGAACTTCCGTTTTTAGCTTTCAATTCCCCTTTCCTTGGTCATTCCTCGATCAAGTTCGATCTAGCAATCCGAATACAGCTTTATTTTTTATTCTCAACCTCTGGAAGACCCTAATATTTACGATACAATAACAACACAAACAATAAATTCAATTGATATTTCGCCTCATTATTGGCTGAAGCTTCTCAAGATATTATTGACTTAAGTGCTTGTACATTAGGCTTTTATAAGTGAAAAGGTAAATAGGTGGGGGTGAGAGAAAAAGGGGTTGGGTTTATATAGAGGGAGAAAGATATAGTATACTATATCTTGATAAGTTTCAGGCTCTCGAATTAATTTTGCATATCAGAATTTAATGAAAAGCACGTATAAAGCTAGCACTTTTGCTATGTATTAGCATTTATTTTTTTTAAATTAAAAAGTGATGTACAAACACTCAAAACTACATACCGTTATTTCACAAGGTGAATCGTATTGATGCTATTGGGTTTATAAAGATCTATTTAGCACCCTTGACTCCCGTTTTGGGTTTGATTTTTAATATACAGTATCATAATATAAAATAAGTACGGGACTGGCAAAAAATCAGCTTTTACGAGTTTTAAAAGCGAATTAAAATAATCAAATCTATTATTTAAGATCAAACTTTGTCTAAATTCGATAAGTAGTAACATAATGACCATCATTCAAAAAATAAAAATATCATTACATATGCAGTTTATTTTAATACATTTAAAGGGATTGTTTTGGTCAATTTCGATGCGATCCGCCATTCTGTCTCTTTCAATGGTTTTAAGCGCTTGTTTACAATTACTTAAATATTCGCGATTGGAAAAAATTATACAAAATTAGGTATTAGTATTTTGCTATTGAAAAAAATTTATTATATACACATTCATTTTAAATGTGAAAAGTCTGATGTTAGTTTAAAATGTTATATTTCTAGCATTCTAGAAATAAATATCTATTTAATGCAAACTTGATTTTATTGCATCAAGTATATTTGAGAAAACTCGATGAACAATTAACCCCCTTTTTAAGCAGAAAATATCGATGTATATTTTTTTCTTTTATAAGGGATAATACCAATTAAATAATTAGAAATGAGTAAAAAAATCTCAAAAAGTTGATTATCTATTATTTTTTTTACATTTTATGGTCGATTTTTGTTCGGTACTTATTTTCTCATAGGGAAAGCCACGTAAAAAAAATGTTGTTCTATTCATAATCTGACGCTTTTATCTCTTTATTTCATTACTGTTTAATTAGAAAAACTATAAGATAATGAAAAAGTTGTTTTGAAAGAATAAAAATGCATTATAAAGATCATCATGTAATAAAACACTGAAAATTTCATTAAAATCCGATTATCCCTGGTTATTGGTAATTAATTTTCTGCTAGGGGAGCTAAAAGTCATTTTTGTCAAAAAACGTATTTATAGGCTCATTTGCCAGTCCCAAAAATAATTGTCAAGCCTCGAATATTGGGAAAACAATTTTTATTTTATTCATTTTACGTTAAGATATAAATGAAGCACGTCAAATCGACTACAATTTTGCTATGCATTAGAATTTATCTAAAAAGCTAAAACTTTAAGTTGTACAATGCAAATTGGATCATATAGACATGATTATCATATGTCCTATGTACTGATGGCCTTCAAGCGGATAGATCTTGGAAAATTTGAAAAAAAAATTGTGCTTATATAAAAAACTATGAAATATAGCACGTTTTTGTTACGTATAACATTTAGCTATCATTATAATATGTGGCTACGAAATAAGTCTCTCTTAAGTATTGTGGACCTACAATAAAAAAATCATTTATAAGGTTATATAGAATACTAACATTACCTCTTATTCAGAATTTTAGAATATTTTAGATTTAAATAAATCTGATTTCATGTTAAATTAGCGATTAATTATTTTTTTTAATTATTTTTATCACATATACACTTATGACCTGAATTGCTTTTGTCGAATTGATATATGTGAAAAAATTGTATCAATAAATTTTCCTATTACTATATCTATCAAATATACTCTTACTAAGGTAGGGCACATTTCAAACCGGGTACGGCCACCATACATATGGCATGTATTTATTTTAAAAACAAAATAGAACAATAGGTTTAAACACTTAAACTTGTAGAATAACATATACAATGGTATTTATGAGGAAATATACACGCTACTATATCTTGTTTAAGTTCAAGTACGAACTATTGGGAAACTTTTGACAATTGTCTTGTTAAAAATCTAATGAAAGCACGTCAATCTCCTCGTT
>CM042158.1:26590577-26600474 GCA_023376005.1 Doryteuthis pealeii | reverse complement strand
TGGGTGACGTTGCGGAATCGATAAACGCTATTCTGAATGAAAAGGATGAAAAAAATAAATACAATAAAGGAGAGAGAGAGAGGGGGGGCGAAAGGAAAGAATGATATTATACTTGAAAAAAAAGATATCAGACTATTTTCGCAATAACTCTAAGTTAAACATATTCAAGCGTTGTAATAATTAAAATTATCACAGTGCTAGTTAGTACTCATCTATCAGGCAATGTGTTCTTAGGTTTATTAATTATTCTTGATTTCGCTTACGGGTTGACAATCTTTAAACAGTAATTAAAGTGTCTCGCCACAGTCTAAATAGAGAATTAATTAAACATTGTCCATAATTATCTTTCAGTATTAATTTAATAATTGAATCAGCTTCTCGTTTGTGGACGTATTGAACAAGAATTAATGGAATATTAATTAGCGGACGTACCTTCGTAGGAATTAGAAAAATGAAAAAAAAAAAAAAAAAAAAAGTACCACATATTTAAAAGAAAAATCATAACGAAACGATAACACATCAATGTTTTAACATCTCAAATTAAAAGACTCATTTATTGTATGAACTTGAAAGAGCTCTTTGTAAACATCTCTATGTAGATCACAAATTTGGACATATTTAATACAAACCCTGTGCCGCACCTCTCAGATGGGGCATATGCCAGGGGAATACACCGACTGTACCTCCCTGCAGAGGGGTAAGACTCCCAAAATGGGGTTAGCTGTTGCCGGGTTGAGTTGAGATTTCCATGGATTGCTTTTAAGGATGGAAACCCAGGTGAACTGAGCAGTCCTGACTCTGCCAACATTCCACGTTGGCCCATCCTGCAGGCTTGCGGGCGCGGAGGTACAGAACCCCTCTGATCCATGGCTAGGTCCATAGATCAAGCCACACCGTATGATTGCCCCAATCCTATGCCCTAATATAAGGCAACCCCAAACCCTTTTTAATACATTATGTGCCAGAAGGCGGTGGCTTGAAAGAGTCTCATTTTCATATCCTGGAATGACGAAATTGACGTATTAAACTAGTAGATAGGTGAGCGTATCCAGTTATCTGAAGGTTTGGGGGAGAAATGTGAGAAACACCCCTTCATCCCCATTGACCCCCTAGTTTCACATCTGATCCGGAAGTAGGATAGTACCTGTTAGGGTCCCATCTAATGGGTTAAAATATAACATAATACCGAATTTTTCAATGAAAAAAATATGGAAGTATAAAAATCCCATTAGGGGGGAAATTTGATTAATTTGTTTCTAAGATAATACGACATGACAGCCTTTAGATATTTCAGGCAGCCTATAGTATACAGACAATCGCTACGCCATGCTGAAAATGCAGTGTTATGGCATCGCTGATAGATGTAGGCTCATTCAGATTAGACCACCATCTTACTGTCCCACCCTAAGCTGTAGATTTAGTTGGACAATCACAGACTCATCTTAACTAGTACTCAGCTGGATGACAATGTGTTATGTCAGATTCTGAGAATTACCAGAAGAGTGAGGTTGGCTAAACGTGTTATCTATAGAACAGGGTGGGATGTTCCACCATTTTTATACAGCTGTGTGCAAGCTTATTTTCTGGTTCAGATTGGTTGTTGTATTGGGTGATAGTTTGATCAATAAAATACCCATTACATTACTACATTATGGAAATAAAGAGTCTTGGTTGATTTGTTTTGTTTTACGCATATCAACGGCAGAGGGTCATTTAATGCATAAAGTTTTGAAATAAATCAATTCCTAATGGATATCATTTTTTTCATGAACATATGTTATATTTAACCCATAGATGGGACCCTAACATACTACCACTCCGGATCAGAGTGAAACAGGGGTAATGGGGATGAAGGGGTGTTCCACATTCCCCAAACCTTCAGAACTGAACTCACCATCATAGTTTAACGTCATTCGTCATTCCCAGGATATGAAGACCTTCAGCCACGCTTCTGGCACCATATGATAAAGGTTGGGCTTGCCATAAGGGCATAGGATTGGGGCAATCATACGTGCTAGGCTTGACATGACCAGCCGATGGATCAGAGGGGGCTTCTCCGGCCGCCCGTCAAGCCTAAGGAGGCAACGTGGAATGTTGCAGGTCAAGGACTGCTCAGCCACCTGGTTCCATCCTTAAGCATCATGGATACAACCACGGCCAACAGCTAACCCCATTTTGGGAGTCTTACCCTCTGCAGAGTACAGTCGGTGTATTCTAACCCCATCGAGAGGGCGGACAGGGTTTGTATTTAAAATGTTCCATGTGATTAACATAGAAGAATGTTTACAAAGAGCCTTTCAGTTCATACAAAATGAGTCTTTTAATTTGAGATGTAAAACATATGTTTACGGTCGTTATGATTTTTCTTTTAAATATTTGTGTACTTTTTTTTTTTTTTTTCATTTTTCAATTCTAACGACAGGTACGTCGCTAATTAATCCAGTTAATCTTGTTCAAACGTCCACAAAGAAGCGACTTAATATTAAATTAACGAAAGATAATTATGGAATGTTTAATTATTCTCATTAGACTGGCGAGACATTAATACTGTATAAGATTGTTCAACGTAAGCAAATCACAGAATAATTAAAATAAACCTAAGACACATTGCCTGATAGATGAGTACTAACTAGCACTGTGATAATTTAATTATTACAACGCTTGATATGTTTACTTAAGAGTTATTGCGAAATAGTTCGATATTTTTTCAAGTATAATAATCATTCTTTTCCCCCCTCTCTCTCCTCTCTCTTTATTTATTTATTTTTTTCATCCTTTTCATTTCAGAATAGCGTTACGATTCCGCACGTTCACCCTATCTCTATCTTTCCCCTACCCTCTTCTTACTTCTTATATTTTTTCTGTGTAGCATGTCTTTTTCTTCCGTTATTTCTTATTATAAAAATGGAATGGTCCATTTATTAGCTGAGGCCGACACTCATATGAATAAGAATTTAGCGGAAAAACAACACTAATAATCAGGATTTAGATTTTGCATTTCATCGAGAAACGATTTGGACGGTTGCGCTTTTAACAGAGGTTGTTTGAAGATGTTAATATAAATAATTAAAAATAATAATTCGAAATCAGAATTACAGGTGACAGCAAAGATGAAATGCAATACAAAATTTCATGGAGCGTGAATTAAAGTTCTACAGATTAATCTCTCATTATATATATCTATTTCACTTTCTCTCTCTCCTCTCTCTTATAATATATATATTATATATATATATATATATATATTTTCACTCTCAATATACATATACATATCTTTCTCTCAATATATATATATATAATATGTGTGTTGTTTGTGTGTGTTGTGTGTTTCTCTCTCATATATATATATATATAATATATATAATATATATCTTTCTCTCTCAATATATATATATATATATAATATTTCTCTCTCAATTATATATATATATATATATAATATATATATATCTTTCTCTCACAATATATATATATCATTTCTCCCTCTCTCTATCGTCCTCTCTTCTCTCCTCTCTCTCTTCTTTCTCTCTCTCTCTCTCTCTCTCCTCTCTATATATATATATATATATATAAATATATATATATATTCATATTATCTTTCCTCTTATATATTATCTTTTCTCTTTATATATATTTTCTCTTTCTCTCCTCTATATTATATATATTTTTTCTCTCCTCTCTCATATATATATAATAGCTTCTCTCTCTTACATATATATACATGTTTCTCTCTACATATATACATATATATTTCCTCTTCTCTCTCTCTCCTCTCTCTCTCACTATATATCGATTCTAACTTATTGTTTACTTTTTAAATCCAAAAAAATCAACATCCGTGTGCGACTATTTTTGAATCGAAAGTCAGCGTTCTTCGCAATGAACATTTTAATGCAATGACCACACACGTGAATCGACTGCTATTAATTCTCGATTAATTCAGTGGATTTAACCCTGAAGATGGTGAAACTCGAGTAGGTTATCTCTCTGCCCATTTTATAAAATTTGCTCTACTTAGTATTGAGCACTTTGTATTTTATATCCTTACTTACCCCTCTGAATTCCACACTTACTAACCATCGTGACCAAATTCACCGGTAAGTCATATATATATATCCTAAATAATGAAAATGAAATCATCTGTTTTTCCTATAAATACTATCTAACGAAACCTCAGAAGAAAGAAACAATGGAACTTCACAAGACAAGTTAATTCAACCTAGCAATTGCTAATTACTCTGTTCACCTTTCCCCTTTGCTTTGTAAACGTTTTTCTCTATCCTTTATTCCTGTTATATTTCTTTGCATTATTTCTCTTTTAACTCTGATACTTGAGTTACATTAAAATTAAGTCTGAATTTTTTTTAGTACTTTTATAAAAAAATGTCTCTTTTTTTCTGGCTTAGAACTTTTTGAATGACCCTGGTAGTTTATCTTGCGCATGTCTTCCAGATGCTATCAATGATACTAAGTAAACGTTCCTATGAATGTGTAATTCCAGTCTGAATCTAATGAAAGAATCTGTTTTAAGTGCATGGCAGAAGGAAAAAAAAATGGGAAATCTAAATATTTGTTTGTAAATTAAATGCGTTCTTTCACCGCTTTCCTACATTTTATAGACACCCTCCTTTTCTTACTTGAAAAAAATAAACTGTTTTCAAACATATCTGCAAATCTACGGAAGTGTATGTCAAGGCTAGTGTATATATATTTACCAATCCTTTCACACGAGCGGGATGTGACACAAGGTCAATTAATTAAGCAGAGTTGAACACGGGCTTATTTACTTGAAACCATATAAGTATTAGTAAGTAAAAAGTAAAAGTCGTCGGGGCGGCCTAACGGTATCAGCCATACAGCGAGGAGTCTTTCCCCTTTTCACTAGCGCTAGACCAAGGAGATTATTTAGCGTCTGGATGGAGCGCCACACCTACCATCAGCTCCTTACTTTACCGCACAGATCCCTGAGTACTCAGACGCTGAGTTGGCGAGGGCGGGTATCGAACTAGGAACCTTGTGGTTTCTAGCCGAACGCTCTACCGACTGAGCTGTATAAAAATTTAACTGCGTGCAAATTATTAATAGTGGCGAAAAAATAAAAAGCCATCCGGCGTTATAAAAATTAGTTTTTGAAGTTATTACCCGGAGCGGGGAATTAATTAAAATTATTTTGAATATTTTGCACAAAGATTTACACAAATTTTAGGCATTTAGTTCATTGTAAACTTTTAGTTAACTTCTGTTAATGAAAAAAAAAAACCGCGAGAGTAAAAATATTTTTTTTTGATAATAACATATTGTAAAAGTAGTGATATCCCCTGTGTGTTGTCTGAAGGGACTGGTCTGCCCTTGGAAGAATGGCATAAAAAAGAGCCGAGAGACGGCCATTGGCAATCGTCGACCGACGTTCGAACAACTTACAAAGTCTTGCGTACTTTTATATATAAATACCGGACAACTATTTATCAAATTTTGTTTTAAAAGACAATGCGGACCGTTTAATGTTGCATACCATAATTCTACGTATTAAGGATTTTGAATCTAATCTAAATATTCATTGATAAATGTATTCAATCCCTGAAGGTTGTGACGTAGGCAGTGAGGTATTTCTTGTTATAGACAGTGAAACAACGAATCTCCATTATCAATAGACTAGCAGCGGCTGCCGACGTCACCTGGTAGAGGGGATTTTTTAAGTTAGTCCTTGTTAGGGTAACCAAACGAGTTGCTCCCCTTTCATCATTAAGGACTAACGGGAACCCGTATATGGGAATTTAGCCATTACTTTGGACTCTTTTCCCTGCCCCATCCGGGGGTCCAGTGTGCTTCGGCCACTGGACCGGTAAAGTACAAAATAATAGCGTCGATCCCAGGGGCTTTTCTAACGAGGCAATACCTGCCCCTTGGGTGGGGGCTGGGTTTATTGCCAGCGCCTGCGGCTTTGTGGTGAGCCCACGTTAAAACGAGGCCTTGTGCCAGCCCATATATGTGGGGTATGAGGCAAATACCTTTGGACAGGGGTTTTGGACAGTACAGACGTGTGGCAGCACGCTTGAACTAGTGACTACATGCGTCAGCAAGGTTGGGCTAGTTTAATCACTTTTAGGGTAGAACCATTTTCTACCCTGTGTTAAATAAGGACTCTCAGCAGAGAGACAAGGCATTGGCCCATGTGTGAACACACACATAACACAAAGAACTGCCCATATGTAAGCACACTATGACCAAGGACCGACCTGATACGTGAGCACACGTATCATACACACAGTGCCATGTGAAACCACGCACATGAGACACACACACTGTTGAACTCTATCCAAAACCATCGACTGTATTCCCTGTCAGTGAAATAAATAAACAATTATTGTTATTGTTAAACATATTTCACTGTTTTTTACTTATCATTTTGTATATCCTACATTTCGGGATATAACAGATTACCTTTATAACAGTCCTGCAGATCCATTATTACTGAATAATGAGTTTGAATCCTCGTGGGATGCCTAATTTTAATTTCTATGTAAAAAAGAATAGACCTTGCGTTGATCCAGCTACTCTGAAAAGAAAGGTTAATGTCTACTATCTGAAATATTAAATGAAAAATAAAATCGATGCTGTCATCATTCAAATTTATTTTTTAATTATCTTCACGAATATAAATCACATCTCTATTATTTTTTGCTCAAAAACTACACCCTGGTGATATTTAATGTATATATATATATTTATTTTGTCGTTAATTGATTTATTTTCGAAGTTTTATCCGGACATACACATACACACAACTGTCCTTTATATATGCATAGATTACGTATGAAGATTTGGTAACACTGAACTTAATTCTTGAGAATTAGAATTCAGTGTTTTCCTTCTTCATTACCTAGCCAACATTAATGAGCCCAGTCTTCCTAAGTATTTACCCATAGCTGCAGAGAGAGTAGCTGGATGCATACTATTCCAAAATTTATTAGAGCTACGTGAAATGCAAGCAGCCTCGTCCAGGATTTGAACTCGGTTCGACGGATTCATACCCTACGAGTCTAACCATTACAACACGCACCTCCAAGCCCAGCAGTATAGACTAGCGATGTAATTCAAACTCGTAGATTTGTTGGCAAGGACACTTAACTACATAGCTTCCACGATGATTTTCTGAACCAGAAGTAGACGCCGAAGAGAATAATGTTGTTGCATAATCTATGCGGTTGCATAGGATTATTGTCAATCCCTTGTATTTCTGAAGGGATTGCCCTTTTCATGTCACGGGCGGTACTTTCCATGGAATATTACAGAAAGCCCGCTAAATAGGTGAAGTCACGTGGGACCTGGTTGGGTCTTAGTTTCAGCTTGGACGCATATCTGCCTTAGCTGGGATCACTTGCAAACGCACGCTGTGTTAGAGAAAGATGTTTAGTTAAGTAAATAAAAGTTTAAATAAATAATATGGTTTTGTGGTTGATGAATGTCTTGGCAACCAGACTGACATAGAAGAAGAAATGAATGAAGGACGACCAACCAGCAAGAATAGAGAAATAGAAGTCATAGAGAAAGAATAGAAGCGACTAGAGATCACCAATGGCCAAAGAAGTAAGTTATGCATCTCTCTATCTTGCTGTGTCTATCTCTCCCCCTCTCTCCAGTAAAAGAACACTTGTGTATGTACTCAACATGGGTATATATGTATGAGTATGTAACAATGTTAACGATAAGTAAAAGTAAGTAAAGTCGTCGGGGCGGCCTAATGTCGGTGTCAGCCAATCAGCTAGGGAGTCTATCCCCTTTTCAAGGAGATTATCTTAGCATCTGAGGTGGAGCACCACACCTACCATCAGCTCCTTACTTTACCACAGAGAGCCCTGTGCTACTCATACGCTGAGTTGGCGAGGGCCGGTATCGAACTAGGAACCTTGTGGTTTCTATTCGAACACTCTACCGACTGAGCTAACCCGGCCATGTTAACGATAATAAGGCAATAATAACGGCGCGGTCGTCAGTTGATCAGCTTGGCACGTGATGCAGAGATTTTTTTTGGGAGGACAATCCAATGTTTTCCATCCCTAATTCAACGATATCCTGAATATTGTTTTCGGTATATGAAATGACGTCGGAAAGAACGCCATTTTCCATACCTAAAATATAGAATAAACTTGTATTGTCTGAATTATTCAAGTATTTATTTCAAAATACTGAGTTCAAATTTCTGTACAAGTGAAGAAAGAATAACAATTTTTAAAAATTACTTTGGCATATTTACTTAATCAAATTGTTGCACTTAGTAATTGTTTTTACCTGACCTCATATTTTGTATATATATAGATTTTTTTAGATTTTTAAGATTTTTTTTTGTGAAAAATAAATCAACATTTAAAAAGTTAAGAAATAATTTTAGATATCAGAACAGAGAGAAAAATAAGCCAATAATTATTTCTATTTGGCTACGCAGCATTGCCTGGATAGAGTGTGTGTGGGGGGGGGGGAACCTGGGGTATTGATGCTGAACATTTTTAAGTAGAATTTCAATGTATATTTTAATTCTTAGATATCTTAGAATATAAATCAAATCTTCATAGTTTTTTTCACAAAAGCAAGAACTGGTGTATATATGTTTACCTTATCATCAATTGTTTTATTTTATAGTTTCATACAAACATACATAGATACCAACTGCCCTTTATATAAGTATATATATATATATATATATATATATATATATATATAGATAGATAGATAGATAGATGTAGAAAAATCTCTTCAATGAAATATGAGTTGATTGTTGATGTGTGTGTATCCAACCATATTGCTAGAGACAAGTATTTTTTCACATGCTTTTCCACTAGATTATTCAAGTAGGAAGCCAAAGAAGAAGAAAAAAGAAAGTATACCCATGAGTTCGAAGATAGGAACAGAATCAATGTCTTATAAGATAGATAGTAAGGAAGTTTAGGAAGCGCGTGGTGTAATGGTTAAAACCATGGGAAATGGACTCGTCGCTCCGAGTTCAAATCCTGGATGTGATAATTGCATTTCACTTAACGCTAATACCCTTGGTAAAGGTATGAATCCTACTCTCTCTCTCTCCAGCTATGAGTAAATAGTAGGACAGACTGGGCTCTTTAACCTCGGTTAGGCATCCGGTCTAGCAGAAGGAAAACTCTGAATTCTAACCTGTTGAAGTCCGCTTAAGAAATTAACCTTATGTTACATCCTGCTCGTGCGGAGTGATCGGTAAATATATATAAGATAGATAGTTTAAGGTAAAGATAAAGAAAAACAATAGCATAGATTGCGCTAACAAGCGCCTGCTTCGACTTTATGATGTTTATGAAATGTAATCCAAATGAAATTATTTAAGGGAATAAAATAAAAAAATAGATGAAGGCATTGTATCGAATAGTACATAAATGCATCCATAGCATCACATTGAAAACTGCGTGTCATTCACCAAAGTAGCATTGTCACAATATCGCAAGTATGGGGCATCCAGTGAGGATCTAACTCACTATGCAATAGTAATGGGTCTGCTGCACTAGCTTGCTAACATTTACACCAGGATGGGACGCCCTATTTACTCACGGTTAGGATGTGACACAAGGTGACGTGAGTGAGGATCAAATACGTTATCCAGTGGTTTAGATCTGTGTGACATGATTGCTCGTCATTACATCAGGATGGGACAACGTTTTTGCATTCACTTTTCGCCACATGTATATTACATAAGGTCGCAGGTATGGGACCAGCAGCAAGGATTTAACTCGCTATTTAGTGGTAATTGATCTCGGAATCGACTTTGCTAACCACTGCAACACGATCTGACGTTCCAGACAGGAATAAAAATAGTGTAGCCTTGTTCGTTAGTCATTGTTTCTGCACAGAAGAATAAAATCCAAAAAAATGGGA
>CM042158.1:26543077-26585577 GCA_023376005.1 Doryteuthis pealeii | reverse complement strand
GTATGTATACTCTAATTTTTTAATTTTTTGTTAATTATTGAATTATATCGCTTAATAATTAAAAAATCAAAACCCAAATTCTGTGTGTTTCTTAGTTATAAACAAATCAAGTAATATGCAAGATTACAAATCTGAATGACCTCTCGTTTGTGAGTTATAGGTCGACACGTACATACCAAATTTCCTTTTATATATATACTAGCAAAAGTACCCGGTCCATGACTGGACTAAAAAAAAATTAGGAACACCAGAAAGTGAGTGAGGTGAAAACAGGTTTAAGAGAGAAAATAAGAAGAAAATGATTTATCAAATTTTTTTAAAAATCGCTGAGAATTTGTATAATAGAATGTTTGTTTATTTTAGGAATAAAAAAAAATCATATCCTTTAATCAGTAAAAATCAATAACCAAATTTAGTGTATTTCTTAGTTATAAGAAGGTCAGGGTGTATGCAAGATTTCGAATCTGAATAACATCTCATTT
This sequence comes from Doryteuthis pealeii, assembly GCA_023376005.1. Classification (NCBI taxonomy): domain Eukaryota; kingdom Metazoa; phylum Mollusca; class Cephalopoda; order Myopsida; family Loliginidae; genus Doryteuthis; species Doryteuthis pealeii. The sequence goes on along the minus strand of CM042158.1, from coordinate 26,585,095 downwards.
CTGAGTTATAAGTCGACACGTACATACCAAACTTTCTTTTATATATATAGATAGATTAAATACACAATCGGACTAAACGAACACTGTAATTCAACTGTATTTATTTAGCATTAATACTTGCGTATTATTAATTGCACCACTATCTTATGCTACAAACAATCCAGTACATTTATTAATCTTGACATCAAATATGTAATGCATACGCCCAACCCCTTACAATTTTTTTCTGTCTGTCTCTCGCTTATATATATATATATATATATATATATATATATATATGGCAGTCCGATCCTATATGAGTTTAATAGTTTTAGGAGGTGCGTGGTCTAATGGTTGGACTCGCCAATGTGAGTTCAATTCTTGGACGAAGCCGTTGGTATTTCACATGGCGCTAATACCCTTGGGAAAGGTATGAATCCAATTCTCCCTCCAGCTATGGATAAATAGCGGGGCAGACTGGACTCTTTAACCATGGCTAGGTAACCAGTCTAGGAGAAGGAAAACTCTGAATTCAAACCTGTTAAACACCGCTTAAGAAATTGACCCTGTGTCGAATCCTGCTCGTGCAGAGGGGTACTATCAATGGGATTTGTCATCCATAGACAGCCACTAATAGCTGATCTCTCTCTCTCTCTCTCTCTCTCTCTCTCTTTCTCTCTCTCTCTCTCTCTCTCTCTCTCTCTCTCTCTCTCTCTTTCTCTCCCTCTCTCTCTCTCTCCTCCCAGCAGGAGTAGTCTGTATTACTCCCTTGCTAAATAGACCAAATATGACAGACTAGATTATTCAGATTTAATTATGCAAGGATTCTAAGAGAAGGAAAACTCTAAATGTAAACCAGCTTTACTCCGCTTAAAATACCTTGTGTTACACTCTATCCGTGGTAAATAGATTAGGTGAATACATATATTATTATGGTAACCAAAGTTGGACATTTACTAACAGTAATCTAGTCGGCTTGGGCGTTAGAATGCACCGACTGCACCTCTGCAGAGGGGTAAGACTCCCCCAATGGGGCCACCTGTTGGCCGTGGGTGGCGACCCCTGATGCTTAAGGATAGAACCCAGGTGGATGAGCAGTTCATGGCTTGCAATACTCCACTTTTGCCCTATCTTGGGTTAGACGGGCGGTAGGAGAGGCCCCCTCCAATCAATCGGCTAGTCACGTCAAGCCCTAGCACCTATATGATTTTCCCAACCCTATTGCCCTTATGGCAAGCCCCAACCCCTTTTTATCATATGAGTGCCAGAAGGCGGTGACTGAGGGTCTACATGTCCTGGGAATGACGTTAAACTCTATTTGATGGTGAGGTTCCAGTTTTGGAGGTTTGGAGAATGTGGAGCACCCCTTCATCACCATTGCTTCCTGGTCCACTCTGACCCGGAGTGGTAGTACCTGTTAGGGTCCCAACTATGGGTTAAATATAAATTCTCATTTATAACCAAAAATGAGTATTCATTAAGAATGACTTTATTTCAAAACTTTATCGGCATTAAATAACCCACTGAGGTTGATATGCCGTAAAATAAAACGAACCAAACCCTCATTCCCCAATGCATGAGCAGCTTCTTTGAACATTATGGAATGGTAGAATATGTTGGGGTGCCATTTATGGGTTAAATAGAAAGAAAAGTTTGCAGAATATTTCACTAAAAATATACTTCCTAAAATGTACATCACAGCATAGCCTATGAACCCGTTATTTCTCTGCTTATTAAGGCCCACTGGCTTTACCTACGCTTCGCTAATTTCATTTTTGCTAAATACATTTTTATGCCCTAACACAATAAACGATTTTGACGGTAGAGAATGTTCCGGCGTTTTGAACCTAATTTTGTTCTAGCAACGTCCAGTTCTCACGTTGTATTTTGTGCAATCTAAATCTAGAAGAAAGAGAATTAATGGTGGTTGGCACGCAATAATAGAACTGTTACTTAAACGTAAAATGAAAAATAATAATAAAGAAGGAAAAAAATCAGCAACTCGCTTTGTAAAATATTGCTTTATTTTGAAACATATCAGTTTTACTTATTCACCTGTCACAATGAAGTTAATGGTAAGTGTATGCATTTACATAACTCATTCGCCACAGGTAGAATGTGACGGAATATCGCAAATGTGTGGCATTCAAGGGTGGATCGACCTCGCTATTCAGTAGAGATTGATCTGCGATCCTACCTCGGTAATCATTACATTACGATGGGAAGCTACTTTTGTACGCCTCCACATCTTTATCTTTTGATCTGATAACGGACATTTGTTATATATTTCTTTATCCTCTCCCTGCGCCCTTGACCGGAACCCCTCTCTTCCGTTTTTTTAACTTCTTTGATCGCTTTTACCGGGAAAAAATCCTTTGGCATTCTTTGTTTAATTTAACCGGAAATTCCTATTTCCGTTTGTACAATATACAACACTTTTACCGATCCGTTCGCTACAGATAGGATGTGGCACAGGGTCGTAAGCACGTGGCATCCAAGAGATGATGAACTAATGAAAACTAGTTTCCACGAATTATATATCCCTGTCAGATATTTGGTGATTCATACACGGTAAAGTTATAAAAATCAACAATTGTGGCCAACGCCCAACCCATTTTATTGTATATATGCTAGAAGGCTGTGACTGAGGGTCTTATTATCGTGGGTAGGACATTAAACTGCATCTAATGGTGAAGTTTAATGTCTGGAGCTCTGGTTAGTGTGAATTACCCCTTCATCGCCACTGCTCTCATGCATACTCTGACTCAGTGTGGTATTATCTGTTAGGGTCCCATCAATAGATTAACTAGAAAAATGAGTTAGAAAAATATTAAATACCATCAAGAATGAATAAGAGAAAATGTCCACGGTATAAAATAACCAAGCAAGGGTTGACATGCTGGAAAACCCAACCAATCCTGAATAATCTTGTTTAAAAACACGTAAGATTCGTAGAATAACATTGCAAATAGTGTTTATAGTTTGTTTATATAATATCTTATATCTCATCAGTGCCAAGCTCGAAAACGTCGGACGGGGTGGGGGTCCAGTGGCTTCGGTCCTGGACCTTACAAGCTAACATCGTTGATCCCAGGAGGCCATTCCCCTACGCAACACCTGCACCCTTGATTTAAAGGGACAGGGCTGGGTTTATTGCCCAGTGCCTGAGGCGCACCTCTTGAAGGGGAATGCCGACGCGATCAAAGCATTTTTGCACGCGCTATCGATGAGCTTCGGTTCGTGGGTGGTCCCCCATTAATAGGACCTAGTGCCTAACTCGTACACATTGTGTATATAGTAAATATCATGTTAAAATCTAATAAAAGGACGTTCAAAACGACACATTTTTGCTATGTATTAGAGTTTAAATAAAAATTACAACACTTGTATATATATTTAATATAAGATAACAGTTCAAATGGTGTTTATATCATGATTATATGGAGTATACTTAATATAAACATATATCACATATTGTCATATATTATATATAATATAAGTATAAGTATGACTGTATATTGTATACTATATATATATATATATATATATATATATATATATATATATATATATATATATATATATATATATATATATATATATATATATATATATATATATATATATATATATATATATATATATATATAGTATAAGCATGTTTATATACAGTATACTTAATATAAGTAAAATAACAGTTCAAATGGCGTTTATAGCATGATTATATAGAGTATACATAATATAAGTATATATCATATATTATCATATATTAAATAAACTAGCAAAATAAAAAAAACATCATCCGGGCGATGTAAATAGATTTTTGAAACATATTGCCTGAGGGGTGGGAGTTCAGAATTCAATATCAGCGAGTTTGTACCCTAAGTAAGTAAAATCATCAAATTCATTAAAGGATTAAAAAAATAAAACAATTTGAAATGTAAATTTTAAATATTTATTAAAATAAAACAAACTATATATAGATATATATTACCAGTCATGTATTTATTAAAACTTGTTTTAAAAAACAATGAGGACTTTCTAATGCTGCATGTTCAAATTTTGAGTGTATTTATTCTGTTATGACGATTTTGGGTAATGTGACGTAAGCAGTGATGTAGTTTTTGTTATAGACAAAAACCGGAAGCGAATCTCCATTATTAATAGATTATATATAATATAAGTATAAGCATGATTATATACTGTGTACTTGATATATATATATATATATATATATATATATATATATATAATATAAGTACAAGCATGATTATATACAGAATACTTAATATAAGTAAAATAACAGTTCAAATGGTGTTTATAGCATTATCACTGTATCTGATAAGTTTCAATATTTTGGAAAATTTGAAATTTTGTGCATGCCAGAATTTAATGAAAGCACGTATAAGGCTAGCACCTTTTTTCGTATGTATTAGCATTTATTTAAAAAAAAAAAGAAACAGGTGTACAAACACTTAAAACTAGTAAAATAACATTGTAAATGGTGTTTCTAGCATGCTTATATATAGTCCTACTCTACCGTTTATTCACAAAGTGGAGCGTCTTAACGCTATTGCGTTTGTAAAGATCTAGCAGCACAAGTGAAATATATTATAAGGGTCGAGCTTGAAGTATTTTCGAAATTTTCAAAAAATCATTTATGTTAAGCACGTCTAAATCGACCAAATTTTTCGATGTAATAGCATTTCTTTAATAAAAATAAAATCACATGTATACAAACACTTATTAGTAGTAAAATAGCATTGAAAATGGTGTTTATAGCGGGATTATATACAGTATCACTATATGAGGAGAGAAAGATTGAATAAATTCGACAAAATGTGGTTTTGAATAGAGGAAAATGTGGATATAATGTAGTATAACGGTATGGCCACAGTACCAAAGTGTATTTGTGGCAAACTCTGGAACGATATATGTAGCCAACTCAAGCCCCAGCAGCAGTCGTCATGAGTAGCCGTTAGGTTTAAGGAACAACATACACGCAGTTTTATAGTCACAAGGGGCTTAGTATTTATTTTTAGGCTCGTGTTGTGGGCTCTGTTTCGGAGAGAATGAAAGACAGAGAGAGAGAGAGAGAGAGAGAGAGAGAGAGAGAGAGAGAGAGAGAGAGAGAATACGGTTAAATTACTCTACCTTCTAACATGGTATCAACTTCTATATCGCTGTCCCATCACTAGGGGCCAGGAGCCCATCTGAACCCTGCAATGGCCGAAAGGGAAAAGAGAAGGATTTTCTTCTTGCTCGATACTCGTTACCACGTCACTTCCGCTTCCGATCAACACCCAGAACTTCCGTTTTTAGCTTTCAATTCCCCTTCCTTGGTCATTCCTCGATCAAGTTCGATCTAGCAATCCGAATACAGCTTTATTTTTATTCTCAACCTCTGGTAGACCCTAATATTTACGATACAATAACAACACAAACAATTAAATTCAATTGATATTTCGCCTCATTATTGGCTGAAGCTTTCTCAAGATATTATTGACTTAAGTGCTTGTACATTATGCTTTTATAAGTGAAAAAGGTAAATAGGTGAGGGTGAGAGAAAAAGGGGTTGGTGTTTAGTATAGAGGGAGAAAGTATAGTATCACTATATCTGATAAGTTTCAGGCTCTCGAATTATTTTGCATATCAGAATTTAATGAAAGCACGTATAAAGCTAGCACTTTTTTGCTATGTATTAGCATTTATTTAAAAAAAATTAAAAAGCTGATGTACAAGCACTTAAAAATACACTACCGTTTATTCACAAGGTGAATCGTATTGATGCTATTGGGTTTATAAAGATCTATCAGCACCCTTGAACTCCCGTTTTGGGTTTGATTTTTAATATACAGTATCATAATATAAAATAAGTAGGGACTGGCAAAAAATCAGCTTTTACGAGTTTTAAAAGCGAATTAAAATAATCAAATCTATTATTTAAGATCAAACTTTGTCTAAATCGATAAGTAGTAACATAATGACCATCATTCAAAAAATAAAAATATCATTACATATTCAGTTTATTTTTAATACATTTAAAGGGATTTGTTTTGGTCAATTTCGATGCGATCCGCCATTCTGTCTCTTTTTCAATGGTTTTAAGCGCTTGTTTACAATTTTACTGTAATATTCGCGATTGCGAAAAAATTTACCAAAAATTAGGTAATTTAGTATTTTTGCTATGAAAAATTATTATATACAATTCATTTAAAATGTGAAAAGTCTGATGTTAAGTTTAAAATGTTATATTTCTACATTCTAGAAATAAATATCTATTTAATGCAAACCTTATTTTATTGCATCAAAGTATAATTTTGAAGAAAAACTCGATTGAAAATGTACCCCCCACTTTTTAAGCAGAAAAAATATCGATGTATATATATATTTTTTTTTTATAAGATAATAGCCAATTAAATAATTATCGAAATGAGTAAAAAAAAATCTCCAAAAAGTTGATTATCTATTATTTTTTTACATTTTATGTTTCTATTTTCGGTACTTATTTTCTCATAGGAAAGCCACCGTAAAAAAAAATGTGTTTCTATTCATAACTTCGGTCTTTTATCTCTTTATTTATACTGTAATTAGAAATCTATAAGACCAACTTGAAAAAATGTTACGCCCCAACATAAGGGGGGTCAAAATTAAGTGACCAGCAAAAATGAAAAGTTTTGAAATAAAATAAATAATGCATTATAAAGATCATTCATTGTTAAATAAACACTGAAAATTTCATTAAAATCCGATTATTCCCTGGTTATTGGTAAATTATTTTCTGTAGGGGGTGGGGGCTAAAGTCATTTTGTCAAAAACGTACTTTAGGCTCATTTGGCCAGTCCCTAAAAATAATTGTGAAGCTCGAAATATTTGGAAACATTTTTTTAAATCATTTACGTTAAGATATAATGAAAGCACGTCAAAATCGACTAAATTTTGCTATGCATTAGAATTTATCTAAAAAGTTAAAAACTATTAAGTGTACAATGCAAATGGTATCTATAGAATGATTATATATAGTCCCTATGTACCTGATAGCATCAAGCTGGATAGATCTTGGAAAATTTGAAAAAAAATTGTGTATGATAAAAACTAATGAAATATAGCACGTTTTTGTTACGTATTAACATTTAGGTATCATTATAATATGTGGCCTACGAAATAAGGTCTCTCTTATAGTATGTGGCCTACAATAAAAAAACATATTATAAGGTTATAATAATAACTGCTAACCTTAACTCTATTTCAGAATTTTAGAATATTTTAGATTTAAATAAATCTCTGATTCATGTAAATTATGGATAAATTATTTTTTAATTATTTTTAATCACTATATACAGCTTATGACTGAATTGCATGTGTCGAAATTGAATATATGTGAAAAATAATTAGTATCAATAAATTTCCTATTACTTATATCTATAAATATACTCTTACTAAGGTAGGGCACATTCAAACCGGGTAGGCCACATACTAAAATGGCACGCATTTATTTTTAAAAAAAATAGAACAATAGGTTTGAAAACACTTGAAACTTGTAGAATAACATTACAATGGTATTTATAGCAGGGAAATATACACGCTTACTATATCTGTAAAGTGTCAAGTACGAACTATTTGGGAAAACTTGAAACAATTGTCTATGTAAAAATCTAATGAAAGCACGTCTAAAGATGACACCTTTTTCTAAGTATTAGCATTTATTTAAAGAAAACGAAAAAGCAGTTGCGAAAACACTTAAAGCTCGTAAAATAACATATCATGTTTAAATCATGTTTATATATCGTCCTACTTCATCGTTTATTCACAAAGTGTAGCGTATTAACGGGGAAGTTCGGTGGTGTACTGGTTAGTGTCGCAGGAAATAGACTCGTCTACCTGAGTTCAATACCTGGACGATGGCAAAGTTTAGATAGCGCTAATACCCTTGGGAAAGGTATAAATCCCACTATTCTCCCTCCAACTATGGGTATATAGTTGGGCAGACTGCGCTCTTTAACCTTGGTTAGGCAACCTGTCTAGGAGAAGAAACACTTTGAATTCAAACCTGGTCACTACTAGAATAGATTCAGGCCTACTTAGTGATCTATTTCAATTTGAATTCTTAAAAAAATAAATATTGCGTTTGTAAAGATCTAGCAGCACTCATGAACCGTCATTTTTTTTTTTAGCTGAGTTCAGTAAATTATTTAACCTTAAAAAATAAGACCATTATGTTATGGATGGATTTAAAAATTTCGTTATTCATCATTAAAAAAAGAAAAATATCATTACATATGCAGTTTATTTTTAATACATTTTAAGGGATTTGTTTTGGTCAATTTCGATGCGATCCGCCATTCTGTCTCTTTTTCAATTGTTTTAAGTGCTTGTTTATAATTGTACTGTAACATTCGTGATTGCAAAAAAAAATTATCAAAAATCAGGTAATTATCCGATTTTAATGAAATTTTCAGTATTGTAAATTTTAAATTTTCAGTATTGTAAATTGTAAAGAGTCCAGTAGATTATTTACCCTTAAAAAAATAAGACCATTAAGTTATGGATGGATTTGAAAAATTCCGTACAGTGATGGAAATTAATAAGGGAAAGATGTGCTGACACTTAAAAGGAATAATACTGTAATTGGTGGGGTTGGGATAACTTTAGGGATTGATGAAAGCATTTTTTAAACGAAAGTATAATAGGGGTAGATATACCAAAGAGCAGTGGGTTTTTTTTAGAGGGATATGTCGCTAAAATAAAATTAATATAAAAAAAACATAATAATAATTATATTATTCAATAATTCAATAATAAAAATGAATAAAGGATGAACGTCAGGAACAAAACAAGGTGGTGAGAAAAGATATCAAAGAGCAAATAAAAGCCAGAAAAAAAGGAAAAAAAAAATTAAAAAAGAAAAAAAAAATACAAAGAGAAATTACAGAGAAAAGAGAAATATAAAAAAACGATAAATTCCCATGAGCCTTCATCGGAAGAACCCTCCGCGCATGTGCGAGAAAAAGGACCGATATCCGACTCCCAAGATAATATCTCGAGCATTCTAGTTTAGGCCGTTACTAGGTCTAGTCGCCCCTACTGGTCAGGGAGACATTCCATTGTCACAGGCGACTATGACCGAGAATAAAGTCTAAGTCATAAAACCACCTTCTGCCTTTGTCTTTCTTTTTGTTCCTTGAATTCCTTCCTTTCCAGTGCGACCACCAAATAAGATGGGGTTAAAAGCGAAAACCCAAAGAACATGCACCGCAAATATCAATCTACTTTTAAAACACTCAAATCTCTTGCTAGCCGATATTCTTGTTGATAGACAGCAATAAAGAAAGTAACACTTTAAATTCTTAATGATGTAGTTACTCCCTATAAAGCATTTTTAAACATATCTATCGCTCAATACTCTTATTTCTAAAGATATAACAATTTACTGAAGGAAGCGCGTGGTGTAATGGTTAAAGTCATGGGAAATGGACTCGTCGCCCTGAGTTCAAATCCTGGACATGGTAATTGTATTTCACTTAGCGCTAATACCCTTGGGAAAGGTATGAATCCTAATCTCCCTCCAGCTAGGGATAAATAGTAGGGCAGACTGGACTCTTTAACCTTGGTTAGGCAACCGGTCTAGGAGAATGAAAATTCTGAATTCAAACCTGTTGAACTCCACTTAAGAAATTGACCTTGTGTTACATCCTGCTCGTTCGGAGGGGTTGGTAAATATATATAACAATTTACTGAACATCACCGAAAGAAGAAAAAAAACGAAAATGAAACGATCAAGAAAGATCAAGTGTGCCGACAAATTATGATTAAAAGCTATTACCGTTATAGGCTACCATAATAAAAAAATCGAATCATTACAATATAGAATTTAGTCTCAACATAATTTCTTAATATGTGAGTAAATAAGGATATATTTAATAAGTACCAAGCTAGAAAAAATTGTGTAATCTAATAAAAAGGGAAAAAAGAATTACTGGCATCCCACACTATGATGTTTATAGTATAGAACAACACACAAACCAAAGCTCATGCGTGGATAGTTCTGTGACAGAGAACACGAGGTGAGTGGCCTGCCGTATTCTCGAAGGAAGCGGGCTAGTCTTTGCCTGGCATGTGGAATCGAACCCGCGTCCTTCGGAATACGAACGAGCGACACATTGGCACTGAATTCAAGATACTACTGTCCCGGGTGTAAGCGCCAGGTGCCCGGATGATGGTTACGAGGATTCCGGCAGCCGGGATTGGCTTGGGAATCTCGTGCGTGGTGTGCAGACACCCGGATGTTGAAGGAAAAAAATTGTATAAGTAGAAGTGGGGTGACGACAGCAGGCAGTTGCGATTTTTCAGCTGATGATGATATTTGAGTTGGTGATTTTACAACGACGACGACGGCGACGGATTTTTTGTGCTATAGATTTTGTGACGGCGACGACATTGTTGACTCCCCCTCTCTTCAAGAAGTCGAATTTATTTTTTCCCTCTATTTTTGTTTTCTTTTTTATTCTAGAAGTTCATAAAAATTGCATGTATCCCTTCGACTTTCCTCTTTTGAGGCACCCAGGCACGAGGGAATAAACTCAGCCCCGTTCCTTTGATTTAAGTAATTCAAATAATTGCTTATCCACCGAATTCTCATTTCTTGGGAGTTTCGTCACCTCAGCTAAATAATGGAACATTCCGTTTTCTTTATAAAGAAAAAGGGAAGAAAAAGGACATGCTACACAATAAAATATAATAAAGAAAGCTAAGGGAAAGATAGAGCGAGAGGGCGAGCGCGCGGAAGCAATAAGTCTAATCTGTTTGAATCGAACATAATGAAAAGATAAAATGAAGGAAAGAATGAAGAGAGAGAGAGAGTGCGTGTGTGTGTGTGTGTGTAAGAGAGAGAGAGAGAGAGTTAAATCAAGATTATTATTATGTTTACATATTGAACATGTATTTGGCAATAGGTCTTAAGTAAACATATTAATGGTGTAATAATTAAATCATCATACTGTGGTAAATTCACGTGTCATGCTAGTATAAAAATAATATATTTGAACTCGTCTCGCCGAGTCTATTTCCTTCCATGTTATCCATAAAAAAGGTAATATTCTTAGAGATATGTGAGTAAATAGCGAGAGTGTTATAAAGCTGAAATGGCTTTTGCCTTGGAATGGAATAGTTTATTACTTGGCAACAAATCTATCAGACTTTATTTTGATTCACTTACTTCTCTCTCTATCCTTCTCTCTCTCTCTCTCTCTCTCTCTCTCTCTCTCTCTCTCTCTCTCTCTCTCTCTCTCTCTCTCTCTCTCTCTCAAAAGTGTCGAAAGTATATTCTTGTAGATGAAGGTAATTATCAAATAAGAGATCAGACTTGCTTTTGATCACTTAATTACCCTCTCTCTCTGTCTCTCTGTCTCTCTCTCTCTCGTTCTTTCTTTCACTTTCTTTCTTTCTTTCTCTCTTTCTCTCTCTCTCTCTGTCTCTCTCTCTCTCTCTCTCTCTATATATATATATATATATATATATATATATATTCATAAAACATACGTGTTTGATCACTTACTCCAGTCTCTCTGTATCTTTCATTATCTCGATCTATCTACCCCCCACTCTCTCTCTCTCTCTCTCTCTCTCTCTCTCTCTCTCTCTCTCTCTCTCTCTCTCTCTCTCTCTCAAAAGTGTCGAAAGTATATTCGTGTAGATAAAGGTAATTATCAAATAAGGGATCAGACTTGCTTTTGATAACTTAATTACCCTCTCTCTCTGTCTCTCTGTCTCTCTCTCTCTCTCTCTCTCTCTCTCTCTCTCTCTCTCTCTCTCTCTCTCTCAAAAGTGTCGAAAGTGTATTCTTGTAGATGAAGGTAATTATCAAATAAGGGATCAGACTTGCTTTTGATCACTTAATTACCTCTCTCTGTCTCTCTCTCTCTCTCTCTCTCTTTCTCTCTCTCTCTCTCTCTCTCTGTCTCTCTCTCTCTTTCTTTCTCTCTATCCCCCTCTTTCTCTCTCTCTCTCTCTCTCTCTCTATATATATATATATATATATATATATATATATATATATATATATCATACGTGTTTGATCACCTACTCCAGTCTCTCTGTATGTTTCATTATCTCGATCTATCTACACCCCCTCTCTCTCTCTCTCTATATATATATATATATATATAAATCATTTCTCTCTCTCTCTCTCTCTCTCTCTCTCTCTCTCTCTCTCTCTCTCTCTCTCTCTAGAAAGTGTTAAATGGATATTCGTCAGATAAGCAATTGATCACTTACACCAGCCCAACTTCTCACTCTCTCTCTCTCTCTCTCTCTCTCTCTCTCTCTCTCTCTCTCTCTCTCTCTCTCTCTCTCTCTCAAATGTCTTGACTTGATATTCGTAAATATAAGAAGTAATTTTCATATAAGCTGTGAGAAGTAATGAATAAAGATTGCTAAATTATAGGACATATTTGCAGACGGTTTAAGTTACAATTGAATAAAGAATACATAAAAAAGATTATCAATTTAGTATTAGACTGGAATGTGTTAGTCATCGCGGGCGGCGGACGGGGCTTGGTGGGTGTGTGTGTCTGTCTATGTGTCCGTGAAATTCCGTTGAGACGACCAATACAAAACAACAAATCATAAATGAAATAACTGTGGAAAAAGTCGAGGAACAAAAGATGAAAAGTAAAAATCATCTATAAAAATAAATACGTTCTAAAAGTTTTTTTTTTAATCTTTTAAAATTGGTTTTCTTTATTTACTTGTATTATTTACAATCTGTGGAAACAAAAGTTGTTTTTTTAATCTTTAAGAAAATGATTCTCATTAAAATAAGGATTTTGTTGATTTATTTGTATTATTTATACTAGTACAAAATAAAAAAAACTTGTAAATATATTTGATATAAGATAACAGTTCAAATGGTGTTTATAGCATGATTATATAGAGTATACTTAATATAAGTATATGTCGTATATTGTCATATATTATATATATTATATATAATATAAGTATAAGCATGATTGTATACTGTATACTTGATATATATATGTGTATTTTGTTCTTGAATTTTCGAGATAAAATCTCTTTTTCAGAAGATCACTGGAACTGAAGTCGTCTTGTTATATATATTTACCAACCCCTCCGCACGAGCAGGATGTGACACAAGGTCAATTTCTTAAGCGGAGTTTAACAGGTTTGAATTCAGAGTTTTCCTTCTCCTAGACGGGTTGCCTAACCAAGGTTAAAGAGCCCAGTCTGCCCTACTATTTACCCATAGCTGGAGAGTGAGTAGAATTCATACCTTTCCCAAGGGTATTAACGCTAAGTGAAATGCAATTACCACGTCCAGGATTTGAACTCGGGGTGACGAGTCCATTTCCTATGACTTTAACCATTACACCACGCGCTTCCTACAAGTCGTCTTGTTATAGCATATTCTTGTTATTGCATATTCTCTAGAAATGCTATAACAAGACGACTTCCCTTCCAGTGATCATCTGAAAAAGAGATTTTAACTCGAAAATTCCAGAATAAAATACAGGTTAACACACAACACCATTGTTACCTTATTCTTTATACCTGCATTTTTCATAATATTACACACACACACCACACACACACTAATATATATATATATATTATATATATATATATATAATATATGTATATATATATATATATATAATGTGTGTGTGTGTGTGTGTGTGTGTGTGTGTGTGTGTAATATTATTAAAAAATTGAAAAACACAAATAATAAAAGTGTAATGTTTATTTTGCCTACGCTGCAGTGTTTCGAACTGTTTCAATAGATCTTCATCAGAGCATTATTTAGTTTGAGGGAAAAAATATAAAAATATCACAGTAACTAAAAAAAGCCCTGATGAAGATCTATTGTAACAGATCGAAACATTGCAGCGTAGGCAAAATTAACATTTCACGTTTATGATTTTGTGCTTTTCAATTTTTTCATAATATTACATACTCCACTTTTTCCTCACACACACACACGCACACACGCACACACAAAAAGTAAACATAGGCACATATACGTAGACACACACATACACACACCCAAAAAGTATAAATTTAAGTAGAAAAACACATAATTTCTTCAGAACAAAAAACAAATTACAAACACACACACCTGATATATCAAATGAACATCTGATGAACTTTATCAAGACAACCCTAATAAAAAAGTTATAAAACTCAGCTAATAATTTTATTAGCAAGCCATCCAAAAAACAAAAAAACCTGTTTAAAAGACTAATGTTAAAAATGAAATTCCTTTATATTCCACTCCACAAAAACAGGAAGAGGGAGTAAAATACTCATATATATATATATATATATATATATATATATATATATATATATATATATATACATGCATGTAAGAATTCATTTTCATATTATCAATCAAAGCCTGAAGAAGATACCAGAACATCTGAAACACGTGTTGCATATGTAAAAAAAGAATTTTTTTTAATTTTCTGAGAACAAAATACATTTTGCGGACCTTCTTTTTTATAAAATATTGAATTTTCTCCCGTTGGAACCAGAAACAATTTTATATATATATATATATATATATATATATATATATATATATGTGTGTGTGGTGTGTGTGTGTGTGTGTGTGTATGTGTGTGTGTAAAAATGAATGAAAAGGGATGGGGAAATAAATAAAAGAGTAGGAAGAACTTGCCGGTGGATCTTATTGGATGCTGGCATGGCCCTCCTTTTACATAGTTGAAAAGCTATCACTTGCTCAAATGCGTGACGGGTTGACCCGGTGAGAGGATCTGATGCTAAAACCCGAAATCTTCAATGAACCGGGGAGTGGGGATCACTGAGTAACAGTCCCAAATTATGTTTAATTCATTTTCAAAGGATCAGAAACTCTCGTCCTAAGAGCTCCATTGAGAGTGCATTCACATATCATGCCCCCTATCGGTGGGACGTAGAATGCACAATTACATAATCAATAGGTAAACCAGAGGTTAACCTATTGGCAGTTTTCTCATTGGTTGATTCAGTCACGCGACTATTCGACCCTTGGGAACTGATTATAAGTGTAGATACATTGGCCCCAGGCGTCAATGCGAACAGAAGTACAAGGTGTGTAAAAAAAGTATCGAGAAGTTTTGTACTTTTTGTCACACCTTGTATTCTGAAAAAATAAACAACGTTCCATTCATTAATTTTTTTCAGTATACAAGGTGTATAAAAAAGTACTAATTTAAAGCTGTATTTATCAGGATAGAAATGAAGAATGAATGGAACGTTTTCTTTGGGTTTTTTTGGGGGGGTGGGGTCCCGAAAACATGAGTTGTTTCAGAAAATACAAAAACTCTCAATACTTCTTTGACACACCTTGTATAATGGCTATAAGAAGTGCGAGAACGGGTGCTAGTGGCTTACAGTAGGATCGTAGTGGTGGCAGAGCGACTGTGAGTTTAAATTAAGCAACGGTTTAAAGTAAAAGCATCAAAACAAATATTTATAGTGGATTTAAAAAATTAAAACATTTAAAAACATTTTTTTCAAACATGTTTTACTTAATAAAACAGACTTCTCCGTTCACATCACACCTTCTCTGATAAATTTAACGACGTTTACACTTATCAGTCACAAAAAAAAAAATGTTTTGCTATGAACCAATTCCAAAAACGGAAGAATTTAAGTTTATAGAAAACATTCTGTAAACAAAACAAGTTTGCTTTTTCAAAAATATTCCACTTATTTTATTGTAATGGAGATTCGGTGTCTGTCTGTAACCGAAATTACGTCACTGCTTACATCAAAATACCTTCAGAAATTGCGTAACATTATCAATGTGAATAATTTAGAGTCAAAATCATTAATACATATGGAATAAATTTTGTTAGTTAACGATGTCTCTATGAAAATCTGAGTTTGATTTGCTTCAAAACAGCGCATGTTATTAGTGCATTTAAAGTCCTTTCAATGTGTCTTATATATAACTAAGTTAAAGCGGTTACATAATTTATAGTTTGTTTAATTTGTATACTGGTTTTAACAACACCGGGTTAAATAAATAATTATTTGGAGTTATTGATCTCTTATATCTTTATTTTATACTTCAACTTATTAAAATCAATCCTATGAATGATTTTATATAGAAATCAATTAAAATATAATTAAAATACGTGTAATCTTTTTATATGCGTTTTTATTTAATTTAGTTTGTCTTTCTAATTTGATATATTTCTATTACTCGAATTTTTTTAGATGAGGCTTGATAATTAGTATTATTTGGATCATTCGGACTATTGTCCTCATCTCATTGTTATATATACAATGTTTCGGCCGATGTGTCCTCCGGAGGTTCCTGAGTCTGAAAAGAAAGTTCCTGGGTCCAACAAGAAATACCTGAAGAAGGCCGAAGGGCATGTCGACCGAAACATTTTACAGATAACAATGAAGATGAGGACAATAGTCCGAATAATACAAATAATACTTATTGATATATTTCATTACAATAAAACATTAATACGACCCGGGGGCGCATATTCTTGCTAAATTATTTAATGAACCTCAAATATATTTGGTCGTTTTTTGGGGTGAGCGGGTGGGGGAGTTTAGTAATTCTGAATATCTGACTGAAGTGGTGTATATTTCTAGGTCTTAATACTCAGCTTTGACTTATTGTACAATATATTGTAATATATATATATATATATATATATATATATATATATATATATATATATATATATATAAGAATGCGTGTCTATGTGTGTGTATATGCGTCTGTGGGAATTATTATACTGTTACTTTTGGAAAAATTCTCGCCCTTATCAGAGAGATCAGATTTACATGATATATATTATATATATATATATATATATATATAATATATATATATGACTGCGTGTGTAGGTGTGTGTATACGTGCGTCTGTGGGAATATTTGGAATTTTTAATGTTTTAACGTCGACTTCAGCATCATGAATATTTTTCTTGTTGGATATTTTTTTTTTCTCATGTCTATATATATATACGTATATATATATATATATATATATATATATATATGTGTGTGTTGTGTGTGTGTGTGTGTGTGTGTGTGTGTGTGTGCATATATACGAATGGTTTTGTCCGTGTATATATATATATATATATATATATATATATAATCGATATATCTGTCTTTATACATAAAGAGTGACAGAGAGGAGAGAGAGAGAGAGAGAGAGAGAGAGAGAGAGAGAAGAAGAAGAAAATCAAAGAGAGAAAGGGAGTGGGCTAATAGACATACTTACGTCCAGACGATTTTTTCCCCTTGCTAACCTAATGAGGTGACGGTGCAAATGAGTTTACACCCTTTTTAGACATTCTTTTATTAGTTATTCCTGGACACCGTTATTGATTTGGATTTATGGAATTTCTCATTGATATCAATACGCATGCTTCGATGACGCAAAAGATAGTGAAAATAAGATTTAGAGTTGGCAGTTTTCATGCTAAGATCAAAAGAAACTCTCTCACACCATCTCTCAATTATGAATACAAATTGTATTAGACAATATTCAGGCAGACACCGAATTACATTTGTTAAGAGAGCGTAAAGTCTAAACAGAATAAATTATCGAGCCGGTTAGATTCCTGGCTGCGAGGAGAAGAAGTAGAACTGCACACATAAGCTTTTATAAGTAATAGACTGAAATCCATAGAATGATTAAGAAAGATACCACATATAAAAATACAAGGTGTTAACTTGCTTCCAGGTCATCAAATAATCTAATTCAGTTCTAGTGTGTACTTGTCGACATGATTTAGAAAAGAGATGTCATTGAGCATGATGATCACACATACACTTTAATAAGTTTATAATTAGGAAAAATACAAAAATTATTGTTTGATTTTAGTGATTAAATTATATAATTAAAAAAATTAAAAATCAATCGATTTGTTGTTCATAAGTAAAACACTGTGAAACATGTTTGTTTATCTATCTATATATGAGAAGAAAATATTTTTAGAATATAACAAAACACAGGATGTTATGACCAGGAAGCAATTTTTAGTGTCAATACTTAAGCATTTCGGTATATTGTACCATCTTCAGGACACTGTTAAGTAATGTTTATGTGAGAGACAAAATGAGATATGTTAAGTGTATAGTGATTGTGTGAACATGATGCTATTAACGGTTAATTTTTATATGCGCGTTTGTTTACGAAAAGCCATACGTGATCAATGCATGTGTAAAAATGGAAGGTGAAGATCATATAATGACACATGCATGAACGTGAATAGGCGGAGAACGAAAAGTTAACAAAGATATGACGTATTTCATATGGAATATTAATGTTAGGGAAATAAGAAGATTAAAACAATATATAAATACATATAATCCATATATAATCTATCTATATATATATGAAAGCTAGTTTGGTATGTCCGTGTCGACATATAACTCCAAAGCGGGAGGTCACTCTGATTCTAAATATTGCATACACCTTGATATTCTTCTAACTAAGAAACACGTCCCATTTAGTTATTGATCTTTACTAATTAAAGGATATAATTAATTAATTAATTAATTAATTAAACAAAAATCAAACGATTTTTGGAAAGTATCATAAGCTACTCCTGCTGCTTGGTGCGTCACCAGAAGCTTGGCTGCTGCTTATTTCAGCTGCACAAAGAAGAGGAAGAAAAAAAGAATATCAGCTGCTAGTCATTCAAAATCTCCGCTACAACTATGAGTAAATTTTAACGTAAAATAAAATTCGTTTTTCTTTTTGGTCCAATCCTTAAAATATTTATTTGGTTAGAAAGAAAATAAAATAATATTTCTAAATATGTAATTTGTATGAGTTTTTATCCACTGAATTATTTTTTACAGCGTGTTAAAACTATTTTGCTTTGGAGAGCCGTTTAACATCTGTATCCCAGATATGGTTAGTGGAATGGTTAGCCGATTATACATAGAATAATAATTAAAACAGCTTAACACCTGTACCCCAGCTATGATTCGCGGAATGAAAAACAGAATACTTCCTTAGATTAAATAACGTGTTGGGTTTAAAGTTTTGTGATCGCTCCAGATTACGAATCCAGTGTTATTAGAATGCTAATGAGTAAATTATTTTCCGATATAATTTTAAAAAATTAATTAGAATGTAATTAGAATGATAGTTACATGTAATTAACATGATTGACATGATATTTATACATGTAATTAGAATGCTAGTTACATTAGAATGCTAGATAGAAATTAATTAGAATGCTAATGAGTAAATTATAAAATGAAATAAATATTATAAAAATAATGAAATAAGTATATAGAAATAAGTAATAATGAAATAAGTATATAGAAATAAGTATAAATAAAAATTTAATTAGAATGCTAGTTATTTAAAATGCTAAATAGAAGTTAATTAGAATGTAATTAGAATGCTAATGAGTAAATTATAAAATGGTTATCGGAATGAAACCAGAATACCCCCTTGGATTAAAAACGGGTTGGGTTTAAAGTTTTGTAATCGCTCCAGATTACGAATCCAGTTTCCTTAGAATGCTAATGATTAAATTATTTTCCGAAAATATTTTTTTAAACTAGCAAGACAGGTGGATATACAACAGTATGATAATTTATTTTGATTTTACAACATTTGATATGTATACTTAAGTGCTATAATTCAATATGTTAACAGTTTGTTATCTTTCCTTTCCTTCATTTCTTCTTTTCATTGATTGAAACAGATTAGCAGTATCGCTTACGGGTACTCATCCCCTCCTTTTATCTTTTCTCCTACTCCCTATCTTTCTTTCCTTCTTTATTTATAATAAAAACGGAATTATCCATTATTTAGCTGAGGTGACAACATTCCCAAGAAATAAGAATTCAGCACATAAGCAAAACCAGATAATCAGGATTTAGATTTTTGTATTTCATCTTAGACGATTTGGAGAGTCTCATTTTTGACAAAAGGTTGTTGCAAGATGATAATGGTCGTAACTGTAAGGAACAAGAGTATTATAACATCGAAATAGATAAAAATGTAACATATTTACACAAACGTACGAGGCCAAAAAGGCACGCAGACAGACACGACAGCAACATCTCATAAAAAGAAAATATATTTTGCAAATTCCGCCTTAAAACTGCCAACAAGAAAAGGCTAATAAAAAACTGAACACTAAATTCAAGTCTGTCACCTTTAATAAAATATGCTGCCTAAATACACACACATATATATATATATATATATATATATATATATATATATATATATATGCATATGTTATTATATACATATATACACACTCACTTATATGTACATATACACCATTATATAAACATATATTTACATATTATATGCACATATAAACACACATCAATCATTTATATAAATACACACAACCAAAAACACACATATATATATACATATATATATATATAGAGAGAGAAATGTGTGTGTGTGTGTGTGTGTGTGTGTGTGTGTGTGTGGTATTTGTGGGACAGGTGACTTACCAGTGAAACAGGTCACAATGGTTAGTTGATGCAAGATTCACAATGATAAGGCAGCGATATAACAAATATAAAGTGCTCAATACAAATTAGTCTTGATTAATCCAGTGGATTTAACCCTGAAGATCATTATGATAAAACTCATAGTAGGTTATTACCTGTACATATCATAATATATATATATATTATATATATATATATATATATATATAATATATATATATATAATATATATTGACTGAATTAGAAAGAAAGGAACATTTTTAAAAAGAATCAAGTGTCATTAGAGTGCTTATGACTGAATGAATATATATGCGTGTGCAGGCAACTGTATATATGTATACGTGTGTGCACTTCCCTATCTTACAGGATTTATTTGTGTGTGTGTGTGTGTGTGTTAATGTATGCAACTAAATCTGATGCCTGGCCAAATTAAACTACCTTTACTAGTAGTTATATGTTTTGCATAAACATTCAGGCCTTATAAATTTCATTTCAATTCTTTGTTCTGAGAACAAGAAAAAGGACACAAAAATAAGTCGAATCAAACCGGACCACAACAACAACAACGTTGATACATCTACCGAAAATGTCATATTTGAATTCTATGAAAATATTCGTTCTCCAAAATTATAAAATAGATCTCTATTGTCTTCGTTAAAAGGTTAGAAGTAATCCAAGAATAAAATTCTAAAGAATGGTTACTGATGATTTAGAATATGAAGAATACAACATGTAATTATGGAAATCCAATGTACTTTATTTAAAAAAATGCTGACAAATTACATTCCATTTCCGATTCAGTTTAAATTACTTCACTAATAGAAATACTACAATAGCAGCGTAGGCGATCAGACAGGTGAATTCATCTCGCTGTTTTACCGACCACAAATTGTGAATCATTGTGGTGGTCTGTCGGTTTTATACAATAAACAGCAGGGCCTGTGGATATGCCACAGTATAACTTAATTATTACAAACGTTTAATATGTTAACGAAAAAGCCATTGTAAAATAGTTCAATGTATAAAAGGAATAATCTTAATTCAACTATCTTTCCCACATTTTCTTTTTCTTTCTTTCCTTTTTTTCATCTTTTCATATTGTTCAATTGAAACAGATTAGCGTTACCACTACCGCGCGCTAACCCAGTCACTATCTTTTCCCTACTCTCGTTCTACCTTTCTTTCTTTCTTTCTTCTCTCTTGTTATATACCCACAGAGAAGGTTCCCGAGTCCGACAAGAAATACCTGAAGAAGGCCGGAGGGTATATCGGCCGAAACGTTGTACAAATAACAATGAAGATGGGGAAAATGGTCCAAACAACGCTAATAATACCAAATAAAAATAAGGACTCTGAAATAATTTTTTTTAAATTCAACCCAAATGCTCCTAGATCATTGTCTTTTTTTATATTGGTGAAATAGATCACTAATTATGACTGAGCCTATTCTAGTAGTGATCACCACAAGCGGGGTTTAACAGGGTTTTCAGAGTTTTCCTTCTCCTAGACAGGGTGCCCAACCAAGGTTAAATATCCTAGTTTGTCCTATCTACACATAGCTAGAGGGAGAATAGTTGAATACATACCTTTCCCAAGGGCATCAGCGCTATGTGAACTGTGTCTTTGTCCAGGATTTGAACTCGGGTCAACGAGTCCATTTCTTACGACACTAACCCTTACACCACGCACCTCTATATCTTATTATAGTTTAACAAATGTCCACCTGTCCATTTAACTAAGACTCTGTCCTTTCTAATCCAATTTTCAGTTTGGTTGGGTGGTTGGTTAAGTTTTACGGCATGTCAACCCTCGTTTGGTTATTTTATGAGGGACATTTTATGCATTCTTGTTGGGTCCTCAATTTGTTTTTAAACTCAATTATTTTAAACACAATTATCTAAAACTAATTTTTCTATTCAACCCATAGATGAGGCTAACAGGTACAACCAGTCCGGGTTAGAGTGGACCTGGAGTAATGGTAATGAGGGTGTACTTATATTCCACAGAGCTCCAGAAGTGGAACCTGTGGGGATTTAAATAAATAAAAAGTTCTGAGCGTCTGGACGCAAGCGTTCAGACTTAACGGTCAGATTAATAAAGTCTTGAACCATACTTCAACACAGTTGTGTTTTGTTATTCTTTTTCGTCACCTCATTACATATTCCCTATAAACCTCACCATCAGATATTGTTTAACCTCATACCAAGATGATCAAGACTCTCAACAACAAACTTCTAGCACATATATGATAAAAGGGAGTGCGTGGTGTAATGGTTTAAGTCTTGGGAAATGGACTCGTCGCCCCGAGTTCAAATCCTGGACGTGGTAATTGCATTTCACTTAGCGCTAATACCCTTGGGAAAGGTATGCATCCTACTCTCCCTGCAGCTATGGGTAAATAGTAGGGCAGACTGGGCTCTTTAACCATGGTTAGGCAACCGGCTAGGAGAAGGAAAACTCTGAATTCAAACCTGATAAACTCCGCTTAAGAAATTGACCTTGTGTCGCATCCTGCTCGTGCGGAGGGGTTGGTAAATATATATATGATAAAAGAGTCCAAGCTTTCCATAAGAGCAATAGGATTGGGACAATCGGTAAGAATAATCAGCAGGGTAGCCTGGGCCCCTTAACCAGTCCAGAATGAAAATTCTGAATATCATCATCATCATCATCATCATCATCATGTCGCGCATGCAGCACGGGTATCCTTGACTATCTTTCGCCAACATTCCCTATTACTCATGGCCCCTGGTAGGTCTTCCGTGCAGCATTCCGAATCCTTGCATAGTTGGTCAATGTAGGTCCTTAGTGGGCGTCCTACGTTAGCATGTTCATGTGTTGGCTTCCAGAGGAGAACGTCGCTTCTGAGCTGGTCCCCGCTTCTCCAGCAGTGTCCTGCATGCCTCGTACGTCTCACCCGTATGGTTTGTGAGATGGGGGGCAGGTGACCATATAGTTGCTTCTTTGTGGGGTGCTGCTTCCACAACTTGTGCAGGTCCCATCTAGCTTATTCTCAAGGCGCTTTGTTAGGGTCCAGGTGGTGCAACCATACAGCAGTACTGATATAACCACAGCCTGGAAAAATTGTCGCTTTAGCTTGTCAGTGAGATCAGATCTCCATATTACTGATAATCTGTTTGTGGCCACCCATGCCTTTCCTATACGTGTATTAACATCGCTCTCTGAGGATGAGATATTACTACCTAGGTATGTGAACTGTTCTAATGGCTTAAGAGACTTACCGTCATGTGTGGAGATGTCTGCTTTCTCTTTGAAGCACATGAACTCGGTTTTATCGGAGTTCACATAGAGGCCGATATTCTTTGCTGCCTTCTCCAGGCTATGCAGTAGTGACTCAGCCTGTGCCGATGTATCCGTAAGAAGCGCAAGGTAATCAGCGTAGTCTGCATCTGTGACTGTTTGTGCAGGATATCGCCTGCAAACCTATTAAACTTTAGGGCAGTGTTGAGTATCTAGCCGCCATCCTTGGCCAGATGTTAAAGGGACTTTAAGTAAATAAGTAAGTCAATAAATATCCGGTGGTAGAGTATTACGTTCCGTCGTGCAAGATGATCCACGTAATAATGATCTAAGGTTAAGAATCAGGCTAGTATATATACAACAGCAGCAGCAGCACTGCCAGTGATTGGACAATAGGTTGCCTTCCATGGTCACGTGGTAGTCAACGGGTCTATAAGTAGAAGTGAATACTTGCCTCATGCCTTATATATAACAAAAATTCCAACAGGCAGTTTAACAGGTTTTAATTAAAGCCCTGTCTATCCTACTATTTAGCTATAGAGAGAATATTTGGATTAATACATTTTCCAAAGGTGTTAGCACTATGTGAAATGCAAGCAACTTCGTCTGGGATTTGAACTCGTATCACCCAGACCATATCCTAAGATGATAACTATTGCATAAAGAGCACCTCAGCACGAGGCAAGTTATGAATTTTGTCATCTTAAATAACGGAAAAGAGATTTTTTTACAGAATATTTCTTTAGTTAAAAAGAATATTTTTCATGTCTTGACTGTATTCTTCATATTGCTTTGATGGAAAATCAACACCCGACCCAATTTTCATAAGTGTGCTAGAAGGCTGTGGCTGGAGGTCAACAAGCAGCTTATTGATGCACATGAAGTTATTTATAATCCATCAATTGATTTTTTTTCAAACAGTATATCAATGCATATGAAGTCAATGAAAGGATTCTACCAGTATTGTAATTTTATATATATATATATATATATATATAATATATTATATATATATAGGGGGGGATAAAGGAATCCCGTCTGTTTTGATATATAGATCGCCTTATGACCCACAAAGAGATATTGAGCAGTAAACTACTGTTTACAACGGAAACATTCCAACAGTTCCACACCTGAAGATGGCACAGGGACATGCCGAAAGCGCTCGTGGATAAACATTTGGTGGATTGCTACACCAATTCCACCCTGATATTAAAAAGATGGCCAGAAAGTTAGAGAGGATTGAACAAAAACTCGTTCGACAAGAGTCGTCAGTAGAGTTTAACAAAACACACACACACACACACACAAACACACACACACACACACACACACACACACACACACACACACACACATATATATATATATATATATATATATATATATATATTAAGAGAGTTTTTATAATTTGCTTGAAGCATTGTGTATTATTGGTTAGGAGGTTGATTTAGAAGATTTACACAATGCAGGTGTAAAAAAAAATAAGCGGTATAAATGATATTGTGTGTTAACCTGTATTTTAATTCTTGAATTTTCGAGATAATATCTCTTTTTCAAAAGAGCACTGGAACTGAAGCATTCTAGTTATGGCATTTCTTTTTAAATTTTTTTTTAAAATTAACCTCCTAACCAAATTCTTTCAAATCAACCTCCTAACCAATATAATATATATATATATATATATATATATATATATATATATAATATATTATATATATATATATATATATATATATATATAAGATTTGACATGAAATATTAAATAAACCACAAATGTTGATATGCCATTAAACAAAAAAAACACCCAACCAAAAATTTATTTGCAGCTTTGAATCACACTTTTGCAGCCATAGATTCTCTTTAGAATAAGCCATAACATATTCTGTTCATAATATATTGTATATTTCTTTCGCACATAGTTCAGACGTTACATGATCATTAGTTGTGTCTTTTTTCTTTTTATTGTTTTAAGATTACACTTGATATATTAATTTCTCTACCGCATTTCTTGAGAAAGTTAAATGTGATGCGTTCTCTCCCCATCCACTGAATAATGGCGTCATCATTTCTATTTCTGAAAGATGAGAGTCACCTTTCGACGATCTGTCAGCGTATTGATGTCGCGTGTCAAACGATACGCCAATCCGTAACGATGTTAGATGTGTTGGTAAATGGCATTAATTCTATTAGGTCGACGCATGCGCCATTGTGCCACAAATATCATCAATATATGAACGCTGCGTTCCGATGAATAAATTATGAGGTGTTTGCGCCAAAGATGTTGGAAGAGAGAGAAGAAAAAAAGAAAAGGAAAAAAAACAATAAAGAAAATAAAAAGACAAGACATATCACACTTATTTTTCGTCGTTCTTAGCGAATATGTCGAAAGATGATGTATATCTTTTACCTTAGACACGGCTAATCTTATGTTTTTCATCGGATTCTCTAACTTTTTAATGTTCACCTAACTCTCAGGTTTACCTTATCTGACCCGACTCATCCATTAGAAACAGACTTATATACCAGCAAGGTTATCCAGAATTTTCCGGTGAAAAAAATAGCTTACATGAAAACGCATTTAAAATATGTATTTTAATATATTTCTTTTTTTTTTTAAATAGAAGTCCATGTAATTACTGCTCTGTGCATAGCAGTATCACGTCCAATATAACCATCATCAGGTGACGAGTTTGGGTTCAGGCATGGTTTCGGGGCTGAAGAATCATTACCACTAGCCAGAATGCCCTAGCAGTATCTTACGATACCACTAGACTTTGTTGGAGTTGTCTAATTCTGTGGGTTTATTTTGGTTTGGTTTGGTTTTACGGCATATCAACCTCAGTGGGTTATTTAATGCCGATAAAGTTTTGAAATAAATCAATTCTTAATGGATAATACAATTTTTTTATAAATACATTTTTCTATTTAACCCATAGATGGGACCCTAACAGGTAATACTACTCTGGACCAGAATGGACCAGGGAGCAATGGTGATGAAGGGGTGCTCCACATTCCCCAAACCTCCAAAACTGGAACCTCACCATCAGATAGAATTTAACGTCATTCCCATGACGTGTAGACCCACAGCCACCGCCTTCTAGCACCCATATGATAAAAAGGGGTTGGGGCTTGCCATAAGGGCAATAGGGTTGGGGAAATCATATAGGTGCTAGGGCTTGACGTGACCAGCCGATTGGTCGGAGGGGGCCTCTCCGACCGCCCGTCTAGCCCAAGATAGGGCCAAAGTGGAGTCTTGCATGTCATGAACTGCTCATCCACCTGGGCTCTATCCTTAAGCATCACGGGTCGCCACCCACGGCCAACAGGTGGCCCATTGGGGGAGTCTACCCCTCTGCAGAGGTGCAGTCGGTGCATTCTAATGCCCCAGCCGACAGGGCGGAGTGAAGCAGAATCAAAAAAAAAAAATGAAATATAAAATCTTGGATCTTTTGTATTGATTCCTAGATAAGTGGCAATTTTTTTTTTTTTTTTTTTTTGCGGTGAGAGGTCTTATGAAAATTATCTGAGACTTCGTTAAATTCATTTAAAATAGAGTAGTACACCATTAATATATAGATATATACAGGGTTTTTGGGATAAATTTAACTTTCATAGGGAAAAGAAAAGTGCTTGGTAACTATAAAATTTTATGGATTGCAAAGAAATTCAAAAGGCACGGAAATTATACTACTGTCAACAAGTTTCACTTAAATAACCACCATTTAGATGGGGGATGCCTCTCGTCAGCATTACTCCCAGGTCCACTCTGTCCCAGAGGGAGAGTACCTATTAGGGTTAAATAGAATTAAATATGTGTTTTAAAAAGGTGTTTAAAAATTGAATACCCAACAAGCACAAATAGAACAATACGTATTGTGTATAAAATAACCCAACAAGAGTTGACATCCCGTAAAATCCAACAAATCAAACCATTTGAAAGATTCTGGCAAATAGGTTTAATAAATGGCAGAAATCGAAGAAAGTGTGGGATGATAAAAACGATGCAATCCCCCCTCTACCCCCCCACACACTTCAGGGTAAGAGGCACAAGCGTCTAAACCATCTTTGCCTGTCCCAGAGGAAGAGAGAATTT
Source organism: Doryteuthis pealeii (assembly GCA_023376005.1). Taxonomy (NCBI): domain Eukaryota; kingdom Metazoa; phylum Mollusca; class Cephalopoda; order Myopsida; family Loliginidae; genus Doryteuthis; species Doryteuthis pealeii. The sequence goes on along the minus strand of CM042158.1, from coordinate 26,557,266 downwards.
TCCCGTGCTGCCATTTAAATAGTCTAGCTCTCTACTGGCGAAAACCTGCAGCAAGGGAAGATAACTCTTCTGGATTCTACATCGCTCCAAACAGGGACAGTCAATCGCTACAGGGCTAATTCATTCTAGCAGATATGCTAGAATCATATGTTCATGTAAAGGGAGACAGTGTTGTATAAAACTACATATACATTTCTTGTGAGTTCTCTTTAAAGGAATTTAACTGGGTCATGATCGAAAAGGTTGAAGAACCTCGTTCTATAGAAGGAGAAGAAAGATTGTAGCGATATGCACTCAATCAATGAAAAAAGAAAATAAAAATGAACAGATCTCTCATGCAAGATACACATTTGCTAGAAACGTGTCAATTCCATATCAAGTTTTGATATCTAACGTACACATAAAATTCCCTCAGACGTCGTGTTAAGTGTGAGAGATAAGAGCAGAAAAAAAGCAACAGAAATGTTTATTATTGCGACGTGTTCAATATTTTATCTACACAATCAGCTTTTGTTAATGCAGCTATAATATTGATTAACACATAGATTTTAAAGTTTTAAAGTCTCTATTCTGTAAAGGTCGACAATGTTGTGTTATATAAAAACTCTTATAACAATTATCAGGGTTTCTTTAATGAATAAGTCAGCACTCTTAAACTTTCTCGACCGTAGGAGTGGTGTTCAGTAAATACTTATACCATAAAAAACTGAGACAATTTAACGATAGATGCGTTTGAACAATGCTATATAGTGAGGCAACTATCTTATTAAGAGTTTTTAATTTTATTTTGCCAACGTAAGTTGGAAGATTTCCGAACACTCCGCCGTGCACTGATTAGGGTTTGGTTTGTAAGATATAAAGTTCTTATAAGTTGGAAGGCTTAAAGTAACCTTCCAACGTAGGTACACATGTGTACATAAATTAATCCGACAAAGGAGTTAGAAGATATAACAAACATTGACTTTAATACGTGAGCATATAGTTATACATTCAGGATAGGAATACATATAATCATCACAAAAGGTATAGCAATACATAGACAACAGATACATAAATATATATGAAGAATGTACAACTTATGTCCTAAAGAAGTGATACAGAGTCTCCGCAGGAATGTCACTTACTGATAGCTAGTGGGGGGGGCAAATCCCCCCCACAAACTTAAAGGTGAGAGGCACAGGGGTCTAAACCATCTTTTCCTGTCCCAGAGGAAGAGAGAATTTTCCCGGGCTCCCATTTAAATAGTTTATCTCTCTACAGTTGAAAACCTGCAGCAATGGAAGATAACTCTTCTGGGTCCTACATCGCTTCAAACAGGGACAGACAATCGCTACAGAGCTAATTAATTCTGGCAGATATGCTATATTCATATGTTCATGTAATGTGCGACAGTGTTGTATAAAATTATATAGATTAACATGTTCCTTTATTAAACACTCCGCCGTACACTGGTTAGGGTCAGGAGTTAGGGCTAATTAATTTTAGCTGATGATCTGACCATGAAACAGGTATTATTGGATTTCATATTTCATACAGAATGGTATTCAGTAACATGACACAGGAACTGAAACCTCACCATCAGATGCTGTATAATGTAATAGCCAGGATAGAGACAATTCGAAGAGTTTTTGTTCATTTTTGTTTGAGAATCGCGTGAAATCTAATAAATAAGGTAGAAATATTTCTAAATGAAGGTTAACCTGATATTGTTACTGTTGTGGCCTGGTTAGGGTCCAGAATAAACACACAAGATAAGAAATGAGCTATACAAATATATTAACAAAGAACAGTAGTACAAACATATATCAATGAGAAGGTACTTGCGAGGATGTTTTATCAGCTATCCGCTTAAATATTAATTCTCGCTTAAGTGCAGAACCTGCTGCTATTTACAGTTGGAAGAGTCTATGCGTGCGTAGTAAATTACCATAACAGTTAAAATGCTTTTGAATGTTTGTCTTTTAGAGTAGCATTATCAGCGTAAAGTATTTTGGTTCATAATCGGCTTTGACGTGGAATTGTGAGAAACGAGTGGCTTGGCCCACTTCCGCTAAAAACGCTCTTTTTTAATAACCTTTGAGTCGGCTCATAGGAAGGTCTACTTAATATATTTTTCTTAAGGGTGATTAACGAGAGATACTTTTTATTAAGTCACAGGATATATTCTATTATGTTCACATCTTATCTTAATTTAAAGGTTTCATTTTTTTTTTGTATTCCTTTTCTTCGTATACGTACAATTATCCTATGTGTGTAAAGTTTGGAACTATTGATATTACCGTTTATTTTTTATATATCTTAGCTCCAATTGTTTTTTCTCAAGAGGGAAAATAAGTATGATAGATTTACTTACTGATACAACTACCTGTGCATTTAGGAAAGTGTTTTGTTTTTGTTCTTTTTGGGTTTTTTTTCTTCATAAGAGCTCATAAAATAACATGTAAATATATATATTTACCAAGTCCTGCGCACAAGTAGGATGTAACATGAGATCAATTTCTAAAGCGGATTTTAACAGGTTTGAATTTAGGATTTTCCTTTTAGGCTGGTTGTTAACCACGGTTAAGAGGCTACTAATTCCTAATACTTAACCATAGCTGAAGGATAAATAATTGGATTCATACCTTTCCAAATGGTATTAGCGCTATGGGAAATATAGCCTCGTCCAAGATTTGAACTCTGATCGTTGAGTCGATTTCCTACGACGATAACCATTACTCGACTAACACATCCTATAATCATATAAACAACAATGAAAGGTTTTCGATGCGACATTATATCTGACAATGGTACATAGAGAAACTAGTGGTCCCCAAACTATTACTGATCAGCAAATGCTGAAAAGGGGTACTCCCTGTGGGTTAGTAGGAAAAGAGCTAGACTGCGTCATCATAGTGAGCGAGTTAGAATTCCAGTAAAAATATACGTTCACTTTCGGATTTTTATTACCTGAGCAAATTCTACAGAATAGAATTCAAACATGACAAGAGGAGATACAAGGAAGATATACATTTTGTATCACAGAAATGATACGAAAAAACACGAGTATTAAATATAGGTAAATATGTTTACTAAAACACCGATACAAGGTGAACAGAGTAATTAGCATTTGCTGAGATGAATTAACAAGTCCCATGAGATCTCGTTTCTCCCTTCTGTAGGTTTCGTCAGATATTCATAGAAAAACAGACAATTCCATTTTCATTATTTAGATACTATAGGACAATAGGAAGAAACACAACTAGTATTAAGGATACGTAAAAGGGTTAACTAAGCAGATATACAAGGTGAACAAAACAATTAGCAATTGCTACGTTGAATTAACAAGTCCCATGGGATTTTGTTTCTCCGTTCTGATGATTCGTCAGATATTATTCATTGTAAAAACAGCTAAGCTTATTTTAGAATTTAACTTTGGGAATGTTATGAAACTCTTCATACCCCCTATGGGTCACCTACTGTTCTTCTAAAAGATTTTCTTTTGAATAAATAACCCACGAAGGCTGATATGCCATTAAAGCAAGAAACCAAACCAAATACTGGACCATATTATCTTGAAATAAATTAAGAGTTTCCAAGAGAAGACTCCATTGCAGTCGCAGTCTTTTCAGTGCACTAAAAAGGAAAAGGGCATGTTGATTTATTAGATTTTATGACATGTCAACCCCTTGATGGGTTATTATGCTGTACATAGTTTTATTCATTGCTGATGGGTATTAAATTTTGAAAATCATTTTTTTAAATATTTTAACACATTTTTTTCTTTTTAAACTATAGGCATGACCCTAGCAGGTACTACCAATTACGGTCAGGGTGGACCCGAGAGTAATGACGATAAAGGGTTACTCCACACACCTCATAGCTCCAGAAGTGGAACCCCTCCACTAGATGAAGTTAAACGCCATACCCAGGACCTAGCCTTCTAGCACATATGATAATAGCGTTGGGTGTTTTCAAATATATATTTACCAACGAGCAGGATGTGACACAAGGTCAATTTCTTAAGCGGAGTTTAACAGGTTTGAATTCAGAGTTTTCCTTCTCCTAGACAGGTTACCTAACCAAGGTTAAAGAGCCCAGCCTACCCTACTATTTATCCATAGCTGGAGGGAGAGTAGCATTCATACATTTCCCAAGGGTATTAGCGCTAAGTGAAATGCAATTACCACATCCAGGATTTGAACTCAGGGCGACGAGTCCATTTCCCATGATTTTAACCATTACACCACGCGCTTGGGTGTTTTCATATAAGGGCTGTAAAGTTGGGACATTGATATAGGAATTAGGGATCGTCGATTAAGGGCCGAAGTGGTGATATGCATGTCATAGAATTCTCAGCCACCAGGATTTCGTCCAGGGGGTCACGTTGGTGGTTCTCACCCCTCTAGAGTTGTGCAGTCGGTGTATTCTACAGCCCAAGCCGACAGGGTAGATGTTGCTTTGGTATCAATCACATGGGAGAATAAACTTGATCACGTCTATCACCCTGACTTCGGGGGTTAATCTCCTTAAATACAATATCAGATTGCTAAAGTTTTCTTTCATAGAGAAGCTCCAAGTATTTATATTTGATCTTGATAAAACTACAGAATATATCTTTAAAAATCTATTTTACTCTTTGTTAAAATTGAATGAAAAAATATTTCTGAACAAAGAAAGGTCTGCCATTCAGAATCGAATAAGAAACATTGTTATTTATATTCATAACTGATTTCTAATAGAAATTATGAAATATTTCCCCAGTGAACATAACAAAATTTTCAATATAAACAAATATTTATGATTCGTCTGCAAATCTGTTTACTAAGTTATCAAGGATAGTTGCAAAAGTAATGAAAAGAAACAGAAGAAAAGACTGAGATAAAAATGAAATGATAGAATAGAAATGATAAGAAATAATAGAAAAAATAAATATAAAATATAAATAGAATGGATGAATGCAAAATAAAGAAGTTACGTCAATGGAATAAAAATTTTGAATAAGTGAGAATGAAAAGAAAAAACCCAAAAAAAACCCCAAAGCTAAACAAAAAGAAATAAAGAAAATTATAATAATAAAAATAACAGAATGATAATGATAAATAGTATTATTTGTTTTATTCGGACTATTGTCCTCATCTTCATTGTGATCTGTACAACGTTACGGCCGATGTGCTCTCCGGCCTTCTTCAGGTATTTCTTGAAGGCCGTTGTACCTATAGCAACGAAGATGAGGACAATAGTCCGAATAATACAAATAATCCTGTTTATCAAGCCTCATCCAAAAAAATCAGAGAAATAGAATGATAAACATCAGAATAACACAATGAAGAATAACAGAATGATAAACGATTGAATAACAGAATCATTCTCTTATTCTTTATTCTGTTATTTAATTCTGTTAATCTGTTTTTATTGTTTTATTTAGCCTTTTTTTAATTCCCTCTTTATCTGTTAATCTTACACTTCTTCGGGTTTTTTTAAAAATCTTTTATTCTGTTTTGAATAATTCTGGTATTCTTCGTTCTGTTATCGGTCGTTAACCTTTCTGTTGAAAATAAAATGTTTAGAATAATGGAAATGACGTCATTGTTTTTGCATACCTATCATTCCGACATGCGTCACGAGGAGTATCACACTTAATAAAAACGTTTTACAGGAATCGCCCATAAACATTTTTAGATGGTTGTGATGCTCCCCGTGACGCATGTCGGAATGATAGGCGTACAAAAACAATGACCTTTTCATTTGAATGAGATCTTCAAACCTTCTTTGACGCCTATTTTATCAACAGCCAAACTATTCAAAATGAGTTCCCAGAATGGGTCATTGTCATGCTCTGATAGAAGAGAATCGGGGGATACCGTTGGCGTTTTATTGATATAAGGTGTGTAAATATAGACTCGCTGACTACCATGTGACCAGGGAAGGCAACCTCTTGTCCAATCACTGGCAGTGCTGCTGCTGCTGTTGTTGCATTTATACTGGCCTGATTCTAATCTTAGCTCATTGCCACTTGGATCTTCTTGGACGTCGGACCTAAAGGATACTATACCACAGGACTTATTGACTTACTTACTTATTTGCTTTAAGTTCTTTTACAACTGGAACCAAGGATGGCGGCTAGATACTTAACACTTAGTGTATGGTGACACATTTTAAGAAAAATAAAAGATGAGAACAGTAAAATCACAGAGAAATGTTTCATAATTATTTATTCAGGTGTGTTTTCGTTAACACCACGAGGGGGGGGGGACTGATAAAAACAACAGCCTCATCCAGACAAAGAAGTCGAGGAAATTGCAAGGAGAAATAAAGAAGAAAAAAACAGTACAAAAGAAAATCCTAACCCATGGACTTATTGACTTAACAAAGGATACTATACCACAGGACTTATTGACTTACTTACTTATTTACTTTAAGTTCTTTTACAACTGGCCGAGGATGGCGGCTAGATACTTAACAGATACAACGGTCGAAACATTGTGATTTTTCATGCCATGATAAAGATGAGGACAACAGTCTGAATAATCGGTGTTATATCTCTTATCTTAATCCACCAAATCAATAAACCAAGAAAGGTGCAAAGATTTTATTTACAATTCTAATTGGCAATTTGTTTTGGCATAAGTATTTGAAAATCAACCGAGCGGATAATTAATAAATCATTTACCATGACAGTAATTAGGGATTTGCAGTGTAATGTGATATCTCCTACCGTTACCACTCTCTACCTCCTACCATCACCACACTACCGTCACCACTCTCTACCTCCTACCATCACCACACTACCATCCCCACTCTCTACCTCTATTGTATAGCGGATATACGTAGACATTTGAGTAAGCATGAAGATAGGTCAATGGTTCAATGAACCATGCGAAACAGTTGGAAAACTTATGGTTGCTCGTTAATTACCTATGGACAGTTATATCGTTACTATAATAGAGATTTAGTGTCTGTGTGCTACCGAAACTACGTCACCATACCCTCAGTAATTGGGTATTTTTTCAATGAGTATTTAATTCATAATCAAGATCATTAATACATAGAATAACCTTTTAACAGTGAGAAGTTATAAGGTTACTTGTTAATTACCAATGGACAGTTATATAATTTATAGTTATATATTTATTATAATGAAGATTCGGTGTCCGTCTATTTGTTTAATTTATAGTCAAAATCATTAATACATAGAACAATCTCACTTATTAACGCTGTCTCTATGTAAACCTGTTTTAGATTTGCAGCCAATGTTAATAGTGCGTTTAAATTCCTGCAAAGTTTATTAACTATCCCTAATAAATAAATATTTACACACACAAGCACACACACACACACAAATATATATATATATATATATATATATATATATATATATATATATATATATATAAGTAATTGGTAATTTGCTTGAAGCATTGTTAAGTATGTTATAATATATTGATAATTTGAAGGCAATACAATGCGTATAAAAAATAAAAAACAAAAACAAAACAAAAACATATTTTTGTTTTTATTTTTATACGCATTGTATTGCCTTCAAATGATTAATATTATATATATATATATATATAATTTATTAAATTTAACTGTTAATACAAAGGTTTTAGTAGGCATCTGCCAAAGGTTTCAAGTTTTTTGCTTTCGTTACGATACCTTTAATCCCTCTGGTGTGTCTGCAAAAGCATTTTTGGGGTTATGTATTTGTGAATAACTGCACTATTTCGGTTAAGTTCATGGACGCTGATAAATCCAAAAAATAGGCTCACAAAGTTCTCTCCCTTTGATTGTTTAAAAAAAACGTTTTTTTTCCGGAAAATATATATAAACAAAAAAACACATTATGTAAAGAAACTTATGCATATTCAAATTTCCAGATGGTAAAATCCTGAAAAATTATATAAGCTTGCATTTTAGGGTGGTTGATGAGTTTCACTTATCCATGCGTTTAGTAAATATTTTTTTCTTGTGTGGGCATGCCTTAAATATTTCAGATTTTTGTTCATGTGGTTGTCTGTTGATGTTAAAGACTCCAATATTCTGCATTTTTCCGTCACACATAGATTACAGTTTTTAGATCCATTTATGTAGCATTTGGGATGGTCTGATATCTTCCACTTTATCTTATATGGTATATGTGTTTCTTTTAGCTTCCATATTTTACTCACTAAAGATGTCGCTTCTTTCTTTTCCTTCTTCCTGAAAGTTTCATTATGAGCATAATATCTCTGTTTGAAATTGCCTTGTGTCAATCCCACGTATGTTTCATTGGTCTTGGGATGATTATCACTGGTAGGTCTAACTTTTTCTTCATATACAACAGAATCAACATTACACTTTTGGTTCAGGGGACAGTCTTCCTTATCCCAGCATGAACAGGTGGGGTTTATTTTAGGTGTAGATTTTGTTGTAATTAGGGACTTCATAGAAAGCCCACACGAGTAGCTGTTTTTTTTTTATAGTATTTCTATTAAATATTTTATTGTATCAATTTGGAGGTGGGAAGTGCTCGTCTATTAAATCAAGAAATTTTTTACCCACTTTTGTTCTAATTGTTCTAGAAAAAGGGGATGTAAACCAAATTATTTTTTCTTTTCCTGTTAATGGATTTATTTTGTTTGGGAATGTTATCTATATAGGAGATTTTCTCTTTGAATCCGCTGTCTTCATAAATGATTAAGTAATTTTCGTAGTAGTTGGAAAATCAAGGTTGCATGTAACCCTATCCATATTAATGCTAAATCTACATGACAAAGAGAGATATACAAAGTAGATCTCTAACTCCTGAGCGACGACATTGTCCATATCGTTTAAACGGTCAATTGTCTTTATTTCTTTATGAGTAATGGGAAACAAATAAAATCTTAGGAAATGTTTCCAAATTTCTATACGCTTCCCACTTCCATGGTTGAGTGCTGGGGAAGGGAATTAATTGAAATTAATTAAAATATTAATTAATTAAACTGTCCGCTGTTTACAGATTCGAGTTCTCTAGTGACTGTAAAAATATACTCCCGTAAAGTATGTATCAATTAATTGTTAACCCCAGACTGATAGCCGCAAGGGTAAGGAACTTGACAGACGAAAGTTCTGTTGGGTTTCGATGCCGGCTAGAGGTATCTATAAAAAGTCGAGCTGCACTGCTGAGAAGTAAACTTCGAAAAACGTGTCTGTGGATGATATATATATATATATATATATATATATATATATTATATATATATAATATATAGGATAAACTTTTATATGTATAGGTAGTTTGAGGTACTTGGACCATACCTTTCTAGTCGATTTATATGTTATTAGGTGCATATCTATCTATCTATCTACCTATCTATCTTCTCCCGAGATTACAAGTACATATATATACACACACAGGAAGCACGTGTTGTAAAGGTTAAAGTCATGGGAAATGGACTCGTCGCCCCGAGTTAAAATCCTGGATGTGGTTATTGCATTTCACTTTGCTCTAATACCATTGGGAAAGGTATGAATCCTACTCTCCCTCCAGCTATGGGTAAATAGTAAGGCAGACTTGGCTCTTTAACCTTCGCTAGGTAACCAGTCTAGAGAGAAGGTTAACTCTGAATTTAAACCTGTTAAAACTCCGCCTAAGAAATTGACCTTGTCACATTCAGCTCGTGCTGAGGGTTTGGTAAATAATATATATATATATATATATATATATAGAATATAATATATATATATATATATATATTATATATCATTTATCTAAGTGTGCTCCTCATCTATTTATCGATCTCATTCTTTCCTATCTATCTAAATCAGTTCATATCCATCTAAAATGTGTTTCTCATAATATAGAATACACGTTTATATGTACATGTACTTTGAATATCGATACAGCATACATTTCAACTCGATTTATATGTTATACATTTCATATCAATCCATCTATGTATCTATTTTCCTTGTGCCTATATCTATATATCATCACTGCATCAATCTATTTGTCTATTTCGGTATGTTCCCAGCCATCTAAATCCTTTAAAGCGTATATGATTTGTTTCAAGTATTCGGTGAGATGCGTGTTAGATATCAAGAAATATTCAACCAATAACCACATCAATGTTTATTCTAAAGATGACCTGCATCTATGAGCATGCGCAGTGATTTTAATTATTCCCGCCAAAAGTTGTTACTTAAGATTGATTTTTTCTCACAGATTTCTTTACCCTAAAAGGTAATACCGCTTCGGGTGAGAGTTGACATGGGAGTAATGGCAGTGAATAACATTCTTACTCTGACCATAGTATTATTATTATTGTTGTTACCTAATGTGTACTAGTGCCACTGTACCTATATGTGTTGCCAAAATGTATTGAACAACAACATCATCTTCTGTGCAATAAAAAAAAATTAAAAAATTCTACTTATTAGATTAAATTATACTTTTTTTTCACTATTAATATAACATATCATGCCACGGTCGGTTGAAAGGTTTATAAGTTTGTTAAAAAAAAGTCCAACCCTCATCCAGAAAGAAGAGACACTTCTTATAAAACTAAAAAAAACTCGTCAGATTTATATCTTTCTGTGGGGTGAGAGCTCTGAGACAAATCTAAATATTGACAAAACATAAGCCTGTGCAGTCATAGAATATATGGTTGAGGTTTAGAACTCTCTTAATAACATTCACCCACACAGTTTTCACTGAACAGGTGGACTCGCCACCTCTAGTATGAATTCTACTCTCCATCCAGCTATGGATAAATAGTAGGGCAGACTGGGCTCTTTAACCTTGATTAGGCAACCGGTCTAGGAGAAGGAAAACTCTGAATTCAAACCTGTTGAACTCCGCTTAAAAATTGATCTTCTGTCACATCCTGCTTGTGCGGAGGGGTTGGTAAATATATATATATGACACCACATGAATCTTTCAGAATACGCCGACTATACCTCTATAGAGGCATGAGACCCTCCAATGAGGCCACCTGCACCTGTTGGTGGTGGATGGCGACCCGTGATGCTTAAGAAAGGAATCCTGGTTGCTGAGCAGTCCATGCCAAGCAATATGTATGTATGTATGTATGTATGTATGTATTCCCCATAACATTCTTATAAACTTATGGGCCCCCCTTACACCTGATGATGGCACTAGATTGTGCAGAAAGCGCTCGTGGTAAAACCTTTGGTGGATTCATACACGAATTCCAACCGGATATTAAAAAGATGGCCAGACAGAAAGGATCGAACAAAAACTCGTCAGAGAAGAATTGTCCGTTGAGTTCAACAAAACACACACACACAACTTTTCTACCTTGGGAAACGAATGCATTTAACTATTCTCCCTCTACCTATGGGTAAATAGCAGGGAATAGCCTTGGTTAAGCAAGGTTAAGAGAAATATGAATATGAAAAGGACGTGATAATATGAATCTAAAATCTCATAAGTGAGGTATTTGGTCCAGGTGTGATCCCACATTTGTTCCGAAATACATCCCCTCCTGGCACATTTTTTTTTCCTTTCGGAACAGATAAAAAATCCGATCCTGGAACTTAGCATATTGACCGGACTTTGTGTTTGGTGAGATAAATCACAAAACTGGTCATCGCATGTCATCTTATTGTTTTATGCTGCAGTGTTGATAAATGTTCATTCTATAACCAACATAGCTAAATGGATCTTGATGTGTGTGAGGAGAAGTGTCTAATATGAAGTTCCAAGTCTATAAATGTATTCTATCGATTTGTGTTAATTTGGTAAGGCTTATCTATATACTGAACTGATATAAAACAATTCACTTTTGGTGCAATAATGATATATTTGGTCATGTCTTTCGGAGATTATCCGCTTCTAATAAAATTATGAGCAACAATAAAGAGACGTTTTGCTCTTGGTAATTCATAATTCTGCCCACGCGTTTAATCGTTATATATACTAGCAAATATATGCACCCTCCGGGTGCAAATATTTAAGTTTTAATATGATAAAATATCATGTTAAATTAGGCTAATGAAACTGAATAAGAATGTAGATAAAAAGATTTGGAACAGAGGGGGTATGATTGAAAAATAGAACAACTTTGAAACTAACTCTTCCATCATTTTCCGTTACTCCTGTCTTCCATTGGTAAATTTTCCTAATTTAACTGTTTAGTTAAAATAGGAAGTAAAGAATAATATTAGTTATTTCTTCTTGTTAATGGATTTCTTTTAAGATTTATCCCCGAGATTTTTGCTTATATTCATTAAGATAAAACCAAACAATTAGAAATCAATAATACTAAGCATATATTTATTAAAATCAAATTTTTAAGATCAATATGCAAATTAGCCTTCCCATTCACACTGTAAACCGCTATTTTGTTGTATATATAAATACAATTGCATGTTATTAATATGTACACATAGTCAACAGTATTAATAAGGTAAAACTATTTTATTAATAACTGAGGTTTAAATAAAAATAAAATCATGGAGAATGTGATGTAAATAACAAAGGGAATTGTGACTTGTATAGTAATATAGATTCGGTTACAGACAAACAAACCCACAATCTCCATTATAATAAGATATATATATATATATATATATATATATATATATATATATATGGAGAAAAGTAGACAAACACGGAATGTTATGGAGACTGGATGTTTATTATCGACGATGCAACGTTTCGGCCATTTAGACCATCATCAGGACCAAAAGCCCAGTTCTAGCTTCAATGAAAGACATTTTCAGAATGGTGAAAAATAGTAGGTTGTCAGTAGGGGCAGGGGTGGCTGGGTAGTGGATTTTCTTCCTTCTAAATGGGGAGTGTTATATGGAGACGCAGGTGTTTGGTCAGAATGTTTGGATGATGAGGGATGGGTCAAAAAGTGAAAAAGTATGTGTAATTGTTTGGGAGATGGATTTGTCGTTAGTTGTATATGTGTGAGTTTTATTTTATTTTATTTTATTAAATCTTTCTGTTCATCTATTTGTCTATTTTAGGTTTTACTGTCTTTCACCATTCTGAAAATGTCTTTCATTGAAGCTAAAACTGGGCTTTTGGTCCTGATGATGGTCTAAATGGCCGAAACGTTGCATCGTCGACAATAAGCATCCAGTTTCCATAACATCCCGTGTTTGTCTACTTTTCTCCACATATTGTCGGATTAACCTCCTCACATTTCTCCCATATATATATATATATATATATATATATATATATATATTTATATTTATATATATTTATATTTATATATATAAGTGCTTGGTAACTATAAATGTAATGGATTGTAAAAAATTTAACAGACACGGAAATTACAGTAATGTCAACAAGTTTCACTCAAAATAACCGCCAATAGCGTCGATCACAGCCTCAATCCTGATCCGAATCCTGAAGCACGGTGATGTTACAGTTTCCCTGGGAAGGGTCTCAAAAACTACCTTAATTCTGTCGATTAACTGGGCTTTTGTAGTATTGGCACGGAGATTGGTGTCTTTCTCAACAGCGCCCCATACACAATAATCCATGGATTTAAAATCTGGGGAGTTTGGAGGCCAAACATATAAAGTGCTCAATACAAGTTAATCTTGATTAATCCAGCGGATTTAACCCTTAAGATCATTATGGTGAAACTCGAGTAGGTTATTTCTGTGTACCATTATCATAATATATATATATATATATATATATATATAATAATATATATATATTATATATATATATATATAAGTAAAGAAATAACAAAAGACTTAGAGATTTAGCTTTTATGGTCTATTTCAGGGAGCTTAGACAAATTGTCTAACTCTCCCGATTCATCAGATGCGAATGATGAAATATTTATTACTTTAAAGACTATAATGCTAATCTCTAAGTCTTTTGTTTTTCTTTACTTATGTATTTGCTCTGTGACTCTAACAGTAAGAGCAACACATTGAGCTCTCAAACTGCGAGAGGTTTTTTGAATAAAACTCGTGTCGTAAGGAAGATTTCTTCTCTGGACGTTTGGATTATATATATATATATATATATATAATATATATATATATAATTGACTGAATTAGAAAGCAAAGGAACATTTTTAAAAGAATCAAGTGTCATTAGAGTGCTTATGACTGAATGAATATATATGGATGTGCAGGCACTGTATATATGTATACGTGTGGCCCTTCCCTATCTTACAGATTTATTTGTGTGTGTGTGTGTTGTGTGTGTGTGTGTTAATGTATGCAACTAAATCTGATACCTGGCC
>CM042158.1:26513058-26543067 GCA_023376005.1 Doryteuthis pealeii | reverse complement strand
CAAATTAAACTACCTTTACTAGTAGTTATATGTTTTGCATAAACATTCAGGCCTTATAAATTTCATTTCAATTCTTTGTTCTGAGAACAAGAAAAAGGACACAAAAATAAGTCGAATCAAACCGGACCACAACAACAACAACGTTGTTACATCTACCGAAAATGTCATATTTGAATTCTATGAAAATATTCGTTCTCCAAAATTATAAAATAGATCTCTATTGTCTTCGTTAAAAGGTTAGAAGTAATCCAAGAATACAATTCTAAAGAATGGTTACTGATGATTTAGAATATGAAGAATACAACATGTAATTATGGAAATCCAATGTACTTTATTTAAAAAAATGCTGACAAATTACATTCCATTTCCGATTCAGTTTAAATTACTTCACTAATAGAAATACTACAATAGTAGCGTAGGCGATCAGACAGGTGAATTCATCTCGCTGTTTTACCGACCACAAATTGTGAATCATTGTGTTGGTCTGTCGGTTTTATACAATAAACAGCAGGGCCTGTGGATATACCACAGTATAACTTAATTATTACAAACGTTGAATATGTTAACCTAAGAGCCATTGTAAAATAGTTCAATGTGTAAAAGGAATAATCTTAATTCAACTATCTTTCCCACATTTTCTTTTTCTTTCTTTCCTTTTTTTCATCTTTTCATATTGTTCAATTGAAACAGATTAGCGTTACCACTACCGCGCGCTAACCCAGTCACTATCTTTTCCCTACTCTCGTTCTACCTTTCTTTCTTTCTTTCTTCTCTCTTGTTATATACCCACAGAGAAGGTTCCCGAGTCCGACAAGAAATACCTGAAGAAGGCCGGAGGGTATATCGGCCGAAACGTTGTACAAATAACAATGAAGATGGGGACAATGGTCCAAACAACGCTAATAATACCAAATAAAAATAAGGACTCTGAAATAAAATTTTTTAAATTCAACCCAAATGCTTGTCTTTTTTTTATATTGGTGAAATAGATCACTAATTATGACTGAGCCTATTCTAGTAGTGATCACCACAAGCGGGGTTTAACAGGGTTTTCAGAGTTTTCCTTCTCCTAGACAGGGTGCCCAACCAAGGTTAAATATCCTAGTTTGTCCTATCTACACATAGCTGGAGGGAGAATAGTTGAATACATACCTTTCCCAAGGGCATCAGTGCTATGTGAACTGTATCTTTGTCCAGGATTTGAACTCGGGTCAACGAGTCCATTTCTTACGACACTAACTCTTACACCACGCGCCTCTATATCTTATTATAGTTTAACAAATGTCCACCTGTCCATTTAACTAAGACTCTGTCCTTTCTAATCCAATTTTCAGTTTGGTTGGGTGGTTGGTTAAGTTTTACGGCATGTCAACCCTCGTTTGGTTATTTTATGAGGGACATTTTATGCATTCTTGTTGGGTCCTCAATTTGTTTTTAAACTCAATTATTTTAAACACATTATCTAAAACTGATTTTTTCTATTCAACCCATAGATGAGGCTAACAGGTACAACCAGTCCGGGTTAGAGTGGACCTGGGAGTAATGGTAATGAGGGTGTACTTCATATTCCACAGAGCTCCAGAAGTGGAACCTGTGGGGATTTAAAATAAATAAAAAGTTCTGAGCGTCTGGACGCAAGCGTTCAGACTTAACGGTCAGATTAATAAAGTCTTGAACCACACTTCAACACAGTTGTGTCTTGTTATTTCTTTTCGTCACCTCATTACATATTCCCTATAAACATCACCATCAGATATTGTTTAACCTCATACCAAGATGATTAAGACTCTCAACAACAAACTTCTAGCACATATATGATAAAAGGGAGTGCGTGGTGTAATGGTTAAAGTCTTGGGAAATGGATTCGTCGCCCCGAGTTCAAATCCTGGACGTGGTAATTGCATTTCACTTAGCGCTAATACCCTTGGGAAAGGTATGCATCCTACTCTCCCTGCAGCTATGGGTAAATAGTAGGGCAGACTGGGCTCTTTAACCATGGTTAGGCAACCGGTCTAGGAGAAGGAAAACTCTGAATTCAAACCTGATAAACTCCGCTTAAGAAATTGACCTTGTGTCGCATCCTGCTCGTGCGGAGGGGTTGGTAAATATATATATGATAAAAGAGTCCAAGCTTTCCATAAGAGCAATAGGATTGGGACAATCGGTAAGAATAATCAGCAGGGTAGCCTGGGCCCCTTAACAAGTCCAAAATGAAAATTCTGAATATCATCATCATCATCATCATCATCATCATCATGTCGCGCATGCAGCACGGGTATCCTTGACTATCTTTCGCCAACATTCCCTATTACTCATGGTCCCTGGGAGGTCTTCCGTGCAGCATCCCGAATCCTCGCATAGTTGGTCAATGTAGGTCCTTAGTGGGCGTCCTACGTTAGCATGTTCATGTGTTGGCTTCCAGAGGAGAACGTCGCTTCTGAGCTCGTCCCCGCTTCTCCAGCAGTGTCCTGCATGCCTAGTACGTCTCACCCGTATGGTTTGTGAGATGGGGGGCAGGTGACCATATAGTTGCTTCTTTGTGGGGTGCTGCTTCCACAACTTGTGCAGGTCCCATCTAGCTTATTCTCAAGGCGCTTTGTTAGGCTCCAGGTGGTGCAGCCATACAGCAGTACTGATATAACCACAGCCTGGAAAAATTGTCGCTTTAGCTTGTCAGTGAGATCAGATCTCCATATTACTGATAATCTGTTTGTGGCCACCCATGCCTTTCCTATACGTGTATTAATATCGCTCTCTGTGGATGAGATATTACTACCTAGGTATGTGAACTGTTCTACTGGCTTAAGAGGCTTACCGTCATGTGTGGAGATGTCTCATTTCTCTTTGAAGCACATGAACTCGGTTTTATCGGAGTTCACATAGAGGCCGATATTCTTTGCTGCCTTCTCCAGGCTATGCAGTAGTGACCCAGCCTGGGCCGATGTATCTGCAAGAAGTGCAAGGTCATCAGCGTAGTCTGCATCTGTGACTGTTTGTGCAGGATATCGCCTGCAAACCTATTAAACTCCACGTTTAGGGCAGTTTAACAGGTTTGAATTTTTAGTTTTTCCTCCTCTAAACTATTCACCTAAGAAAGGTTAAAAAGCCCAGTCTGTCCTACTATTTAGATATAGAGAGAATAGTTAGATTAATACATTTTCCAAAGGTGTTAGCACTATGTGAAATGCAAGCAACCTCATCTGGGATTTGAACTCGTATCACCCAGCCCATATCCTACGATGATAACTATTGAAGAAAGAGTACCTCAGTACGAGGCAAGTTATGAATTTTGTCATCTTAAATAACGGAAAAGATCGCCCTGTCAGTGGGGCGTTAGAATGCACCGATTGCACCTCTGCAGAGGGGTAAGACTCCCCCAATTGGGCCACATGTTGGCCGTGGGTGGCGACCCGTGATGCTTAAGGATAGAACCCAGGTGGTTGAGCAGTCTATGACTTGCAATACTCC
Source organism: Doryteuthis pealeii (assembly GCA_023376005.1). Classification (NCBI taxonomy): domain Eukaryota; kingdom Metazoa; phylum Mollusca; class Cephalopoda; order Myopsida; family Loliginidae; genus Doryteuthis; species Doryteuthis pealeii. The sequence goes on along the minus strand of CM042158.1, from coordinate 26,539,599 downwards.
ACTTTGGCCCTATCTTGGGCTAGACGGACGGTCGGAGAGGCCCCCTCCGATGAATCTCCTGGTCACGTCAAGCCCTAGAACCTATATGATTTTCCCAACCCTATTGCCAAGCCCCAACCCCATTTTATCATATGGGTGCTAGAAGGCGATAACTGCGGGTCTACATGTCCTGGAAATGACGTTAAACTCTATCTGATGGTGAGGTTCCAGTTTTGGAGGTTTGGGGAATGTGGAGCACCCCTTCATCACCATTGCTCCCAGGTCCACTCTGACCCGGAGTGGTAGTACCTGTTAGGGTCCCATCTATGGGTTAAATAGAAAAGCAAGAGTTTATAAACAAAATTGTATTATCCATTGAGAATTGATTTATTTCAAAACTTTATCGGTATTAAATGACCTACCGAGGTTGGTATGCTGTAAAACCAAACCAAACATCCAATTAAATAACGGAAAATAGATTTTTTACAGAATATTTCTTTAGTTAAAAAGAATATTTTTATGTCTTGACTGTATTCTTCATATTGCTTTAATGGAAAATCAACACCCGACCCAATTTTCATAAGTGTGCTAGAAGGCTGTGGCTGGAGGTCAACAACCAGCTTATTGATGCACATGAAGTTATTTATAATCCATCAATACTCATTTAATTGATGATTTTTGTCAAGCAGTATACCAATTCATATGCAGTCAATGAAAGGATTTCTACCAGTATTGTAATTCATACGAAATTAAACAAATCACTACCAGACACACACACACACACACAGATTATATACATATATATATATATACATATATATATATATATATATATATATATATATATATATATATGTGTGTGTGTGTGTGTGTATGTGTGTGTGAATAAAGGAATCCCGTCTGTCTTGATATATAGATATATAGATCGCCTTATGACCACAAAGAGATATTGAGCAGTAAACTACTGTTTACAACGGAAACATTCCAACAGTTCCACACCTGAAGATGGCACAGGGACATGCTGAAAGCGCTCGTGGATAAACATTTGGTGGATTGCTACACCAATTCCACCCTGACATTAAAAAGATGGCCAGACAGTTAGAGAGGATTGAACAAAAACTCGTCCGACAAGAGTCGTCAGTAGAGTTTAAACAAAACACACACACACACACACACACACACACACATATTATATATATATATATATATATATATATATATTATATATAAGAGAGTTTTATAATTTGCTTGAAGCATTGTGTATATATTGGTTAGAAGGTTGATTTAGAAGATGTACACAATGCAGGTGTAAAAAAAAAATAATACGGTATACATGATGTTGTGTGTTAACCTGTATTTAATTCTTGAATTTTCGAGATAATATCTCTTTTTCAAAAGAGCACTGGAACTGAAGCATTCTAGTTATGGCATTTCTTTTTAAATGATTTTTTTTTTTTTGAAAATCAACCTCCTAACCAAATTCTTTCTAAATCAACCTCCTAACCAATATATATATATATATATATATATATATATTATATATATATATATATATATATAAAAGATTTGACATGAAATATTAAATAAACCACAAATGTTGATATGCCATTAAACAAAAAAACACCCAACCAAAATTTATTTGCAGCTTTGAATCACACTTTTGCAGCCATAGATTCTCTTTAGAATAAGCCATAACATATTCTGTTCATAATATATTGTATATTTCTTTCGCACATAGTTCAGACGTTACATGATCATTTAGTTGTGTCTTTTTCTCTTTTTATTGTTTTAAGATTACACTTGATATATTAATTTCTCTACCGCATTTCTTTGAGAAAGTTAAATGTGATGCGTTCTCTCCCCATCCACTGAATAATGGCGTCATCATTTCTATTTCTGAAAGATGAGAGTCACCTTTCGACGATCTGTCAGCGTATTGATGTCGCGTGTTAAACGATACGCCAATCCGTAACGATGTTAGATGTGTTGGTAAATGGCATTAATTCTATTAGGTCGACGCATGCGCCATTGTGCCACAAATATCATCAATATATGAACGCTGCGTTCCGATGAATAAATTATGAGGTGTTTGCGCCAAAGATGTTGGAAGAGAGAGAAGAAAAAAAAAGAAAAGGAAAAAAAACAATAAAGAAAATAAAAGACAAGACATATCACACTTATTTTTCGTCGTTCTTAGCGAATATGTCGAAAGATGATGTATATCTTTTACCTTAGACACGGCTAATCTTATGTTTTTCATTCGGATTCTCTAACTTTTTAATGTTCACCTAACTCTTAGGTTTACCTTATCTGACCCCGACTCATCCATTAAAAACAGAATTATATACCAGCAAGGTTATCCAGAATTTTCCGGTGAAAAAAATAGCTAATATGAAAACGCATTTAAAATATGTATTTTAATATATTCCTTTTTAAAAAAAATGTAAGTCCATGTAATTACTGCTGTGTGCATAGCAGTATCACGTCCAATATAACCATCATCAGGTGACGAGTTTGGGTTCAGGCATGGTTTCGGGGCTGAAGAATCATTACCACTAGCCAGAATACCCTAGCAGTATCTTGCGATACCACTAGACTTTGTTGGAGTTGCCTAATTCTGTGGGTTTATTTTGGTTTTGTTTTGTTTTACGGCATATCAACCTCAGTGGGTTATTTAATGCCGATAAAGTTTTGAAATAAATCAATTCTTAATGGATAATACAATTTTTGTTTATAAATACATTTTTCTATTCAACCCATAGATGGGACCCTAACAGGTAATACTACTCTGGACCAGAGTGGACCAGGGAGCAATGGTGATGAAGGGGTGCTCTACATTCCCCAAACCTCCAAAACTGGAACCTCACCATAAGATAGAGTTTAACGTCATTCCCAGGACATGTAGACCCGCATCCACCGCCTTCTAGCACCCATATGATAAAAAGGGGTTGGGGCTTGCCATAAGGGCAATGGGGTTGGGAAAATCATATAGGTGCTAGGGCTTGACGTGACCAGCCGATTGATCGGAGGGGGCCTCTCCGACCGCCCGTCTAGCCTAAGGGACAAAGTGGAGTATTGCAGGTCATGGACTGCTCAACGACCTTTGCTTATTTTCACATGTAGGTTTCAAAATATTTCCTTCCTTAACGAAATGTATTGCTTAATGAATGATATCATTGAAAGATTTATTTGCAGTCGCACACTATTTCTTCGACGCGTCGGGGAAAATCTCGAGGCCCCCAATGTACATCCACAGGTACGTCCACAGGACATACACGCATCAAGTGGGAATATGTTTGAGACTGGAAGTTTTCCTAAATTCTCTGCATAGGTCATTTTAGCTAAACCCACGATATATGCGTTGACTGGTGTTGCTACGATATCATACAAAACCTTTATAAGGAAATTTTACTTTTTAAGCTAAGTATACATCTATTTCAATGAATTTCTTTTTATTTATATATCCATTTTAATATATCTCTTCTAAGTGAACTTTAAAAAAAAATATACGTCTTTCTTAATATATATATATATTGATATATTTCTATTTCATATACCTATATTAAGATATTTCTGTTGTAATATGTATATTTTAACGCACATACATATGTATGTGTGTGAATAAACATACTTTAATCCATCGATGTCTACTCTTATATATCTGGGGAAGCGCGTGGTGTAATGGTTAAAGTCATGGGAAATGGACTCGTCGCCACGAGTTCAAATCCTGGACGTGGTAATTGCATTTCACTTAGCGCTAATACCCTTGGCAAAGGTATGAATCCTACTCTCCCTCCAGCTATGGGTAAATAGCAGGGCAGACTGGGCTCTTTAACCATGGCTAGGTAACCGGTCTAGGAGAAGGAAAACTCTGAATTCAAACCTGTTGAACTCCGCTTAATAAATTGACCTTGTGTCGCATCCTGCTCGTGCGGAGGGGTTGGTAAATATATATATATGTGTGTGAATAAAGCTACTTTACTCCATCGATGTCTACTCTTATATATCTATTTTGGTATATTTTCAATTTGATATATCTATATTTAAGATGTATATTTCTATTTTGATTTATTACTATTCTATATCTCTTTTGGTATATGTCTATCTTGATGTATCTATTATTGAAGTCAGTCAGTAAACTGTTGGTTTGAACAACATCAACTGGCTAAGCACAACTGCTAGTGTCCCAAGATAGCTGTTATTTAGGGAAGTCAAATATAGTCCATTCATGTATTTGGGTGATTCCATTCCTTGAGTCCTGATTGGCTGCTTGGTTTCTATGATGTTATGAGGCTTCATAAATATCCTGCTATATTGCAGTAGTATTGCGACAAGATTAGAATAGTATTCAGTTACGACTACTTGTTGTCTTGTCTTACCAATTCGACGGTAATTGAAACTTAGTGTAATTATTCTACACCTATTAGTACTGACTAGTGTGTATAATCCTCGCTGAACGTCCCATACTTGCAATCCTGTGTCACACCCTACTTGTGGTGAACTATTTGGGTAAATAGGGCGTCCCATCATGGTGTAACGGTTAGCAACCTAGTCTTGGAGATCTATTACGACTGAACAGCGAGTTCGATCCTCGCTGGATCTCATAATTATGACCTTGTATCGCACCCAACTAGTGGTGAACGAGTTGGTTACATAGGATGTACCATCGCGGTGTACTGGTTAGTAAGCTCGTCTTGCAGGTCTATTACTTCAGAGGATCGAGTTCGACTCTCGCAACCTTAGGTGAAAATTGGAAAATTGAATATTTTTAATTATTTATGTATAAATATGAGTTGGTGGTGAGAACAATTCTCTGCATTACCTTTTTTTACTTGCTATATAATATATATATATATATATATATATATATGTGTGTGTGTGTGTGTGTGTGTGTGTGTGTGTGTGTGTAAGATGATGATGGAAATGACTTACTGGGGAATAAAATATTGAGTTTATCGCAATATTGATGGTCGATACTGGTATTAACAGAATACATCAATGTTATAATGAATATAAAGTGCTCAATACTTTAGTAGAGCGGATTTCGTATCACGGTGTATATGGAAATAACCCACTCGAATTTCACCCTAAGGGTTTTCAGCGTTAATTCCAATGAATTAATCAAGATATTGATTAATTACAGGTAATTGCAGAAGTGAATATAGCAATTATGACCGCTGAATAGAGTTTTGTAAGTAGTCTTCTAGACAGTACGATTTAATAGCCTGCTCTGTTAGTTGGGACTGTAGAATATACTGACTACACATCTGCAGAGGGGTAATATAGCTCCAAACACTTGCTGGCTATGTGTGGTGACCCGTGATGCTCAAGTGCAGAATTGTAATAGCTGGTCAGTCCAAGACATGCAACACTCCAAATTGGCCCTTCATTTGGTTAGTCGGGCTGTCGGAAAGGCCCCTTTGATCAATCAACTGGTTGCTTTCTCTTAAACAGAAAATAAAATAAAGAATACTACTGTAATATTCAAAGTGATAATACTTGAAGATAAAACTCCGACAAAGGTTGATAGACAAAACATTTTATATACAGCACAGAATAAACAGGGTACATAATACATAGAGGTGTACATAAACATGCATACAAAAGTAGAGATAATGACACATTCATGAATGGTAAAATACAAGATATTTAGGTATCAAAGAGATACCTAAATGTACATAAAAACGTAGTTACGGATACATGACTAAAGGATAGTCATATATCGTATACGAGACTTTCTAGCAGTGAGTGGCCAGTGTTAAGGGCCGAGGCCCCAACGAGAAGGGGGTAGACAGAGTCTTACCCATAGTGTCACCTGGGTTGAGCAGCAGGGAAAGAGAGTGAGAAGTTCAAATCAGCCGCTTAAATACACCCGAGGCCCCTAGTGGGAACCAGCGAAACTAAACGGGCAGACAACTCTCCAGGCAAATACGAAAATAACCCCACACTGCTTTATTCTTTCGCCAAATGTTTGTTTGTGTTCATAATTCCAGCAATGTTTTTGTTTTGGTTATATCTGCGATTAAATAAATAAATAGATATTCTACGTGATTGAAGTAGAATCAGTAAAAAATAAAATGAAATATAAAATCTTGGATCTTTTGTATTGATTCCTAGATAAGAGGCAATTTTTTTTTTTTTTTTTTGCGGTGAGAGGTCTTATGAAAATTATCTGAGACTTCGTTAAATTCATTTAAAATAGAGTAGTACACCATTCATATATAGATATATACAGGGTTTTTGGGATAAATTTAACTTTCATAGGGAAAAGAAAAAGTGCTTGGTAACTATAAAATTTTATGGATTGCAAAGAAATTCAAAAGGCACGGAAATTATACTACTGTCAACAAGTTTCACTTAAATAACCACCATTTAGATGGGGGGTGCCTCTCGTCAGCATTACTCCCAGGTCCACTCTGTCCCAGAGGGATAGTACCTATTAGGGTTAAATAGAATTAAATATGTGTTTTAAAAAGGTGTTTAAAAATTGAATACCCAACAAGCACAAACAGAACAATACGTATCGTGTATAAAATAACCCAACAAGAGTTGACATCCCGTAAAATCCAACAAATCAAACCATTTGAAAGATTCTGACAAATAAGTTTAATAAATGGCAGAAATCGAAGAAAGTGTGGGATGATAAAAACGATGTAATCCCCCCACACACACACACTTAAGGGTAAGAGGCATAAGCGTCTTAGCCATCTTTGCCTGTTCCAGAGGAAGAGAGAATTTTCCCGGGCTGTCCTTTAAATAGTCTAGCTCTCTACTGGCGAAAACCTGCAGCAAGACATGATAACTCTTCTGGATCCTACATCGCTCCAAACAGGGACAGGCAATCGCTACAGGGCTAATTTATTCTGGCAGATATGCTATATTCATATGTTTATGTAAAGGGAGACAGTGTTGTATAAAACTACATATACATTTATTGTGAGTTCTTTTTTTTAAAGGAATTTAACTGGGTCATGATCGAAAAGGTTGAAGAACTTCGTTCTATAGAAGGAGAAGAAAGATTGTAGCGATATGCACTCAATCAATGAAAAAGAAAAGAAAAATAAACAGATCTCTCATGCAAGATACACATTTGCTAGAAACGTGTCAATTCCATATCAAGTTTTGATATCTAACGTACACATAAAATTCCTTCAGACGTCGTGTTAAGTGTGAGAGATAAGAGCAGAAAAAAAGCAACAGAAATGTTTATTATTGCGACGTGTTCAATATTTTATCTACACAATCAGCTTTTGTTAATGCAGCTATAATATTGATTAACACATAGATTTTAAAGTTTTAAAGTCTCTATTCGTGTAAAGGTCGACAGTGTTGTGTTATATAAAACTCTATAACAATTATCAGGGTTTCTTTAATGAATAAGTCAGCACTCTTAAACTTTCTCGACCGTAGGAGTGGTGTTCAGTAAATACTTATACCATAAAAAACTGAGACAATTTAACGATAGATGCGTTTGAACAATGCTATATAGTGAGGCAACTATATTATTAAGAGTTTTTAATTTTATTTTGCCAACGTAAGTTGGAAGATTTCCGAACACTCCGCCGTGCACTGATTAGGGTTTGGTTTGTAAGATATAAAGTTCTTATAATAAGTTGGAAGGCTTAAAGTAACCTTCCAGCGTGGGTACACATGTGTACATAAATGAATCCGACAAAGGAGTTAGAAGATATAACAAACATTGACTTTAATACGTGAGCATATAGTTATACATTCAGGACAGGAATACATATAATCATCACAAAAGGTATAGAAATACATAGACAACAGACACATAAACATATCTGAGGAATGTAAGCGCGTGGTGTAATGGTTAAAGTCATGGGAAATGGACGCGTCGTCCCGAGTTCAAATCGTGGATGTGGTAATTGCATTTCACTTAGCGCTAATAACCTTGGGAAATGTATGAATCCTACTCTCCCTCCAGCTATGGATAAATAGTTGGGCAGACTGGGCTCTTTAACCTTGTTTAGGCAACCGTTCTAGGAGAAGGAAAACTTTGAATTCAAACCTGTTGAACTCCGCTTAAGAAATTGACCTTGTGTCGTGCAGAGGGGTTGGTAAATATATATATGAGGAATGGAGAACTTACATCCTAAAGAAGTGATGCAGAGTCTCTGCAGTAATGTCACTTACTGATAGCTAGTTGGGGGTAAATCCTCTCTCTCTCTCTCTCTCTCTCTCTCTCCTCTCTCTCTCTCTCTCTCTCTCTCTCTCTCACACACACACACACACACACACACACACTTAAGGGTAAGAGGCACAAGCGTCTAAACCATCTTTGCCTGTCCCAGAGGAAGAGAGAATTTTCCCGGGCTCCCATTTAAATAGTTTAGCTCTCTACTGCCGAAAACCTGCAGTAATGGAAGATAACTCTTCTGGATCCTACATCGCTCCAAACAGGGACAGACAATCGCTACAGAGCTAATTTATTCTGGCAGATATGCTAGATTCATATGTTCATGTAATGGGCGACAGTGTTGTATAAAATTATATAGATTAACATGTTCCTTTATCAAACACTCCGCCGTACACTGGTTAGGGTCAGGAGTTAGGGCTAATTAATTTTAGCTGATGATCTGACCATGAAACAGGTATTATTGGATTTCATATTTCATACAGAATGATATTCAGTAACATGACACAGGAACTGAAACCTCACCATCAGATCCTGTATAATGTAATAGCCAGGATAGAGACAATTCGAAGAGTTTTTGTTCATTTTTGTTTGAGAATCGTGTGAAATCTAATAAATAAGGTAGAAATATTTCTAAATGAAGGTTAACCTGATATTGTTACTGTTGTGGCCTGGTTAGGGTCCAGAATAAACACACAAGATAAGAAATGAGCTATACAAATATATTAAGAACAGTAGTACAAACATATATCAATGAGAAGGTACTTCCGAGGCTGTTTTATCAGCTATCCGCTTAAATATTAATTCTCGCTTAAGTGCAGAACCTGCTGCTATTTATAGTTGGAAGAGTTTATGCGTGCGTAGTAAATTACCATAACAGTTAAAATGCTTTTGAATGTTTGTCTTTTAGAGTAGCATTATCAGCGTAAAGTATTTTGGTTCATAATCGGCTTTGACGTGGAATTGTGAGAAACGAGTGGCTTGGCCCCCTTCCGCTAAAAACTCTCGTTTTATAACCTTTGTGTCGGCTCATAGGAATGTCTACTTAATATATTTTTCTTAAGGGTGATTAACGAGAGATATTTTTTATTAAGTCACAGGATATATTCTATTATGTTCACATCTTATCTTAATTTAAAGGTTTCATTTTTTGTATTCCCTTTCTTCGTATACGTACAATTATCCTATGTGTGTAAAGTTCGGAACTATTGATATTACCGTTTATTTCTTATATATTTTAGCTCCAATTGTTTTTTCTCAAGAGAGAAAATAAGTATGATAAATTTACTTACTTATACAACTACCTGTGCATTTAGGAAAGTGTTTTGTTTTTATTCTTTTTGGGGTTTTTTCTTCATAAGAGCTCATAAAATAACATGTAAATATATATATTTACCAAGTCCTGCGCACAAGTAGGATGTAACATGAGATCAATTTCTAAAGCGGATTTTAACAGGTTTGAATTTAGGATTTTCCTTTTAGGCTGGTTGTTAATCAAGGTTAAGAGGCTACTAATTCCTAATACTTAACCATAGCTGAAGGATAAATAATTGGATTCATACCTTTCCAAATGGTATTAGCGCTATGGGAAATGTAGCCTCGTCCAAGATTTGAACTCTGATCGTTGAGTCCATTGTTGCAAATTGACTGTTTGTTTTGCGCGGGAAGTCGAAAAGACAAAGGAAAATTGAACAGGGAAACAATAGATAGGCGAGACAGAAATCTTAGTATAACAAAAGAGGTGTGACAAAGGACTCATCTGGACAACCGCTAACTTGAACAAAGGGAAAGCACTTCCGGTCAAGGAACAAAAGAATGTGTGGGCGGTCGTCAGTACTTAAGCGGTCATCGGAGAGACCCGAGAGAGACCCGAAGAGACGGCGAAGAAAGCAGAAGGGTCTGACCGTCGATACGGTCGGGCGCTGCTAGCGAGCAGTGAGGCTCGCCCACCACCTTCCACCACATAAGTAGTCGTAGTGTCATTTTCCATGCCCGCCACTCACCTACCACACACTGAAGAAAATAAAGAAGAGTCATCTTTTGTATACGCGTATCTGTTGTTATTGAAGTAGCTGACTACTAGATACATCGTCTAGGGGTCAGGAACGATGTCCGCTGTATACCCGCAACGTATACGAGTCAGAGTAGCGTGAGTTTGAAGAAACCACTATGCAACATATGCATAATTGGTGCAGTGACCAGTAGAATTCCACATGAATTCAGAAAAGCCTGAGGTTACCACAAAAGCACAACACAGAGTGAGAACGAACCGGCTCACAGCAAAACACTAGACGATCGCGATATCAGAAGACAAGGCCGAGATTTTTGGTTGCTGGTGGGAGAGAAGAGAGGGCACGACAATGCCCACAAATACTGGGCGATGATAAGACATCGAAAGGTAGGTGACCTGTGATTTTACCTGTGTGTTTCTGCTCTTGTAGATAAAAAAAATGTTGTTCTAGTATAAAGAAAAATATATAGATAGCTGAAATGGATCAACGTAATTTCGTTCGGAGTCTGACCGCTGTGTTGACGAGAGAGGCTTGTTTTGGAGGGGGTCGAAAGTAAAGAGTGAGATACCGAGAGTGACAGACTAGTATTGTACAAATCCTAGTAGTAATTTTAGTAACGCACGTGTTACCCCCCAGTGAAAAAAAAAATATATATATATTTCTTCTCGTTTAACCAGTATGAATATAATTTTTAGAATTTTGAGGCTTAAGGCAAATAATTTTTACTCATGATTTTATATTGAGAGGGGCTAATTTGATAATTTTTAAATAGTATATCCATGAATAAAAGGGAAATCTCTATTTTGTAATTTTTTTATTTGGAAATGGAATAATTATTTTGTGCTAAATCACCATGCTATATTTTTTCGTTCGGACTTGAGAGTTTCATGTTGGGTCAACTTGGTTGGAAATTTCACCTGATTTGTGTCGCATCTTTTTAGAGAAACGGTAATTAAAGTGGTTTTTATAGAGAAACCCACCGGTTTGAGATATTATGTTGGTGAATGTCCTATGGAAATTAGGTACTTCGATAATTTTCGAAAGTCTTTGGAAGACTGCATTCTCCCGATTTTTGTCGTGCAGTAAGCTCCGAATGGAATACGCGAAAAGGTTCAAGTCCTTGCTTCGCACGTGATTTTAGTAGTAAAAGAAAAATGGCGACTACGCCTGATTAGATTTTGTCGTGCAGTAAGTCCCGAAGGGGATACGCGAAAAGGTTAAAAGCCCTGCTTCGCACGTGATGTTAGTAATAATTTTTTTTCCGTGATTTACAAGATGGCGATCTCTTCATTATTTTGACCCGGGTTGATGCCTTTTGTTCGAACGATAGCAGTAGGGTGAATGCATGTAAATTGTAAATTAGTAGATTCGAATTTTAGATCGAAATTAAAGGGAAAATACTTAAGAGTGGAGCCCAATAGAAAGGAATATATGATACGGTAATTTTTTAAAACTTTTTTTCAGTATGTTCGGTTTTGGAATTTTTTTTTCCCCGAAAGTTTAACATAATTAATCAATGGTTGGTCTGGGTAATTTTATTGTGTACCTAAATTTTAGTGAAGGTTTTAGAAGATTTTATTTGTGAATTTTGTGGACTTGCTGTAATTATTTTTGGATCGAGTTCGGAACTCGTGCTTGATTGTATGGAGATTTTTTTTTCCCACGTGTGTAAGGAATCTGTGTAAATATGGTTTTAAAAAAAAGTAGTCGTACTGAAGGCTCACCATTACACTGATTACGATTCCTTGATGAGCGTCCCACGTGGTTAAAGTTTTTCTGCGCTCATGTTTAAAGATTCCGATGTCGGAATGAGTCTTGGGGTTCTGAAAAAAATCAGAATAAGACAAATGGCGAGTGACCTGCCCCTGTGTTTTCTGGTGAATAATGTTGAATCATAATGAGTTTGGGGCTCCAAAAAGGAATATAGATAAACGGTAAGATCCGTGCCCCGGTATTCTCTGTAGTATTTTGAGGATTATGAGTATTTTGGTTTATGATTTGTGGGAATGGTCTCCAGGAAATTTTGGTTGAGAGATGTCTCGGATCCGAATGTGGATAGCAAGTTCAAGGAAGAGTAGAACAGAGCGTATGGGAAATTAAGGCTCATCACAACATAGAAACGCTGCAGTTAGAAGTTAGAACTGGAAACGATAAAGCTAGCCAAATAAAATAGCATACCTTCACCTATAGCTAGAATTGGGCCCTTATAGAAAGAAAAATATACCTCGTGTCGTTTCCCTGCCAGATTTTTGATTAACTACTATAGGTAATGTTCTTGTTACATGAAAAACATAAAATTAGGTGTCAAGCTCGAGCGGAGATACACATGGTTTTGTCGAGGGTCATTTGCTTGATATCATCACAAACATTTGTTTTTTATTTTGGAATGAAAAAAAAAAAAAAAAAGACGAACTTTTTTAACGAAATTTTCAGTAAAAAAGGAAACCGTGACAAGGCGGGATTTTGAAGGAGAAAGAAAAAAAAATGAACGTGAACACTCTCTAAGTTACCAATTAAAGGTAACCGAATTGTAAAATGTATGTTATATTCGATGTATTTTTTTTTTTTTGTTTCTCTTTTGTTTTTGTTAATCCTGTATTTTTGCGATGTACTCGGTGGTTGGTGTGAGTGACGGTGGTTCGGGACATTGAAGAAAGTTTTTTTAAATATTCACATGTGAAAATTTTTGAAAAATGGGGTGGTGAGGGATGTTGCAGATTGACTGTTTGTTTTGCGCGGGAAGTCGAAAAGACAAAGGAAAATTGAACAGGGAAACAATAGATAGGCGAGACAGAAATCTTAGTATAACAAAAGAGGTGTGACAAAGGACTCATCTGGACAACCGCTAACTTGAACAAAGGGAAAGGACTTCCGGTCAAGGAACAAAAGAATGTGTGGGCGGTCGTCAGTACTTAAGCGGTCATCGGAGAGACCCGAGAGAGACCCGAAGAGACGGCGAAGAAAGCAGAAGGGTCTGACCGTCGATACGGTCGGGCGCTGCTAGCGAGCAGTGAGGCTCGCCCACCACCTTCCACCACATAAGTAGTCGTAGTGTCATTTTCCATGCCCGCCACTCACCTACCACACACTGAAGAAAATAAAGAAGAGTCATCTTTTGTATACGCGTATCTGTTGTTATTGAAGTAGCTGACTACTAGATACATCGTCTAGGGGTCAGGAACGATGTCCGCTGTATACCCGCAACGTATACGAGTCAGAGTAGCGTGAGTTTGAAGAAACCACTATGCAACACCATTTCCTACGACGATAACCATTACTCGACTAACACATCCTATAATCATATAAACAACAATGAGAGGTTTTCGATGCGACATTTTTGGCATTATTTCTGGCAATGGTACATAGAGAAACTGGTGGTCCCTAAACTATTACTGATCAGCGAATGCTGAAAAGGGCTACTCCCTGTGGTGTAGTAGTGAACGAGTTAGAATTGCAGTAAAAATATACGTTCACTTTCGGATTTTTATTACCGGAGCAAATTCTACAGAATAGCATTCAAACGTGACTAGAGGAGATACAAGGAAAATGTAAATTTAGTATCACAGAAATAATAGGAAGAAACACGAGTATTAAAGATAGGTAAATATGTTTACTAAAACACCGATACAAGGTGAACAGAGTAATTAGCATTTGCTGAGATGAATTAACAAGTCCCATGAGATCTCGTTTCTCCCTTCTGTAGGTTTCGTCAGATATTCATAGAAAAACAGACAATTCCATTTTCATTATTAAGATACTACAAGACAATAGAATGGAACACAACTTGTATTAAGGATACGTAAAAAGGTTAACTAAGCACAGATACAAGGTGAACATAGTAATTAGCAATTGCTGAGTTGAATTAACAAATTCTATGAGTTCTCGTTTCAAACGTTCTGTGGGTTTCGTCAGATATTCATAGAAAAACAGACAATTCCATTTTCATTATTTAGATACTATAGGACAATAGGAAGAAACACAACTAGTATTAAGGATACGTAAAAGGGTTAACTAAGCAGATATACAAGGTGAACAAAACAATTAGCAATTGCTACGTTGAATTAACAAGTCCCATGGGATTTTGTTTCTCCCTTCTGATGATTCGTCAGATATTATTCATAGTAAAAACAGCTAAGCTTATTTTAGAATTTAACTTTGAAAAAGTTATGAAACTCTTCATACCCCCTATGGGTAAACTACTGTTCTTCTAAAGGATTTTCTTTGGAATAAATAACCCACGAAGGCTGATATGTCATTAAAGCAAGAAATCAAACCAAATACTGGACCATATTATCTTGGAATGAATTATTAGTTTCCAAGGGAAGACTCCATTGCAGTCGCAGTCTTTTCAGTGCATTAAAAAGGAAAAGGGCATGTTGATTTATTAGATTTTATGACATGTCAACCCTTGATGGGTTATATTATGCCGTACATAGTTTTATTCATTGCTGATGGGTATTAAATTTTGAAAATCATTTTTTTAAATATTTTAACACATTTTTTTTCTTTTTAAACTATAGACGTGACCCTAGCAGGTACTACCAATTACGGTCAGGGTGAACCCAAGAGTAATGGCGATAAAGAGTTACTCCACACACCCCACAGCTCAAAAAGTGGAACCCCTCCACTCGATGAAGTTAAACGCCATACCCAGGACCTAGCCTTCTAGCACATATGATAATAGCGTTGGGTGTTTTCAAATATATATTTACCAACGAGCAGGATGTGACACAAGGTCAATTTCTTAAGCGGAGTTTAACAGGTTTGAATTCAGAGTTTTCCTTCTCCTAGACTGGTTACCTAACCAAGGTTAAAGAGCCCAGCCTGCCCTACTATTTATCCATAGCTGGAGGGAGAGTAGCATTCATACATTTCCCAAGGGTATTAGCGCTAAGTGAAATGCAATTACCACATCCAGGATTTGAACTCGTGGCGACGAGTCCATTTCCCATGACTTTAACCATTACACCATGCGCTTGGGTGTTTTCATATAAGGGCTGTAAAGTTGGAACATTGATTCAGGAATTAGGGATCGTCGATTAAGGGCCGAAGTGGTGATATGCATGTCATAGAATTCTCAGCCACCAGGATTTCGTCCAGTGAGTCACGTTGGTGTTTCGCACCCCTCTAGAGTGGTGCTCTCGGTGTATTCTACAGCCCAAGCCGACAGGGTAGATGTTGCTTTGGTATCAATCACATGGGAGAATAAACTTGATCACGTCTATCACCCTGACTTCGGGGGTTAATCTCCTTAAATACAATATCAGATTGCTAAAGTTTAGTTTTCTTTCATAGAGAAGCTCCAAGTATTTATATTTGATCTTGATAAAACTACAGAATATATCTTTAAAAATCTATTTTACTCTTTGTTAAAATTGAATGAAAAAATATTTCTGAACAAAGAAAGGTCTACCATTCAGAATCGAATAAGAAACATTGTTATTTATATTCATAACTGATTTCTAATAGAAATTATGAAATATTTCCCCAGTGAACATAACAAAATTTTCAATATAAACAAATATTTATGATTCGTCTGCAAATCTGTTTACTAAGTTATCAAGGATAGTTGCAAAAGTAATGAAAAGAAATAGAAGAAAAGACTGAGATAAAAATGAAATGATAGAATAGAAATGATAAGAAATAATAGAAAAAATAAATATAAAATATAAATAGAATGGATGAATGCAAAATAAAGAAGTTACGTCAATGGAATAAAAATTTTGAATAAGTGAGAATGAAAAGAAAAAAACCAAAAAAAAACAAAGCTAAACAAAAAGAAATAAAGAAAATTATAATAATAAAAATAACAGAATGATAAATAGTATTATTTGTTTTATTCGGACTATTGTCCTCATCTTCATTGTGATCTGTACAACGTTACGGCCGATGTGCTCTCCGGCCTTCTTCAGGTATTTCTTGAAGGCCGTTGTACATATAGCAACGAAGATGAGGACAATAGTCCGAATAATACAAATAATCCTGTTTATCAAGCCTCATCCAAAAAAATCAGAGAAATAGAATGATAAACATCAGAATAACACAATGAAGAATAACAGAATGATAAACGATTGAATAACAGAATCATTCTCTTATTCTTTATTCTGTTATTTAATTCTGTTAATCTGTTTTTATTGTTTTATTTAGCCTTTTTTTAATTCCCTCTTTATCTGTTAATCTTACACTTCTTCGGGTTTTTTAAAAATATTTTATTCTGTTTTGAATCATTCTGGTATTCTTCGTTCTGTTATCGGTCGTTAACCTTTCTGTTGAAAATAAAATGTTTAGATTAATGGAAATGACATCATTGTTTTTGCTTACCTATCATTCCGACATGCGTCACGAGGAGTATCACACTTAATAAAAACGTTTTACAGGAATCGCCCATAAACATTTTTAGATGGTTGTGATGCTCCCCGTGACGCATGTCGGAATGATAGGCGTACAAAAAACAATGACCTTTTCATTTGAATGAGATCTTCAAACCTTCTTTGACGCCTATTTTATCAACAGCCAAACTATTCAAAATGAATTCCCAGAATAGGTCCTTGCTATGCTCTGATAGAAGAGAATCGGAGGATACTGTTTGCGTTTTATAGATATAAGGCGTGTGGTAGATGGTCAATTCTAAATATAGACTCGCTGACTACCATGTGACCAGGGAAGGCAACCTCTTGTCCAATTACTGGCAATGCTGCTGCTGCTGTTGTTACATTTATACTGGCCTGATTCTAATCTTAGCTCATTGCCATTTGGATCTTCTTGGACGTGGGACCTAAAGGATATCTATACCACAGGACTTATTGACTTACTTACTTATTTACTTTAAGTTCTTTTACAACTGGCCGAGGATGGTGGCTAGATACTCAACAGATTCAACGGTCGAAACATTGTGATTTTTCATGCCACGATAAAGATGAGGACAACAGTCTGAATAATCAGTGTTATATCTCTTATCTTAATCCACCAAATCAATAAACCATGAAAGGTGCAAAGATTTTATTTACAATTCTAATTGGCAATTTGTTTTGGCATAAGTATTTGAAAATCAACCGAGCGGATAATTAATAAATCATTTACCATGACAGTAATTAGGGATTTGCAGTGTAATGTGATATCTCCTACCATCCCCACTCTCTACCTCCTACCATCACCACACTACCATCCCCACTCTCTACCTCTATTGTATAGCGGATATACGTAGACATTTGAGTAAGCATGAAGATAGGTCAGTGGTTCAATGAACCATGCGAAACAGTTGGAAAACTTATGGTTGCTCGTTAATTACCTATGGACAGTTATATCGTTACTATAAGAGAGATTCAGTGTCTGTGTGTTACCGAAACTACGTCACCATACCCTCAGTAATTTCGTATTTTTCAATGAGTATTTAATTCATAACCAAGATCATTAATACATAGAATAACCTTTTAACAGTGAGAAGTTATAAGGTTACTTGTTAATTACCAATGGACAGTTATATCGTTACTATAATAGAGATTCAGTGTCTGTGTGTTACCGTAACTACGTCACCATACCTTCAGTAATTTCGTATTTTTCAATGAGTATTTAATTCATAATCAAGATCATTAATACATAGAATAACCTTTTAACAGTGAGAAGTTATATGGTTACTTGTTAATTACCAATGGACAGTTATATCGTTACTATAATAGAGATTCAGTGTCTGTGTGTTACCGAAACTACGTCACCATACCCTCAGTAATTGCGTATTTTTTCAATGCGTATTTAATTCATAATAAAGATCATTGATACATAGAATAACCTTTTACCAGTGATAAATTATATGGTTACTTGTTAATTACCAATGGACAGTTATATCATTACTATAATAGAGATTCAGTGTCTGTGTGTTACCGAAACTACGTCACCATACCCTCAGTAATTGCGTATTTTTTCAATGCGTATTTAATTCATAATCAAGATCATTAATACATAGAATAACCTTTTAACAGTGAGAAGTTATAAGGTTACTTGTTAATTACCAATGGACAGTTATATCGTTACTATAATAGAGATTCAGTGTCTGTGTGTTACCGAAACTACGTCACCATACCCTCAGTAATTACGTATCTTTTCAATGAGTATTTAATTCATAATCAAGATCATTAATACATAGAATAACCTTTTAACAGTGAGAAGTTATAAGGTTACTTGTTAATTACCAATGGACAGTTATATCGTTACTATAATAGAGATTCAGTGTCTGTGTGTTACCGAAACTACGTCACCATACCCTCAGTAATTTCGTATTTTTCAATGAGTATTTAATTCATAATCAAGATCATTAATACATAGAATAACCTTTTAACAGTGAGAAGTTATAAGGTTACTTGTTAATTACCAATGGACAGTTATATCGTTACTATAATAGAGATTCAGTGTCTGTGTGTTACCGAAACTACGTCACCATACCCTCAGTAATTGCGTATTTTTTCAATGCGTATTTAATTCATAATCAAGATCATTAATACATAGAATAACCTTTTAACAGTGAGAAGTTATAAGGTTACTTGTTAATTACCAATGGACAGTTATATCGTTACTATAATAGAGATTCAGTGTCTGTGTGTTACCGAAACTACGTCACCATACCCTCAGTAATTACGTATCTTTTCAATGAGTATTTAATTCATAATCAAGATCATTAATACATAGAATAACCTTTTAACAGTGAGAAGTTATAAGGTTACTTGTTAATTACCAATGGACAGTTATATCGTTACTATAATAGAGATTCAGTGTCTGTGTGTTTACCGAAACTACGTCACCATACCCTCAGTAATTTCGTATTTTTCAATGAGTATTTAATTCATAATCAAGATCATTAATACATAGAATAACCTTTTAACAGTGAGAAGTTATAAGGTTACTTGTTAATTACCAATGGACAGTTATATCGTTACTATATAGAGATTCAGTGTCTGTGTGTTACCGAAACTACGTCACCATACCCTCAGTAATTTCGTATTTTTCAATGAGTATTTAATTCATAATCAAGATCATTAATACATAGAATAACCTTTTAACAGTGAGAAGTTATAAGGTTACTTGTTAATTACCAATGGACAGTTATATAATTTATAGTTATATATTTATTATAATGAAGATTCGGTGTCCGTCTATTGGTTTAATTTATAGTCAAAATCATTAATACATAGAACAATCTCACTTATTAACGCTGTCTCTATGAAAACCTGTTTTAGATTTGCAGCCCAAGTTAATAGTGCGTTTAAATTCCTGCAAAGTTTATTAACTATCCCTAATAAATAAAGATTTACACACACACACACACAGACACACAAATATATATATATATATATATATATATATATATATATATATATATATTTGTATATGTATAAGTATTAACTTACCGGTGGGTATAAGAACGATCATTGGAAGCGCACAATATCCAGAGGTTAAGGTTGAGAAAAAACAAATACAAAGTGCTCAATACAATGTAGAGCATAAATTTATTTAAGAATGGAAATGAGTAACCTACTCGAGTTTCATCGATAGATTCTTCAGGGTTACTTTTAAATTAATCGAGTTTACGATTAATCCTTGGTGTTATAAACATGCCCGTAGATTAGAACGGATCGACGAAAGACTTGTGAGACAGGAATTGTCTGTTCAATTCAATGAAACCTTTTAAAAGAAAAAAAACCTGTTTAAAGAAAAAATGCTGCCTAAATACACTTATTATATATATATATATATATATATATATATATATATATATATATATATATATATAAGTGTATTTAGGCAGCATTTTTTCTTTTAAACAATTGAATTGAACAGACAATTCCTGTCTGACAAGTCTTTCGTCGATCCGTTCTAATCTTCGGGTCATCCTTCTGGTGTCAGGGTGGAACTGGTATACCAGTCCACCGAATGTTTCGTCACTGCGCTATTTTCGGCAATGCACTTTGCCATCCTCAGGTGGAAACGATGGAATAGTTTTCATGTCTCGTTTTTAACGAGAACGAGTAGAAGCAAGGAATTAGTGGGAGGTAATATCAATTGGTAGTGGGAGGTTTTTGAATGGTAGTAGTTTGAACTGGTGATTTTTTGGAGGGGGCATAGGTTGTGATAAGGGGGGGAATAATGGAAGTAATGTAGGCAGAAAATTATAAGCATTTTAGGATATGTTGACTTACTTCAAAGTTTATTTTGTTTAGGGTAGTTTTTTTTGTTTTATATATAAAGCTTCAATTATTTGAAGTATATATATATATATATATATATGAATTGAACCTTTTTTAGAAAAAACAAAAGATGTTACTATTTTTTCTAAAAATGTTAAATTCATACTGTCGAATTAATTTCCATTTACTTCATATATATATATATATATATATAATATTAATCATTTGAAGGCAATACAATGCGTATAAAAATAAAAACAAAAAGATGTTTTTGTTTTGTTTTTTATTTTTTATACGCATTGTATTGCCTTCAAATTATCAATATATTATAACATACTTAACAATGCTTCAAGCAAATTACCAATTACTTATATATATATATATATATATATATATAATATATATATATATATATATATATATGGATTGTTTAATTTAAATTCCTGCAATGTTTATTATCTATCCCTAATAAATAAAGATTTACATACACACACACACACACACACACACACAAATATATATATATATATATATATATATATAATAATATATAAATTTATTAATATAACTGTTAATACAAAGGTTTTAGTAGGCATCTACCTAAGGTTTCAAGCTTTTTGCTTTCGTCACGATACCTTTTATCCCTCTGGTGTGTCTGCAAAAACATTTTTTGCGGTTATGTATTTGTGAATAACTGCACTATTTCGGTTAAGTTCATGGACGCTGAGGAATCAAAAAAATAGACTCACAAAGTTCTCTCCCTTTGATTGTTTACAAAAAAAACGATTTTTTTTCGGAAAATATATATACACAAAAAAACACATTATGTAAAGAAACTTATGCACATTCAAATTTCCGGATGGTAAAATCCTGTAAAATTATGTAAGCTTGCATTTTAGGGCGGATGATGAGTTTCCCTTATCCATGCGTTTAGTAAATATTTTTTCTTGTTTTGGTATGCCTTAAATATTTCAGATTTTTTGTTCAGGTGGTTGTCTGTTGATATTAAGGACTCCAATATTCTGAATTTTTCCGTCACACATAGATTACAGTTTTTAGAACCATTTATGTAGCATTTGGGATGGTCTAATATCTTCCACTTTATCTTATATGGTATATTTTTTTCTTTTAGTTTCCATATTTTACTCGCTAAAGATGTCGCTTCTTTCTTTTCCTTCTTCCTGAAAGTTTCATTATGAGCATAATATCTCTGTTTGAAATTGCCTTGTGTCAATCCCACGTATGTTTCGTTGGACTTGGGATGATTATCACAGGTAGGTCTAACTTTTGCTTCATATACAACAGAATCAACATTACACTTTTGGTTCAGGGGACAGTCTTCCTTATCCCAGCATGAACAGGTGGGGTTTATTTTAGGTTTAGATTTTGTTGTAATTAGGGACTTCATAGAAAGCCCACACGAGTAGCTGGTTTTTTTTATAGTATTTCTATTAAATATTTGATTGTATCAATTTGGAGGTGGGAAGTGCTCGTCTATTAAATCAAGAAATGTTTTACCCACTTTTGTTCTAATTGTTCTAGAAAAAGGGGGTGTAAACCAAATTATTTTTTCTTTTCCTCTTGATGGATTTATTTTGTTTGGGAATGTTATCTATATAGGAGATTTTCTCTTGGAATCCGCTGTCTTCATAAATGATTAAGTAATTTTTGTAGTAGTTGGAAAATCAAGGTTGCATGTAACCCTATCCATATTAATGTTAAATCTACATGACAAAGAGAGATATACAAAGTAGATCTCTAACTCCCGAGCGACGACATTGTCCATATCGTTTAAACGGTCGATTGTCTTTGTTTCTTTATGAGTAATGGGAAACAAATAAAATCTTAGGAAATGTTTCCAAATTTCTTTACGCTTCCCACTTCCATGGTTGTGTACTGGGGAGGGGAGGAATTGAAATTAATTAAACTGTCCGCTGTTTACAGATTTAAGTTATCTGGTGACTGTAAAAATATACTCCCGTAAAGTATGTATCAATTAATTGTTAACCCCAGACTGATAGCCGAAAGAGTAAGGAACTTGGCAGACGAAAATTCTGTTGGGTTCGATGCCGGCTAGAGTTATCTATAAAAAGTCGAGCTGCACTGATGAGAAGTAAACTTCGAAACACGTGTCTGTGGATGACTGATATATATATATATATATATATATATATATTATATATATTATATATATAGTATATTGGTTAGGAGGTTGATTTAGAAGGCCATCACAATGCAGTTTGGAATAAATAAAAAATAATAATACGGTAACAATGGTGTTGTGTGTTGACCTGTATTTTTTTATTATTACAGGTCAACACACAACACATTGTTACCGTATTATTATTTTTTATTTATTCCAAACTGCATTGTGATGGCCTTCTAAATCAACCTCCTAACAATACATACACAATGCTTCAAGCAAATTATGAAACTCTCTTATATATATATATATATATATATATATATATATATATTATATATATATATATATATATATGATAAACTTTTATATGTAGAGGTAGTTTGAGGTACTTGGACCATACCTTTCTAGTCGATTTATATGTTATTAGGTGCATATCTATCTATCTATCCATCTATCTTCTTCCGAGATTACATATACATATATATACACACACAGGAAGCGCGTGGTGTAATGGTTAAAGTCATGGGAAATGGACTCGTCGCCCCGAGTTCAAATCCTGGATGTGGTTATTGCATTTCACTTTGTTCTAATACCATTGGGAAAGGTATGAATCCTACTCTCCCTCCAGCTATGGGTAAATAGTAAGGCAGACTGGGCTCTTTAACCTTCGCTAGGTAACCAGTCTAGGAGAAGGTTAACTCTGAATTCAAACCTGTTAAACTCCCCCTAAGAAATTGACCTTGTGTCACATCCTGCTCGTGCTGAGGGGTTTGGTAAATATATATATATATATATATATATATTATATATATATATATATATATATATCATTCTATCTAAGTGTGCTCCTCATCTATTTATCGATCTCATTCTTTTCCTATCTATCTAAGTCAGTTCATATCCATCTAAAATGTGTTTCTCATAATATAGAATACACGTTTATATGTACATGTACTTTGAATATCGATACAGCATACATTTCAACTCGATTTATATGTTATACATTTCATATCAATCCATCTATGTATCTATTTTCCTTGAGCCTATATCTATATATCATCAGTGCATCAATCTATTTTTCTATTTCGGTATGTTCCCAGCCATCTAAATCCTTTAAAGCGTATATGATTTGTTTCAAGCATTCGGTGAGATGCGTGTTAGATATCAAGAAATATTCAACCAATAACCTCATCAATGTTTATTCTAAAGATGACCTGCATCTATGAGCATGCGCAGTGATTTTAATTATTCCCGCCAAAAGTTGTTACTTAAGATTGATTTTTTTCTCACAGATTTCTTTACCCTAACAGGTAATACCGCTTCGGGTGAGAGTTGACATGGGAGTAATGGCAGTGAATAACATTCTTACTATGACCATAGTATTATTATTATTGTTGTTACCTAATTTGTACCAGTGCCACTGTACCTATATGTGTTGCCAAAATGTATTGAACAACAACATCATCTTCTGTGCAATAAAAAAAAAAAAATTCTACTTATTAGATTAAATTATACTTTTTTTTTCACTAGTTAATATAACATATCATGCTACCGTCGGTTGAAAGGTTTATAAGTGTTGTTAAAAAAAAGTCCAACCCTCATCCAGAAAGAAGAGACACTTCTTATAAAACTAGAAAAACTCGTTCAGATTTATATCTTTCTGTGAGGGTGAGAGCTCTGAGACAAATCTAAATATTGACAAAACATAAGCCTGAGCAGTCATAGAATATATGGTTGAGGTTTAGAACTCTCTTAATAACATTCACCCACACACAGTTTTCACTGAACAGGTGGACTCGCCACCTCTAATACACTTCTCTGCCCGGATTATAGTGGCTTGTTGGAATTGTTGTTGGAATGTAAACAACTGAAGTTTATTTTCAACGTATTTCCCCTTGCGGTCCATACACTTCTTTTATTATTGTGTCAGCACTTGGATACCATTGGTCAAAAGCAACATATATGACACCACATTAAGCGCGTGGTGTAATGGTTAAAGTCCTAGGAAATGGACTCGTCGCCCCGAGTTCAAATCCTGGATGTGGTAATTGCATTTGACTTAGCGCTAATACCCTTCGGAAAGGTATGAATCCTACTCTCCCTCCAGCTATGGATAAATAGTAGGGCAGACTGGGCTCTTTAACTTTGGTTAGGCAACCGGTCTAGGAGAAGGAAAACTCTGAATTCAAACCTGTTGAACTCTGCTTAAAAATTGACCTTGTGTCACATCCTGTTCGTGCGGAGGGGTTGGTAAATATATATATGACACCACATGAATCTTTCAGAATACGCCAACTATACTTCTATAGAGGCGTAAGACCGTCCAATGGGGCCACCTGCACCTGTTGGTTGTGGATGGCGACCTGTGATGCTTAAGAAAGGAATCCTGGTTGCTGAGCAGTCCATGCCAAGCAATATGTATGTATGTATGTATGTATGTATGTATATATTCCCCATAACATTCTTATAAACTTGTGGGCAACGCTTACACCTGATGATGGCACTAGGTTGTGCAGAAAGCGCTCGTAGTAAAAACTTTGGTGTATTCATACACTAATTCCAACCGGATATTAAAAAGATGGCCAGACAGAAAGGATCGAACAAAAACTCGTCAGAGAAGAATTGTCCGTTGAGTTCAACAAAACACACACACACACAAACAACTTTTCTACCTTGGGAAACGAATGCATTTAACTATTCTCCCTCTACCTATGGGTAAATAGTAGGGAATAGCCTTGGTTAAGCAAGGTTAAGAGAAATATGAATATGAAAAGGACGTGATAATATGAATCTAAAATCTCATAAGTGAGGTATTTGGTCCAGGTGTGATCCCACACTTGTTCCGAAATACATCCCCTCCTGGCACTTTTTTTTCCTTTCGGAACAGATAAAAAATCCGATCCTGGAACTTAGCATATTGACCGGACTTTGTGTTTGGTGAGATAAATCACAAAACTGGTCATCGCATGTCATCTTATTGTTTATGCTGCAGTGTTGATAAATGTTCATTCTATAACCAACATAGCTAAATGGATCTTGATGTGTGTGAGGAGAAGTGTCTAACATGAAGTTCCAAGTCTATAAATGTATTCTATCGATTTGTGTTAATTTGGTAAGGCTTATCTATATACTGAACTGATATAAAACAATTCACTTTTGGTGCAATAATGATATATTTGGTCATGTCTTTCGGAGATAATCTGCTTCTAATAAAATTATGAGCAACAATAAAGAGACGTTTTGCTCTTGGTAATTCATAATTCTGCCCACGCGTTTAATCATTATATATACTAGCAAATATATGCACCCTCCGGGTGCAAGTATTTAAGTTTTAATGTAATAAAATATCGTATTAAATTAGAAAGGCTAATGAAACTAAATAAGAATGCATATAAAAAGATTTGAAATAGGAGGAGGGTATAATCGAAAAATAGAACAACTGAAACTTACTCTTCCATCAATCTCGTCTTTCATTTTTATTTTTCTATTTAAGTATTAGTTAAAGAGAAGTAAGAATAAAAATGACAGTTATTTTTTCTTGTTAATGGATTTCATTTAAAATTTATTGAAGAGATTTTGCTCATACATTAAGATAAAACCAAACAATTAGAAATTAATAATACCAAGCACATATTATTAAAATCACATTTTTAATATCAATATGCAAATTAACCTTCCCGTTCACACTGTAAACCGCTATTTGTTGTATATATAAATATAATTGCATGTTATTAGTATGCAGATATGGTTAACAGTATTAATAATGTAAAATAATTTTATTAATCACTGAGGTTTAAATAAAAATAAATCATTGAGAATGTGATGTCAATAACTAAGGGAATTATGACTTGAGTCGTAATATAGTTTCGGTTACAGACAGAAAAACACACACAATCTCCATTATAATAAGATATATATATATATATATATACATATATATATTATATTATATATATAATATATATATATATATATATATGGAGAAAAGTAGACAAACACGGAATGTTATGGAGACTGGATGTTTATTATCGACGATGCAACGTTTCGGCCATTTAGACTATCATCAGGACCAAA
>CM042158.1:26483058-26495558 GCA_023376005.1 Doryteuthis pealeii | reverse complement strand
GAATTCACTGGAAAATCTACTGACTCTTTTTGGAATTCTGGTATCCATCTTAACGAGATATACAAAGTTTTCTTGTCACACCTGAGGCAACAGAAGAAAAAAACAAGGCAGACAAAGGTAAAGAATAAGCTTTCTTTTTCAACTATCAACATTTATTTAAGACCGGAAATAACACGTCAACATGAATCCCTATATAAATCACTTCATTAAAAAAACTTCGAGTGATAACATCTGCAGACAAGTCACCGTTTTAATGACGAAACCTTTGAAATGCATAATAGACTTCTTCTCAAGAGAGTGTAAGTAAGAAAGAGAAAAAGCAGAGAGTTAAACCACCATATACAAATTTGCTATTTAATATTTAAAAGAGAAAAATAACAACAATAACATTGATTTTTAAGTGTATAAAAGTGATTCCGATAATCATTCTAGAATTCCTCATGTATCGACAATGCAAATTAGGGACATATGGAACAGTCAACAAAATTATCTGTTGAAAAATTATATTTGACGAGTTTTTGCAATTAATTTCTTGTTAAGCATTGCCGAGGAGGGGTCAGCAAGGAAAAGTGTCTTGTATATAGGATAGGGCATAGATAACAAATATCTTACCTAAAAAAAGCATCAGCGGCCTCATTTACCAAAAGAAACTAAAGAAAATCCAGTTTCCATTTACTTAACTAGCAAATATATGCACCCTCCGGGTGCAAGTATTTAAGTTTTAATGTAATAAGATATTGTATTAAATTAGAAAGGCTAATGAAACTAAATAAGAATGCAGATAAAAAGATTTGTAACAGAGGGGGGTATAATCGAAAAATAGAACAACTGAAACTTACTCTTCCATCACTCCAGTCTTTCATTGTTATTTTTCTAATTTAAGTATTTATTGAAAAGAGGAAGTAAAGAATAAAATGACAGTTATTTCTTCTTGTTAATGGATTTCATTTAAGATTCATTGAAGAGATGTTTGCTTATATTTATTAAAATAAAACCAAACAGTTAGAAATCAATAATACTAAGCACATATTTATTAAAATCCCATTTTTAATATCAATATGCAGATTAGCCTTCCTGTTCACACAGTAAACCGCTATTTTGTTGTATACATAAATATAATTGCATGTAATCAGTATGTAGATAAGATCAACAGTATTACTAATGTAAAACAATTTTATTAATAATTGAGGTTTGAATAAAAATGCAATCATGGAGGATGTGAGGTCAATAACTAAGGGAATTGTGACTTGAGTAGTAATATAGTTTCGGTTACAGACAGAAAAACACACAATCTCCATTATAATAAGATATAGCCAAGTGCATTGATCACACAATATCAATACAATATCTATACACTAGCCGGGCCTGTGGATATACCACAGTATGATAATTTAATTATTACAACGTTTGATTTGTTTACTTAAGAGCTATTGCTTAATAGTTCAATATATAAAAATATGATAATCTTGATTTAACCCACTCTCAATAATTTTTCTTTCTTTCCTTCTTCTCATCATGTTCGATTGGAACAGATTAGCGCTATCGCTTCCACCAGCTCACCTCCTCTCTTTCTATCTTTTCACTATTCTCTTTCTTTCTTATTATATTTTTATGTGTATCATGTCTTGGAACCTGGGGATTGTGGAGTGTCCCTTCATCCCCTCTACTCCCTGGTCTATTCTGACACAGAATGGTAGTTTCTGTTAAGGTCCCATATATGGGTTAAATAGATCAAATAATGAGTTTTTGATAGTCTAGAAAACCGTAGATAAGCAACGATTAGACTATTCAGTACTTAGATGGGTAACCATTTACACAACAGCAGTTTCTGTAACAACCGGCATTAAATAAGCTGAAAAGGGTTGATATGCCGTAAAATAAAGCACACGGACATAATTATTAAACTGACTTCAGTATGAAATAACCAACAGGGGTTATAAATAAATAAAATGAAACGTCTTCAGCATAAAATAACCCAACAAGGTTTGACATGCCATAAAATTGAGTACCCAACAAGAATAAATAAAACAAACCGTCTTCAGCATAAAATAACCCAACAAGGTTTGACATGCCATAAAATTGAGTACCCAACAAGAATAAATAAAACAAACCGTCTTCAGCATAAAATAACCCAACAAGGTTTGACATGTCATAAAATTGAGTACCCAGCAAGAATAAATAAAACAAACCGTCTTCAGCATAAAATAACCCAACAAGGGTTGACATGCCATAAAATTGAGTACCCAACAAGAATAAATAAAACAAACCGTCTTCAGCATAAAATAACCCAACAAGGTTTGACATGCCATAAAATTGAGTACCCAACAAGAATAAATAAAACAAAACGTCTTCAGCATAAAAACCCAACAAGGGTTGACATGCCATAAAACCAACCAAGCAATGATAAAGCAACCAACCATTATTTATATGTTTATTCTATGTCGAGCATAAAGTTATGGCTGTCAGCTTAGACTATTTCTTTACTACACATTTTATCTTGGGTTGTTTACAAAAATACCGTTTCCCTCTTCAACAATATCTCTTGCATCTTTTCTGTCTACGTTTTTATTTTCTTTATCCCTCGAATCCATCCACCGTTTATAATGTTTAATTACAATACTGGTCAATGGACCGTATTGTTTAAATAATAATTCAATCGAGCAGACAAAAGATACCAAATAAAGTAGACGCAGAGAGGGCATATAAAACAACGAAGCGTGGGTTTGATTTTCTTTTAGTATAACCAAAATAACAGCACTAATCGTCTAGTGTAATTGGTGAGCGAGTTCGATTCTCTGCGAATGAACCATAATTCTGGACTTTAGCTGCAACTAAGCTGAGGTTTGTAATAAATAAACATAAGATTTAGCTCAGTCGGTAGGGGCTTCCAGTTCGTAACCACGAGATTCCGGGTTCGATGCAGGTCTTCGCCAGCACAGTGCACGAGTAGCACATTTTGAATCTGTGTGGGTTACTCTATGTCGATGACGTTTTGTTTTATTCATTCTTGTTACGTATTCATTTTTTTTTCAAACTCAATCTTTTTAAATACACTTTTTAAAAATTCATCTTTTGAAATATATAACCCATAGATGGGTCCCTAACAGGTACTACCACTCTGGGTCAGAGTGGGCCTGTGAGAAATGACGATGAACGGGTAATACACACTCCCCAGAGTTCCAAAATTGGAACTTTACATACATTTTAACGTCATGCCCAGGATACTAAGGCTTTTAGCCACCGCCTTTTAGCACATGTATGATAGAAAGGGTTTAGGCTTGTCATAAGGGCACGGGGTTTGGGACAATTATATATCCAAAGTGTAGTGTTGCATCTCATTGCCTGCTCGGCCACCAAGAACTCTTCCTTAACCATGACGAGTCGCTACCCATTTCCCACAGGTGGTCCCATTGCAGGGATGTTGTACCGTGTATTCTTTTGCCCCAGTCGACAGGGCGGGCTAAAAATGGACGTTATGTTATTCCAACTAGTGCAGAGGGGTTGGGTAAATGAATACTTGAAACTGACAAAGAAATCAGAAATACTATTTCTCTGAATCTATTTTTTAGATGAACCTTGATAATATTTATCATTTGGATTATTCGGACTATTGTTCTCATCTGTATTATTACCTACACAACGTTTTGGCCGATGTCTCCTTCAGCCTCTTTTAGGTGTTTCCTCACGGACTCTGGAACCTCTTCGAACCTGGGAACCTTCTTGTCCAACACGGGAGCTTTCATGTCGTAATTGAGAGTCTTCACGGAACTTCGAACCGAACCCTTTATTCAATCCACCGGAGTAAATTGTTCTCATTCCGTCAACTATGACCGGGTACAAGTGTTAAACTGTTAAGTGTTCCAATTGGACACATGACGCAACATATATAAGGGTTGGGTTAATACAGTTCTAAGTAATAATCAGGTTCAATCCTGGCCATGGGCGATAATAACAGAATTCTTAACACAACAATACTTACCTGGTGGGGAAGTTAATACTTACCTTCTACACCCGGCCTCGGCTGGGGGTCCAGTGTGCTTCGGCCACTGGACTGGTAAAGTAAATTAATAGCGTCGATCCCAGGAGGCGTCCCCCTTGAGGCGAGTGCCGACGGAATCGACGCATTTTTTGTGTCTACCACCCATGAGCTTCGACTTGTGGGTGGGCCCGCATAAAAATGTGGGTGACGCCCTCATAAGTGGGATGAGGTGCAAATACCCTTAACACCGCTTAACACGTGTACGTTGTCATGGTTAACGGAATAAGAACAATCTACACGCGGTGGTTCAATTCGAAGTTTCATTAAGTCTCTCGATTTGAACACGTTCGAAGAGAAGGTTCCCTAGTCCCAGAAGGTTCCCGAGTTCGACAAGAAACACCTGAAGAAGGCCGGATCGAGGCACATTGTCTGAAACGTTGTGTCGATAACAATAAAAATCAGGACATTAGTCCGAATAATAAATACAAAAATCAGAAATAAAAAACAAGATAACAAAAAACAATAAAAAAAACGGAGAAGCAACATATCTAAAAAAAAAAAATGAAAAAAAAAAGCTAAAATGAAAGAAAAAATATTGAACACTCCAGCAAGAAAAATAAGAAAAAACAAGAAAACTCAAAGGAAAGTTAAAGTGTAATTGCAGATAGAAATATTAAGATTCTCAGGAGATCGCGGCCAATTTAAACTGGGTCTTAAAGTTCCGACAATGTAGCAGTACCGTGCGTGCCTCGCCTGCTAAACAATCTCATTTTCACATTGTGTTTTTTTTTCTAAATAGACAGCTACAAGTTTTGATTGAAGTTGTATACACCAAGGATCAGCTCCAAAATGAAAAAGAACAAAATAACGTAAAGCTGGTAGATATTTACCTAACCCGTCCGCCACGGGTAAGATGTGACACAAGGTAGCAAGTAGGACACATCTAGTGAGGATCAAACAACTTTTAGTAGTAATTAGTACCTGAGACTAGTTTGCTAACCATTACATCACGATGAGAGACAAAACAACTTAACTATTTGACTAATTTAAACCGCACACAGCGGCTTAAATTTAAATTAAATTAATTAACACTGCGATCCTACTGTAAGTGACTGATGTTTCGTGTTTTTTTTTTAATAATCGAGCAGGACTCAGATTATATTTTAATAGGACTCTATGTGTATTGAATGGATTCTGAGGTGAATAGATGGTGCAGTTTTAAATATCCCATAATACATGTAAAAAATACTAAGAAAATTTAGCACAACTCAGCGGGGGGGGGATTTGGTAGGCAAAGAGTTAAAGACGAAGCAAAAATGTGCAATTCAAAATACAACGCAGCATAAAGTGTATTTACCTAACCTCCCCCGAATGGACAGGATGTGACACAAGGTCAATTTTTAAGTGGAGAACAGCTGAGTTGAATTCAGGGGCTGGTTGCTTTAATAACGCTAAACTACCCAGTCAGTTCTTTTTGCGTATAACTGGGGGGGGAGGGAGGGGGAAGAGATGGATTCATGCTTTTTCTAAAAGTATAAGCGCGATGTGAAACGCAAACAACCTCGTCCTGTATTTGAACTCTCTTCTCTATGTTCATTACGGTTCGACGATAAGCGCCTCCAAAAAGTTATGACTGTAATCATAAATGAATCAAACATTATCAACATTAAATAACCAATAAGAAGTTAATGTACCTTTAAATAAATAAGTAAAGTTGATTGAGTTGTAGCGATTCCCTGCCCCTGTTTTTGTCTGGAAGAGTTATCTTTTTTTACCGCTAGGAGCTCTGACTATTAAATCAGGGAAACGCGAAGTTTAACTCTTTTGTCCCCGGGACAGCAACCAGCACACATGGGTTAGACATTTACGTCTATACCTTTTATGTGGGGGGGGGGTTGTCCCCCACTCAGCCTAAGTAAGTGACTTTACTTTATGTACTCCGTGCCACTTCTACAGAACGAAATCCTACGTCCTACTTTCTTTGTAATACATTTATTTATTTTACTTATACACATTTGTATACCTTCTATTCTTATACGTGGTACGTATGTATCTACTTTGTCATTTGTATACGTATTTCTATATAAATGTTTCTCCACGTGTTCATGTATTAAAGTCTGTTTGTTACATTTCACAACTCTTTGTCGGAATATTTCTGGTACTTTTAGGTACCCACGTGGAAGGTCCCTAAGCTTTCCTACCAACTATAATAACATTAAATCACTACAGAGTGGCCTATTGTTCGTATCAGCTTGATAGCAAGAGAGTATACCCTGTAAGTTTCAAAATTAATTAATCAACATACAATTCCGACAAGTTGTGAGACAAAACATTTAATATATATAACAGCACATGGAAACGATAAGATACATAAATTACAAGAAAATAGAACATGTAAATACATATACAATATTTAGTTATAAACAAGATAACCAAATGTACGTAAAATATAATGTTACAGACATGGAACTAAAGGATAGTCCGTGCTGTATAAATTACTTAGAGTAATGTAAGTGGGGGGGGGGGAGCCCCACCGAGAGGGGGTAGATAGACTCTAGCCCATAGCAGTTCGTTAGAATATCCAGCTAAAAGAGGAAGACCAGTTCAAATCAGGCGCTTACATACCAGAGGTCCCCTAGTGGGAACAAACGGCAACGCAACGAGAAGATAACTCTTCCAGGCAAAGGGAAGATAATCCCCTACACCCCATTTCGCTAGCACTAGATCAAGGAGATTGTTTTTTGCTGAGGTGGGGCGCCACACCCTCTGTCACCTCCCCATTTTACTGCAACGATCAGATTACTTAATCTGTGCTACTCAAGCGGTGGTTTGGCAGGGACCGGTATCGAACCAGGAATCTTTCGATTCCAAGGCGGGTGCTCTACCGTTAAACCTGTCCTTTAAATAAATAAGTCTAAACCAATTGTACATCCTGTATTCATCTGTGTAACTGCGCAGACCCCAGTAACTCTGTTGTCTGGACAGTGTAAATGTTCTTCGCGTGAATCTATACTCGAATTCGGTATTTTTGGCTCAGCTCCAATTAAAACGTCAGATATAGGGCAGTTGTTAACCTTCATGTTCGCCCAGTGGACGGCAACATTCCAAAATGTTCGCTTTATCGTTACCCCCAAATCTGCGAGCAATGCAACGTCCGCTAATTGGCTCGGAGCATGTATCATGGCACCTGCTGCGCGAGATAAACTCTGGCCTAGAATGGTATAAACAGAAAATCAAATCAACAATAAAAAAATGTAAGATGCTGATTATCTGTTTCGGTGGGAGAAGAGACAGACAGAGACAGAGACAGACAGAGACAGAGAAAGAGAGAGCGAAGGGGGAAGAGAGAGAGAGAGAGAGAAGGGGGAAGAAAGAAAGAAAGAAAGAGAGATAGTAAGACAAATAAAGTAAAAAAAAATGAAAGTTAGAGGGAGAGAGGGAGGGAGAGAGAGAGAGAGAGAGAGAGAGAGAGAGAGAGGGTATCAGCAACCTAATAAAAAAAGTAAGGCCCTAATCATCTATTTCACAGGGTAGAGAGAGGGGAAAAAGGTAAGAAAGAAAGAGAGAGAAAAGAAAGAAAGGGTAAGAAAGAAAGAAAGGAAGAAAGAGAAAAAAGAAAGAAAGAAAGACGGAGAAAAAAGAAAGAAAGGGTAAGAAAGGCAAAGAAAGTAAGAAAAAAATGAGAGTTGGAGAGAGAGAGATAGAGGCAACCTAATCCGTGAAAAAGTAAGGCGCTAATCATCTATTTCACAGGGGAGAGAGAGATGGGGGAGAAAGCGTAAAAAGAAAGAGAGAAAAAAGAAAGAAAAGGCTGGAAAGAAATTGAGAGTTTGAAAGAGAGAGAGAGGGGGAAAGAGAGAGAAAGAGGGAGAGAGAGAAGTAGGGGTATATTAGCAAACAAATCCGTGTGTTCGGGTGTGCGTAGTCAATGCTAGATATAAACAAATCACCTTTGGGTTAATAAGGATTTGATAAAAACTGCAAGCGCAGTGATGCTAGCAAGTTGGATATATCTTACAGAATCCTTAAAGTGCCTCTACAAAATAAAAGCAAACCGTATTTCCCGATCCTGTGTCTGAAGAGCAGCGATAGTTGGCTTGATATGGCTTCCTCGTACTGAATTAATTCGAGAATTAATTCATTACAAAGTCGTAACAAGAATATTTTATTTCCTGAAAAAACTATAACCGTTACACGGACCGGGCAGTAAACGCTTCTCAAACAGACTTCCAGGACTTAAAACCTTTACACGGACAGGGCAGCAAACACTTCTCGAACAGACTTCCAAGACTTAAAACCTTTGCACGGACAGGGCAGCAAACACTTCTCGAACAGACTTCTCGCACGGTTTACGAACGACTGTCCAAGCCTCCGACAGACTCATTTTATTCCATTTCATTTTTTTTTACGAGAAGCTAGTTAAATGAAATGGAATAAAATGAGTGTGACGGAGGCTTAGGCAGTCGTTCGTAAACCGTGCAAGAAATCTGTTCGAGAAGTTTTTGCTTAATAGAATCTTTGTGGATGCCAGACCAACAAGAGACAGAGTTTCCCGGGTTGAATTTAGATAGTCATACAGTAGTACTACCTACTGGTAAATCCTGGCGTCAATGATAGATAACCCGTTTCCACTCAAACCCATCCCATCAAGGGCAGACAATCGCTATAGCCCGAAAGTGAACGTAAACGCGCGACTCGAGTTCAAACTCCCCAATATTATTTTTTAACTATATATTTTTTAACTATCCCTTTATATATATATATATATATATATATATATATATATATATATATATATATATATATATATATACATAAGTAAAGAAATGACAAAAGACTAAGAGATTTAGCAATATAGTCTATTTCAAGGAGCTTAGACAAAGTGTCTAAGCTCCCTGAAATAGACTATAACGCTAAATCTCTAGCTAAAGTATTTTGTCATTTCTTTACTTATATATTTGCTCTGTGACTCTAACATTAAGAGCACACCTTGAGCTCTCAAACTGCGACCAGTTTTTTAAATAAAACTCTTGTGTCGTAAAGAAGATTTCTTCTCTGGACTTTTGGATTATATATATATATATATATATATATATATATATATATATATATATTATATATATATATATATATATATACGGATGAATTGTTCAGTTCTTTCTTGCCTTTTGTACTCATCCCATTGACAAATGAAAGAGTTGACACAAGGCCAATTTTTTAGGGGAATGATTCTAAATTGAATTAAGAGTTTTCTTTTTTGATCTTACAAAGGATAGACAACTCAGCTTACCCTACTATTTATCAATTGTTGGGTGTGTGGGGAGAGGAAATAGACATATGATCTCTCTGATAATCTAAAGCGGGAATTCTTCCAAGCCGTAGCACCTGAACCCTAAAAAAGGCCTTGGAGAAAAAGTTAGATGGGAGCTACACAAGGATGCTGAGCACAGTCTTGAATGAATCTGGGAAACTGCATCCCGCAAAAAAGCATCTTATTTCACAAACCATCCAAGTGGGACAGCACAAGACATTTTAGACGCTACTGAAGAAGCAAGAACGAACGCATAAGGAACGTTCTCTTGTGAACACCTAAACATACACAGACTTGTGTAAGCCTACCAGAAAAAAAAACCTACATCAGCTCTGTGTGGATTCTGCATGCCGTATGGAATATCTGCCAGGAGTGAGGACTGATTAGGGACGGTTGGCAGGATAGATGCATGGGACTCCATGCTAACATTGTATTTACCTCGTACCCCACTTGTACGGGTTAGGCACAAGGCCCTATTAACGTGGGACTTGGACTCCATGCTAACATGACGACGACGATGATGCTTTATTCCTATTAACAAGCTTAAGCAACAATTTATAGCACGTGGCTGCTACCGTAATTCAATGAATCAATCTTTGTTAAAAACGTCGATTCTTATAAATACGAAAACTTCATTTAAATACACGAGTAAGCAAGATTGCTTATTTAGTCTTGGAAAATATTCTTAAAATAAACATTCCCTAAGGCCAAAACCGGTTTGTATCAATAATACATTAATTACATTTAGCAATAAAAATAATAATGATAATAATACTGATACTACAAATCATAAGCGGGACCTGTTAAGATACCACAGTATGATAATTTAATTATTAAAACATTTTATGTTTGCTTAAGAGCTATTGGTAAATAGTCCAATATGTAAAAAGTATAATAATTTTGATTTAACTCTCGGTCACTGTTTTTTCTTCTTTCTTTCCTTCTTTTCAAATTTTCATCATGGTCGATTAAAACCGATTAGAGTTATTGCTTCCGCGCACTTAATCCGTCTCTCTTTCATTCTTTCTTTTTTGTTATATTTTTCTGTGTAGCAAGTCCTCTTTCTTCCCTTTCATTAAAACAAAAACAGAATTGTCTATTATTAAGTTAAGTTGACGACACTTTCATCTTGGGTGATTTGCACGGTCTCGTTTTTAACCAGAGGGCATTACAAGCGGATAACGGTCGTATGATGAAGGAACACGTGAATTAATATCTATTAATAATGGAGATTCGCTTTCGGTTTTGTCTGTAACAAGAATTACGTCACTACTTACGTCATATTACCCAAAATCGTCATAACATAGAATAAATACAATCAAAATTTAAACATGCAACATTAGACAGTCCTCATTGTTTTTTAAAACAAGTTTTAATAAAATTCATGACTGGTATTATATATCTATATATAGTTTGTTTTATTTTAATACATATTTATATTCCAAATTGTTTTATTTTTCAATCCTTTAATGAATTTGATGTTTTTACTTACTTAGGGTACAAACTCGCTGACATATATATATATATATATATATATATATATATATATATATATTATATATATTTAGGAGAATATGTGCCTAATTGAAGTCATACCTAATTTGAAACTTAATTAGTTGATAATTAATGAATTAGGCGGATATATCCGGAATATATATTAATTCATTAATTATCAACTAATTAATTTTCAAATTAGGTATGACTTCAATTAAGCACATATTCTCCCCAAAATTGTCGGCATAGCCATATCAAACAAACTGTTTGCGTACTTTTATATATATATATATATATATATATATATATATAGAGAGAGAGAGAGAGAGAGAGAGAGAGGGGGCGGAGAAATCTTTTAGATCATTTTTGAAAGATATTTAGGAAAGGGAATTTTTTCCAAATTCAAATAGAACTGATTCTTGAAATTCTATTAATAGCTAAATTGTTGAGACGTTGGGACAGTAAATCATTATTTATGTAATATAAAATCTAATCCATTTCTAATTACTTCACCATAATTTTAATTGACAAACTAAAATGTAGTGAAAATGTTTTGAAAATTAATTAAAATGTTTTATACTTCGGTAGTTAAATTAACCAGAAAAAAACACCATTGGCAATTTTTAACATGCGAAAGGGGTGTTAATCAGATTTCTCTCGACTGTTGGTTTGGTTTGGTGATGGCAGGGGTTAACAGGCAGCAGTTAGCCCTGGCATTGAGAGAGTGACTATGACTTAATTGCAAATTACTGCCAATTAAAAGGACGAAAATTATTGTTTTACAAACATAATTCAATCCCAAATATAAGGAACATTTTAGAATTTAATTTTAACCATTAAACTAAACAGGAAAAAGCCTTAGGGAAACAATAATTGATTCGCTCAGCTTTAGTATATATATATATATATATATATATATATATATATATATATATATATATATATATATATATTGTTATTATTATTATTATTATCATCATTATTTTTTTTTTTGCTTGAAGGCAATTACAATGCATATATCGTATAAAATTCGATAATTATATTTGGTTTGGTTTGGTTTGGTTGGGTTTTACGGCATGTCAGCCCCTTGGGTTATTTTATGCCGAATACTTCTATTGGTAAAAAAAAAATGTTTAATGCTAACAAAGTTTTGAAATAATTTCATTTTTAATGAATAATACAATTTTGTTTATAAACTCATGTTTTCTATTTAACCCATAGATGGGTCGATAATTATAGAAAATAAACATGACAAGTGAATTTGGCAAACGATTATACGATGCTAGAACATCGTACAGTCTGTTTCCACTTTATTAAGTCTCATCAGTGATGTATACTAACGATTTCCCTCCGACAGAAATCGAAACCGGTAGTCCAGCAGGCAAAGTCTGTGACTCTACAGCTCGGCCAACGGTCCGCATCGTACAATCCCTGCAAACAAACATCCAAAAATCTTATATATATATATATATATATATATATATAAAACTTAATTCATTTTACCATTAATTTTTAACTACATTTATATATATATATATATATATATATATAAACCGAAATGTACACACACACACACACACACACACAACAACACATATATATATATATATATATATATAATATATATAGTAAATATCTGACTCAAAAAATATTTCACCAATTATTGATACCATTGACATCTTTCTGTTCCTCATCATTTTAATCTCTCAGGCAAGT
>CM042158.1:26463058-26480558 GCA_023376005.1 Doryteuthis pealeii | reverse complement strand
TCCCCCATCTCTCCCATCTCTCTCTCTCCATCTCTCTCTCTCCCATCTCTCTCTCCCATCCCTCTCTCTCTCTCCCATCTCTCTCTCTCTCTCTCCCATCCTCTCTTTCTCTCTCTCCCATCTCTCCCCCCCCCATCTCTCTCTCTCTCCCATCACGTTGACTGAGGAAAACCGACAGGGTAGAAGGGTTGTTTTGTTTTTGGTTTCTTTTCTTATGTGTTTATACATCCTGACATTCTGGCAAATGCTTCCGCCATTTCCCAGTTGCCGGCCTTCTTCATATTGCACTTAAGTAGCATCTTACATTCCCTAATAAACATTCCTACTTCCTATTTTCTTGTTTTCTATATAAGCACAGCTCCTTGTGCAAGTAACAACATGTCTTATATCACTAAATATCACTTTGGTTTTTCGTAAATTCGCTGTTTTGCTTTCCTCTAAGTGTTTCACTTGGTGTCCGCCCTCAGCTAAAGAGTTCCACATCTCGGAAATATAAACAAATAGACTTTTTCGTAAATTCGCTTTTTTTCTCGATTGCACCAGGCAATATCAATGACCGTTTAGAAATATAATATCCCTTAATGCTTAACACTATGAAATATATATATATTTACCAACCCCTCCGCACGAGCAGGATGCGACACAAGGTCAATTTCTTAAGCGGGGTTTAACAGGTTTGAATTCAGAGTTTTCCTTCTCCTAGACTGGTTATCTAGCCATGGTTAAAGAGTCCAGTCGGTCCTGCTATATACCCATAGCTGGAGGGAGAATTGGATTCATACCTTTCCCAAAGGTATTAGCGCCATGTGAAATTCCAACAGCTTCGTCCAGGAATTGAACTGGCGTTGACGAGTCCATTTCCCACAACTCTAACCATTAGACCACGCGCCTCCATGAACACTATGAAATATAATTCCTTTGGTGAACTGTATCTATGTCTATATATTTACCAACCCCTGGGCATAGACAGGATGCGACCCAAGATCAATTTCTTAAGCTGGGTTTAACAGGTTTTAATTCTCCTGTACCGGTTACCTAAAGTAAGTAAAAAGTCAGCGGGGTTGCCTAATATCGGTATCAGCCATATAGCGAGGGAATTTACCCCCTTTTCACTAGTGCTAGACCAAAGAAATTGTTTTTGCGTCTGAGGTGGAGCGCCACACCTACAATCATCTGCTTACTTTACCGCACATATTCTTGTGCTACTCATACGCTGAGTTGGCGAGGGCCGATATCGAACTTGGAACCTTGTGAACGCTCTACCAACTGAGCTAAACCTGGTTATCTAGCCAAGGTTAAACAGCCTAGTCTGTCCTACTGTTTACCCGTAGTTCGAAGAAGAATAGTTGGATGCATACCTTTCCCAAGGGTACTAGTTTATCTTCTTATATATATATATATATATATATATATATTTATATATATATATATATTATATATTATATATATATATATATAATTTGCTTGTGCTTGTGTGCTGACTTATTTGTAACTTTATTGTTATATCAGGTCAAAGAAATATGCTATATGTTGAA
The DNA here is from genome assembly GCA_023376005.1 of Doryteuthis pealeii. NCBI lineage: Eukaryota > Metazoa > Mollusca > Cephalopoda > Myopsida > Loliginidae > Doryteuthis > Doryteuthis pealeii. Next base: position 26,479,023 of record CM042158.1, on the reverse strand, counting down.
GGATACCCATCACTGAATTATAATGTACTATTGTGTCAAATTTGTAGAAATGTTCATGTCGTAATGTAATAAAATTTCCAGTCAATTACGTTCTACAGAAAACTTTTATTCAAGACATCATTCAAATATTTCCTCGCTCTGAGTATACGTATTATAAATTATACCCGCTCCTGCATTTCCTGACGTTAAAAAATAAAGATCTAAACGTTCCAATTTAGCACGACCCCTCGAGCAAATTATGGAGTTTGTACATTAAGAAGATATTCGCTCATGGATTTTATTCAATGTAAAAAGTTATTATTCTCAAAGAAGGATAGTTTCTAAGAATAAACTAAGAAAGACAGATTATACTACCCCAGGTAAAATATTATGAATTTAACAAATTTAGAGGATGTCATGTTATTTTTTTAAATTATTTGGCAGTAAATAGTCTAATAACAGATATGATGCAGAAGATTGTTCTTCAATAATTGAATATTCAGGCTTTATTAAATACTCAAATTCTTGCAAAATATACCTTAAACAAACGAGATTTAATTCTTCAAATTAATGATATAATTAAAACTAACTATAAGGTGTTTACTTGATTGTGGACTTTATTAATACCCTGGCTCTTAAAACATTGATATTGCAACTAAGTATTAAGTATTAAATGGTTGTGAATTTTATTAATACATCGGCTCTTGAAACATTGATATTGTAATTAATTATGTAGTGTTTACCTGTTTAAAATGACTGAACATTTTTCATGTATACTACTGCCCAATAAAATAACCAGATAAGGTTTGACACGATGTAAAAATCAACCAATTTTTTCACAATAAAATTGGTGATGTTAATAGAATTCTCAGGATATATTTGTATGAACAATATATTTCTTTCAATTAAAAGAAATATTGAAAACTTGTAAGAGTTTTGGATGGAAGAGCCACTTTTAAGATCGAATGATTTAACTCTTTCACACACGGCTGTGTCAAACGTTTATTGGTATTTTTTACCTGTATGATGGGATATTTCAAAGTTTACTATATTCACCTTAAAAATCATTTTACTCAGATAAAGTTTATTATTATTGTAATCGTAGTCCTTCTGCTCAATTATAATGAACTAACCGCCAGTTTTTCTACTTCGCTCGGATGTGGTATGCTGAGAAACGAATTAAGGTAAGAAGCCGTTGTTAGTGGCTTAAAGTAGACAAAGAGTTAAGATGATGATATGATACAAGATTCAATATAATGCCCTGCCTACTAGAATTTATAAATACATTAAAATTATGACTACGTGACTAATATGATGTGGTGTTAAAACATTTATTCATGTTTGTCTTTCTGCCTAAATTTTAATGAACTATCTACGATACCATACCATAGCTGATGAGGATTTTCCGAGGCGCGGTTATTTGCTAGTTGAAAACTACGGTAGAATTGGCAGTGGTGCGAGTGCTGCTGCGAGCGACTTAAAGTAGCCAAAGAGTTAAGAGCAGATGAAAATATAGCTAGACGTTCTCGCTTCATAACATATGCAAACGTGATTAAATTATTTAAATGAATGATATAATTTTATTTTTACAAGACATGCAGATGGAAATATTATAGAATAAACCAATTTTGAGGAATAAATTATGCAATGATCTTGTAATTTAAATTCCCCAAACAAATTCCAACAGAGTTGTAGATATTCATTACGCATATAAAACTTTGTACCTTATTGACTAAAGATTCAAACGGTTGATCCCACCCCCTCATATGTCGAATAGAGAATGAGGTATTCAAAAAATTAACCATTTCTATCCCACTAGGGAACAGCTGTATGGACACCTGCCCCCTATCTCACAGAGCATCCGGGTGAGACGGACTAGACATGCAGGACACTGCTGGAGAAGCAAGGACGAACTCATAAGCGATGTTCTCCTGTGGAAGCCAACACTTGGAAATGCTAGTGTGGGACGCCCAGCAAGGACCTACATTGACCAGCTATGTAAAGATGCAGGCTGCAGCGAGGAAGAACTCCCAGGTGCAATGAATGATAGGGAAGGCTGGCGAGAGATTGTCATGGATATCCGTGCAGACTGCGCGACATGATGATGATGATGATGGGTGTTCCTTTATATTATGATTTTAAAGTTTCCACCTGTTTACCATTCTTGTCAGCATGTTATATAAATCTTCTTCTGATTTCTCCAAAATATCAGTTCTGCTTTTCTAATAAAGATATTCCCAGGAAATATTAACAACTCTAGAAGATTCCATGAAAGTATTGAAAGATTGTGAACAGATGGAAACTGTTTGAAATTATATCTTAAACTTTTCCAAAAAAGTTCGTTAAAGTTTTTTTTTAATCACCCTATATATCTTCCATGTATGATTTGACGCGCAGCTCATCCTGACGACTGTAAATACCCATCAATGTGGCCATGTGTGGCGACCCGTGAGGCTTAAGGACGGAATCGTGAAGATTTCCTGATATGCAACACTCCACTTTAACCCTAATATCTAAGAGTAAAAGACATACGATGATTATTAAATACTACCTAAAGAAAAAAGTATGGATTTAGTACACTTAGAGGATGTTTACTTTTTTAATTTAGCAATAAATAAACTAATAAAAGATGTTAATGGCGAAACCCTCTCGCTTCATACATTACTCCTTTTTATTACATTACATACATTACAACATTTTTTTTTAAATATATAAATAATACAATTGTATGTTATTAGCATGTAGATATGTTCCACATATCTAACTCCGGTTCGACCGGGGGTCCAGTGAGCTTCGGCCGCTGGACCTTACAAGTTAATAGCGTTAATCCCAGGGGGCTATACCCCCAGGCAACACCTGTCCCCTCGATTTAAAGGGGCAGGGCTGGGTTTATTGCCCAGTACCTGAGGCGCCCCCTTAAGGGGGAATGCCGATGGGATCAACACAATTTTTCACTTGTCACCCATGAGTCTCGGCTTGTGGGTGGCCCACGTAAATAGGGCCTTGTGCCTAACCCGTACATTAATCCGTAAATAAACTAATAAAAGATGTTAATAGCAAAACATTCTCGCTTCATAGATTACTCCTTAAACAAACTTGATTAAAATATTTGAATTAATGGTATATTTTTCAATATGTGCAAGAACAATGTTGAGGGGAAAAATAAAACTATATATCAATATTAGTGTTCATTAAAAGAATAAATTATCTTGCAATAGCTTCTTGTTAAAAATGAAACCGTCCGAATTGTCCAAGATGAAATGCAAAAATGTAAATCCTGATTATTTGGTGGTGCTATTCCATCGAATTATGAGTATAGTTACCACAGGTAAATAATGGCCGTCCTTTTTTATTATAAAGAAAGGGATATTCATATCAACCTAATGTCTAAAAAATATTTCAGATAAAATCTGTTATGATCATAGCCGTGCTTTTAAAGGATGGTGAAGAGCATTCTTTACTTTTTTTAAAAAAAAAGGCGTCGTAGTTGATAAACCTGCAGTTGTGGAAATTTTATCACAAACCAATATCGATTGTCTATTCGGAACAGTATCATTCCGTCGTAACAGGAAATGAGCAGGAAAATACTTTCTATAGCACGAACAGATGAACATAACATAGTCACTTGCCTAAGTTCACTTGTACCAAAGAGAAAACAGTTTAAAATATGGGAGGTATGCACATATACACTCCCACTCCCACGAGTGAATAAGACCCCTGGGACACATTTTCAAGCTCTGCTCAATTCTAATTCTTCCCAAACAAAATGCATTTTAATCATACGACCAAGGCACAATATATATACACATATGCATAATATATGTATGTATATGATATATTTACATAGAATATATGTATATATATTATAGATACACCTATAGATAATATGTATGTTTATATAGACATATTCATGTATGTATATATATGATATATATGCATATATAATATATATACACGTATATAATGTGTATGTATATAATATATATATATATACACATATATAATATGTATATAATATATATATACATATATAAGATGTATGTATATAATATATATATACACGTATATAATATGTATGTATATAATATATATATGCACATATATAATATGTATGCATAAAATACATACATACTCATATATAATATGTATGTATAAAAATATATATACTCATATATGATATGCATGTATATAATATATATATATATATGATATGCATGTATATAATATATATGTACATATATATGTAGGTATATAATATATACACACATATATAATATGTATGTATATAATATATACACACATAATATGTATATATTATATACATATATGATATGTATGTATATGTATAACATGTATATATACAGATATAATATGTATGTATATGTATAATATATACACATATAATATGTATGTATATAATATATACATATATAATATGGATATACTATACACATATATAATATGTATGTATATGTATAATATATATATACACATATATAATATGTATGTATATATATATTATATATATATATATATATATAATATGTATGTATGTGTATAATATATGCATATATATAAACATATAAATATGTATATAATATAGGTATAATATTGTATATATATAATATGTAATACACATACCTAATATATATGTATATATATAATATATACATATATATATAATATAATATAGATGTATATATAATATATATACATATGATATAGATGCATATGTAATATATATACCATATATTATATAGATGTATATATAATATATATACACATATATAATATAGATGTATATATAATATATATACACATACATATATATATGTATATATAATATTATACACATATATAATATATTAATATATATATATATATATAATATATATATACACATATATTATATAATATATATATAATATATATACACATATATTATATAGATGTATATATAATATATATACACATATATTATATAGATATATAGATATATAATGTATATTAACATATATTATATAGATGTATATATAATATAGTAGTAGTCGTCGGGGCGGTCTAATGTCGGTATCAGTCAATCAGCCAGGGAGTCTATCCCCTTTTCACTAGCGCTAGAACAAGGAGATTGCTTTTGTGTCGAAGGTTGAGCGCCACACCTACCATCAGCTCCTTACTTTACCACACAGATCCCTGTGCTACTCGTACGCTGAGTTGGCAAGGGCCGGTATCGAACTAGCCACCTTGTGGTTTCTAGCCGAACACTCTACCGACTGAGCTATCCCGGCCCTTAATATATAATATATATACACATATATCATATAGATGTATATATATATAGACATATAATATATATATATATATATATATATATATATATATATATAGATATAGATATAGACATATAATATATATATATATACACACACACATTATATATATATATATATATATATATATATATATATATATATATACGGAGATATATCAGTTTACTGATTGGACATTCTTCTCCGACCCAAACAACTACGGAGTGAATGAGCTCTGATGATGATTTTTGTAAAATCGAAATATTGATCAGTATCAGCTATGATTATATTATAAATTGTTTTCTTCTTTAACAGCATTGTGTGATGTTTTCATTCCACCTTTTCTTACTCATATATATATATATATGTGTGTGTGTGTGTGTGTGTGTGTGTGTGTGTGTGTGTTTAAAGTTTAGAATGAAGTATCATTACTCGGTATTTTTTATATTTTTGAAGAAATCTTAGGAAAATTAAAAGAAATTGGGGCTATTGCAACGAGATTCTTTTTCGATTACCGATAAAATTGTCGCTTCGGGTTTTTTTAAAGCTTATTATGATGTCACAAATTGTGGAAATATATTCATCGATTTTTCCAAAGTGGCGTATATTAAAGTCAATTTTAACCCTTGAAAATGGGATTTAACCAGCAAATCTTTCTTTAGTGGAAAAAGAGCATCATTGGAGCTGTTGGGAGACGAAATAGGATTCCTTCACTTTTTTACATGAAGGACGACCCCTCCTACATCACTTGTCGGTTTTGTTCACGCGAAAAGCTGAATCCTAGAATCTCTCGCTTTTATGAATACGACGTTACAAGTGTCAGACACAGTCGTACGCTACACGGCAGCTACCAATGGTTCTTGTCTTTCTCCCAAGAGCTACACATGAAAAGAATGTGGTTTCCACCCCTTTGTTGTTTAAAGCATTCTTCGTGTTTCTCGACGGTTTGGGACGGGAACTTAGTTCCCTCTTTGTAAGTTGTATAATTAAATGTTATGTTGTGTTAATTGAGTTGTCTTTTCCCTACCGAAAAAGGAAAGGGGGGAAATATATGGGGGGAAATAGATGTCCGTATCAACAAGCTCCCGCCGAGAGGGGGGCCAAAAATAAGCGAGTCCACAGTCTTCCAGCAAGCCAAACCTTCCCCTGGTCAACACGCTCTTCGTTTTTGTTTAGCAGCTGCAAAATCCGTCACCGTAGTCGAAATAATTTGTAGCAGTTCAAAATCACATTTCTTTACTCGGTCGTTCGCGTCAGTCAACCGGCTACTGCAACTCCTGACTGCCCAGCGTCTGACTCACATGTTATTTATGTACGTATTTACCGAAACATCCTGGCACTCTGCGTCCGTCCAGTGCCTAAATCGCGTCAGTCTTGCTCTTTTTCGTTCTCCGTCATAATTCTGTGTGAGGTTAACCTCTTTCTAATTAATTTTAAGACTACGGGTGTTAGCTACGATTTGGCATCCCGATAATTCTTATTGATTTCTGTACCCATCCTTTTGTATTTCTAAAGTTGCTATCTGGCTGACGGTCGATTCTGACTCCTTACTTCTTAGCCATTTATCTGGTTCCTTTTTTTTCTCAACTTGTGTCTTAAGATCCTGCCGAGATTAGATAGGTTATCATTTGCTTTGCATGACTAACTCAAGACATCTACTTTTGTGAATCACATCTTATTAATCTTCTTAACCACCGGACCTTAACCACGCGTGGGAGCCCAGCAAACCCCGTCTTTATGAATCAGAACTGAGTAAAACTAAAAGACCTTCTCACGGTTGCACGGAAACCGGAAGCGGGGTATCAACTAAGGCTATGACTTGTCAGTCAAATCCCCAACTGTCTAGGACAAAATTCAAACAATACTTTCTACACTAACTGTTCAAAATTGATTAGCTCGCCCATTAATTTTGTCACAATAGAGCTTACCAAACACCATTTAAAAGCTGTGTTCATCCATTTTTCCTTTTCTTGAGATAATAGTCATTAGATTAAGAATTTTTTTAAAGAATCTAGATGTTACGTACTGAGTTTTTCACGGTACCAAATCATGTAATGTTGTATACCCTTTTCTTACTTCTTTACTTCTTACTTCTAGTCGTCTTCTCTTCTGGCCGGCTTTGGTTCTATCTTCTAACATCTTGCGTCTGGGGTTGTCGTGGGGACTTCGGTCTGGTCTTCTATGGGATTTCTCTTTATCAGAAGCCCTGTGTCATTGTTAGTTTTTAGGTAATAAACACAATACTTCGATTTACGTTGATGTTACTTTATTTCCAAATCACCAACCCAGACACCTGCGCAGTTGAGGGACCGCGTGTATAACACAACTTACCCCTTCGAGCTCGCTGCTACCTTCTAACTGACTTAAATTTACTATGCTTCTAAACCGGAACACAGGGTCTTCTATGCCTTCCGGTTCTCACGATTTATCCCTGGAAGGCAAGGTGAGAGTGAGGTCAAGCGCTGTCACTCACTCTCAAGGCCATCAGCTGCACTAATCGCCATTATGATTTCTACACTATTGCCATAAATATTAGGTGACTAACAATTATGTAACATAGATGTAAAATATGAAAATAAGGAACCTTAAAGTGAAGCCCGGGGACCATTACTGAAAGCTGGAAGTTGTAAAATTATTGTTGTGGGACGGAATTTTGTTATATCCAAAATAAACAAATATCACAAAAAATTGTCCAGAAAATTTATTTCTAAATAATTTCTTTGGATAAAGCTTCATAATATCGCTTCGTAATTTTTCCCGATAATGTTTTAATATATTTATAAAATGAAAACGAAACGCTCGTGCGTCCACCAAAGTATCCATTCATAAATAAATTAATTCCCTGAATATTTGTTTTTATACTTAAATACCGTTTGATTTATTCCCGTATACATACATACATACATACATACACACACACAAAATTATATATATATATATATTTGGCAAAACCAAACCCCATCACTTGTCTGAAAGCTGTCGACCAGGACGGATGTCTCAACAGCATATTTATCAGAAGATTGTCGACCTGAGGAGTCACCTTAACAAGGGCTCCGACTATCGCCCACTTAACAGGGCAGTTACCTAGGCGAGTCGCACTCCCAACACTTTACTTATCCTAACAACTTTCACCAGGAGAAACGCGTCTCAACTTCACTCCAACAACGGCTAGTAGAAATCCTTTCTAGAGCTACTTCACCTACGAACTGTTATTTCACCTTTCAAATAAGTTTGTAGCAAATGCCATCAAAATGTGCAACAATTTTGTACCTTTGTTAATATATGTGTGTAATTTTCGATTGTGTTGTTTTTTCTTCTTTCGTCCGGAACAATTGCCGACCACCGGGAGATTAAGAGCTCCCTACCACCCCGTAATTCCTCTTAACATTGACTGACTGATTGCAATTTTATACACAGAAAGATAAATCCCAAACCACGCGTTTTTTAAATATATTGTTTGTGTCCTATTCATTTTTTCTTCTTTTCTCTAGGTTGTAGATATTCACAAAATAAGAAAAACAATAACTTAATAGCAGTCACATTTAAGCTGCCTTCCCCCTTTTTTATTTCTAAAAATGAGTAGATATTCTTGTTACTTATGGGAGGACGGAAGTGTGGTTAAGTCCTGTGACCACAGTTCAAGCAAGTTGTCCAGAAGACAAGATGGGTTTTTTTGTTTGTTTTTTTAACTTTTCTACAATCTGGAAAAAAATAAAGTTAAATTCTTAGTGGCAATTTATCAAAAATAAAGTGAGAGTCAAAAAAATTAGCATGATGTATTCTTGTTAATTGTCTCTATAAATTTTTAAAGAAAGAAGAACCAAGACAACATGGCCGACAGAGAAAGAGAAGAAGTGGAGATCCAACATGGCGACTAGACTGGAATAGAACAACCAAGTAAGTTATCTATCTATATCTCTCTGATGTCTCTATGCTGATACTCTTTCTCTCTATCTCTATCTCTTGATCATAAGAACTATTGTGTATATACCCAACGAGGGTATATGTGTACATAACAATTGCCACAAATTTTAATGAAACTTCAATGGCTGAGACACACATAGGAAGTGATTAGTTTTTGTCAAGGTTCTGTTAGTTGTAGCAGCCAAGCGTCATATTTAGACTTAATGTATTGAATGGTGGATAAATTGATTGATAAATCATATATCAGTTTGTTTCTGTCTCTCTCAAGTTAGAGCTGAATTGAAACTAGGAATTTGATCTTAGAGATTTTAATCGAACTCTGAAGCAAGCGTCTTTTGTTTTTTCATCCACACTTCCATAAGAGATTCTCCCTGGCTGTCGACGAAAGCGTCCTGAAAAAAAAAAGATTGATTATCTCACACTCACAGTAAATATCGATCAGCCGAAACTAATTAAGGAAATCGATAATCACCAGCTTCAACCGGGGAAAATATATTACGCAGATGAAATGTCTAGACAGATAAAGATTTGGATTTGCCATTGCAAGAAACAAAGGTGCCATAAAATATGTTCGGGTAGAAATATCTGCAGGATAGTATAGGAAATAGTTCAGATGAAAGAGTATCACTTGTGTAGGGACAGCATTATCTACATCTGTGACAGCTTAAGCCTAGGTTACAGGCGAGCTGAACCAGATTGAATTGTCCTCGATATTCAATAAGTATAATGTTAACCAATGTCAAATGAAAGACAAAGCCTTGAGCAGATAATGTACAATTGGTAATCGCATTACCGACATACTCATACACATCAGAACTGACGCGTTATTTACATATACGCATGCACGCACACAAACGCACGCGCTGGGTAATGTGTGTTCTAGTGAGTGGTAGTGTATGTGCTGAGACATATGATTATGTTTGTGTGTAGGTATGCATGACAGTGATAGAGAGAGAGGGGGAGAGAGAGAGGGGGAGAGAGAGAGGGAGAGAAAGAGAGGGAGAGAGGGAGAGTATACATGTGAGTGTGCTAGATATTGCCCACAATTTCTGTGAAATAAGGTCGCAAAATATATTCTTCAGAGAGAAAGAAAAAAAAGATTTAAAAAAACGTATTTCATCTATTGGCGTGTTAATTTCAAGAGACGCGTGTCGCGAGGGGATGCTATTTTAGTAAATCTAAAGAATGGAACACACACACACACACACACACACACACACACACATATATATATATATATATATATATATATATATATACTACGAAGAAATAAGTGAACGACCTGTGAGGGGGAATTGGCACTGTAACATAATACTTAGGATTTTGTCTGATTGATATATATATATATATATATATATTATATATATATATATATATATATATATATATATATATATATATACACCTATATACTGCTTTCAAAAATTCACCATTTAAATAAAACCAAACAATCAAGGTGAATTTTACGACAAGATGGTTTTCCCTAAACAAATCGACCAGTGACTTTTTTCTAATTTAAGTATTTAGTTAAAAGAGGAAGTAAAGAATAAAATGACACTTATCTTTTCTTGTTAATGGATTTCATTTAAGATTCATTGAAGAGATTTTTGCTTATATTCATTAAAATGAAACCAAACAGTTAGAAACCAATAATACTAAGCATATATTTATTAAAATCAAATTTTTAAGATCAATATGCAAATTAGCCTTCCCATTCACACTGTAAACCGCTATTTTGTTGTATATATAAATACAATTGCATGTTATTAGTATGTTGATATGGTCAACAGTGGCTTCGGCCTCTGGACCATTGATATAATTAATAGCGTCGATCCCAGGGGGCCATCCCCCAGGCAACACCTGCCCCCTTGATTTAAAGGGGCAGGGCTGGGTTTATTGCCCAGTGCCTGAGGCGCCCCCCTTGAGGGGGAATGCCGACGGGATCGACCGCAATTTTTTCACCTGCCACTCCATGAGCTTCGGTTTGTGGGTGGTCCCACGTTAATAGGGACTTTGTGCCTGACCCGTACAAGTGGGGTACGCGGTAAATATCATGTTGATATGGTCAACAGTGGCTTCGGCCTCTGGACCATTGATATAATTAACGGCGTCGATCCCAGGGGGCCATCCCTCCAGGCAACACCTGCCCCCTTGATTTAAAGGGGCAGGGCTGGGTTTATTGCCCAGCGCCTGAGGTGCCCCCCTTGAGGGGGAATGCCGACGGGATCGACGCAATTTTTCACCTGCCACCCATGAGTCTCGGCTTGTGGGTGGTCCCACATAAATAGGGCCTTTGTGCCTGACCCGTACAAGTGGGGTACGTGGAAAATATCATGTAGATATGGTCAACAGCCTTAATGATGTAAAACAATTTTATTAATAATTGAAGTTTAAATTAAAAATAAAATCATGGAGAATGTGATGTAAATAACTAAAGGGAATTGTGACTTGTATAGTAATATAGTTTCTGTTACAGACAGACAAACCCACAATCTCCATTATAATAAGAAGATAATATACATTTGATATTAGGTGTTGGCAATAGAATGTACGTAATTATTCATTACACACGGTTTTATTAAAACCAGTTTGCAATTTATTCACACCATGTAAAATATTCATATATAATACAGATGGCGGGATTTTAAATCTATAAATAACACGGGCTGTTTTAAAGCAAAACTAACACAGCTCAACGTTAATAGATATTAAATAAGAAGCTAATTAAGATTAAGTAATAATTATTTAATCATAAGAGAGAATAGTGACGTTGTTGTGGACGTAGTTTGGCTTACAATCACATAATCTCCGTTATAATAACTAGCAAATATATGCACCCTCCGGGTGCAAGTATTTAAGTTTTAATGTAATTAAATATCGTATTAAATTAGAAAGGCTACTGAAACTAAATAAGAATACAGATAAAAAGATTTGAAACAGAGGGGGATATAATCGAAAACTAGAACAACTGAAATTTACTCTTCCATCACTCGCGTCTTTCATTGTTATTTTTTTAAGTATTTAGTTAAAAGAGGAAGTAAAGAATAAAATGACAGTTATTTTTTCTTGTTAATGGATTTCATTTAAGATTCATTAAAGAGAGTTTTGCTTATATTCATTAAGATAAAACCAAACAATTAGAAACCAATAATACTAAGCATATATTTATTAAAATCACATTTTTAATATCAATATGCAAATTAGCCTGTCGTTCACACTCTAAACCGCTATTTTGTTGTATATAAAAATACAATTGCATGTTGTTAGTATGCACATATGGTTAACAGTATTAATAATGTAAAACAATTTTATTAATAATTGAGGTTAAAATAAGGATAAATTCATGGTGAATGTGACGTCAATAACTAAGGGAATTGTGACTAGAGAAGTGATTTAGTTTCGGTTACAGACAGAAAAACACACAATCTCCATTATAATAAGATAAGATATCTGTATTAATTTGCTCCTGCCTTCTATAATTTTCTTTGTTTATTGTCCAATAAGAAGTTGTTCAAACCGATGAAAAAGATGCAGATTTTGACACGATGAAAGATAGCGACGGTTGAGAAGCTGAAACTGTATTTATTTCTACTGATTTTGGTTATGCTTTTTTTTCTATCTCTCTAGATAAATCTGTATAACCGACCAGTTTATTGATGGTAACAATTGAAACAATCGTTTAAACTAAAACGGACAGTAAAATAAGCGGACAATAATTAGATTGACACAAGGGCCAGGTTAGCTCAGTCGGTAGAGCGTTTGGCTATAAACCACAAGATTCCTAGTTCGATACCGGTCCTCGCCGACTCAGCGTATGAGTAGCACAGGGATCTGCGTGGTAAAGTAAGGAGCTGATGGTAGGTGTGGCGCCCCACCTCAGAGGCTAAAATAATCTCCTTGGTCTAGCGCTAGTGAAAAGGGGATAGACTCCCTGGCTGATTGGTTGATACCGACATTAGGCCGCCCTGACGACTTTACTTTACATTCACTACAACAAATACATAACATCTGTTTGATTATTCATATATATATATATATATATAATATATATATATATATATATATAATATATATATATATATAAGAAGAAGAATAAGACTATGTAATAATATGTCACAGACATTTTGAAATATACGTAGTGTACTACCAACCGGACAATCACATGGTGGTCTTTGCCGACGTTCATTAGCTTTTTTTTATGTCCCATAAAATTGTCAGTATAATAATCTTTACTGACCGCTGCACTCCCACCGTTTTAATCAACGAAGATTCAGTTTATGTTCCACTCAATGGATTGTCTTTTCGACTGTAGTTTGTAGTGGCAAATCCATCTGTTAAGATTTTTTAATATTAAATATTCCTCTCCGTACACATCACATATTCTTCCTTAAACTATGTTTGTGAAAGAATAATTTGCTGTTGATGAGCAAGAATTATGGGCGGAAATAAAATTAAAATCAACTCAAAAGGTAAAGAGAAATTCAAAAAATCAAATTAAAAAATCAAATTTAAAAAATATGGCAATAAAATAAAAACGAAAAGAAAAATCCATAAAACTACGGGTTTTTCGGTTTCCCCTTTTCGCATTAATTTAATGGAGTCCATTTCGGAAACAAGCCGAGCAATCTCCCTAAAAACGGGAAAAGATTCTTTAATGAGAAAAAAAAAATTCTTTAATGTGAAAAAAATAAAACGGGAAAAGATTCTTTAATGTGAAAAAAAAAGTGAGTCACTTAGTAGGATGGTTGTACACGTGACATAGAGAAAAATAAGTAAGTAAAGTAAAGTAGTCGGGGCAGCCTCATGTCGGTATCAGCCAAGCTGCGAGGGAGTCTATCCCCTTTTCACTAGCACTAGACCAAGGAGATTATTTTAGCGTCTGTGGTGGGGCACCACACCTACCATCAGCTCCTTACTTTACCACCCAGATCCCTGTGCTACTCATGCGCTGAGTTTGCGAAGGCGGGTATCGAACTAGGAACCTTGTGGTTTCTAGCTGAAAGCTCTACCGACTGAAGCTCTTCAAATACAAGTGAGAAAATTATAGAATTCCTAAGGTGGTAAATGATATAGGAGAAAATTATCAACATGTCTGCACTTACAGTAAACGACGAAATTATTTGTAGACACATCAATTTTTCAATATTTTCATGCATTTCTCAGAATCTAATGTTCGCAGGATGCCCGTTTTTATGTTAATAAGCACCAAAAAAAACATTAAAATTATTAACACTAGAAAATATATGCACCCTCCGGGTGCAAGTATTTAAGTTTTGATATAATAAAATATCATATTAAATTAGAAAGGCTAAAGAAATCGAATCAGAATGCAGATAAAAAGATTTGGAACAAAGGGGGTATGATTGAAAAATAGAACAACTTTGAAACTAACTCTTCCATCATTTCCCATTACTCCCGTCTGTCTTTGGTAAATTTTCCTAATTTAACTGTTTAGTTAAAATATGAAGTAAAGAATAATATTACAGTTATTTCTTCTTGTTAATGGATTTCTTTTAAGATTTATCCCTGAGATTTTTGCTCATATTCATTAAGATAAAACTGTAGCGTTAGTTTCGTATTTGCCTGGGAGAGTTGTCTGCCCGTTTGAGTTTACTGGTGCCCGCTAGGGGAGATAGTATTTAAGCGGCTGGTTCAAAAGGCTTCTTTCTCTTTTCCTGTTCCTGATACTACGAGACATGGGTTAGTTAAGGTCTCCCCCGTCTCGTTGGGGCTTTTGGCCCCACTTACATTACTGTAAGTTCTTCACACAGCATGGACTATCCCTAGTCCCATGTCTGTACTTTTATATGTTATCTTGTACCATTCATGAATGTGTCTTCATCTTTATTTATGTACTCTTTGTTTATGTACCCTTTTACCTATGTACTTTCTCGTCATATCCATGTGCTGTATATATTAAATGTTTTGTCTGTTAACCTTCGTCGGAGTCGTGTATCTAGTATATAACCATAAAGAAAGGCATGATAGAATAGGAAGTTGCATTGATTGGAAAATATGCAAATACTATGGAATACGAAAATGTGAAAAATGCTATAAGTTTAATGTCATGTCAAATCACCCAGTCCATGTCACCTACACCCTTTAATTTTTCTGAAATTTATTATAGATATCGAATATGTTAAAGTTAAACAATCCGAAAAAAATAGCTTCCTATTCCTAACATTAGCAAAGTTATGTCAATTTTTAGTTCTCCAAATCTGGGGGTGGGTCACGAAAAATGGCGACTTTTTGTAATCTATTCTTGGCTGTAAAATGAGTTCTAGAGCTTCCCTACTCTTAAAGATTGGCCTATAAAAGCTTTTTGGCCCGCGGGATACAAAAATGCTATGGAAAAACTCTTAAGATAAACCAATTTTAAGTTATTATTGATTTTTGATCTTTTCATAGCGAGATCAATAGGCTGGAAAATCATATATTTATTTTCCATTTATTGAACATTATTTGTTTGATGGGTGAAAATTTTATTTTTTTCTGATTGATTTGACACCGAATTACCAATAAACAAGAATCATAACCAGTAAGGGATCCACAGAAGGATTTATTCTAAGCGACTTTGCTTTACAAACTGATAAAAGAGTAATATACTGCATATAATGGCTAATGAATATAAAAAGAAAAAACACGCATTCTGATTGATAAATCAGTGGCACAGATTTATATCTTTTTATCGTTATTGTTAACATATTCCTTGATGGAAATGGCCTTATATATCTCCTTATTAATTAAGCAATT
>CM042158.1:26455558-26458058 GCA_023376005.1 Doryteuthis pealeii | reverse complement strand
GAAGCGCCGTCAGCAAGTTCGAAAATTTTATGGCACGAGGGAAGCGACCGTGAAGGTCATTTCGACTACTCGCAGCGGGCATTGCTAAAAAGAGATTTGGATAGAGACAGAACAGGTAATTAAGGAAGAAGAAGGGTGGGGTAAAGGAAGAGAAAGAGAGTGAAGGAGTAATGAAAGAGAAAGAGAGCGAGGGAGTAATGAAAGAGAAAGAGAGGAGGGAGTAAAGGAAGAGAGAGTGAGAGGAAGAGGGATATATATATATACAGAGAGAGAGATGAGGAGAGGAGAGGAATAGGGAGCGAGAAGAAACTAGAAATGAGAGAGAGAAAGAGATAGAGAGAGAGGAGAAGAGAGAGAGAGATGAAGAAGAACATTATATAAGAAATTCGGTGAAAAAAGAGTAGCACATTGAATTTGACGATTGAAGAATCGATAGATATGAAGATAGATATTAACATAATCAGATAGTAATGGTACGGACAGATATCAAATATATATATATATATATTATATATATATATATATATATAATTATAGAAGAGAGAGAGAGGAGAGAGAGAGAGAGAGAGAGATGAATATAATAATATAACGTAAAGATTGATAGATATATGTGAACGCTGATATATATAGAAAAGATAGATTGAACAGATATTATATATATATATATATATATATATATATATATATATAGAGAGAGAGAGAGAGAGAGAAGAGAGAAGAGAAGGAGAGAGAGAGAGAGATGAATATAGATAGATTATAACGTAGATTGATAGATACATATGAACGGACCTGATATATATATAAAGATAGATGTGAACAGATATATATATATATATATATTATATATATTATATATAATATATATATATATATATATAGAGAGAGAGAGAGAGAGAGAGAGAGAGAGAGAGAGATGAATATAGATAGATATGAACGTAGATTGATAGATATATGTGAACGACTGATATATATAGAAAAGATAGATGTGAACAGATATATATATATATTATATATATATATTATATGTATATATATATATAATTATATATATTATATGTTATATATATTATATATATATATATATAATAGAGAGAGAGAGAGAGAGAGAGAAAGACAGACAGAGAGACAGAGAGACAGGAGAGACAAGAGACAGAGAGAGGGGGGGAGAGAGAAGTTCAAGAAATCGATGAAAATATATAAAATAAATAGTGGAATCAGAGACAACCCCAAATCAAGTTTATTACAAATACATGTTATTAAGTATATAATCACTGTTTTATATGAAACAATAGATTGAAAAAAAAGATTTGTAATTTAATGTTTATCTAGGTGCAGTTGTTTGATAGTTATGGGGATATTTATAATGATCACAAATTCAGAATGGGAAATAAGATTAAAAGTTTTCTTTTAATGATACGCCAACGCACCTACATCAATTTTAAAGGAATTCGTTTGACTGTAAAACGCATATTAATTTTTTTTATTCTTTAGGAAGATATTGATAGATAGATATTGATAGAGATAGATATGAACAACGATAGATTGAATATCAAAGCACACACGTCGATAAGTAAATAATATAATTTTAACTGTAAAACTTGGGTATATCTGTTTTATATTTAGAAATATATTTATCAATAATAGATATGACTTTATAAAAAAAAAGAATATATTTATCGATAATAGATATGAATATATAATAAAAGAATATATAATATATATATATATATATATATATATTATATATATATATAGGGAGAGAGAGGGGGAGAGAGAGGGCAACCTGGGATATGATAAGAGTCGTAGAAATGACTCGTCGACAAGTCCAATCCTAGTAGGCTGTTTGCCATTACACATAAGCATTAAGTTTTGGGGAAAGGTATGAATCCATGTATTCTCCTCCAGCTATGAGTATTAATAGGCAGATTTGGCTCGTTATCCTTGGATAGGCAACCATGTCTTAAGAAAGGAAAACTGAATTTGGAAACCTGAGGTATGTCGTTGAATTGGGTTGTGGAATTCCCTTGTGCACAATTATTCTCTATCGACTGTCAGAATGGTCCAACATAAGCCTTCCACCACTATAATCAAACACTGCAGGTTGTTCATGGAATGAACCTTCATGAGAATGGTATACACAGGAATAAACTACTCGAGTTTCACCATAAGAATCTTCAGGTTTAGTCACTGAAATTAACAAGAATTGATTAATTACAACCGATTGCACGCGTGTATTTTGTGGCTTAATTTGGCTCTACTTAACGTATTGAGCACGTCATATTTGTTATACGCTGTCTTATCATTGTGAAAAACTTGCATCAAATTAACCATTGTTACCTGTTTCACCGGTTAGTCACCATTTTTCATATAAAATGATATAATACATATATATCAGTCACGTGGTTTCGAGTTTAACTTTCTCATCAGTTGCGGCTAAGACTTTTTACATCTACTCTAAGCGGTATCGAAACCCGACAGAATTTTCGTCTGCAAAGTTCTT
>CM042158.1:26451269-26455458 GCA_023376005.1 Doryteuthis pealeii | reverse complement strand
CAGGGCAGAAACCACTCTCGACAGACTTCAAGAATTAAAACTTGCACGGACAGAGCTGCAAACACTTCTGAACAGACTTCTCGCACGGTTTACGAACGATTGTCCAAGCCTCCGACACACTCATTTTATTCCATTTCATTTTTTTTACGAGAAAGCTAGTTAAATGAAATGAAATAAAATGAGTGTGCCGGAGGCTTGGGCAGTCGTTAGTAAACTGTGCGAGAGGTCTGTTCGAGAAGTGCTTGCTTAATAGAATCTTTGTGGAAGCGAGATCAACGAGAGACAGAGTTTCCCGGGTTGAATTTAGATAGTCAGACAGTAGTACCACCTACTGGTAAATCCTGGCGGCAATGATAGATAACCCGTGTCCACTCAAACCCATCCATCAAGGGCAGACAATTGCTATAGTCCGAAAGTGAACGTAAACGCGCGACTCGAGTTCAAACTCTCCTATATTATTTTTTAACTATATATTTTTTTAACTACCTCTTTATATATATATATATATATATATATATATATATATATATATATTATATATATATATTAAGTAAAAAATGACAAAAGACTTAGAATTTAGCAATATAGTCTATTTCAAGGAGCTTAGACAAAGTGTCTAAGCTCCTGAAATAGCTATAACGCTAAATCTCTAGCCAAAGTATTTTGTCATTTCTTTACTATATATTTGCTCTGTGACTCTAACATTAAGAGCACACATTGAGCTCTCAAACTGCGACCGGTTTTTTAAATAAAACTCTTGTGTCGTAAAGAAGATTTCTTCTCTGGACTTTTGGATTATATATATATATATATATATATATATATATAATATTATATATATATATATATATTATTATATATCGGGTGAATTCTTTAGTTCTTTCTTGCCTTTTGTACATAAATATGTAATCATCCCATCGACAAATGAAAGACTTGACACAAGGACAATTTTTTTGTGTAATGATTCTGAATTGAATTAAGAGTTTTTCTTTTTGATTTTACTAAGGATAGACAATTCAGCTTACCCAACTATTTATCAATTGTTGGGTGAGTGGGGAGAGGAAATAGAAATATGATCTCTCTGATAATATAAAGCGGGAATTCTTCCAAGTCGTATCCGTACCACCTGAACCCTAAAAAAAAGGCCTTGGAGAAAAAAAGAAGCAATAACAACGCATAAGGAAACGTTCTCTTGTGAACACCTAAATATACACAGACTTGTGTAAGCCTACCAGAAAAAAACCTACATCAGCTCTGTGTGGTTCTGCATGCCGTATGGAATATTGCCAGGAGCGAGGACTGATTAGGGACGGTTGGCAGGATAGATGCATGGGACTCCATGCTAACATTGTATTTACTTGTACCCCACTTTTACGGGTTAGGCACAAGCCCTATAACGTGGGACTGGACTCCATGCTACATGAGACGACGACGATGATGCTTTGTTCGTATCAACAAGCTTAAGCAACAATTTATAGCACGTGGCTGCTACCGTAATTCAATGAATCAATCTTCGTTAAAAACGTCGATTCTTATAAATACGAAAACTTCATTTTAATACACGAGTAAGCAAGATTGCTTATTTAGTTTGGAAAATATTCTTAAAATAAACATTCCCTAAGGCCAAAACCGGTTTGTATCAATAATACATTAATTAATTTAGCAATAAAAATAATAATGATAATAATACTGATACTACAATCATAAGCGGATACCACAGTATGATAATTTATTATTAAACATTTTATGTTGCTTAAGAGCTATTGGTAAATAGTCCAATATGTAAAAGTATAATAAATTTTGATTTAACTCTCGGTCACTTTTTTCTCTTCTTTCCTTCTTTTCAAATTTTCATCATGGTCGATTAAAACTATTAGAGTTATTGCTTCCGCGCACTTAATCCGTCTCTCTTTCATTCTTCTTTTTGTTTATTATTTTTTTGTGTAGCAAGTCCTCTTTCTTCCCTTTTATACACAAAACAGAATTGTCTTATTAAGTTAAGTTGACGACACATTCATCTTGGGTGATTTGGACGGTCTCGTTTTTAACCAGAGGGCATTACAAGCGGATAACGTCGTATAATTAAGGAACACGTGTTATATCTATTAATAATGGAGATTCGCTTCGGTTTTGTCTGTAACAAGAATTACGTCACTACTACGTCATATTACCCAAAATCGTCATAACATAGAATAAATACAATCAAAATTTAAACATGCAACATTAGACAGTCCTCATTTTTTAAAACAGTTTTAATAAAATTCATGCCTTGTATATATATCTATATATAGTTTGTTATTTTAATACATATTTAAATTTATATTCCAAATTGTTTTATTTTTCAATCCTTTAATGAATTTGATGTTTTTACTTACTTAGGGTACAAACTCGCTGACATATATATATTATATATATTATTAGGAGAATATGTGCCTAATTGAGTCATACCTAATTTGAAACTTAGTTGATAATTAATGAATTAGGCGGATATATCCGGAAATATATATATTCAAATTATCAACTAATTAATTTTCAAATTAGGTATGACTTCAATTAAGCACATATTCTCCCAAAAATTGTCGGCATAGCCATATCAAACAACTGTTTGCGTACTTTCATATATATATATAATATTATTATATATATATATAAGAGAGAATATAGAGAAGTGAGAGAGAGAGAGAGAGAGAGAGAGAGAGAAGAGAAGGAGAAATCTTTAGATTCATTTTTGAAAGATATTTAGGAAAGGGAATTTTGCCAAATTCAAATACTTACTGATTCTTGAAATTCTATTAATAGCTAATTGTTGAGACGTTGGGACAGTAAAATCATTATTTATGTAATATAAAATCTAATCCATTTTCTAATTACTTCACCATAATTTTAATTGACAAACTAAAAATGTAGTGAAAAATGTTTTGAAAATTAAGTAAAATGTTTTTATACTTCGGTAGTTAAATTAACCAGGAAAAAAAACACCATTTGGCAATTTTTAACATGGAAAGGGGTGTTAATCAGATTTCTCTCCACTGATGGTTGTGTTTGGTGATGGCAGGGGTTAACAGCCAGCATTTAGCCTGGCATTGAGAGAGGACTATGACTTAATTGCAAATTACTGCCAATTAAACGACGAAAATTATTGTTACAAACATAATTCAATCCCAAATATAAGGAACAGTTTAGAAATTTAATTTTAGCCATTAAACTAAACAGGAAAAGCCTTAGGGAAACAATAATTGATTCGCTCAGCTTTAGTATTATATATATTATATATTATTATATATATCATCATCATATGTCGCGCAATTAGCACGGATATCCTGACAATCTCTTGCCAACCTTCCCTATCACTCATGCATTCTGGGAGTCCTCTGCGGAGCATCAGTATCCTCGCATATTGGTCAATGTAGGTCCTTGCTGGGCGCCCCACACTTGCATGTCCAGCTTGTGTTGGCTTCCACAGGAGAACGTCGTTTATGAGCTCGTCTTGCTTCTCCAACAGTGCCCTGCATGCCTTGTCCGTCTCACTCGGATAGTTTGTGAGATGGGCAAGTGACCGTACAGTTGTCTCCTCGTGGGGTGGTGCTTCCACGATTGTTCAAGACTGCGCGCAGCTTCTTGTGCAGCTTCCATCTAGCTTATTCTCAAGGCTTCTTAGGGTATATATATATAATATATATATTATTATTATTATTATATTATTATTTATATTTTTTGCTTGAAGGCAATTATAATGCGTATATCGTATAAAATTCGATAATTATATTTTGGTTTGGTTGGTTGGGTTTACGGCATGTCAGCCTTGGATTATTTTATGCCGAATACTTCTATTGTTTTAATGTTTAATGCTAACAAAGTTTTGAAATAATTTCATTTTTAATGAATAATACAATTTTGTTTATAAAATTCATTTTCTATTTAACCCATAGATGGGTCGATAATTATAGAAAATTAACAGGACAAGTGAATTTGGCAAACGATTATGCGATGCTAGAACATCGTACAGTCTGTTTCCACTTTATTAAGTCTCATCAGTGATGTATACTAACGATTTCCCTCCGACAGAAATCGAAAACGGTAGTCCAGCTGGCAAAGTCTGTGACTCTACGCTCGGCAACGGTCGCATCGTACAATCCCTGCAAACAACATCCAAAATCTCTATATATATATATATATATATTATATATTA